>WOVY01002444.1:0-604351 GCA_013436015.1 Rhipicephalus annulatus | reverse complement strand
TCTTCGAGCACTCCCATGAAGATGTTTTCGTAGTAGGGCCTATCTTGTACCTATCGATGTTCCACACTGGTCTGTACGTAATGCCCCGCCGCGGTGGTCTAGTGGCTAAGGTAGTCGGCTGCTGACCCGCAGGGCGCGGGTTCGAATCCCGGCTGCGGCGGCTGCATTTCCGATGGAGGCGGAAATGTTGTAGGCCTGTGTGTTCAGAATTGGGTGCGCGTTAAAGAACCCCAGGTGGTCTAAATTTCCGGAGCCCTCCACTACGGGCGTCTCTCATAATCAAATAGTGGTTTGAGACGTTAAACCCCACATATCATATATCTGTACGTAATGAGAGCCATTGAATTCGAAGTTGTTCAACTCGAGAATAAGCTTCAGCAGTGTTTCGAGAGTTGACGTGTCATTAGCTTGTCAGATTTCGAGTGGTCATATGAATCTAAAACAGCTGTATACCGTCCTTGTGGGGTATGGTTAGTGTAGGGAGGTGGACGTCCATCGTCATCAGAAGCGAACCATCAGGCACTGTTAGGTGTGGTATACCATTAAGAAAATCGTTGGTATCCTTAACAAAGGAAGCGAATGTGGGCGGAAGAAATTTTATCAAACTCTCAGTGTAACGAGATATGTTTTCTGTTACTGTTCGAATGCCCGAATATGGGACTGCTGCCTGGATTTCCTGAATTGTGTATCTTTGGGAGCAGGTAAAATCTTCCGGCAACAGGGCTAAGCGGAATGAGGCTGCGTGCTGTTTTATCGTCAAACCCTTTTCTTTTTTGCTAATGCCCTAATGGTGTCCTTTTATGATGACAAGAAAGTCAGTGGTAGGATCAGCGGGAAGTTGTTTGTAAAAAGCAGTGTCAGATAACTGTCGTACGGCTTCTTTTATGTAACTTTCTTTGTCCATTATCACAATCGAGCCGCCCTTGTCTGCTGGTTTTATGATAATATCATCACGTGCATTTAAACTTTTAAGAGCGTCAAATTCACTGGCAGAAAGGTTTTTTTGGAACGGTCTACGCGTTTGTAAGCGTTGAGCACGTCACGCGAGACAGCTTTGATGTAAAGGTCTAGGCATTTATCCCTTGTCCTATATCCCTTTATCCTATATGTCAGTGGGCCATCCCACACTATGGTGTCAAGGAGAGACCCGAAACTTGGGAATACAAATGTATTTCCCGTCGTCATCATAATTTGAAGAACTGAAATGTAAAATCAGACATTTCAGAGTACCAGTCTGTCTGTCATCGTTGAAAATAATTGTCTCTGAACGGTAATAACCCTAAGCTTCTCTTGTTTAAAAAAACAAAAGATTTTATTTTTTTCCTATTGACGCACTTTCATCTCATATAATCCTATAATAACGAACAAATACTAAAACAAAGCAGTTATATAAAAAGTGTAAGTTGCATGCTATGGTCTGTATATAGCATTGCAAGAAGCAAGATAATTGTACGTTCAGGATGATAATTTATGTTAACTATAGGCGCATTTATTCGCAGACAATGCACTCAAGTATTCACACCACATAATATAAAGCTATCAGAAAGAGAGAAATGGAAGAAAAAGTAAAGGGCTATGAGCTCCGTTATACTGTAAGACAGATTACATGCACGTGATCACAGAAGCTAACCAGCTCAAAGATAAGTGTGAGTTTCGCCAATTGAAAACTCCTATTGAAGGTAGAGTTAAAGGTTATTTTGACGCTCCAACTCAAGCAAAACAATTATTGAATGCATAGTAGGCAATCTCTCGCAACACTGTCTTACACGCATCCAGCACATTGATTGATTTGTGGGGTTTAACGTCCCAAAACCACCATATGAATATGAGAGACGCCGTAGTGGAGGGCTCCGGAAATTTTGACCACCTGGGGTTCTTTAACGTGCACCCAAATCTGAGCACACGGGCCTCGACATTTCCGCCTCCATCGGAAATGCAGCCGCCGCAGCCGGGATATGAACCCGCGACCTGCGGGTCAGCAGCCGAGTACCTTAGCCACTAGACCACCGCGGCGGGGCATCCAGCACATCAAGAAGTTGTCGACACTTACCGATGAAAACATTCCAGGCCTGAAACGCTGCCGCTATCCACCGCCAAATCCGCAGAAGCCTCACACTCATTTTTCTCTTGTGAACCCTAATAATACTCAAATCAGTCATACCTAATAGTTTTTGCCATATCAAGGCACGTTGTATAGATATGCTTTGCTTTACACAAATCTAGCACAATTCGGTGCAACGGAAACAAAAACGAACTCTGTATTTCAGTGTAGATCCGTCACAGAGTGACATCATTCAATACAAATTCGAAGACCTAACAATTGTTGCAGTATATTATTTGCGTATTAGCTTAACGGCATATTATTATTCAATGGAGGTTCAAGCACTTCAGTGTGCACATTGAAATGTGATGTACTGCACATGTTATGATAAAAGATGAGCGCAAGTTCCTACACTCTGGAATAAAAGATTATACCTAATTATTTTCGGGTCGGCTCTGACTTGCCACGTACGGCTCTCAAGAAACAGCGCGACTCTGTTGGTTGTAAGAGCCGGCGCGCTGTAGAAGTTCCCTTATTGACGTACACCACTTTCTCATTGACGTACACACATGACATGGACTGAGCTGTCTGCCCTGACCATAGATGACGCTGTCACGTATTTTACAGCTTTTATACTTGATGCCGCCTCTAAATGTATTGCCAAAACGAGTGGCATGTCTTCTAAACGGCGAGTCCCATGGTGGAACGACGCATGCAGGAAAGCACGGACCACTCAGAACAAAGCATGGGCGTTGCTTCGCGATTTCCCTACAGCAGAAAACCTGGAAAATTTCAAGCGGGTCAAATCGCAGGCACGGAGAACGCGTCGACAAGCTGGATGAGAGAGCTGGACAAAGTATATATCGAGTATCAACTCGTACACAGATGAGGGAAAAGTGTGGAATAAGGTAAAGAAAATTAAGGGCCAACAAACGTATTCTCTTCCACTAGTAAATAGCCTCGGGGAAAGCTTGGAGGATCAAGCCAACTTTTTTGGCACACATTTCGAACACATATCGAGCTCCTCACACTACTCCGAATCCTGCCAGAATTACAAGGCACGAATAGAAAAACAAAAGTTAGAAAGAAAATCCCCAAGAAATGAGGCATATAATGCACCATTCTGCTTAGCAGAACTGCGAACAGCACTCAACTGCTGTAATACATCTACTCCAGGTTCTGACAACGTAATGTACGCGATGCTGAAGAAACTGCCCTCCGAAACTAAAGAAACCCTCCTCTCTTTTTATAATCGCATATGGTATTCAGGTGTGATCCCCTCCTCTTGGAAGGAGGCTGTCATAATTCCAATTTTGAACCAGGGAAAGGATCCCTCTACTGTATCAAGTTACAGACCTATAGCGTTAACAAGCTGCCTCTGTAAGCTATTTGAAAAAATGAAAAATTGCCGCTTACTCCACTACTTAGAAACAAACAATTTGCTCGACCCATTTCAGTGCGGGTTTCGAGAAAGTAGATCCACCACAGATCACCTTGTTCGTATTGAGGCACAGATCAGAGACGCCTTCGTCCATAAACAATATTTTCTCTCTGTGTTCCTCGATATCGAAAAGGCTTATGATACAACATGGCGTTTTGGAATTCTAAGAGACCTGTCCCACCTTGGTGTGCGCGGAAGAATGTTTCACATAATTGAAAGTTATCTGTCAAACCGAACATTCCGTGTCCGTGTGGGCAGTGTTCTCTCCCGAACATTTGTCCAGGAAACAGGCGTGCCACAAGGTGGTGTACTTAGTTGCACACTTTTTATTATCAAAATGAATTCCTTGCACTTGTCCTTCCCCCGCATTATGTTTATTGTACCATTGTCGACGATGTTCAGCTTGGCTTCAAGTCATGCAACTTGGCAATGTGTGAGCGGCAGGTTCAGCTGAGTTTAAACAAGGTCTCCAAATGGGCAGATGAAAACGGATTTCGACTTAACCCAAAAAAGCACCTGTGTCTTGTTCTCTCGAAAGGGAGGCATGCATTCGGAACCTGACATTGAACTGAACGGTCAACGTCTGTCTGTCAATGCGGAGCATAAATTCCTAGGCTTAATCTTGGACAACAAGTTGACCTTCGTACCACACATCAAGTATCTAAAAAGAAAATGTTTAAAAGCCATGAATGTTATAAAAGTGTTGTGACGGGGTAGTGACAGGCAATGTCTCATCAACCTGTATAGAAGCCTCATTCGCACCAGCTTAGATTATGGGGCCGTTGTTTATCAGTCTGCAAACCCCGTGCACCGTTTTGGCATCCGCCTTTCTACGGGTGCTTTTCGCACCAGCCCCGTAGAAAGCCTTTATGTTGAGTCAAATGAGTGGTCGCTTCATCTGCAGAGAACTTACATGTCCTTTGTATATTTCCTGAAGGTGAAAGCAGACAAGAAGCACCCCTCATACTCTACTAATAATGATCTGTCGAGCTCCATTCTGTTCTAAAACAGGCCTTCGAAGAGGCAGCCCTTCTCAGTACGCCTGAAGGGTCTAGCTGAAGAAACTGGAGTGTCACTTGAACACAGTTTAATGGCTCCTGTAGCATACCCGCCACCGTGGCAGTGGCAGATTATAGACTGCGATGTGTCGTTCCTAGAAGTTACGAAACATCGCCTATTGCCCATATCCGAACATACTTCCTGGAACTTCAACACAAATGCACACGTTCTGAGTTTTTTACAGATGCCTCTAAGTCCACCTCCTCTGTGTCCTACGCTGCTGTTGGCCCTTCCTTTTCGGATGCTGGCCCTCTACATCCAGGCACAAGTATCTTCACAGTGGAAGCTTACGCGATACTTGTGGCAGCTAAACACATCAAACAATATCAAATACAAAAAACAGTAATTTATACAGACTCCCGCAGTGTGGTAACGGCTCTGCGCAGTCTTAAAAAAACAAAAAAACCTGCTCTCGTCTCACTTTACTCCATTTTATGCACACTCTACACACTCAACCAACATGTTGTAGTGTGCTGGGTGCCAGGGCACCGTGAGATTCAAGGCAACGTGATGGCGGATCAGCTTGCTGCATCCGTCCACGAAAGCACCGCCACTGCACCCACATCAGTCCTGGCCCTTGATCTTAAGCCGTCTCTCAAACGAAAGCTCAGGGACTACTGGCAGAGCAAGTGGGATACACACATACAAAACAAACTACACGTTATCAAGCCACACCTTGGCCATTGGCTACCAGTATCAAAATCACGTCATACACAGGTAACATTAACGAGGCTGAGGATAGGACACACATACACGACACACTCATATCTTTTATCAGGTGGCGATCCACCATTGTGTGACAGATGTGGTGAAGCACTAACAGTTCTTCACATTTTAATTCAGGGCAAACAATTAGACACTATAAGAAAACAACATTTTCCATTACCCTACCGACAACATATACCTTTACACCCTGCAATGTTCGTCGGTAGGGACCCGCTTTTTAGTCATAAATCGTTGTTAGCGTTTTTTAAAAAATTCATAGTTTTCATATTATATACCCGGTCATTCCGTAGCACGACCTCATTAGAGAGGTTTTCGCTGCGGTGGCTACACAAGAAAGCACTTGCCTCACGGCCCTTGGACGCAAGGGTATGAACGAGTGAGGCACTTGTGCTAAAGCCATACATATCCACCATCGTCTTTTATTATCACCAACTTTTGTCATCTGCTCACACCGCACACACCTTTCACGGCATGGTCATGATTTTATTACCTGTATGTTCTTACCCGCCTTACCGCGAGGAATTTTATGGCCCTTATACAGCCGCTAATCACAATCATTTTCCACAACCCATGTCCCATAAACTGGCGCTCTTTGGCCACCAAATGGCCCTTGCGCCAAAAAAAACACCATATCTCATCATCATCATCATCATCATCAACTTTCTCATTGACGACAATGGGGCATTTCAAGGCGACAGCTGTCGTATGACCAAGTTAGACATTTTACAAATTATTTCCTTCCCTGGAACATGTAATGATAAGTTTGCTATACAAAAATAACTGCTTATTTGTTTTTGATTGAGGCACAAAGATAATTTTATTTGGACCACAAAATGATGAATGTCGCGTCATAATATGGACAAAATCGACTATTTTGCGAACTTTGTCATTGTTTTCTCATGTTGTTACCAGCTTGAGAGGTCAACAAATATTTTTCTCTCAAAATATACCTTCTGTGGAATAAATATTACTGCTCAGATAGTCATAGAAAATTTGGTACCGTAATAGAAAAAAATTAAACATAACACAGTTTGGCCAAGTATTGAACGCGTATGTCCCTGTAAAACTTCACTAATATTACTGAGCTTCAGAAACATTACTCAAGCTCCTTTACCTAACATGCACATGAAATTTGATAAAGAAATTAGAAGCGGTGCCTCTAAAATAAATTTTTCCACAAGCAACACCCACACGGCATTCAAGGAAGCTCAGAAGGCAGCCACATGACGAGTGCGTGAATACATGTGTGTATGAATTTGCGTATTCAAGTATTTCATGTATGTCTTCATTTTTGCCTGACATATGAATCGTTCATGTGACTTGTTTTTTTCCTGGTATTTTTCACATGCTGATTCTGCTGAGAGGCAGCAAAGTATTCGTCTGTGTTTATTCTGAAAAATAGTGTATTTCTTAAGATTGTAGGTTCACTTTTATTATATTTAAATGTGTACAAGAAAGCATCGCAAAGAGTATGCATATATATATATATATATATATATATATATATATATATATATATATATATATATATATATATATTCCGAAAAGGGGTTTATTTGCGACTGTTGCGACGGTGGCCCTCCGATGAAACCACGATGGGGACAGAGCAACCGTCAAGCAGATGCCGGCGATGATCAGCACGAGCCGAGCGAGAGAAGCCTAGCACCCAGTACCCAAGCGGTGGCGATGTTGCTTGCCAACGATGCGTTTTCTTCTTCACAATTTGCCCCCGCCGAAAAAGTGCCATCCTGGCGACCTAAGAGTCTGGAGGCAGAGGGCTATGATATGGCTTAAGGAGGGCGACGTGGACGATGTCACGTCCACGCCGGCGCATGTCATCAGATGGGGAAAGTGGCTCAATAAGAAAATTCACCGGCGAGGTTTGCTCCGAAACGTGGTATGGGCCCTTGTACTTTGGAACGAGTTTTGAGGAAATGCTGGGGGTTTGGTAAGGAAAAGCCAGCCATACAAGTGATCCCGGTGAATAGCTGGCCCTTTGTGAAGAGTCGGCGTTGTTTTATTTCTGGCGCTGTTGTTCTTGTGACGTCAACGTGCGTGCGAGTTCGCGGCACTCTTCCGTATTTTGGGCAGCTTCAGACACAGATAGGCATTCGGATGCGTCAGGACGGTATGGAAGGAGAGTGTCGATGGTGTGGGATTTTTCACGTCCATAAAGAAGAAAGAAAGGTGAAAATCCAGTGGTAGACTGTGCCGTGGTTTTACATGCGAACGTGATGAAGGGAAGAATGCGAGCCCAGCAAGTTAATATGATTGGTTGTCACATACATGGCGAGCATATCGCAAAGGGTGCGGCTAAATCTTTCCGTGAGCCCATTAGTCTGCGGGTGGTATGCCGCGGTCTGGTGATGAACAACATGGCTTTCAGAAAGCAGAGACGTGGCGACTTCTGATAGGAAGGCTCGGCCTCGGTCGCTTAGTAGTTCTCGAGGTGCGCCATGTCGTAGTATGAAGCGATGAAGGATGCTACGTCCCGCGCAGTGGCACTTGGAAGGGCGGCGGTCTCAACGTAGCGTGGTAAATGGTCCACAGCAACTATGATTCACCGATTTGTATCTGATGTTGTCGGTAGAAGGTCATAGAGATCAATTCCGATCCGATCGAAAGTTTTGGCAGGGCACAGAAGCGGTTGAAGCGCACCGGACGAGTCGAAAGGCGGTGATTTGTGGCGTTGACAGTAAGGGCAGCCTATAACGAATTTTCGAACAAGATTATACATTCTGCAACAGTAGAAGCGATGACGAGTGCGTTCGTAAGTTTTGAAAACTCCGGCATGACCACATTGGGGATCGTCGGGAAAGGAGGCACAGATTTGTGGTCACAAGCTGCGCGGGACAACCAAGAGCCACTTACGACCTTCAGGGGCGTAGTTGCGTCGGTGTAGCAGCCAATCACGAATGACGAAATGGGCAGCTTGACGTCGGAGAGATCGTGGTACCACAGTGGTTGACGATCCAAAGAGACAGTTAAAAAGGGAAGCGATCCACGGCTCCTTGTGTTGTTCACTGGCAAAGGAGTCGAAGTCGAGAGATGCGACGGAGTTGGTGCCAGTGGTTGCGCAAGCCGAGTCGGGAGGTAAAGGCGAACGCGACAGGGCGTCGGCGTCAGAACGCTTGCGTCCGCAGCGATAGATGACGCGAATGTCGTATTCTTGGATTTGCAGTGCCCACCGAGCTAGGCGGCCAGAAGGATCTTTCAATGTGGCGAGCCAACAAAGTGCATGGTGGTCCGTTACAAGGTCCAATGGGCGACAGTACAAATGAGGGCGGAACGTGCGCAGCGCCCACACTAGCGCCAAGCACTCTTTTTCAGTGACGCTGTAATTGGCCTCAGCTTTAGTAAGTGTGCGACTCGCATAAGCGACGGCGTATTCGGAGTAGCCCGGCTTGCGTTGGGTGAGGACGGCGCCTAGACCAACCCCACCAGCGCCTGTGTGAGCTTTCGTTACAGCTGTTGGGTCGAAATTCCGAAGAATTGGAGGAGATGTTAGCAGACTACGGAGCATGGCAAACGCGACGTCGCAGTCAGGAGACCAGGATGAAAGGTCTGCGACACTGCGTAGGAGGTTGGTCAGTGGTGATATGATCACCGCAAAATTTTTCCTGAAGCGCCGGAAGTACGAGCATAGTCCGACTAAACTGCGTAATTCTTTCAGTGTAGTAGGTTTCGGGAACTCAGCGAC
Source organism: Rhipicephalus annulatus (assembly GCA_013436015.1). Classification (NCBI taxonomy): domain Eukaryota; kingdom Metazoa; phylum Arthropoda; class Arachnida; order Ixodida; family Ixodidae; genus Rhipicephalus; species Rhipicephalus annulatus. The sequence continues at coordinate 595,384 of WOVY01002444.1, read as the reverse complement.
TGCTCGCTGTTTTGCTGGGTCGGGTCGAACACCATGCTTGGGCACGATGTGCCCTAAGAGGGACAGATCTTGCACGGCGAAGCGGCACTTTTTAAAGTTCACTTGGAGCCCAGCGTTGGTTAAACACGTCAGAATGAGTTGGGGCCGAAGCAGATGTGTAGAAAAATCGGGAGAAAAAACGACAACGTCGTCGAGGTAGCCTAGACACACAGACCACTTCAGTCCACGCAGTGTGTTGTCCATGAGTTGTTCAAACGTGGCAGGAGCATTACAAAGCCCAAATGGCATTACGTTAAATTCGCACAGGCCATCTGGTGTAATGAACGCAGTTTTCTGGCGATCAGCTTCTGCCACAGGCACATGCCAGTATCCAGATTGTAAGTCTAAGGAGAAGAAGTCGGCTCCTTGGAGACTGTGAAGGGCGTCGTCGAAGCACGGTAATGAATAGACGTCTTTCCGCGTCACCTTGTTTATTCGCCGGTAGTCGACGCAAAATCAAATCGGTCCATCCTTCTTTCGAACTAGAACGACAGGAGATGCCCAAGGACTGTTCGATGGTTGAATAACGCGAAGGCGTAGCATTTCTTCGACCTGGTCGTTGATGACGTGACATTCTGCACCAGAGACACGGTACTGTCTTTGACGCAATGGCTGGTGCGAACCACTGTCAATGTAGTGGTGCACTGCGGAAGTCCGACCCAATTGCGGCTGAGAAACGTCAAATGAATTCGCGAAGTGCTGAAGGAGATTAAGAAGCTCGGCGCGTTCATGCGTACTTAAGGTGTCGATGATAGAACTCGAGAAGGTGTCACTAGATGCGCATTCCAGTGGGGAAAAGGCATGAAGTTGGGTCGAGGCGCTACTGCACGATTTGTCTGGCATAAAAGTGTGGCAGCTTGGGCTAGTTGGTATGGCATGACGATAGTTATTGCGCGAGAACAAAACGACGACACAGAGACAAGAAGGACACGAAAGAGATTGCATTTATCTGCAGAAAAAGGGTGTTTCAATTGGTTCATGCATAGCACCTCTACTCAGTGATCTTCTTTTGGCAAAAATGGGCAAAAAACTACAGGAAAAGTTAGAAGGCTCGCATGTCGTCAAAATATTTAGATACGTGGATGATTTTTTGGTTATTCTAAATTGTGAGTCTTCTATGTTTCACTCGTTTGCCACTCAAACTATAGGCGTGTTCGAAAATTGTTTGCAGCCTCTTGTGGTGACACATGAAATGCCCGATAATGACAAATTACGCTTTTTGGATTTAATCTGGTTTTTAGCTCACAGCACATCTGTTGGTGTTATGAACCACGTGCGCAGAAACCTCTGCTTCCCTTTTCTTCTGCTCACAGTAAGATAGTTAAGCGAGGCATAGCACGAACCTGCCTTGAGAATGCTTTAAATAGGTCTTGCGCCCACAATATCTCTGCGAGCTTTCAAAGCTCAAGTTTCCCGCCTTAAGGCTTCAAGTTTCCCCGAGGCGTTTATCGCGTCTGTTGCGGAGACGATCCTGCGGACTAAAAAGGCGGAGCAGAAAACGCGACAGAATCTGATCAACACGGATACAGAACGTGAAAGGGTAGCCGTGATTCCATACATACACCAGATATCACATAGGCTCAAAAAAATCGGAAAACGTGTTGGAGTTCGTGTCATGTTCTCAGCACCGTTCAAATTAATCAGCCTCACCAAATCTACCAACCCCCTGAAAACAAAATCATCAACAGATTGCAGAGTTCAACATCGAAACAGGTATGCGGCCTGCTCCCGGGAAGTCGTCTATAGGACCCCCCTTTCATGTGGTGCTTGTTATGTCGGAACGACCGGAAGGTGCCTGAACGATCGGCTGAGAGAGCACGCGAACAATGTTAAAAACGGGAAAGATGGTTTTCTTGCCCAGCACTGCACTGAGTGCAAGTGTGTTCCCCTCTTCGAGGAAACAGCGACGTTGTACAAACACAGAGATGTGGGCACCCGGGTCATTGTCGAGGCTGCGCAAATGGCACGCGAACAGGTGCCTTGTGTTAGCAAGCCCTCCGTGGCCTTGTCCAATAAGGAGCACAGGTTCCTCGAAGGATTCGGTGCGGGCAGGTAACGCGAACAGGTGCCTTGGATTAGCAAGCCCTCCGTGGCTTAGTCCGAGAAGGAACGCAGGTTCCTCGAAGGATTCGGTGCGGGCAGGTAGCTTTACCTTTCTGGTTCGGTTTCTTCTAGATTTTTCTTTGCTGTTTTTCAGTGCCTTTGTATTTGTGTTGTTTGTTTTTGGTTTTCTTACTCATGTTCTGCTCTTGTGCCATGGTCACTGTCTCCTCTATATATTTTCGTGCTCTGCGCAATAAACTCAGTTGGAAGTTTGCGCTCGTGTCTTTCGTGTCCTTCTTGTCTCTGTGTCGTCGTTTTGTTCTCGCGCAATAACTATCGTCTTGTCTGGCATGTTAAGGAATAAAGAGCAATCGAGGTACTCCTCTCGACCGAGACATTTGCCATCAAGTAGCGTAAGCGGTGCAGAAAAGGGGTTGTGGACGAAAATATTGCTTCGGCCAGCAGTGACGTCAAGTATAGCGAAAGGCAAGGAAACGGCTCTGCGGCTCATGAAAATGTCGGAAGGTGCATACATTACTGTAGCATCGTTATGGTCATCGCAGAAAACAAGGACAACGGCAAGAGAGGCTGGCGGAATTTCAGTGTCTTCACGTACGATGAGTTTTGGGTACCGCTCCAGAGTTTCGTGCAAAGGTTCGTCAGACTGGTGCGAAAATTGAACTTCACCGCGTGCGCAGTCGATGACGGCATGATGATGTGACAGGAAGTCCCACATGAGGATAACGTCATGCGAGCACACCGAAAGGACGATGAGCTCGACAACGCACATAGAGCCTTGGATGAAAATGCGGGCTGTAAAGGTACCGAGAGGTCTAACTGGTTGTACGCTAGCCGTACGAAGCGACAGTCCAGAGAGCGCCGTGGTCACTTTGCGTAAGGTGCGGCAGAGCTGGGCGGCTATAACAGAAACGGCAGCACCTGTGTCGATGAGGGCAAAGGTAGAAACACCATCGACAGATATGGCAACGACGTTAGCAGGTGAAGTGCGAGGACTTGGGCATTTCGACGACGGTGAAGTTCTTGCCTTTGGAACTGCGGCGTTCTGTTTTCCCGGTTGTAGGAAGCGGGTCGGCGACGCATTGGGGACAGAGATCGCCTGCGTGGAGACGGTGAACGGGGAGAGTGAGTCGGAGCTGGGGGCTGGGGTGACAGACTCGGAAAGATTAGTGTAGCCATACTGCGGTGAAAGATAGGGAGCAGGTAGGTGCGTGGGCTGCGAGTCATACGGTAACGGCCAAGTAGCGTTGTATTGTGATTGGAAGCAACGACGACAATATCGTGCCACGTGTCCTGGAGTACCGCAGGCGTAGCAGACCAGTCGATTGTCAGCAGTGCGCTAGGAATTGCTGACTCGCGGTGCGGCCCAAGGTGTCGAATGAGGGGTAGAGTGGAGAGCAACTGCAGGCATGGGTGGCAAAAGCTGCTAGCGGGGTCGGCTGCGTACCACCTGGATATAAGTAAGAGGCGCGGCCACGGGCTGCACAGCTGGCGCATGGGGAACAAGCATGGCCAGGGCTGCCGGTGGGCAGCGACGGGAACAGCCTGAGCTAACTTTTCGGCAATAACGTCGCGGAGTGGTGAGGGCAGACGAGAGGACAGCGGCTGCTGCGTGAAAGGCATCAACGACAGCTGCCGAGCTGCATCTTCACGCACAAAGTCTTTAATTTCTTGCAGAGTTATTGAGTAATGAGTACCAGAAGTAAGACTGGATAGTGAGTCGGCGTGTGAGGAAAATGGCCGAGTCAGGGCGCTGCTTCTTCAACTCGTCGAAACTTTGACATAAAGTCACAAGTTCCGCAACAGTGGCAGGATTGCGCGTTGGCAGCATCTGAAATGTGCCGTCATTTATGCCTTTGAGGATGTGCTGAATCTTCTCCGACTCAAGCATGGCGGTGTTCACACGGTTGCAAAGACCAATAATGTCTTCGATGTAGCTTGTGAAAGATTCCGTTGGCTTCTGTGCACGAGTCCGCAAGCGTTTTTCAGCTCTGGACTTGCGGACAGCAGTTCGGACGAAAACGTCAGCAAATGACGTTTTGAAAATGGACCACGTCATAATTTCTTTTTGTGGTTGTTATACCACATTTCAGCCACGTCTGTGAGGTAAAAGATGACGTTAGTCAACTTGTCCGCGTCATCCCACTTCTTATTTGCGCTCATCAGTTCGTAGTTAGCGAACCAGTCTTCCACGTCGGTCTCATCAGTTCCGCTAAAGACCTTGGGCTCTCGAAAACGAAGAACGTCGGGGTTGCTGGGGGATGGAGTTGAAGAGCCACGTTGCGCGTTGTTGGTGGCCATGATGGGAAGAAGCGTTTGGTTGCGCAGCTCCAGGTTTAGGCGACGGCGAATGGCAGCACCCAGGTTCAGGCGACGGGGTATGTCAGCACCCTCCACCAATTGAAAAGGGGTTTATTGGCGACTGTTGCGACGGTGGGCCTACGATGATACCACGATGGGGACAGAGCAACGGTCAAGCAGATGCCGGCGATGATCAGCACGAGCCGAGTGAGAGAAGCCTAGCATAGCACCAGTACCCAAGCAGTGGCGATTTTGCTTGCCTACGATGCGTTTTCTTCTTCACAATATATATATATATATATATATATATATATATATATATATATATATATATATATACAGACGTAGCGAAGAAGCAAGCGCACTGACTCCGTAGTAAAAACGGAAGCGATAAACCACGACGTACGACGAAACACTTTTAATATTCACATACTTTTCGGCTGGTGGGCCAGCCTTCGTCAGTGTGACATGTAATGCACCTTTCGTAACCATTATATACATTTATAAAATGTTTTGGACATGCAAAATGGCAATCTGAAGTGATTCGACATGATTATACAAAAAGGCTAAATACCTTCAGTGTGAAGATGCAATGCGTAATGTAACATGGGCACAGCGTTCACCTCTTATCGTTATAGCGACATCAGTGCGAGTGAAAGAGATTTTAAATATAAATGACGCATGGTGTAGAAAGACGCATGGTGTGACGCAGAATGACGCATGGTGTGGCATACATGCGTGCAGATTAAAGTGCACAAACGAACAACAGATACTAAAGATGATCAGGTCAACTAAAACTGTTAAGCAGGGAACAAGGATTGTTCTGCCGAAAAAAAGAAGAAAAATAACAGAGAATGAAATAGAAATCTCAGGAGGGCATGAGACGCCTTAATTGGTGCAAGGTAGATAAGTGAGTGTGTCTGCGTGTTCGTTTATTCCAGAGTTTATTGTACCGAACTTGTAGATTAGAATCGATTCGCGCATTTCCCGCTCATGATGTGAGCGGAAACCGGATTCCAGTAGCGTAGCTTTAATCTTGTGGAAAGATTGGCCAGGTATTGCTAGATGTGTCGATAGAGGCAGATTTGGAAAGGTTTTGACGTACCACTGACAATTAATTAATCGAGTTCTAAACGGTGTGTCTGTATGACCAATATATTGTAGATTACAGATATTGCATTCGAGCATGTATACTACGCTGGAACTGTCAAAATTTATGTTGCCCCTGATTGTTAACTGGAAGCCAATAAATGAACTGGCGACAGTTTGCGTTGTTACCATGTGCAGAAACACCTTGCACTGCGACTTTTCCACAAGGAGCCCAGCCATTTGGTTTACGGGCACCGAGCTCAGAAAATGAAAGATTATCACGGAGGTTACGTGCATGTCTGTACACGACTCTCGGTGGTTCTGCGAAAACATTTTTAAGGCACTTGCTTTGAGTTATTATGTTATGATGTTGCTTCAATATCGCGGGGACGTTCAGAGCTGAAGTTGAATGGGCAATCACAAGATTAATCTAGAATGTACCCGACGCCTTAGGGTCGGCGTTGAGCAGGTCGATTCGGTTTAGTTTGTCAGCGCATTTGATGACCTCATCAATCATTCCCGGTGGATACTTACGTTCAATGAACGAATGTTTTAGATCCTGACAACTCGAAAGGAAATATTCGTGGTAGGAGCATATTCTCTTAAACCTGCGAGCTTGGCTGTACGGTATCCCTGTTTTACAATGTCGTACGTGACTGGTATGTAAATGAAGGAGTTGATGCCTATCAGTTGGTTTGCGAAAGAGATTTGTGGAGAGCCGTCCTTCACTAGCTGTGACGGTAACGTCAAGAAAGTGCATCGTTGTTGACGAGCAATTATGGGTGAAAGTACTGGTGGGGTGGGCATTGTTGAAATTCTTCATGAAAGTTAAAAGAATTGCCTCACCATGAGGCTAAATCATGAAGATGTCATCGATGAAGCGTTTGTACAAGCATGGTTTCAAAGGTGAATTCTCTAGGAAGTTAGCTTCCAACAGACCCGTAAATATGTTTGCGTAGTTAGGACCTACTCTAGTGCCCATAGATGTCCCATTTGTTTGAACGTAGTGAAAGTTATTCAATTCGAAGTTGTTTAGTTCTAAGATCAGCTTTATGGGAGTACCAATGGTTTCACCATCAACTGGCCTGTCAAAGCAACAATCATCGTAAGCCTTTATGAGAGCGCAAATGCCATCGTTGTGTGGAATGTTTGTGTACAAAGACGAGACGTCAAGTGTTACCAGAAATTTATCGTCGTGAACACCTATGTCTAAAATTTCTTTCAAGAAGTGATTTGTGTCCTTTACAAATGGTGAGAAAGTAGGTGTGATCCTGTTTATGAGGCTGTCAACAAACCTGGATAGGTTTTTAGTTCGTGTTCCTATGCCAGAGATGATAGGGAATCCGGGGTTATTTGCTTTCTGTATCTTGGGCAGGAGATAAAATCTACCTGCCACAACGCTGAGTGGAAAGAGTGACCGGGCTATTGTTTTATCGGTCTTTTCATTTTTTACAAGTTGTGCGAGTGCGTTCTGCAATTCGACCATGTATACGTTTGTAGAATCGGCAGGGAGTGGTCTGTATAAGTTTCGATCCGAAAGCTGCCTCTCAACCACTCATCATCATCAGCCTGTCTACGTCCACTGCAGGACAAAGGCCTCTCCCATGTTCTGCCAGTTAACCCGGTCCTGTGCTTGCTGTTGCCAATTTATACCCGAAAACTTCTTAATCTCATCTGCCCACCTAACCTTCTGTCTCCCCCTACCCCGCTTCCCTTCTCTGGGAATCCAGTTGGTGACCCTTAATGACCAGCGGTTATCCTGTCTACGTGCTACATGCCCGGCCCATGTCCATTTCCTCTTTTTTATTGCAGCTATGGTATCCTTAACTCCCGTTTGTCCCCTAATCCACTCTGCTCTCTTCTTGTCTCTTAAGGTTACACCTACCATTTTTCTTTCCATTGCTCGCTGCGTCGTCCTCAATTTAAGTTGAACCCTCTTTGTGAGTCTCCAGGTTTCTGCTCCGTAGCTAAGTACCGGCAAGATACAGCTGTTATATACCTTCCTCTTGAGGGACAGTGGCAATCTACTTGTCATAATTTGAGAGTGCCTGCCGAATGTGCTCCACCCCATTCTTATTCTTCTAGTTACTTCAATCTCGTGGTTAGGCTCTGCGGTTATTACCTGCCCTAAGTAGACATAGTCTTTTACAACTTCAAGTGCACTATTACCTATCGCAAAGCGCTGCTCCTTTCCGAGGTTGTTGTACATTACTTTCGTTTTCTGCAGATTAATTTTAAGACCCACCTTTCTGCTCTCCTTGTCTAACTCCGTAATCATGAGTTGCAATTCGTCCCCTGAGTTACTAAGCAATGCAACGTCATCGGCGAAGCGCAGGTTACTTGAGGTACTCTCCATTAACTCTTATCCCTAACTGTTCCCATTCTAGGCTTCTGAAAACGTCCTGTAAGCACGCAGTGAATAGCATTGGGGAGATTGTGCCCCCCTGCCTTACACCCTTCTTTATTGGTATTCTGTTGCTTTTTTATGAAGCACTATGGTAGCAGTTGACCCCCTGTAGATTTCTTCCAGAATGTTTATATATATTTCATCTACGCCCTGATTCCGCAGTGTCTGCATGACGGCTGATATTTCTACTGAATCAAACGCCTTCTCATAATCTATGAAGGCTATGTATAGTGGTTGGTTATACTCTGAGCATTTCTCTATTACCTGATTGATAGTATGAATGTGGTCAATTGTTGAGTAGCCTGTTCTAAACCCTGCTTGCTCCTTTGGTTGATTGAATTCTAATGTTTTCTTTACTCTGCTAGCAATTACCTTCGTAAATAGCTTGTATACTACAGAGAGCAAGCTGATCGGCCTGTAATTCTTCAAGTCCTTGTCATCTCCTTTCTTATGTATTAAGATGATGTTAGCGTTCTTCCAAGACTCTGGTACTTTTCCCGTCAGGAGACACCTCGTAAATAGAGTGGCTAGTGTTTCTAACACAATCTGTCCTCCATCTTTCAGCAGATCTGATGTTACTTGATCCTCACCAGCAGCTTTGCCTCTGTGCATGCTCTGCAAAGCTTTTCTGACTTCTTCTATCATTACCGGTGGGTTGTCGTCTGGGTTACGACTAGTTCTTATAGTATTAAGGTCGTGGTTATCTCGGCTACTGTACAGATCTCTGTAAAACTCCTCCGCTATTTTAACTATCCTATCCATATTGGTAGTTAATTTGCCTTCTTTGTCCCTTAGTGCATACATCGGCCTTTTGCCTATCCCAAGTTTCCTCTTCACTGCTTTGACGCTTCCTCCGTTTTTCAGAGCGTGCTCAATTCTCTCCATGTTATACCTTCTTACATCGCATACTTTACGTCTATTAATCAGCTTCGAAAGCTCTGCCAGTTCTATTTTGTCTGTTGTACTTGACACTTTCATGATTTGACGCTTTTTAATTAGGTTCTTCGTTTCCTGGGAAAGCTTGCCGGTGTCCTGTCTAGCTACCCTGCCTCCAACTTCCACTGCACACTCCGTGATGATACTCGTCAGATTATCATTCATTGTATCTACGCTAAGGTTGGTTTCCTCACTAAGAGCAGAGTACCTGTTCTGCAGTGACACTCTGAATTCCTGTACTTTCCCTCTCAGTGCTAGCTCATTGATTTGCTTCTTGCGTATCAGTTTCTGTCGTTCCTTCTTCAAGTCTAGGTGGATTCGAGCCCGTACCATTCTATGGTCACTGCATCTTACCTTGCCAACCACTTCCACATCCTGCACGATTCCTGGGTGTGCAGTCATTATAAAGTCTATTTCATTCTTATTTACGTCATTAGGGCTCCTCCATGTCCACTTGCGGTTTTCTCGTTTTCGGTAGAAGGTATTCAAAATACGCAGATTATTGCGTTCTGCGAATTCTACTAGTAGCTCTTCTCTGGCGTTTCAAGTGCCGATGCCATAATCTCCTACTGCCTGGTCTCCAGCCTGCTTCTTCCCTACCTTTGCATTAAAGTCGCCCATTGCTATAGTATACTGTGTTTTCACCTTACTCATTGCCGATTCCACGTCTTCATAGAAGCTTTCAACTGAAGCGTCATCATGGCTGGATGTAGGTGCGTAAGCCTGTACTACCTTCATTTTGTATCTTTTATTCAGTTTAATTACAATGCCTACCACCCTTTCATTAATGCTATAGTAATCCTCTATGTTGCCAGCTATGTTTCTGTGAATTAGGAACCCTACTCCCAGTTCTCTTCTGTCTGCCAAGCCCCGATAGCAAATGACGTGCCCATTCTGTAGCACAGTATAGGACTCATCTGTCCTCCTAACCTCACTCAGCCCTATTATATCCCATTTAATGCCTTCTAGCTCCTCGAATAATACAGCTAGACTTCCCTCACTAGATAACGTTCTAACGTTAAACGTTGCTAAGTTCAAGTTCCAATGGTGGCCTGTCCGTATCCAGAGATTCCTTCAACTTCACTCACATAGTCACATTGATTAAGAATGACGATAGCGCCACCTTTGTCTGCCGGCTTGGTTATGATGTCATGGATATTTGCTGGCTCTTCGAGTGCCCTTTTATCTTTTGTTGATAGGTGTTGTCGATGGGGAGTGCGAGTTTTGTAAGAATCTATCACATCTTGTTGTGCAGCCTTGATATATAGGTCTAAGCACCTATCACGTTGCGGTGGTGGGGTCTAGTGTCTCTGCTGAGGGAGTACCTGCCCGCTTCGGTGGTCACTAGGGTGATCGTAGAAATAGTCTTTAGGGCGCCTTTTTCGGGCGAAGTAAGGACGGTTCCTAATGAGTTGAAACTCATTGAACCCACCGTTTGCTGGACAAAAACTAAGGCCCTTCGATAAACAACTTATCTGCGCGTCTGAAAGCTTTGCCGAAGAAAGATTTATCACATTGTCTGGCAATGCTCCTTTTTTATCAGCTAGATTTGTTCGAATATCACGGCTTGGGGAGCGGAGAAAGTTGTTACGAATGTACGTTTTTTGTTTGATTGCATTTAGTTTCGGAACCTTATTTTGCTGTTAAGCTAATAATTGATCAGTCTCCGGTGCGGATACCTGCGAAAACAGAATCGTTTCTTTATGAAACAGTTGTTTAGCGCGTGATTTGTTATGGTGTATAACAATACGCGTCAAATTTAGCGAAGCACTTTGTAAATCTTATTGCCATCTCGCCTTGTAATGAGAAGATAGCTCGGAAGTAGCTGCGTTCAGTCGCAGTTGTAACCCTAAGGACACATTGGACGAAGTTACGTATGTTGATAACTTTGACGCACAGAGCTCAGCGCGAATCCTTTTGTCGGCTAGATATCTAGCTTGCGAAAATGTTTCAGAATATGTACAAAAGGAAGCTTTAGCAGTCAAAGGTGCAGGAAATCACTTGGACACTGTGTCCCGGTCAGCATTTCTCCTCGATGGGTAGCGATGGCCAAGGTTCGGAGAAGCCTGCGTCGCACATTCGTTGAAGACATAATAAGTGTTCTGGGGGGAGCATATCGCGTCAGCATCACGTGAAGCGTTTATCATTGGGGACTGGTTTGTAGAAATGTCCATTGTCCGTGTCGGGTATTGCGAAGTCTCAGTGGACGTGAAGTCGCGCCATAACGAGGATGCGATTCTGGTGTGCTTGAAGCAAAGTTGGCGAAAATGGGCGGCAATTAGGGCAACGCCTTCAAAACTGGAATGCAATTTGTCAGCTGCCAACACACAAAAAGGAGGCAGCCATTGAAAGCCGTGGTCCACGTAGAAGTCTTTTCGCGACCGACGGCAGTAGTCTCGAAATCGGCGGTGGAAGAAGCACGCTTCGGTATTGCAGCGACGGATAAAATCGTGGTTGCGGCTACCACAGCGGTGGTTGATGCTTCGAGGAGGTATAAGTGTGGCGTTGACTCTAGTTATCCGAGGCAACATATTTGCGATTTGATCCAGAAAAAGGCGATTCTGAATAAAGGGGACAATCGCCTTCACCAACGCCATGTCCTTTGTCTCAACATGGAGCACAAGGGTTTTGGTAGTTACGAGCACAAGGTCGAAAACCCACTGTACCTCAGTGATTTGTGCTCCGGGCTGTGAAATGAAGGCTGGGGTTCCTTTGGAGGACGGATTAAAGTGTTCATGGACGTACTTCATCTGCGAGTCACCGATGACGACTATTGACGTTTCTGCTTCGGGGAATTCCCAGAAGATTGGTTTCGACACAGTCTTTACAGGAGCCATAGTGGTTTGGATAGACGTAGCGAGGAAGCAAGTGCACTGGCTGCATAGTAAAAATGGAAGCGAGGGAGCATGACGACGTACGACAAAATACTTTTAATAATCACATACATTTCGGCTGGTGGACCAGCCTTCGTCAGTGTGACATGTAATGCACCTTTCGTAGCCATTATATACATTTCTAAAATGCTTTGGGACATGCAAACTGGCAATCGGAAGTGACTCGACATGATTATACAAAAAGGCTAAATACGTTCAGTGTGAAAATGCAATGCGTAAAGTAACATGGGCACAGCGTTCACCTCTTATCGTTATAGCGACATCAGTGCGAGTGAAAGAGATTTTCAATATAAATGACGCATGGTGTGGAAAGACGCATGGTGTGACGCAGAATGACGCATGGTGTGGCATACATGCGTGCAGATTAAAGTGCATAAACGAACAACAGATACTAAAGATGATCAGGTCAACTAAAACTGTTAAGCCAGGAACAAGGATTGTTCTGCCGAAAAATAAAGAAAAAAATAACAGAGAATGAACTAGAAATCTCGGGAGGGCATGAGACGCCTTAATTGGTGCAAGGTAGGTAAGTGAGTGTGTCTGCGTATTCGTTTATTCCAGAGTTTATTGTACCAAACTTGCAGATTAGAAACGATTCGCGCAATTCCCGCTCATGATGTGAGCGGAAACCGGATTCCAGTAGCGTAGCTTTAATCTTGTCGAAAGAATGACCAGGTATTGCTAGATGTGTCGATAGAGGCAGATTTGGAAAGGTTTTGACGTACCACTGATGATTAATAATTCGAGTTCTAAACGGTGTTTCTGTATGAGCAGTATATTGTAGACTACAGATATTGCATTCGAGCATGTATACTACGCTAGAACTGTCACAATTTAGGTTGCCCCTGATTGTTGACTGAAAGCCAATGGATGAACTGGTGACAGTTTGCGTAGTTACCATGTGCACACACCCCTTGCACTGCGACTTCCCACAAAGAGCGCAGCCATTTGGTTTACTGGGCACCGAGCTCAGAAAATGTAAGAATATCACGGAGGTTACGTGCACGTCTGTACACGACCCTCGGTGGTTCTGCGACGACAATTTTAAGGCGCTTGCTTTGAGTTATTATGTCATGATGTTTCTTAAATATCGCGGGGACGTTTGGAGCGGAAGTTGATTGGGCGATCACAAGATTAACCTGGAATGTACCCGTCGCCTTTGGGTCAGCGTTGAGCAGGTCAATTCGGTATAGTTTGTCAGCGCATTTTATGGCCTCATCAATTATTCCTCTTGGATATTTTCGTTGAATGAACGAATGTTTTAGATCCTGAAAATTCGAAAGGAAATCTTCATGGTTAGGAGCATATTCTCTTCAACCTGCGAGCTTGGCTGTACGGTATCCTTGTTTTGCAATGTCGTACGTGACTGGTATGTAAATGAAGGAGTTGATGCCTATCAGTCGGTTTGCAAAAGAGATTTGTGAAGAGCCGTCCTTCGCTAGCTGTGACGGTAACGTCAAAAAAGTGCATCGTTGTTGATGAGTAATTATGAGTGAAATACTGGTGGGGTGGGCATTGTTGAAATTTTTCATGAAAATTAAAAGAATTGCCTCGCCATGAGGCCAAATCATGAAGATGTCAACGATGAACCATTTGTAAAAGCATGGGTTCAAAGGTGAATTCTCTATGAAGTTAGCTTCCAACATACCCATAAAAATATTTGCGTAGTTAGGGCCTACTCTAGTGCCCATAGATGTCCCATTTGTTTGAACGTAGTTCAAGTTATTCAATTCGAAGTTGTTTAGTTCTAAGATGATCTTCATGAGAATACCAATGGTTTCACCATCAACTGGCCTGTCTAAGCAACGATCATCGTAAGCCTTGATGAGAGCGCAAATGCCATTGTTGTAGGAATGTTTGTACAAGGACGAGACGTCAAGTGTTATCAGAAAACTATCGTCGTGAACACCTATGTCTAAAATGTCTTTCAAGAAGTGATTTGTGTCCTTTATAAATGACGAGAAAGTAGGTGGGATTCTGTTTATGAGGCTATCAACAAACCTGGATAGGTTTTCAGTTACTGTTCTTATGCCAGAGATGATAGGGCATCCGGGGTTATTTGCTTTCTGTATCTTGGGCAGGAGATAAAATCTGCCTGCCACAAGGCTGAGTGGAACGACTGACCGGGCTATCGTTTTATTGATCTTTTCATTTCTTACAAGTTGTGCGAGTGCGTTCTGCAATTCGACCATGTATACGTTTGTAGAATCGGCAGGGAGTGGTCTGTATAAGTTTAGATGCGAGAGCTGCCTCTCAACTTCACATACATAGTCACATTGATTAAGAATGACGATAGCGCCACCTTTGTCTGCCGGCTTGATTATGATGTCATGGTTAATTGCTAGCTCTTCGAGTGCCCTTTTATCTTTTGTTGATAGGTTATGTCGATGGGGAGCGCATTTTTTGTAAGAATCTATCACATCTTGTTGTGCAGCCTTTATATATAAGTCTAAGCACCTATCACGTTGCGGTGGTGGGGTCTTGTGTCTCTGCTGACGGAGTACCAGCCCGCTTTGGTGGTCACTAGAGTTATCGTAGAAGTATTCTTTAAGTCGCCTTTTTTGGACGAAGTTGTGAGGGTTCCTAGAGAGTTGAAACTCATTGAACCCACCGTTTGCTGGACAAAAACTAAGGCCCTTTGATAAACAACTTATCGGCGCTTCTGAAAGCTTTGCCGAAGAAAGATTTATCACATTGTCTGGCAATGCTCCTTTTTCATCGGCTAAATTTGCTCGAATACCACGGCTTGAAAAGCGGAGCAAGTTGTCACGCATGTTCTTCTTTTGTTTGATTGCATTTAGTTTCGGAACCTTATTTTGCTGTTAATATAATAATTGATCAGTCTCCGGTGCGGATACCTGCGAAAACAGAATCGTTTCTTTATGAAACAGTTGTTTAGCGCGTGATTTGTTATGGTGTATAACAATACGCGTCAAATTTAGCGAAGCGCTTTGCAAAACTTGTTGCCATCTCGCCTTGTAATGAGAAGATGGCTCGGAAGTAGCTGCGTTTAGTTGCAGTTGTAACCCTTTGGACACATTGCACGAAGTTACGTATGTTGATAACGTTGACGCACGGAGCTCAGCGCGAATCCCTTTGTCTGCTAGTTTTCTAGCTTGCGAAAATGTTTCAGAATATGTACAAAAGGAAGCTTTACCAGTCAAAGGTGCAGGAAATCACTTGGACACTGTGTCCCGGTCAGCATTTCTCCTCGATGGGTAGCGATGGCCAAGGTTCGGAGAAGTCTGCGTCGCACATTCGTTAAACACATAATAAGTCTTCCGGGGGGAGCACATCGCGTCAGCATCACGTGAAGCGTTTATCATTGGGGACTGGTTTGTAGAAACGTCCATTGTCCGTGTCGGGTACTGCGAAGTCTCACTGGACGTGAAGTCGCGCCATAACGAGGATGTGATTCTGGTGTGCTTGAAGCAAAGGTGGTGAAAATGGGCGGCAATTGGGGCAACGCCTTCAAAACTGGGATGCAATTCGTCAGCTGCCAACACACGAAAAGGAGGTAGCCATTCAAAGCCGTGGTCCACGTAGAAGTCGTTTCGTGACCGACGGCAGTTGTCTCGAAGTCGGCGGTTGAAGAAGCAGGCTACGCTATTGCAGTGACGGATAAAATCGTGGTTGCGGCTACCACAGCGGTGGTTCATGCTTCAAGGAGCGTTAAGTGTGGCGTTGACTCTAGTTATCTGAGGCAAGATATTTGCGACTTGATCCAGTAAAAGTAGATACTGAATAAAGGGGACAATCGCCTTCACCAACGCCATGTCGTTTGTCTCAACATGGAGCACAAGGGTTTTGGTAGTTACGAGCACAAGGTCGAAAATCCACTCTACCCCAGTGATTCGTGCTCCGGGCTGTGAAATGAAGGCTTGGGCTCTTTTGCAGGACGGATTAAAGTGTTCATGGACGTACTTCATCTGCGAGTCACCGATGACGACTATTGGCGTTTCTGCTTCGGGGAATTTCCAGAAGATTGGTTTCGACGTAGTCGTTACAGGAGCCATAGTGGTTTGGATAGACGGAGCGAGGAAGCAAGTGCACTGGCTGCATAGTAAAAATGGAAGCGAGGGAGCATGACGTACGACAAAATACTTTTATAATCACATACGTTTCGGCTGGTGGGCCAACCTTCGTCAGTGTGACATGTAATGCAACTTTCGTAGCCAATATATACAATTCTAAAATGTTTTGCGACATGCGCAATGGCAATTGGAAGTGATTAGACATGATTATACCAAAAGGCTAATTACCTTTCGTGTGAAGGTGCTATGCGTAAAGTAACATAATTGCAGCGTTAACCTCTTATCGTTATAGCGACATCAGTACGAGTGAAAGAGATTTTAAGCATAAATGGCGCATGGTGTGAAAAGCAATAGGGCAACCATGCGTGCAGATTGAAAGCATGAACGAACAATACATACTATAGATGTCCAGGTCAACTTAGTTTGTTAAACAGGTAACAAGCTCATCAGGTGCACGCTCATCGCTTCCTCGTCCTCTGTCTTTTTGACCGGCATTTAACCGTAACATTAGCCTCCGATTTAAGAAAGCATCGTCCCGATGCTTTATGATCGAAGTGGTTTGACTCGTTGGAAACGCATGAGTTCATTCGGAGAAATAAGGTTTCATTCGAACAACGTGCACAACTTCTGGAGCACACCTTCGAAGCCCCAAGGAGTGCGCAGTATGAGGAACAAACTCATAATCATTGTCACTGAGACGTCGTAGAACTTTATGGGGCCAGAAGTACCGTGTTAACAGTTTTTCTGAGAGGCCACGGAGCCGAATTGGAGTCCATATCCAAACTTTCTCTCCTGGCTTGTATAAGACTAGTTGGTGACGAAGGTTGCACCGCCTTGAATCGTAGTCCTGCTGGCGACTAATACGTAGGTGTGCAAGTTGTCGGGCTTCATCGGCAAGCTGGGTGATATAATCATCATCCGTTTCGACGTTTTCGCATTCCGCTTCGGAGAAGCGCTTTGCCTCTCCGTTGCTCTGGGGATACCTTGGACTGCTGGTCTCCTGACAGAAGCCATATGACTGTGCAAACTCTGCAAACTCACGTGACACGAACTGCGGTCGATTGTCGGCCCGCACCACGTCTTGTATGCCAAAACGGGTGATACAGCTCTTGATTGCCGAAATGATGGCTGGTGCCGTGGTGGACCCATTGGAGGCCACTTTGGGAAGCCTGAAATAATAATCCACAATGAGGACGTAATCGCGCCCTTTCAATAACAACAAATCGATGCTCAGGTGCTGCCATTGCTTGTCAGATGTAACCGTAGGCAACATAGGCCCGGATCGCTGAAGTCTAGTCTCGGCGCATACAGCACACTGCGACATGTGATCCACATGCATGTTACATTTAGGCCATCAAACAGTCTCCCTGGCGCATTTTTGGCAGCGGCGCACTCCCTGATGCCCTTCATCTAATAGGGCGAGAATATCCTGGCGCAAGGCTGATGGAATCACAAATCGTGAGTCCAGCAGAAGGATGCCATCGTACGCTCTCAGTCTGTCCCTCTCCTTCCAAAGTGGAGTGATCTGCAGAGGCACCTTTGTTTTGTCGGGCCATCTTTTCGTGCAGTAAGTCATAACTGCAGAACAAACACCATCATGAGCTTGATGCCTGTGCAAATCCTCCAGGCATCTTGCTGCCAGAGGTGGCAATCGCTTAAACACTTCCCTGATGAACAGCTCCAACGTCTGTACTAGGGGGGTTGCCGGCACTTGAGAGGGCGCTCGTGACAAAGTGTCTGCCGTAGCTAAGTACTTCCTAGGCACATATTTTACCACATACTGATAGCGCATCAGTTTTATCTGAATTCGTTGTATGCGATGTGGCATCAGCTCTAGGTTCTTGTTACCCAAAAATGTAACCAAAGGAAGATGATCTGTCTCTATTTCGAAGGTGAGGCCACAAAGAAATTGATCATATCGTGAAACAGCCCAAGTCATGGCGAGACATTCCTTCTATGTCTGACTATAGCACACTTCTGTAGAGGTGAGCGCTCTTGAAGCGTACGCAAGGGCCCGTCGATTACCTTCAGGCTGGTACTGTAGGAGTACCGCTTACAGGCCGTATAAACTGGCATCGGCGGATACTAATGTGGGGTAGCAGAATCATATTTTGCCATGCACGTGTTGGAGCTCAGCAACAACATCAGTCGTGAGAAGGCAGCTTCTTGACTGGCACCCCAAGTCATGGTTCTGTTCTTGTTCAAAAGGAACCTAAGGGCTCTGTGACATTGGATAATTGAGGTATGAAGCGCGCGACGTGGTTGGCCGTTCCAAGTAACCGTCGTACTCCACTCACGTCGGTTGGTGGCGGCAGGTCCTTGACAGTGTTAACGTACACACTTGGTGGACAGCAGTGCCTCTTTGTGGCCACATGCTGCTAAAAAACACTGGCAGTGCCCTCTACAGATATGAGAGATATAACGTCCCAAAAACCATATGATAATGAGAGATGCCTTGGTGGTGGGCTCTGAAGATTTCGACCACCTGGGATTCTTTAACGTGCACCCAAATCTGAGCACACGGGCATACAGTATTTCCGCCTCCATCGAAAAGGTAGCCGCCACAGACGGGGTTTGGTAACACGGCCTGCTAGTCAGCAGCCGAGGAACTTAGCAATTAGAGCACCGCGGATTGGCGCAAAGCATGCGTAGGAAAGGTGACTGTGGTACAAATTTATATCGAGAAAACGTTACGAAATGACCCTAAAAATTTGTGTATATGCTTTACGCACAACTATATGTTTCACATTCACATGTTTTACTTAACAAGTTACATACGATTAAATTGATGTCAACTGCTGAATGTGTATTACCAACACCAAAGGTAGGAACGTGATATGTTGTACTTATGTTTGCAAAACTTATAGCACTGGCTAGTGTGAGGTAGACTAACTGCAGTGGATCGAGCTTCAGTATACAGTTCACATTAACCCAATCTGACGGCTGTATTGTAGAAGTATATATTTCACATTTACTGCTCATACTTGATTTGTTGTTTCAGCTAGCGCTGAAACAACAAATCAAGTATGAGCAGCTTAACGACTGCGTGAATTTTTTTTCCAACTTAGTTTAGACACCCGACGTGGCTTTAATAGAGTACATGGTTGCCACTCAGAATTATTGGGTTCGACTGCTGCTCAGTCCATGGTATTAAATGCGAAGCATTTCTTAGCAAACTTCGGTGACTTTGAGCGTATCTATCTATCTATCTATCTATCTATCTATCTATCTATCTATCTATCTATCTATCTATCTATCTATCTATCTATCTATCTATCTATCTATCTATCTATCTATCTATCTATCTACCTATCTATCTATCTATCTATCTATCTATCTATCTGTCTATCTATCTAGCCGCCTATGACTTTTAGCTCTCCTAGTCGTTTCGATATTGTTATCGATACCAAAGTTGGTATGACATAACATAACTATATCAAGAACATACTTGATTAGCCATAATGTGAAAATCATGAATTACATTTCATGGTCCTGTAGCTCTTCCCGTCGTTTCGTTCACATGGCTTGTTGCAAAACTGGCAAAACATGTATGTGTGGCGAACACAAGCGACAGACCTTAGCATGAAATTCATGACATGCGTGTCACGTAACAACATGACTACATGCCAAGCTCATGATGTGCTCGCGGTTGTTTCGCTAGCGTCACGTATACCAAACGTGGTATTACTGTACGTGATTGCGAACGTATGTGACTGGTACAAATATGACAATCACGACATGTGTGTCACAAAAAACATGACTTCATGCCACGCTCATGATAAGCTCACGGCCGTTTCGCTAGCTTCACACATGCCACACTTGTTATTACGTGACATCAATGGATGCCCAATGTATGTGACTGGTGAAAACACGATAATCATGAGATAAGTGTCATGTGAGCACATGACTACATGCCACAGTCAAGGCTCCAATACAATTCGACGTGACGCGGTGCGAGTGCTCACCATCGTTCATTTCGTCGCGTTGACACGCCAGGCGCCTGTCCTGCCATATACCCGCCGGCGCGCGTCACGCTGCGTTCCTTTGACGCATGCGTGTTTCAGCGCGTCCAGCATCCTTCTGTCATGAAAACAGGGAGACACAGTGTTGTCTGGGTAACGCATTGGCGGGAAATGCGGCTTGTCGCATTTCGCACCGGTTGCCATTGGGCCGTGCCGACGGACGCTGGTCGCGCCGGTCACACCTGGCGACAGAGTCTAGAGTGCTCGCGTTTCGCTAACGTAGCTTCACAGTGCGCAGTGTGCGCGCGCGTCAACGCTACATTAGAGTATACTGGGCCCTTTTTTATGCGCTCGCTGCCGTTTTGATAGCTCCGCATATAACAAATTTGGTGTTAAGTGACGTCAATGGATGACAAAAGTATATGACTGGTGCAAACATGATAATCCAGACACGCGGGTCACTTAAGAACATAAAAAACTACCACGGTCATAGCGCGCTAGCGGTCGTTTCGCTAGCTTCATATATACTAAATTTGGTATCACGTGACGTGAATAGATTTCAAAGGTAACAGATGCATCCAAACATAATAATCATGCCACGGAAGTGAAGAACGGCATAATTTGCCTCCACCTCACAATGTTTTGCTGATTTTAAAATGATATAACAACCTTTGTTATTCGTGCTTCGTATATCATCGATTCCCACTGTACCTGGGATCTGCCCATTTCTATTCTTCACATTCGTTTGTTCAAAGCTGAGGTGTCAACTTTTCCTAACGCTTTCATTAAAATTACCCCGTGTGTCCTCATTGTTCCGGGTTTGATAAATACTTACAATCACCTGTATCACATACCCGCACACCGTTCCCGGCTCACGATAAACGTGTATGTGTCACACGTGTCTAGATGAAACGGTTTGACGACATATGCGACAGGACTTTCGTGTTATTCATGGGATGATCAGCCAGACATATTCGTGAAGCTCTTTTGCCCTTTCATACTAATTTTGGCCTACCCCATGTTACAGGTGCACTGACATAAAAATTTCACATTCTCGTTCTCTGTTGTTGTTGTCAAAATAGCTACCATATGAAAAAAGCATGGCGGCTGGATTCATCGTTTCCACAAGTGCGTGACGGATATTTATTTCGAGACGTTTTAGGAGCACTCAATCTCAGTTTCAGTTTCAAAGAACAGTGATCGAGCTAGGCTAGAGAAGTTCCAAGGCCAATGTAAACACAGCCAGCCGCGTGACCACGCGAATCAGTGGCGCCATGCGCAAGCACGTACCGCAATCAGTGGAATTTTGTCTTTCAGACCTCCGGCAGCTATCTGACAGCCATAGCTTACTAGTGATACAGCCAGCTAGTTCCGCTTGAAAATATACATAGCGTCATGAAAACGTGTGTCGGCGACCCGAGACAACGCGATGCTGGCCGTAGATTGCGAAGTTGAATGCTGTGATAGCCAGCCTGAAAAACAACCGCCAACGTTGTTGCAGCAAACGATAGAATGTGCCGCATGTGCAGTGATTTCTTTCTGCATTGTGCGATTGGAAATATGTGGCTAAATTTGCTGAACAGCTGAAGTAACATCCTCGAGCGCCCGTATTTGGGGTACGACTTCGTAGGCTTGCGATATCACTGACAACTAAGCGCGTGCGCGTAAGAAACATCCGTCTGGCACACGGTGCCTCGAGAACAATACAAAATGGGCTGCCGTGCCACTGGTGACTTCACAACCTTACGACTTTTGCGTATATGCAGCAGTCACTGCACAACACGGCGCAAAATCTCGCAATAGCGATCGTGTCCTAAAAACATCTCGAGCTCGAGGATGTATATGTGCTCAGCTATCGCGTAGCATACGGCGCTAACACGCGTTGACCAAGTTGTGTGTTCGGCTCAACTTTGGACATGCGGCAATATTGGTATCAGAAGTGCATATCGTATCAAAACATACTTCGACTCGTTTTGGCACTTGCCTGGGCCTCTTCTTCACTTCTAAGCGGCGCTTCCGAAATCTCATGTATCTCATCTCTGGTCATATATGTCATGCCAGTGCAGTTTGGCGGAGAAAAAATTACTGTTTATTGTTCTGTAGCTAGCTTTGATCGTGAATACTACCGTGTTTATGTAGTGGCCATTATATTTTCAGAAACAGCTAAAGTAATGCTGCATACACGTTCAATAGTTGTGTTTGGACACGCAGTTTTTAACGAAACAGACGGATGGTTGAATAGATACTATGAGCGTCTACTTAATAACGGGGCAGCGACATGTGTGCCACCTGGCTTGAATGAAAAAGAAAGCTGAAAAAAGCTTTCTTTTTTGTTGTCCTAGTGCCTAACCTACTTCGAATAAATCGATCGTACTATAACAAAAAAATATAAACTCACGGCCAATCTCTCTGCGTATTCAGGCGGAATGACCTCAGTGTTTGAACAATATCGGTCCTTTATATCTACTGTTGTGGCACCAATACACTAACCGTCTTTTACTGGCTTCTATCGCGGACGTGTTCAGCTTTCCATGATTGTCCCTACAACCCAATGCCTCAGAAGTCTCGTACTCGCACGTATACCTGAGCGGATGTCACCACGTTCTCTCGGAGCATATTCTATCGTTTCCTTAGCTCCTCCACAGCATGTACAAGACTCTTCGTTATTCAATTTTAATCTCAAGCAACGTTGGTGCCATCTGTCGGAGGTTAAAGAAGCTACCAATTTAGCACAGGCTTGTGTCTGCATCGCTTGCTGCCTCTATATATGGCTTCTCGGTTATGCGTCTATAGTAATCGTTCGGTGCATATAAATGTCAGACGATTGTGTAATGACCTGTATACGTTTGTGGTATTGCCTATTAACTGCGTCGACGTTATTACGTGGAAGAATTGCTTCGCAACTAAAACGAAAATGCAAATTTGTCACCGAGTCACATTCAGACCTGTTGTCGATGAGAAAGAATTTATGCGCTTGGCTATAGTTTTGTCTCTCTCTTTTCAGTGTAGAGAATAAATAAACAATGTTTTCACGGTGCCATATCTTTGACATACTGGTCCTTTGTTCACAAAGCTTGCTACCATAAAAAATATATTTTTGTACACATATAGATTGATTGATAGATTTGTGGGGTTTAACGTCCCAAAACCACTATATGATTATGAGAGACGCCGTAGTGAAGAGCTCCGGAAATTTCGACCACCTGGGGTGTGCCCATATAGGCTTCTTCGCATGCATATACTAGGGAAAATTACGAATGAAATCCCTTTCATCTATATAGCAACATAATTAGTTTTATAAATTTTGTGATTTAGAACCTTGGATTGGTAACGAAAACTGAACTGTATACGGTGACCAAATGCTGCAGTTTCGTTTACCGACTATATTAAATCGGTTACACAGAAAAATGGTCTCAATGTATCTACCCTCTCACTAAAACGCCTACGTGTTATATTTGTATAATTGCTTGTGGTGGCACAGGTTCATTTGTTTTTTTTTCTTTGCTGTCTTCATCACTACGGGTATTTCGTTCTTCGTTCCTGAAATGTTCTCACAAAACCTGTTCTTGCTGTTCTACTCATGGATTAGGTATAAGGCATGCTTTACAACTTCTGAACCACTCAGTGTGTGGGGTGGCCACGTTCCCCTCAAAATGCTAAGTGCAGCTTTCTTGCCTGGTCTCTTCGCAACTTCGTTGCGCAGTAAACTCAATTCATTTCAATTCAAACGTCAGCCATATGCGTGTAATGTTAAGAATGCTTGTGCTCGCTCTCGGGCTAGTTTGGTTCATGTCTAGAATCAATAGTCGACTTTTTGCTGAAATGACGACTTGACTTGAAGACGAGAAAACACATAGACAGAATGGGCACTTGCTTGATTGTTGGCTCGAACCCCAAACGGTTAATTGACCAAACAAACCGGCGCTTATTATAAGAGAAAGAAAACTCTAAAATTAGATTAGGTAAATTGAATATATTCAGCTATGTAGTACATTTAAAAATTGAATATTTGTGTGACTGCGTAGAAATAAATTGCTTATAGCGCTGCAGTATGGTATGGGTACCCTTGTACAGCTGCTTGCTAGTTTTTTTTGCGTTTTGCTGACACAGTTCTTAACGGCCTCTCCTTTCCCACACCCCTCGAATCTCAT
The DNA here is from genome assembly GCA_013436015.1 of Rhipicephalus annulatus. Lineage (NCBI taxonomy): Eukaryota > Metazoa > Arthropoda > Arachnida > Ixodida > Ixodidae > Rhipicephalus > Rhipicephalus annulatus. Next base: position 571,510 of record WOVY01002444.1, on the reverse strand, counting down.
TGTTTGTTCGGGTTGGACGAGAAGGTACGAAGAATATACACACTAGCGCTATCGAAATACAAAACATCAGTTCTAACCTTAAAGAAGGCAAGTCCATTTATCGATTTGTAGACTTGAGCATACAACCCCTGTTTACACTTTTTTCATCTCAAGGTGCCATCGGCTGTCCACTACCGCTGTCACACAGGCACCTAGATTGCGAACAAAGCTGATCTGCAGTAGGCTTGACCCGCGTGACGTGATATGCGCAGTCATTTGAATTGCGATCAAGCATTTTCGGAATGAATACGATCTCAGTCAGCACACTGCGATGTGACTGCCACATCACGATTTGACAGATGTCGGCACCTAGTGTGACACGGATGAGATATATCATGTCGTGGCAACCATTCTCGATCGGGTTTAATAAGTACGATATAGTTTTTAGTAAATACGACTTATGAATACGTAGCATAAAAATGGTAAATCTCTTGAGAGAGTAACTTCCTAACATTTATCAGAGTACAACATTTCTGCTGCTTTCTGATAGTATTATTCAAGTTGTCTGAGATTGACACTTGTGAAGTACACAGTGCTTTGTCTGATGCAGTTCTCACTGGTCTTTTAGTGACCTCTAACGATGGAGAAGTAACGCTTGATGCATAGGTACGTTTGCGTCTGGTGTATGAAATACCACTTGTCAGCGGTATTTCATACACCAAAAACAATCGGCATAGTAGCTATGGCTTGATATGTGTCGCCTCACAGATCTTTTTTGTTGCGTTGAACAGAGATGTGTGACCTTGCCGCAGTTTAAGAAAAAAAGATTTTATTGACATTTACTTTGATAATTCATATTATGACAAGCGTTGTATGTATATGGCAGCCCTTCACATGTCAGTTTGTATGCCAAGTTGTTTGTCTCACTACGTGCGCCCAAACTTCACAGCAACGTTTCTGCTACCACTGTTATCAACATGTCGGTACAACAGACGATTGGGAACTATTAGCCTGTCCTTATGAAATGAACTTCCTGTAGTGGCAGCAACCACTTCTAAAGTGGCGAGTCAAGACGCGCGAAAAGGAAATCTCCTTCAACCTTTTGCCTCTGCATGTTATTAAAGTGAACCGACTGCTCATGTGCCATAAGCAAATATCCTCAGCTAGTTCGAAGTGATAAGAAAAATATTTGGCAGAATTCAGGTACCTGGAAATCTACGTTATGCGAAGCATACGGAGGGAAGGTGACCATGTCGCAATTTATTTATTGGGCGACACGTCATGAAATATGATGCTAAACACGTGTAAAAATGTTTCACGCACAGGAATAGGTTGAAAAGTTGCAAATGTTTATGTACCAGTTGTTTCTACTAGCGCAATGATGTCAACTAGAACGTGCGTATTAGCAACACCAAAAGCTGATTTAATGCGCTCATTCTTGCGAGGATGCTGGCCGTGGACAGTGCTACATAAATGAACTTTAGCGCATGACAAATAACCACAATTGACGTTAACCTGATTGATTGATATGTGGGGTTTGACGTCCCAAAATCAACATTTGATTATGAGAGACGACGTAGTGGAGGGCTCAGGAAATTTCGACCACCTGGGGCTCTTTAACGTGCACCAAGTCTGAGCACATGGGCCTACAACATTTCCGCCTCCATCGGAAATGCAGCCGCCGCAGCCGGGATTCTGTCAGCAGCCGAGAACCTCAGCCACTAGACCATCGCGGCGGGGCTATTGACGTTAACCTGATGTGACGGCTGTATCAAAGGAGTACATAGTGTTTATGAAATTGGGTAGTCAGCACTGCAACTAATATTGACGTTTTACGAAGATTAGCGTCTATTTGAAAAGTAGTTCCACGAGTTGGCGTAGCTCTGTGGTAAAATGCTTCATTGCCACGCAGAATGCTTGAGTTCGATTCGAGCTGGAACCCAGACATTTATTCTTTGCATTCATGAGTCGACACTACCAATGTATATCGGGCATTTCTTAACGCTCGCACATTAAATTTACCCATGCGTGTTCTCGTCGTTCTTGGGTAGATGCCAAGTGTCAATCACGTGGCACATACCCGCATAAAAGCGGCACATACTCACCCGTGGGTATGTGCCACTGTCTGGCGGGAAGTGTTTGACGACGTACGCGACGGGATTGTGACAATAATCATGTCTAGACAAGCGCGTCATATTTGACAAGCCATCTTACCCTTCCATGCTAATTTTAGTTCACGACAAGTTAAGGGGGTGACTACAAGAGCACCCTAGTTTAAGCGGCTGTAGAGATAGATAATACGCCTAAAGTCGCCGAGGTTGGCGAAGAAATGCTTTGCACTTAAAAATGCATGGTTAGATATTGCAGATATTACTTATTTTGTAATTTATTGCGTGCGTATAAATAGCTATCTCGCCTTTCTTTTATACAGCCATGATTGTGCTCTGCGTGTGCATCTACTGGATGCTACATTTACTCCTTTTACACAACTGTAAGAAACAAAATGTTAATGGCACATTGGGTAAGCAATAAGTGCAGGGACGCCTTGAAGCATCCTTTAGCAATGTTCCGAAACCTGGGAAGCCTTTCTTCATATACTATGGTATTAGGACCGAGAAAATCGAGTGGCACTGCCTGGCGCATGACGTCATTGCACGGACTCTTCGATGCGAGCCGCGGCACGCCTACGTAATTATGCGCTCGCTTTTCGCGCTTTTCCTATGGTTGCGTTCACTTTTTGCTTGTTTCAAGCTGCAGATGAATGAAGGAAACAGATTTACTAATGTTTCAGGTAAAACAATAAAAAGTTTACTTTTCCTACTGCTCAATCACGCGATGGATCGAATAGTAATGTGAGATGAGCCAGAAGGTCCGTGCCGCGCTACTCATCCCGATGATGCACTTCATTCCTGGCGGCAACAACCGAATTCCGACGGATGCGAAAATTGAAAATATGCGGCTGGTTGAATACTACGCACTCATTGAAGCATAACTATGTGATTTTGAGAAAGAAGACGCCATATTTACATTATAAGGTTGCGATGTGCATGGATGATACTTTTCAGGGATATGAGGGCTTCTCATCCCCTATCGTAATTTGTACGTATCTACGAACAGCATTTTCAGAAGTGTATCAAGCCTCGCGCTCACGTGCAGCATCGAGTATGTCAACATACATGAAGGCGCTCGTCCAAGAATATACCACCACCGCGGTTGTGTGTTTTTCTCTTGTACTTGCTCACTCAACATGTTGTTTAGTTTCATATTTCTCTAACAATAACTTTTGAGCTTTGATTGACCAAAATATTAGGCTTAAGTAAGGTTGAAGTTAGGTGTGGAAATTCCTTTTGTGGTCAAATTCTGTCTTCGTGCAGAATCGTAGCAACAGTTCAGTCGCGCTCAGAATTGCCAGTTGAGATAGCCACCATATATGTTAAAATTTCTTGCAGTTTATTACCAGTTGGTAGACATGACGTGTGAGACCACTCATTACTTTATCGCGGCGAAGGTAGTTTAGTTATTACATGTTGGTCTAGAAAGCCAAAAAGTTGATATTTTTCGTGGCTAGGGCAGGGCACCTACTTGAAATGATCATGTTTTCACTGCGTGGGGAAAAATTTTGACGTGTAGGGGATAGGCCCAGTGAGTCAACTTCTGGTTACGCCATTGCTTGGATCACGTCCATGAGCGTGCCATAAAAAGAGTTCATTTCAACTTTTTGACAGTTTCTGTTCAAATCGTTGCTATCAGTGGCGCGCCCATGCGAAGCTCCCATGAGCGTCTGTGAACACTCCAGCGTTTCAAGCAAAACACAGTATAAGACTACATAATATCTGGTAACTAATGAGAAGAAACCTGTACATATAAACCCTGTGAACGAAAGTATCTCATTATTTCCGCAATGTTTGTGTGTGGGGAAGGATAATTTTGCTTGCTTGCAAATAAGTTACGTTAGTGCTCATGACAGTCGTGTTCATACGTCTCCCGCTGGAGAAAGCGCAGCTCTGTCAAATAATTCAGATCTTTCGCAGATGCAGGTGCAGCTTGCACGGTAAAGCGCAATTAATTTAGTGGAATAAATATGCCCCAATTTCATTTCTCATACTTCAGAACCGACATGCTCTGATCCCGGAGTATATGCCTAGATGTAATAACATTAGTACCACTTAGCATGTTTTCTTGGCACACATTTTGTGGTATACCTGATAAAAACAGTGAAAACTTTATCTTGCATCACAACGTTCACAATAAATCTTCCGTTCTAACGTGAGCCTTCCCATCTTAAGCTAAATTGCGGAAACTTCTCACAGCTTTCAAAAGTTTCACTAATTGTGAAACCTTGCGCCTTGTATGTTGAGAAATGGGCGTCACAAAGTTAAGGAATATTCACCAACGTATCACTAAAGAGCGTGTACACAGTGGGCGCAGAAAAAGGCGGGGACTTCCTCTCTGGGTTTCGTGCTGACCGGTTGTGCCCCTGCGATCTCAGACGACAGCGCAGCTGTGGCTGTCTGGGCTCCCTCTACGCCATCACCTGCCGCCGACACGAGCTCTCGCTGAGTGGTGCCCCGTCCTCGGACTCCTTCGACCAGGTCCATCTCTCCTACCTCTTCTTTACTTCTGTCACTCACTGTCTATGCGCCTCGTTCTCTCTTTCCTCCCTGTATATATACCTTTTAATCCTATCCTTTTAATTTCCCCTTAACCCCATCTCTTGTGAGCTACTGTTGAGGTGTCGCACTCTGATGCAGACATTACGGGGCTCCCTTTTTAGCTCTTTTTCCTTTAAGAATGACACATGAATCACATAAGAAAAAGGCGACAAGTGCCAGCGGAGCAGGAGAGTCCGTGCCGTGACGGCACACCGCCACGACCGCAGCGACGTCAGTGTCTGCTCTTAGGACTAATACTTCACTCGTAAGGCACTCTCATCAGGCGTTCTAGCGTTCGGAATTAGCCATTGCGGCGTCACAGTCTTGCCGTCATACAGCGTGCGGATTTGGAGAATGCAATTACAGATATGTCCTAAGGGCAGTGACATAACGGTATGAATGAAGTAGTAATCATCGTGAAAATGATCAGGACCTAAACAAAGTAATGACACGTTCGCACTTCATCTCGAAGATGCGAAAAAGGCATAACTCACTTGAAATTATTTCGCTTCTCAACCTAAGCGTGCGCAAAACCACGCCGCGATGCCGGAGGGAGAAAATCGGTCTGCAACCGATTGTCCCGCCATGCGAAAAACGAATCCTCCCTCCGTGTCAAGGCTTTGGCTGCAGGAACTAAAACCACGTGATCTAAACAGCTTGCGGCACATTCAACATTGCGACCACGGCGGTGACTCACATCGGCTAAGTTTACCAGCTACCCGTGCAGCAAAACGAGTCCTGACGGCCTCAACGAAGAAGCGTTTATCGAGAGCTTGCTTTGGGTTTCAATCACCGAGAACACTGGAAGTAGACGATGCAGCAGCAGCCAGTCGGCATGTGCGAACGTGTCTCACTTTGGCGCACAGCCGGCTGAATCAGCCGTTGCCCCTCCCGGTGCACTCGCTCATGTGATTTTGTCTGGCTTATCTCCCAAAACAACGTTTAAAAAGGTTCAAAATCTTTTTTTCAGCACTTTGCGTGAATAACTACAATTCTATACGAATTTATAGGTCAGAATGCGGGCAAAACTGAATTATTCAGCGAAGGCAGCGGTGGAGTAAGCATCCGAGAGGAATCGAACTTTTAGGGGCGAAGCTCCTTAAAGCGGCACCCGTTCGTCTCTGGTCGTAGTCACAGTGCGTAACCAGTCTTACGTTTTGGCATGCAAGGTGGTACCAGTGGGAGACTTGTCCTGTGCGTTGTTGAACAATGAAAAATTCGCAGCGTGCGCGTTAACTAAAAGCCAAATTCTCCTGTCCCTCATTTCCGATTAGAAGACATTGGCATGTACATTGAGCAGTATCTGACAAGAAAGGGTTGCTAGGTTATACTCGCTGGGCGTAACCTCCTTGGTTTTAGAATGATTTAGCGAGCGTTGGGCCACAGTGCCATGAATACAGTGAACTATTATATATAATGAACTCGTGGTGATTAAAGGTGGAAAGTAGACACGAAGCGCAAGCCGCAAGAAACTGTGCGTGTGCCACCTCTCCTATAGCCCTGGGAATGCCGCTAGATGGCGGTGCTTTGATATGCGGAATATATGATGAAAAGATGCGAGATGGTGGTACTTGGTGTGTTGACTAGATGGACGAACGGACACACAGACAGATGCATGGATGGATGCAGGGGCGGATGCATGGACGAACGCAGGAACAGAGACAAGAAAAGACGCACGCACGGGCGGGTGAATGGACGCACGGAGGGTCATACCGGCAGACGTATGGACGGATGGAACAAATAACGAATGGACGGACAGATTCTTCGCCGCACTCTCCATCATTAAGCCCGTGGATATGCTGCCATTGTTTTTGACGAGCGCAGTCATGATTTTCCGGTTGCTCTGGTGTTTTTGAGTTCGCTTCAATTCTCAAGTGTGAATGCTGTGGTAGGCCGGAACTGAGACTATGTTTCCGGATCTTTCCTTTCACATTGTGCAGAGTCTAAAAATAATATGAATTGAGACTACGTAATCTTACATATGTTTGTGTGATATTCGTGACTCCAAGTAAACACTGGCCACCTGGTGGCTGCGTCTGAAAATGGTGCGCACAGGGGCATTTTTGAAAAAAGCCACCTAAATTACAACGTTGCGCGCGTGGAGAATAGGCCGCATAGTTCCTTCATTTTCTGCATGCTGCACGAATGAGCCTTCAAAAAGCACAAAGGGATGTAAAGACAATTGACGTGTTTTGCGTTGCGGGACATTGCGGTGGAAAGTTGGCAACGTATCATTCTATCAGTTCCCGAAGGGGGCAAATGATGCTTGACAGACTACGCAGTGCAGACAACCGCGCAAAGCGAAAGCTTACATATTGGAAAGCAGGTGAGGGACACTACTGTAGTTTGTCCTAATCAATTCACACGTGACAACCTAATTCTTTTCGGTGAATACACCATTACGGGGCGTGTGTATATTCTTTGTATATTCTTATGAATATAATGGCTTCCCTAAACACAAGCATAGTTTGTATAGATAAGCAAGCGCTTTAGAAAATTTGTTGTGTTACGTGTGTGAATGTTTTTTTCGAATATGCTCGTTTTCTGCAGAAGTCGTGCTACGCACTTTCAAATTAGGCTGCGGTCATTTTTTATTTCGCCTGTGTGTATATTAATACACCTACAAACGAGCGCGCACCAGTCGCGCGTGTGTGTATGGATATTATGCATGTATGTGCTTGTATGTTCTTGCGTGTATATATAACGAGTGTGCATTCGTAGCATGGGTAGTGCGTATGTATATATCTGCTTTGAAGGTCAACTACTGCCTACACAAACAAGTAAATGCATGAAGCACACGACCATATTCATTAGAATTGAATAACTTGGACCAGTCGGTTGGTTGCAAAACTTTATTGTGGTCCTGCAAGGCGCGCGTCAGCGCACAGCGGGTGACTCCCACGTCGGGACTGTTTGGCCAAGCCTATCGGCCGCTGCGCAAGCTTGCTGGACGAACCGAAGTTGGTCGGCCAGGAGGGAGCTGCATAGGGCCACCTCCATGTGGTCGATATAGTGTCGGGGTTAGTTTACATTGACTTTCACTCCCAGACAGAGCATGTGAGCCTGCGTGGATACATCCCCACAAGCGGGGCAAGCGTCATTACGGAACACTTCAGGATAAATAGCGTGAAGGGATCTCAGGTTAGGGTACGTGTTGGTCTGCAGTAGTCTGAACGTAAGGGCCTCTGGCCTATTTAGTTTTGAATGAGGGAGTGGATATAGTCTTGGTGCGTGGAGAAAATGTTTTGTTATTTCGTTGTACGTGGCAGGAGCGTCCCCCGTTTTCTGCAACGCCGTTGGCCCCGAATCGTTGCCCGAAACCAGTGCGGTGCTTTGCGCGCGCGCGGTCTCGTGGGCAGACTCGTTGAAGTTAGAGGGAGTGCCTTGGACCTGTCCAACGTGGGCAGGAAACCAGATCAGTACGTGGTGCTCGATACCTTCGCTTCTTCCACTCTGAAGCATGCGCAGGGCTTTCTTAGAGGCGACACCGTGATCGAAAGCGGAATAGCTGATATAGAGTCACTATGAATGACCTCCTTTTAATCTTCCGGGAGGGCCAGGGCGACGGCCACTTGCTGGGAAATTGTCGCATCGTCAGTGTGAAGTGATGCGCAGTTGGTGATTTGATGTTTGGAGTCCACGACGACTGCGGAGAAGGCGCGGCTACCGCGGTACGCTGCCGCGTCGACAAAGCTGACGCCGCGCTCTTCACTGTTTGTCTGCTTGAGAAGAGTGGCAGCTCTAGCGCGTTGTTTACCATGATTGTGCTCGAGATGGGCATTCCTCGGTATCGGTGCCACGGAGATGATGTCACAAATCTCACGGGGCCTCTGTCTCATCTTCTCATACACTTCAGCCGGAGAGTGACCGAGCTCTCTCAGTATATGTATGCCGGTCTGGGAGCTCGATAGGCGCGTGAACTGGGACCACTCCTGCGCTTCAGCAATTTCCTCCAACGTATTCTGTACTCCGAGGTGGAGCAGGCGCTCGGTGCACGTCCTTATTGAGATACCGAGGGCCCGCTTGGTAAATTTTCTGAGCAAGACGTTGATCTTGTAACGCTTGGCACGCTGCCAATTGTGCATGGCCACGACGTATGAAAAGCGGCAGAGCAAAAAGGCATTGACGACGCAGATTAGGTTGTCTTTCTTGAGGCATTGGTAGCGGTTGCCCACCCGCCTAACCAGCCGAACCACGTTATCCGTCTTGGCGGAGAGCTTGAGTATAGTCTTGCCGTTGGAACCATTCGACTCGATGGTCATGCCGAGGACCCGAATGGAGTCGACTCTGGGTATTGCGCTGGCATCTCCCGTGTAGAGCTTGATATCACTCTTCGAGATCGGCTGCCAGTTTTTGGGCTTGGGCCCTCACCTAGTGGGTTGGTAAAGGAGGAGCTCGGACTTGCTTGGGGAACACCTCAGGCCTGTGGGACGTAGGTAATCTTCCGTGGTGTCTATGGCCTCCTGCAGGGAGCGCTCGACTTGCCCGTCGCTGCCACCTGTGCACCAAATGGTAATATCGTCCGCGTAAATTGTGTGGTTAATGCCTTCAATACATGAGAGCCTCTTGGACAACCCGACCATGACAAGATTGAAAAGGGTGGGTGATATCACTGACCCTTGCGGCAGGCCGCGCGAGCCCAGCTCAATCACCTCACAGACAAGGCCTCCCGCCCTGAAGGTGGTTCTCCTACGGGGTCAAGAACGATTCGACATATTCGTAGAATCTGACTCCGAGGCCGAGATCCGCAACCGACCGCAACACGAAAGAGTGAGTAACATTGTCGAAGGCTTTCTCTAAGTGGAGGCCGCGAATGACCCGCCTGTCTCGAGTGTTGCAGTCGATGACTTGGTGCTTGAGCACCTTCATAGCGTGTTGCATCGAAAACATGGCCCGAACACCTATCATGATGTGCGGGTAGAGCCCATTGTCTTCCAGGTACCGAGTAAACTTATTGAGTACCACATGCTCGGCTACCTTGCCCACGCAGAACGTGAGCGAAACGGGGCGCACGTTGTCCAAATTGGGTGGCCTCCCCGGCTTGGGAATGAGCATGGTGCATGCGATTTTCCACAGGTCGGGGACGTTGCCGCTCTTTCATTCCTCGTTGATGACTTCGGTGACGTATTCAATTGACCCGTCATCCAGGTTGCGCAGGGTCTTATTAGTTATGCCATCGGGGCTCGCGGCAGACCTTTCATTGAGCCCGTGTAGCGCCTGCCGAACCACTTCGTGTCATATCTCGGCTTCCAGTTTTGTGTTGGCTAGTCCCGAGTACTCGGGGTACGTTGCTGCGGGGTTCGAGTCGACAGATAGGTACTTTTGCGCCAGCTGCTTCAAAACCTCATCTTCTGGAGAGGACTGCTTGGCTTCGTGCACGGCTCGGGCTAGTACGTCCCGCTGATTAGCTTTAGTGTTAGTCTCGTTGAGCAGGTGCTTGAGCAGGTCCATGTCTTGCCATTGCGCATCTGGCCGTCTACCGAGATGCACACCTCGTCCCACTGCTGCTCGGAGAGGCCATGGCAGTGCTCCTCGAGGGTTTTGTTAAGGTGGAGATCTTCTTGCACAGCCTGAGATTGAGGCGCTGGCCTTTCCAGCGGGCGAGAAGCGACTGCTTGGCCTCGAGCAGGTGGGCAAGGTGGCTGTCAATTATTTCGACTGTAAGTTCAGTTCTAATCTTCTCATGGTATTTATGACACTCTTTCTGACCTGGCTAATCCACTGCTTGAGGCTTGGCCTGGTTGCATGTAGAGGTCGGTCGTTTCAAACTTTGCGAAAGTGGTCCCAGTCTGTTCAAGAAAACTCCCGTGCCCTCTTTCGGACCACTGAGAACTGCATCACCAGGACGTAATGTTCGCTACCCAAGTCAATGTTTGAGTTCGCCCACTGTTCATCGGGGAGATTCTTGACGAAGGTTAAGTAGGGAGTCATGTCTCTGCAGGATGAGGTTCCCAACCCAGTGGGAAGGCCTTGTCGGTGATCAGTTCATGTAAGTCGCGTTCTGCCACAGTTTTGCGTCCTTTCTGGCATTGTACGGGTAGCCCCAAGTGCGATGCGGAGCATAGTAATAAAATTCCCCGCCACAACTAGGGGGTCGGGGTGTCATCAGCATAGCCGTTTTGGGAAGCATAATAATAGGCATCAAGCAGAATAAAACATTGTATAATGCTGGTTTCCCCTAAACATTCAGTTGACAGAAAATGATGGTGTCGTTGTTTTCTTCTTTTTTACGTGTTCTGTTTGCGCTGGCCGTTACTATAAAGGAATAAATAACAAAGCAGCTGCTTTATACCAGCCATGTATGTACAGGAAATGCGTTAAAAAAGTGAAACAGAGACGACAAGAAATAGTGGGGGCTGAAGAAAAAACACCATTTGAGGAATGTTGCAACGGAAGTAACAACTAATAGCGGAAAGCTTATTCAAATGCAACCACTCTGCAAGAAAGACATTTAAAGGTTGTGAATATTACTTCCCTTCTACTGCACTCCCAGGAACGTTTTTTGCTTCAGCTCACACCAGTGCTTGTCACCACTGCTAGACGTATTGAATTGTTGTTACATGCTGCGCAATGTATATCGCAGAATCCGTCTTTTTCTTTTTCACAGTTGCTGCCAAATGTTTACCACTGTCTTGTTGCTTTTATGTTTTCCGTTTATTTTCCTCTCAAAGCAGCTAAATCAAAGTTTTGTTTTTAATTTCTACTATTGTACCATACAAGTGATATTGCGCGTATGTAAATTGCGAAGAACGTCATGCACTCTCGCAACTGCTGTCTTGGTAGTGCAGCCAAGTCAGGCATCTTTCGCGCCTTTTGCTGCGTGTTCTAAGACAATTGTATATTGTCTTGAATAAGTTCTGAATGAATGATATATTGGTGGCAGAAAAAATACGAGAGGCGTATACGTGGTTTTAGTCATATTTTTTCCCGGTACGCTTCGTTTCGCAATATTAATTCACAAACTTTGATATCTTTGCTTTTCTAATATGACATGAAATCTCACTGATATGTTATTTAGCCTGTTGTTTTTTTGCATGCAGGGGAATTTTTCGTCTACCCAAGTTTGCTTCAAAAAATGGACGCTGCTTTCGATTTGGTTGTTCATATAAACGACAAAATAACGCTGAACCTTGAGAAGAGCTCTGTACTGGCGGACGAGCTCCAATTTGTCAAAACCAGTGATGTAGGAGATCATGATCATCTGGAACTTGTGAGCTCGTGATATCAGGTGGCATGCTGGGTAGATTGAATATGTGTTCAGTTGACTTGTCTATTTTGGACTGTTTTTTTGCACTCAATAGAACATCACTCACAATGTTCAAGCTGCAGCAACCTTAGCTGCTTCATTACCAGGACAGGTAACATGTGCCGAAGCCATGACTGATACATATCAACATTATCAGCTTTCAGGTAGACCTTGGCCAGCTAAATGGCGTCTCCTATGTTATCACACTTTCAAAGGCCTATTATTTTACACGCTAAAGGATTGGTTCACTTTAAAAAGGGCCCATCAGTGCGAGACGTGTAATCGATGGTGGTGTATATGATTTTCTTCGTGCGGGCATTCGCTGACGCTCTATTCATAAATTTAAAAAATGAACACCATATTTTCCCCAAAGCAGGTCTGTATATACTGATATCATGGTGCCGCACAACAAGTGGAACTACGATGGACGTTGTTGTATATTCGCAGAGAAAGCTATAGCTCACTGATGAAACTAACAAGCATGACGTCCAATGCCTGAAGGCAACCAATACCTTATATAACTCATTCACGGTACAAACTAGCGGTTTTGATTCGTCTCTTTATGCACAGCGCAGGTGAGCGATGGAGAGTTCCACGTTGCGTCTGGGTTTAGCCCGCCTCTAAAACATTCGCATTACTGCTGCACCACAACGCGCCAGCGAATAGATACTGCCCCGTGTGAAGGGGCTCCTACACGTCAGGGTACCACAGATGGAGAGAATTGAACACGCTGTAAAGAACACAGCAAGCGTCAAAACGATTAATAAAAAAATTGGTATAGCCAAAGCCAGATGTATATACGCACTAAGGGACAAAGAAGGCAAAGTAACTACCTAAGTAGATGGACGTTAAGGGACAAGAACAGGACAGATTGGGCCAAGGAACAAACCGTGGTTAAAAATTTTTTAGGTGAAATCAAGAAAAAAAATGCACATGAGCCGGGCATGTAGCGCATAGGCAGTATGTAGCACGTAGGTGTGTCTATAAATGTAACTGACTTAATTTCCAGAAAAGGCAAGCAGATTAGAGGGAGACAGAAACTTGGCTGGGTAGATGATAATAGGAAGCTTTCGGGCAAAAAGTGGCAGCACCAGCACAGGACACATTTTAAACAAAGCTCTCTACAGCAAAGCGACGTCCTTGTGAAACCAGTGAGTCAGTGGCTGTGCCTTTTCAGTGATATTAGGCACAAATTGGCGAAAATAAGGGCATAGCCACAAAAACTTTCGCAGCTCCCGGGAAGACTGCTGCTGTGTGAAGTTGATAAATGCATAAAATTTCTTCGCTCTGGCCTGACGCCGGCTTTTTTTACAAGGTGCCGCAAAACCAGTGTTTCACATTGACCAACACGCCATTCATTTTTAGGTTCACTGACGAAGCAACTATCTTCAAACATGTTAAACCAACGCCGAGGTGACGATTATATTCCCCAAAAGTTTGTCCTGGGGTAAGCACATCTTCCAGGTAACGTGGGCAAGTTTCCAATCTAAGGCTCCACAAGACAGTATTCATGTAGCGTTCACATTTTGCCGGGACATTACATAATGTGAGTGGCACAACAATTATTTCAATTAAACCGTTAGGCGCAACAAAAACCGTCCGTTCTTTATCAGTCGTATCCATGGCCAATACTCGCACGACAACTCTACCGAAGAAAAATGGGAGACTGAATGTCGGTAGTCGGTGACATCATCGATACGATGGAGCGGGTACTTCTCGGTTAAAGAGCTGAGACGCCCATAATTAACACAGAAAATCCAGGACGCCTCTTTTTTCTTTACCACAATAACAGGCGCTGCCAAAGGAATTGACAATTTTTGTGTGACACCGATGGCTAGCATCTCGCTAACTTGTTCTGCAAAAACTTTACGCTTTGACGCGGAAACGCGATAAAGCTTTTGTCGCAGAAGATGTGCAGAGATAGTGTCAATCTTGCATGACAATATCCATGCACAGTCTGACGGCGCCTGACGCGCTCGCGTTTTTCTTGATTCTGAATTGTTCCTTCTGCATTTCGTGACGAGCACGCAGAACTCGTCCCCGCCGAGCACCCTTGCTCAAGGCACAACATCATGCACGTGATTGTCGAGCGACAGCGACAAACTTGATCAGTGGCACCGTCGCGCCACGACGGCTGCAACCACGTGTCGTTGACAACGTGTCTGTGTAGATGAATATGATACGCGAGTTTCTATAAATGTCAAAAAAAAGTTCAAAAGAAGGTCGATGGCAACATGCCAAATTTATTACTGTTTTGTGCGGCATGAAAAAACCCTAAAAGCGTTTGACGACCTTCTTTTAGGGGCGAAGCTCCTTATAGCGACACCCCTTCGTCCCTCGCAGCCGTTGTAGTATGTAACAAGTATAACATTTTGACCTCCTAGGTGGCGCCGGCGAGAGATTCCTTCTGTGCATTGTAAACAATAAAAGGTAGTGCCCAATGTACATGCCAATGCCTGCTAATGAGGAATGAAAGACAGGAGCATTCGGCTTTTAACGCGCACGCTGCAATCCCCATTAGCTGCCATTGGCATGTACATAGAGCACTATGTGACAAGAAAGGGTTGCTACGTTATAATCGCTGGGTGTGACCTTCTTAGTTTTAGAAAGATTTGGCGAGCGTTTGGCCGCAGTGCCATGATTACAATGAACTAGTATATACCACGAACTTGAGGTGGTTAAAGGTGGGAAGTAGATACGAAGCGCAAGCCTAAAGAAAGTAAAAGCCGAATTCTGTCTCTCATTTCCCAACAGCATCCATTGGCATGTACATTGGGCACTATCTGACAGGAAAAGGTCTATGTTATACTCGCTGGGCGTAACCTCCTTCGTTTTAGAAAGGTTTAGCGAGAGTTGGGTCGCAGTGCCATGAATACAGTGAACTAGTATATACCACGAACTCGAGGTGGTTAAAGGTGGGAAGTAGACCCGAAGCGCAAGCCGTAAGAAAGTGTGCGTATGCAACCTCTTGTTTAGTCCTTGGAATGTCCGCTGAATGGCGGTGCTTCTATATGAAGAATATATGATGAAATGATGCGAGATGGTGGTACTTGGAGTGTTGAATAGATGGACGAATGAATACACAGACAGATGCATGTATAGACGCATGAACGGACGCAGCTGCCCTATTGCAAGAACCAGCGCCACTCGATAGCAGCGTCCAGCGCCATGCCTGATTATCGGCCCAGTATGGCGTTGGTACCAGCGCCTCCCAACACAGATACTGGGACGAGCGGCAGCGTCCCAGTACTCTGCGCAAAATGGCTTCGCAGGGTTAAAACGGGGGTGCCCATTTACCATAAATATACAAACATATAGGTGAAATAGCGTGCGTTCACACTGAAAATAAAAAAAAATTAAAATTAAAAAAATCAAACGCCTACAGACGGGATTCAAACTTGCCACTTTATGATATTGAATTCAGTGCGCTACCCACTACGCCACACTTAGAAGGGGGGGGGGGGCGGGTTGTAAAATGACTATTCATCCAAAGAACGCACCGTTCAGTTTAATGTTTATAAGTCGCACAGTCAAGATTGAAAGGATATTCCTTTCCAAATAACAATAGCGTCTTGATTAGACAGTGACGAACGGCTTCCGGGCACCGAATGACGTGCAGATATTTGCAAGAGCACAAAGTTTTTTGAAGCATCCGCATCTTAACATTGAAAAATCTCAAATTGACTGGAGGAGCAGCCACAGATTGTCAGCTGTTGCTGCTGATAGTTTTTTGCTTTATTTGTCGGTTCTTGCACTTGCTACTGGTCGGTATGTACAGATGATTTAAATGTCTTGTTCGGTAGATATCCGCGCACACCAGTGAATATTGGGTAGCGGTACACATTCGGCGTGCCAGATTACGTATTTGCAGTTATATCGATATCTGCAACTAAGAAACCACCGAAGAAATAATTGATGCAATCCGCTGAAAAAGTATGCCACAATGTTAGTTCACTAAGGCGTACCAAATCACCAGCTCAAATTTGCGTGTTATTACATACGAGTGAGAGAAGTACTGGCTCCTGCGCTCAGAAGACAGCTTTCGGTGACAGCCTACGTTGCTGAAAGCACGACACATCAATCGTCGCCGCTCCTTGTGCGGGCACCGCGCACGCGGAATAATGGTTGATTTAGAATTAGGGATGTCTAAACTGTACTCTACAGTCACTCTTACACTTTATGATTGTGCCTACTTAAAGAAAAAGTGCCGACAGCATGTACACCGACGCGGCTGGCAAGATAGGCGGGGACGGGGCACTTGGTAAGGCTTCTCTCGAAGCAGCTGAGTTGCGATGCTTGACGTTTCTGCATTTGAGCTTTGCAACATTTCTAACTGTTACCAAAACTGTACCTAAAGTAAGTGGAAGGTGAATAAATGCCTGAGTTGCATTTCCGGAGTGGCGATTCCGAGCGACAGCCGTTTTCCTGGCCTCCGCTGGCAGTATTCAGCGGGCGTGCCAGTGTACAGATATATGCAGTTATAATATAAAAATATTTTAAAAAAATACCCATAGAAATACCAATGTAATCCACTGAAAACGTATGCCAGGGAGTCAATTCACGAAGGCATACCAAATAATCAGCTGAAAATTGCGTGTTGTTACATATCAGTCGGAGACGTACATACCGGCTGCGGCCGGCAGCTTTTGGTGACAGCCTGCGTCGCTGAAAGTGCGAAGTTCGGTCGTCAGCGCTTCTTGTGCGAATATCGACACAAAACCAAACTAGTTGATTAAGGTTCATGGATGTACAAACTATACTTTACAGCTATTCTCACGCTTTAAAGTTGTGTGCACACGAAGCAAGCGCCGGTAACAAATGTACCAACGCTTCCGGCACGACAGGCTTAATGTTCGCTGAGCCGGGCTCTGGGTAAGACCGCTCTCGACGCGGTGAGTTGGGGTGGTTGCAGATTCTGCATTTGAGCTTCGGAACATATCTAACTGTTACCTGAAGTAAGTAGAAGGACAAGCTTGACCAGACATACAATAATGCGGTATGGCGAAATCGAACGACAGCTTTTTTTCTCGCCTTTGCTGGGAAACCTTGCGAAGCGATCGTGAGAGCTCATTTACGTTTCGTCAACTTTGTGGCAAAAACAATTTCCTGTTTCTGTTAGGAGCGGCGTGGAGCTCCAGGCTTAAAAAATGGCAACTTAGAATCGTTCCAGCAATACACGGATGATGCGAATATGGCCGGTATACGCGGGGGCATATGCAAAAAAAGTGCGATACGTACGTGCGCCGCAAAAATTACGTGTGCTTGGTTACTGTCAGGGTAGCATCTTTCCGTGCCGTCGAATCAAGCGTTTTATATTCAACAACACTGAAACATACCACGGCACATGTTACAATTAGGTGCACGCTGTGCTGGTAGAAACAGTGCGTGCTCCAGTATTCACCAGTGAAAATTCCAGCGTATCGAGTGCTTCGCAGTGCGCCCCAGCATCACAGTGGTTGAGCCAGTGCCCCTACCAGTGCGACACAGCTTTTTTTCAGTGCGCCCCGTGAAGTGCCAGTGATTGCAAGCGTGTACCAGTGTCTCCAGCATGTACCAGTGCCAAGAAACGCATTGGCTTCACGCTGTTGTTGCAATAGGGAGGGGCAGATGCATGGACGAACGCAGGGACGGAGGCACGAACAGACGCACGCATGGACGGGCAGATGGACGCATGGACGGTCACACAGACTGACGCATAGATGGCCGGAAGCAAGAACGAATGAACGGATGAATTCTTCGCCCAACTCTCCATCCTCTCCATCATTCACTCTGTGGATATGCTGCCATTTTTTTCTGCAATCTTCGCTTTAACCGAGTCATGGTGGACAGAACATAGAAAACGTCGGCTGCGAAGCACTTCCCGCGATTATTTCATATTGCAGCAAGCTACCACATTTGTCACAAGCTACTACTGAAAAAAAAGCAAAACACCAATGACAAAATTTTTCACAATATTGGACCGCTATCTCGCTCACCGCGTGAGATGCGAGTGTGAAGGCCCAACCACATGCACGCAATTTTCAAACG
Source organism: Rhipicephalus annulatus (assembly GCA_013436015.1). Classification (NCBI taxonomy): domain Eukaryota; kingdom Metazoa; phylum Arthropoda; class Arachnida; order Ixodida; family Ixodidae; genus Rhipicephalus; species Rhipicephalus annulatus. The sequence continues at coordinate 553,606 of WOVY01002444.1, read as the reverse complement.
AAAGGATTTGCTGTAGTAGAGGCGCATTCATCACTGTCACTTGTCGCGTTGCACAGTTCTGGAAACAGAAATATCATTTGTCACCCGGGAGCAAGCGTGATGATGTCCGGCAACATGCCTGCACCACTTATCTTCGCTTTGGTTGCTACTGGCCACGGAGGAAGGAAAGTAGGAGAGGGCGTGCCCAGCCAGTACGCTACGTAAAAAATGTAGAGGAAATGACATCATGGTGGCCATATTCACTGGGCACAATGGCAGGCGTTGCTATGGTTACGCGCTCTGCGCTGCGTTACCAGTGCTCTGCTCCGCGTTATTGGTTACGCGGTGTTCTCCTGGCAGTTACTGTACTCTTAGCAACGTTTACAAATCCTTTTGTCTATCACTGGGTTTCAGCAGAGCGTAGAACGAGTGAATATCGATGTGTCGTGCGGAGGATGACGCGAATGAAGCAATTAACTGTTCAGCGAAATTGCGTTGGGCATCATGACTAACAGAATGACATCGAACGTCTTGCAGGTCAGAGACGGTTGGGAAGTGCTCCTGCTTGTCACAACAGATGACGCTGTTGAGCCCCGCAAGACGCAATGAGGACCATGTGCGCATACGTAGTTTCGTGTTGCGAGTGTACAGTAATAACTTGCATGTGCGTAATAAAACAACTTTTCTGTTCCGCTTCGTATACTCTCCCCCAGCATTGCATGTAATCTCAACGTTACAGAAACCACTTTCAAGTGTCACTTGCAGCCTGCTCAAGGTCACCATGGTCGCAGGATGCTGACGCCGGTGGGTTTCACGCGGAACACGGACACAGGGGCCGGACGCTGCGTCGGCCACGTGGCACAATGCAACCGTAGAAGGCGCATGACCGATCGTGTTGTCTGTACAGTTGCTGAATTATTGACGTGAAAACACTCGCCGTTTTCAGTGCATCTAGCGCGCGTTCTTATGTACTTGCTTCGTTGTCGGTGAGCTGTTACTCGCTGATAACACTCAGACAAAATGATATCGCCGAAGGTGTCGCGCTGGCACAGTGTTGAGCCCTGTTCCATTAGTTCCGGATCGTCACGACACGCGCGCTGCGTAGCACACGTGCTTTCCGAGCCGGAGAGAGAGCCGTGCCTTCTGTTTTACATTCAGATGTAAACAAGCGAGGAGAAATCGCCCAGTCAATATGGCCGACTTCCGGCTTTATTGCGGCTTCATAACGAGTGACGTCAGGGCCTCTCGTGCCTCTCCTGCCTCCGTGCAACTGGCTCTTGATTGTTAGCTGCACGTATTTCAAGGAATGCTAGGTATAGACCACCTTCTTTCCAGTCGCATATCACGTGTAGAGGGAGGCAGCGGTCGTATAAATTTTGTTGATGGTCGCTTGCTACAATGCCAAATCGCCATGCAAATTGGGTCCTGGCTATCTTAGCGTACGCTTCTTGGAAGCCATTCCCGTGGTGTCCAGTGAGTGCACATGTTCAGTTCACTCTCCACTGATTGCCTGGAGCTCAGCGAGCAGTGCGCCACCTGTCGCCGCATTTTTTCCGCAACCTCATTTTGTCTCCACGTAGCTTTCACAACTCCCGACTCAAATGAGAAAGACCGAATGCGTATCGCCGCAACGAGTGCTGCCCTTGGAGACCCACTTTAGGATGCGCATCTTGGAGGCCTTGCATGAACGCTAATCACGTTAGTCTTTGAATTAGGTTTAACGCGGCTGGTTGCCTGACGCACATGGTCGGTCGGTACGCACTTACTGTATGGTTCTTCAAACATCTCAACACGTTTTTAAGCAAGTGCAGACCTATAAAATTTGTTGAGGAGTTCTGTTACTGTGAATTGACGACGAAGTGATTCTTTCACAGAATGTTTGTGCCCATGAAACAGAACGCTTGTGCTCATAAAACGACGACGAAGTGATTTTCAAACAGAACACTTGTGCCCATGTCCCAGTATTTTGAATTTGCTTTCCTGCGAATCCTGGAAGCTGCCACTCCCTCCTTTGCGTTGATGCTTCAGGACACACCTGAGAATGTTCCTGGCGTGCAACCGCCAAGCCGTCCTTCAGGAAGCGTGACAACGCATCGAGTGACATAAACAGCGAGCAAACAACTTGTACTTTGATGGCTTCGAGTCATTGAATGATGACTGCAAGGTCGTTATGAATCGAACTACAAAACGAAGACTGCTGCGAACGGCGTCGTCGGCAAGTGTTTCCACCGTTAAGACTGCACCACAGCGCTGGCTGCATACCATGCTATTCATGCCCGAAGACCCTGCGCCCAACTTGCGACTTCTCAGCAGGCAAGCTTTTTCTGTGCTTCTCGAAGAAAACCGCGCCGACTGAGATCATAGACGTGAGGATCAATGCAAAGAAGAGTGTCCTTGTCGTAAGCGTTATGCACCGTAGCGCGCTGCTAAGCCTTCGGCACATAACAGAAATCGGGAACGTAAATGTTCACCCAATGATCACGAAGAGTGTCCTTGCCGTAAGCGTTATGCACCTTAGAGCGCTGCTAAGCCTTCGGCACATAACAAAATCGGGAACGTAAATGTTCACCCAATTATCACGACAGGTTGTAATGGCACTGTATGCGTCATTTTTGATGTGGATCTTTCCATCCCACCTAATGACCTACCAATACTATTAAAGCTAGCTACAGAAGGCCCTCGCGTGACGCACATCATCAGACTCGGTAACTCACGCTGCTTGAGGCTTTTGTTCGAGGGAGACAGCCTTCCCTTGTATGTCGAAGTTGGCCGTGTTCGCCACTCAGTACGTCCATACGTACCGAAGCCACTGCAATGATACAAATGTTTCAAGATGGGACGCGTAAAAGGTGTCTGTCAAAACAGAGTTGTGTGTCCATTGTCGGCTGAATCTTACTCAAAAGACGCCTGCGGTGCCACTGTGTTACTATGTCCGAACTGCCACGGTGCTCATGAAGCCTCATCCAAAGATTGTCCACGGGCGCGAAACAAGGACGCGGTACTATGGTGTATGGTGCGGGACTATTCAACGCACAGGGAAGCTGCCGCTGCACTTCACCGACGACGGCGTCGAGCGCGAAGAACATCACGGAAAGACTGCTTTACCGATAGATAGATGCCATCCTCTGTCAAAGTGGCTAACGACAAACACCAAACTCACTGAAGACGGATACTGTCAACCAGGAAAAAGGGACAGCAGTCACACGTTCCAAACAGTGGCCCTCACTTCCACGAAGTCAACCTACTTCGGAGTTACATCAAATGCCGCCACCCTCGATTACCCCTCGAACCAGTGATGGGACGAATGAAGATCAAGTAATAAGCTTGCTGCAATTGCTGGAGAGTGCCATTCGTGTCCTACTGAGCAATATAGAGACTTCGTCTGCGCAGACTACACTGCAAGTGCTGGACACCCTGAGTTCGGTGCTTGCAGCTCTAGGGTAAAACTACGACCAGCGAGGCACCGTCGGTTCGAGTGGAAGTCAAGAATGCATCTGTCTTTCAGTGAAACGCTAGAGGACTTAAGTGGTGCATGTCTCACTTTAGACAGCTTGTATTTGTGAACTGTTTCCCCATTATTGTGATTTGCGAACCCAACCTGTCTGCTTCAAGCGAACCGTTAAGATATGTGTGCTTTATGTAATCCACTCCCGGATACTGCAGCAAGGTTATTGTATTCATGCACCGTGATTTCACTTACGTTCACCACACAGTCTCGCCTGATGAACAGAATCAATATGTGTGCCTTACTGTGAAGAAGGATAAGGTTGTTTTCACGATTCTCGGAGCTTACTTATCTCCATCAAGCCACCTTTGCTGCGAGCGCTTACGTGGTATTCCAACATCGACTCCGAACTCTTGGTTGATCACTGGCGACTTCAATGCCCACTATTTTCTATGGGAAAGCTCCAGGGTCAACTCTAGAGGAAGAAATTTGGTGTCCTTAGCCTCGGAGTATGAATTCTTCGTTTGTAATGGTGGAAGCCCTACATATTTACGAGGATCAACCTATTGCAGCTGCCTGAACCTTACATTGGTTTCTCACTCACTTACCCGAGGAGTGCACTGGTTTTCGGAACTGGAAATGCAGAGCAGTGACCATATTCCAACTTACCTGCGGATAGAAGGTTTCACCAGCTCCAAGTCCTCAAGAGACATTAAATACACTGATTGGCTGAAATTCAAAGTGTTAATGTAAGTCAGTTGTAATAACGCCTCATCGTATAACCTACAGGACTTGATAAAGGATGTCTTGCAGAATACCACGCATTCACAAGCGCACAGATTTCGACATCGAGCTTGAGAAACTTGCCGCATTACGTCGCCATGCAGAACGTAGGTACCGACGGAAAAGTGCATGAATGATTTGAGGCTGGCTAGACGCATTCAGAAAAAAATACAGCGGCACATGGATAAGCTGGCTTGGCGACGTTGGACAGGCTTCTATGAGTCGTTGGATTCGCGAAAGCCCCTATAATAGATAGAACGAACTGTCCGGCGTCTTAGCACGACCATTGGTCAGCGACACCTATTTACATCTGTGGCACTTCACCTACAATGCAGGAAGATTTACGTCACAGAAACCTTTTGTAGAAGAATTGCCGGTGATTCCCATTTCACGGAACCTAGAATAGAAGCCCTTGACAGCCCACCGCCCTCACGTGATCCCCGCATGGAAGGCCAGTTTTCTAAGGATTAGCTAAAGGCAGTAGTAGCACTGTTCAGATATTCTTCAGCGCCCGGACCTGACGGCATTACGTACCCTGCCCTTTGTAATCTTGGAGACGAAGCTCGGAGGGCACTTTTTCTCCTATACAACCACTCCTATCAGACTGCCACGGTACCCAAGCTTGGAAGCCAAGTCGCCTCATTCCACTTCTAAAGGCTGATAAGCCTTTAGAAGTGAGAATGAGCCTTTAGAAGTGGAAAGGCCTTTGCATATTGCCTCATACCGTCATATCGCGCTTGCCAGTTGTGTGGGAAAAACAATGGAATGAATGATTCTAACACAAATGAAGTGGTATTTAGAGCACTACAAAAGCCATCCAGTATCCATGACCGGATTCAGGCGCAGCCATTCGTCAATCGACAACGTTGTTGATCTGGTGACATATTTCAAACACTACAAAGCCTGTAAGAAACTGTGCGCTGACCTATTTTGAGACATTAAGGGTGCTTACGACAATGTCACCCATGAAGCCATCCTTAGTGCTTTAAAAACAGTTGGTGTTGGTGGCAAGATATATATGTTGGTGTAAAGCTACTTACAGCTGAGATAATTCTACGTGATGACAGTGAATGGCCCAAGACCTGCATATTACAACATCCGAGGAGTTCCTCAGGGAGAAGTGCTATGACCCTACACTTTTTAGTCTAACTCTCATCGCACTAGTCGCGCACCTACCTAGCACTGTAGAGCTTTTTATCTACGCTTGTGACATCTGTATTTGGACATCAGCTGTGTCGAGGCCTCAGCTTCGCGCTTGCTTTCAGAAGGCTTCTACAACGACATCATGCTACCTTGGTAAACAAGGTCTTGAGGTGTCCTGCGGAAAATGTGCAGTGGTAGCGTTCACGAGGAAGCCAATGTCTGCTTACAGTATATCAAATAATGAAGAACACATATCGTTCAGCAGAAGCCACAGGTTCTTGGGAGTGTTAATAGACAGAAACCTGTCGTGGACTCCACACGCGAAATATGTCAAGAAGCGGCTGATCGCAACATGTCACATGTTCAATTTCCTTGCAGGAAAGAATTGGGAATGCCCATTCCATCCTTGCTGCAACTGTACAGAGTGCTGTTTAACGGATTCTTACGGTACAGCTTACCTGCAATATCTAACACCGGCAATACCAACCTGCGCGCGGTTCAAAGCATTCAAGCCCAAGCACTTAAGATATGCCTTGGGTAACCCCGCAGTGCTTCAACGGCTGCAACCATTGTCATCGCTGATGATAACTCAATCATGACGCATAATATTACCAAAACAATGCGCATGCACCTCAGGCATTATTGCACGACCCCTTCCCACCACCTGGCGAGCCTCGCTGCTGAAAGGCACGCACGACATACGGTGCCACTGTCTACAAGCATCGTTCATTGTTTTAATGAGGCGTACGCACCTGCATCGAAACCACTGCTTCCTCCATAGAGCTTGAACCAGCAGCGAGTTTACCTAATGATTCCAGGAATGCGGAGAAAAGCGGACTTACCGACATATGCCCTGAAACAACTGAGTGTATTCCTACTAGAACGAAACTACAGTAACCACGTGCACGTTTACACGAATGGCTCGACTACACCGTCTAGTTCAGGCGGAGCAGTGCTTATGCCATCACAAGTGGTAACTCGGCGTTTTAAGACTTCACACGCGGCAACGTCCATGACGGCAGAACTCGAGGCTCTGCGAAGTGCACTGGAACTCATCAATTCTGAAGAAAGACCAAGTTAATGGGCAGTGTTTTTCGACTCAAAACCAGCGTTACAGTGCCTGCGGTCAGTTCTCCATCTTAGATGTCACAACCAGTTGACCTACCAAACGGTGAAACTTCACCACTTCCTAATACAAAAAGGCCATGACGTAGGCTTTCAATGGTTACCTGGGCACTGTGGTATAAACGGAAATGATTCTGTACATCATGCTGCTCGCACGTCACTTAAAGAAACAAACAGCGTTCCGATTCCACTTTCAAGAGCGGACGCGGCGAGGCAGATTCGTCAACTGGCCCGCAGTCTCACACTGACGGAGTTGAACGCACCAAGCATACAATGTACAAGACAGCACGAGCTTGACCTTTCACTACAACCCCGGCCTTCACCCGGCCTACATCGTCATGAAGCTTCGCTTCTCTATCGCCTTTGCCTGGGAGTTGCTTTCACGAAAGCTTATATCACTTTAATTAGAATGACTGATAGTGCGGCATGCGATGTTTGCGGCACCGATGAAAATATTGAACACCTGCTGTGCCACTGTCCTCGATTCGCCTCAGACAGACAGGTACTTGCCAACGCAATGCGGCGACTGAATGATCGGCCTCTTTCTGTGCAGGTGCTATTACAGCAACGTCCACGTCCCTCCACAGCCCACTAGGCAACAAAATCCCTGCTGTGTTTCTTGAGAAAGACTGGTTTGTGCGAACGCTTCTGACATGCAGAGGAGTTCTACACGCTGCAGAAAAATTACTGTCAGTCTCTCTTTTTTTCTTTTCTATCTTTTCCCTGCTTCTATTTTTTCTTGTCCCCTTCCCTAATCCTCCAGCGTAGGTAGCCAACCGGATGTATTTCTGGTTAATCTTCCTTCCTTCCTTCCTTCCTTCCTTCCTTCCTTCCTTCCTTCCTTCCTTCCTTCCTTCCTTCCTTCATTCATTCATTCATTCATTCATTCCTTCCTTCCTTCCTTCCTTCCTTCCTTCTTTCCTTCCTCGTATCTTTCTTCCTTCATTCATTTTTTCCTTCCTATTACTGTACATTTCGTTTACTTTCTTTCTCGTTACGCTGGGTATGTGCCGGCGGGTTTGATGTGTAGATGTGGTCAAGAGCATCACGACGTCACGACTAAGTTTTTTGCATACCTGAACGCACTACGGTAATGTGAACGTGCTCACGACGTGGACACCACAAAAACCGTGCCCCTGGTTTTGTTAATTTGTCGCGGTTACACAAAATCTTGCGACAAAAGAAGGTTCTGAAGCACTTCCATCGGCTCGTTCAGCCACGCAAATTGGTAATAGATTTGGCATGTTATTGTTGACACAATGCAAATTACTTTTATCAATTTAGTTGCAAAGAACGCGACAATTTTCAGTATAGCAAAATGGCTCTTTGTCGCCAAAATGTGGCTACAGCTGCCACGATACGATCGCACGATGGCGCTAGTTTGTTGCTGTCACTTGTCGCTCGAGAATCACGCACACGCGGTTGGACCACCATATACCTGAACCAACCTTATCAAGGTAACGGTACTTACGGAAGGAAGGCAAAAGTATAAGAAAATTGCAAGGTGCGCTTGCAATTTTCCTTATCCTGTCATATTAAAGGCGTGAAAGGCGTCCTTAACTCGTCAAGTATAGGCTCTTCGTGGAAAGGTAGGCAAATGTTCGCTACAAAATCATTATCTTGAGCAGCAATGAATTAGTTGTACTGCGAGAAAGTAAAAACAGCATACGCGGAAGCAACCTAACGTAAACAGTAGTAATGTCTGTTTAAGAACTGGAAGTTTTCGTTCAAATACACGTTTTTCCCTTGGCAGTTTTTTTAATGTCCCCTATACGCAGGGGGCTGGCCAGGTGGCTTCTCTTTGTTCGACTTCATGCGTGTTTTTGCTATATTCGGTGGTATTATTCCACTCGTTCCAGCGTTTGCTGCTTTTTATTCATTTTTTTGCAAATTCGCTACATTTCTTTCATAGTTTGAGCAGTTTTACAGCATATGATACGAAGTTGTATTTATTGTGGAACAACAATGTGAAGTGAACTTCACCAAAAAAGTCGCTACTTCTTGACGTATTTTGTGAAAAAGTACAAACACAGACAATGTGTGCCTTCAGAAAACCGAAAAATTGTTGAAGCAGCTCGCAAAAGATTTCAACAGCCGACACACTGTGCATTGATGAACGGCCGACCAAACAACTAGAAAAATGCTTGCACCTCTTCGAGAAGCTCTACAGTTACGCTAAAAAGTATTTTTTCATTCATAGCAGGTATCCGCTGGACTGTATACTCTTGACGTGGACGGCTACGAGACATTCACAAGGCTGTCGCTCTTAAGTTTAAACGTGCCCACTTCATAAAAGCGCCATGGAATGAGGACCTGCATAAGACGGGGCGCAACGACCCCACGACCTTGGATATTTTCCCGCATAACAAGGACAGCTGGAAGGTTCTTAACGGCCCTTTTCGTGAAGTGAGAGTGGCACTAAAAAACCTCTTTGTAATAGGTCTTAACTAGGTCCCTTCAAGTGATTAAGACTCCCCGTGGCAGTGACATGTATGCGTATGTGGCACCGTTCAATACTTCTTCTTTGTGGTTCACATAATATATGGAAGACGCAAAGTTCTTGCGCCTAGCCATGTTGTTTAAGGAAGCCTTAAGATAGGTCATAGACCACTCTAATTGAGCATTACACTGAAACACTTTCTCCAAAGAAACAAGGTTATGGTGTCATGATATGTAATTTCAAGCGTCAAACTCGAAAATCAAGTCGAAAATTTGCATAGCCAACGCAAACATTTTATTTTGCGAAAAATAAGCAGCAGGCGCCACGGCCGCCATCGCGAGTTCTGCCACCACTGTGATTGGTCTAATCTTGATGACTTCATTGTCAGGAAGGTGTGGACACCTGACTGCACTCGCCGGCAGTGAATGCCGCGTGTTGAGACACTGCACCGTGCTCCCTACCGGGCTGCACAAATTAGGCGCCTCTTTCTCTACTAATTTCTGTCACTACCACCACCACTTCCTGCTGAAATCAGGCAGTTGCTGTTAGTACGGTGAACTGTGAACGCCAGGCCGATTTTACTATACATCCGTACATGCTCAAGCCGGTCGCCAATTAAGGGCGACAACTGAAGCGGCACAGGAAAGCGAGTCTCAACCAGCCACTTCTGCCCGCGTCGAAAACATTGACTGGCACGCATAAGATGCATGCCAATGCTGAACTTCACTGTAGTAAACTGTTACAAATGGTAAGCTTATCATTGGATATAAAATTCGATAAGAAACAGCAGCATCGGCACTCACATTTAGCATATTGCCATGGTCAGGGCTACACGCGGGCAGCGGGCAGAAACATCAGCTGTTCATGGATTCCACAGCTCAGAGTGCAGCGTTAGCCAGGCAATGAGTATTGTACTTCACAGCGAGAAAGGCGCACGCGTTGAATCAGTATGCTAGCCCGAAAAAAAAAAGAGCAGATGAGTGGCGCTACGTGCTCCCGCAGTGGCGATACGTGCTCTGAACTGCGCCGACAATTGCACAAGAAGTCTTTGGCTGATAAATCGCCATTCTGTTTTTCTACAATACTGTCGCTTTTTATAAATTCTAACCAGTATGGCATTCAAGATGTAGCAAAATGCAGACAGTATATTAGATGTGCCAAAAACATGCGACTGTCGTGTAAAATAGCTAGTTTCATATATGTGTGCTGATATCTTTTACACGTGTTTTCGCTATAGATGATCATGCACGCACTGCATGCAAATAGGAAAAGAAGATGATTGCTGCTGCTGTGGCCTCGAAATGCGATTCAGGAGCGCCACAGCGCGCTGCATCTCGAAGGTTTGAAGTATTTTCTTTTAACTGCAGCCGCCAATTTCGCAGCCATTTTCTGATCCTGAGCAAACATTTTAAATGTGACCTCATCGCGACCGTAAGTGCTGCAGCAGCCATATGCCGCGCAGTAACTCGGCATCGCTAGTCCACCTCAACCTTACACGAACAAAAGTAGTGAATGTCGGATGGTGAAAAACTGTAATCGGAAGAAGAGAACCGTGCAATGGCAAGAAATCCCTACAAACTGGCAGAACTGATGCTTCACCAGGCAGCAGATTTCAGCAGAAACAAGGCACACCTGTCAACTAAACAAGCTGAGCTGGCTGAGTGAAGCTGGCAGCCCGGTCCGTAATTTTCCGCCGGGCGACGGCTCGACCCTGAAGGTTGCGTAACCTCCCCGCCCCTGTACGCGCGGTGCCGGGGGGGGGGAGGGGGGGAGGTTCAGTCTAACTTTGCTCGTTCATAGAGCCGTTGTTAAATTGAACTTCACGAAACAAAAAAAAACTAAAAACTCCGTAGACATGTTGTAACAGGTCACGGATACCAAATTCGCATTAAATTCGCGAATTCAAAACCTCTTCAGCGTCCGTTTAGGTACGAGTGAAGCTCCGCGATACGTACAAGGTAGGATGTTGAAACGCGTCTACGGTGGACTTAGACTTAAGTCATGAGGATACATTTATGTTAGGATTGTGAATACGGGGGTCGGGCTCTGTTATGGTTTGAAATTCTTGACACGGGCGTGCCAGCGTTTGTTCATTCGCGTCACGTCGGCGATCCTACGCCAAGCGACGCTTAACATGCAGTCGGTTCCAACGCGATGCGGCCCAATTCTTTGGCCAGATCCAAAGCAGCGCATGCTTCGTCGTAAGCTGAGCGCATGTTGTGGCTGTAGTACAAGACCCAACCAACTGGAACAGATTCTCTAGTGATGGCAATGAGTGACAGCATAGAACTTGCCTCGTCACGCCGTTGTATCGCGAGGGCTGCAAGCACGTGCTCGCGACAGTGTCATTGTTGCCGAATAAAAAAATATCGCATGCATTATTATAAACTGAAAAAAGAAGTTTAAAATAAGTCGATGACAACATGCTAAGTCTATTGCTGTATTTTCTGGCATAAGAGTGCAACGAAAGCGTTTAACGACCTTACTTTTTTGCATACTTCAGTTTAACCGCGACAGGGTGCCCAGAAGTGTACGTTATAGATGAATACGACGCCCTACGAAAGATGATTTGAGATTAAGGCAAGTCACCATAATTGTCACAAGCTACCACAAACATCAAAATGGACCATTGATAATAATATTCACGACAAAATAACGCTGCTGTCTCGCTTTTGGTGTGAGATGCGAGTGTAAAAGTGGTCGGTACCTTGCGATCCTAAAAGTACATAGCAAGCAGCGAAAGGAAATTGTAACCGAAGTGATTGATTGATTTGTGGGGTTTAATGTCCCAAAACCACCATATGATTATGTGAGACGCCGTAGTGGGGGGCTCCGGAAATTTCGACCACCTGGTGTTCTTCAACGTGCACCCAAATCTGAGCACACGGGCCTACAACATATCCGTCTCCATCGGAAATGCAGCCACCGCAGCCGGGATTTGTACCCGCGACCTGCGGGTCAGCAGCTGAGTACCTTAGCCACTAGGCCACCATGGTGGGGCTGTAAACGAAGTGAGCATCAGGCGTGCAGCCATGTGGTCAGAAATTGTCACGCTGGCTTCCGGGTGACGAGCAACCTTTTGTTGTATCTATTAGCACGTGACATGAGAAGCTGCGGCTATAGATGAACCTCCGCGTCGCTGTATGGACCTTCACTCGTTGCAACTAGAAACGTACTGTACAGCTGTGTGGCGCATTTGTGGTCAGTAAGACCTTTTCAGAAGCCGGCAAAGAGTTTTAGCGATGCTTAGATGGCCAGACGTTAGATCATCATGCATAGCCTGCAATACAGAAGCGCAAAGACTCTTCGCAACCACGAGGAGATATCGTGAGCCGATCGCCGCATAGTTCTTTTTGTACACTTGCCCGTCGTGGATGCAGAAACGAGTCGCCGATGATCTTGAATTGGTAGAAAGGAGTTGCTGTATGGTGTGGCTCCTTTGCTTCTCAGTCTTGAAGGCATTAGTATCAGGAAAGGGCAGGTCCAATGGTGCGATGCAGGTGTCGAAGTTTTCCGCATCACAGTCCGTCGATGGAAGCAGCAGTCGGGAAAGACAATCTGAATCAGCGAGACGACGACCACCTTCATAAGAAAGCGTAAAGTATTATTCCTGCAGATGGAGTGCCCAACGTGCTAGTTGGCCAGATAAGTCACGCAGATTAACCAGCCAGCAGAAAGAATGATCTGTAACGTTGGTAAAGGGGCGTTTGTGGAGGTAGGACCGGAAGCGCAGCACTTCGAAGACTACTACGAGCCATTATCGCTCTGTGACGGTGTAGGTACGCTCAGGCTTGCTTAGCGAGCGACCTACATACGCTACGACATGTTTTTTGGTATCCAAGTGTTGAACCAAGACGGCGCCTATACCAACACTGCTAGCGTCTGTGTGGAGTTCTGTAGGAGCGAGAGTATCTAAGTATCTAAGAATAGAACGAGATGTCAAAAAGAACTTGAACTCACAAAAAGCAGACGCACATTCTGGGGTCTAGTCAAATGGCACGCCTTTCTGAAGCAAGTATGTGACTGGATGCGAGATACTGGCAAACCCAGGAAGGAATAAACTAACGGAAGTATGAGCAGAGACCCAAAAAAGCTGCGCTGTTCTTTCACTGAGTGAGGTTGCTTGAATGCTTGAACTTCTGCCGTCTTAGCCGGATCCGGTCGTATGCCTTCTTCTTCGACTAAGTGTCTAAGAACTGCCGCTGTGGTAGCTCAGTGGATAGAACATCGAACGCGTTATTCGAAGGGTCCAAGAACAAGTGTTTGGCGCTCTTCAAAATTCCATTTCTTTGAGTTGAGTACCAAGCGTGTTTTGCTTAGGCAGTCCAGCAAGAGATCAAGGCGTGTGCTGTGCTCACAGAAAATGCATTCTAAAGTCACAACATCGTCCAGATAACACCTACAGACTTCCCACTTCAAACCCCTCAGAAAGTTGCCCATTGAGCGCTGGAAAGTTGCACACGCATGGCATAGTACAAAACGGCATCACATTGAATTCGAAAAGTTATCTTGCTCGTGCTTTGGAATCTGCCAATACCCTGACCTAAAATCAACAGGCGAAAAGTAGGAGGCATATGAAAGATAGTCTGTAATGCTACGTTCCATTTCCAAAAGTTTTGTTATCATCCCGAAACACTAGACAATTCTCAACGCAAACCGCGCCTGCAGTTTTCGAGAAGCTTCCGGACTGTAGTAGATCATTTCGATAAGATCACGCCTACTCTGCGAACTGTACAAAATATTCTGGAACCTACGCCACCTCCAGCGATAACGCTAGAACATTTGACGGCAAGAGTATAAATGCCGACGCACTTCGCCGCTTGTCAGTAGTTGATCGACGGCCGACGCTCCGTTCGCCGCTTACCTGGTGCCGGGGTACCCGCGACCAGGTATGCTGCCAGTCGTCTACCCCAAATCATCGAGCATCAAGCGAACCCCTGGCCAACCCCCGGCTCTGTCCAAGCCTTCATCGTGAGCCAACGCCCGGGCACCACAGCGGAAGCCGTGGGAGCCAGGGCCAGGACGGAAGTGTGATGAATTTCGCAGCGCCACTGCCGAAAGATCATTGCTTTAACTTCAGTGCTCCAGAGGGGAGCACCGTCGACGACATCATAGATGCCCTCGAAGCAGTAACCGGCCCAGCCGGTATCAAGTCCCTCCAGCCCATGGGTTGTGCAAAGTTTGGCGCCGCAGCCGCAAACGTCCATGCAGCCACCAAGCTGAAGAGATGGGGCACCACTCTCTTGAACGGCGAATCAGTTCCTCTGGTCAGCGTAGGTCCTGAAATAGTCCACGTCACTGTCTTCCGTGTACCTCTGTGGGTAGGCGACGCAGTCATAGCGACTGCTCTCTCCGCCTACGGCAACGTGCAACATATACACGAGCCAGTGTTCAAGGGCCGCCCTTGGGTTGGCACAGGTGTCCGTGTGGTGCGAGTGGAAATTAAAAGCCAAATACCGAACTTTCTGACAGTTAAAGGCTACAGTGTCATGTGTGACTACCGGGGTGTCAAGAAATTTTGCTCTAAGTGCAAGAATACAGGCCACATCGCCAAAGATTGTGCCACGCCTCGTTGCACGCGCTGCAACGTGTTTGGACATGCCACAGAGGGTTGCGCAGAACCGTGCCGCAAGTGCTCGGGCAGCCATGCAACAGCTGACTGCGTACGTCCGAAGACCTTCCCAGTGGCTGGAGCAGCAAGGACAAGCGTGCACCGACCTCACGCCCGCATTGCAAGATGATTATCCGGCGCTTGAGACTGTGAGCGACACTGACACAAGCGACACTGACGCTTATGCTGAACCACAAGACGCAGGAGACATGCCTCTCCTGTCTTAGAAAGCCTTGTCAACCCTTCATGCCCCGTCCGAGACCAGTGACTTCTCAGCGGACGCCTATGAAGAACACAGCTCATCCAAAGCCCGAAGCCCGAGTGCCCGTACTTAGCAGAAACCAAGAGAGCTACAGCTCTGACAAGTTGGCACCACCAGTAGCTCCGAGGCGCCGAGAGCTTCGATGGGACGCGGCACCCGAACAACGGGACGTGCAGAAGCTCCGCTCATCAGCTCAGACAAGAACACAACGGTGATTATGCCACCGACAATGACGAGCGCCCGCGCCAGCAAGTACTCGGCTCAGACCCGCAAACTGAGCCTGTCAAACCCCAATTACCAGATTACAGGTGCGGCCGCCAGTGCGAGTGTCGGTGCCAGCGCCATGAAAATAGACCGTCCAGCTACCAAACGAGCCCACTTACTCACCACGGATGATGAGGGCTCTACGGACAGTACTAAGCGCCAAAAATTCGCTAATGCTCTAGAGCATTTCATTCTTTAGTCATGTTCACTCGTTGAGTGCTCGCCCCACCCTCTGCAAGGGGTTTCTTCGAAGTTTGCGCGCATTCTCCCTTTTTCAAAATGGCTATGGTGCATTTTCTTTCCTTAAACGTCAGGGGTTTCAGACGCCAAGATAAGCAGAGAGAAGTCATGCACTTCGCAAGGTCACGTCATGTCGACATCCTCTTCTTACAGGAATGTAATTTTAGAACCCCTTTTGATGTGCAATCCTTTTGCTCACATTTTGGAGTTGAAGCTTGTTTTTCGCTGAATAATTCAAAGATGTGCGGACTCGGAGTTGTTTTCTTGACACCAGCGTTACGTCGAAGAGCGCACTGTGTTTATGGTTTTGACGGCCGCACACTAGCAATAGACTTTGACCTCCACGGCAGACGAGTAAGGGCGCTCGTAATATATGCCCCAGCTCAACGTGGGGGCACGGTCGATTCACTGCTATCTGTCAAGACTGCTACTGCAATCGAACTTTCCGTGTACCGGGCACAGGTTTTCCCAAATAAACAGTTAAATTCCAACATAAAGTCTCCTGTCTTCGGCCACGTCACGACCCCGTGAAAATATCATAATCGAATTGTGTTAGTGGGTATACGACCTTCTTTGTGATGGTGTTGAGAGGGTAGTAGTCAACGCAAAATCGCCATGTCCAATGTACTCTTGGCCAGAATTAAAGGCGTAGCCAACGTACTGCACGGCTCTTCCTTTGCATTCTTTTGTAGCTTCTCGCAAACCTGTTAATTTATCACTGCGCGTTCCACACGATACCCGCTATGATTTTGTCGGCGAGGTCTAAGGGACGTCTTATCTATGCGGTGCTTTATACGAGAAGAAGGGATTGACAGCGGAGCTTGTAGCTATTTGGGATCAAATATACCAGCATGTTTGTGCAGAATTCTAGCCAGGTCATTACGCTCATTCTTGCTGAGAGACTTGTCGATCATTGCCATTATGGAGGTGTCCCTAGCGTGCAGATGATACTAATCAGGCTTATCCAGTGAATCGATACTTTCTGCATAGATGGAAAAAGAGAAAACTTGATGTTCATGAGTCTTAGCAAGTTGTAGACCCTCTCGCAGTACCGAAGATTCATTTGGATCAGTTGGTCACTGATAAACAACTATGCCCTTGCAGAAGCAAGAACGTGCAGTAGGCTAATAGAACATTTTTCTGTCGGCAGCTGAAATTAATGCACTCTACAGTGGCATCAGATGTCGCCTAGGTTGCAGGGGAACTGACGACAGCAGCACACGTGGCAGACAAGGGTGGTACAGCTGTGTCTATGGAAACATGAAGGATGCTTTCCTAACAGGGCGGGTTTTCCATAAACGCTACTGAAAAATCTGAATCTACTGTAATCTCTCCTGTGCGGCAGTCGACAGTGGCACCATGAAGCTTCAGAAAATTGAGTCCTACAATTACACCATTCATACAATGAAAGAGAACAGAAAATCAGAAATACATTTTGGGCACCCCAAACTAACAGCCAATGTGCAAATAAAAACAGGTTGTAAGATATTTACGCTCACTATGAAACGTATCAGCATGGTCGCAACGGAACCTATCTTTTCGTCCAAGGAGGCATTTGAGTGCTAGACGCATCACCGATATGGTTTCACCTGTGTCCACTAAAACCATTGTTGAGATACTGTCCATTAGCACACGAAGCTTATTCCTAAACATGCAAATTGAAGGTGGTATTTCTGTGGAAATCGAAGACAGTCCAGCGACCTCACCTACAACGGTCGCGCCGACTTCTTTTCGAGAGGACACGAAGGGTAGAGGCGCAGAGTAGACGGTGACCCATTGCAGCGAGGGGCAGGTGGGTGTGTTAAAATGCGGTCAGAAGTCGGAGAACGGTTTCGCAGCGGACTTGGTATATCGTTAAATTCGTTTCCAGGGGACGTTGGTGCTCGTGCAAAGCTAGATAGGTAGGATCATGGGAAGTGGTCATACCTCGGCAGCTGCCAGTAGTTGCAGTACCTGGCAGTGTGGCCCCCCACGCCACAGTTGCAGAAGATGGGTAGAGGTTGCTCACTGAACCACTGCTGAGAGCGCTCCCCTGTGAAGGGTCGCCTACAAACGGAGTGAAACAGCTGGCTGAGCGAGAACCGCTCACCTTTGTAAGGTGGGGCTGAAACAAAAACTTTGGTGATACCACTGGTGACAATCGAATGAGTCTCGGCGTGGCCACGAACTTCTAGCTTCGCAGAGGTCTATCACAAATACAGATGGTGGCAGAGGTTAGAACGGCGCCGGGTAGTGTGATGAACAGGTAGGTGGATGATGGATCGTGTCGTCAACAACAAGTATGTCTTGTCTCTGTAGCACTTCGCACACTATTACCCTGATAAGAGCGGCAAGGTCTGTGGATGGGCTCACGTCGACGCCTACGACCGTCGTTACGTTTGCCAGCATACCAAATTGCGGAGCCATACGACGGGCTTTCAGCTTCTCAAAAGTAAGGCAATGACGCTGACCTGAGGAGACGGAGGTGAGGTCTTCCCTACCTATCGAAAAATGTAGACGTCTCCTGCTATACGCTTCAGAAGGCGTTCGACCATTTTTTCTTCAGACACATACGGATCTACGATCTTTCGAAGCAACAGAACCTCCTCTATATAAGTGGTACACGTCTCTCCAACAGTCTGAGCTCCTTGAGCCAACGTGCGCCCCGCCGTTTTTTTTTTCGAATCAGAGTCACCAAAGCACTTCTTGAGATCTTCAGCGAAATGATCCCACGTTCTTAAGGAGACTTCGTGGTTTTCGTACCACATCAGGCCGGTTTCTGTGAAAAAAGCGCGACATTTTCCTTTTGGTCGGCGGGAATCCAGCAGTTGTACCGGATAACCCTTTTGTAATGCGTCAGCCATGCATCGACACACTTTCCCACCCTTCCGCGAATGGACGGGGTTCCGTATAGTGTGATACGGAGGTGCAACAGGCACTGAGCTTTGCGCAATTGAGAAGCCTTGACCTTCGCTCTTGGACATGACAGTTTTAGTCCGTGGCAGACCGGCTGCTGTGGCTCCATGGTACATCGACGTGCTGTACCAAGCACCCCAACCTCTCCGTTACGTTTACGAAAGATTATATTCCGCTGTGACGCACCGGTAGACTCGAACCTGTCGCGCACCGGAGTCCTGTCTTGCTTGCTTGTATGTTCCTATATGCTTTGGCCCGTGCCTATTATGGGGGATCGGCAAGTACACCGGTCGTTATTGTAAGGGGCAAAAAGAAGTTTCAAATTTTGATAAATAAAAATTATTAATCAGTCATCCAAGGAATACAGAAGTGGATATTCATAAGGTGACTTACAAATAAAGGAGCTATACGTGTAATAATCCAAAGGAATAAATGAATGGTGATTCCAAAAAGTTGAACTTTCATTACATAAAAAAAGAAAATTTAACAGGCAAGGTCTTTCTCGCTATCGGAACATCGTCTTCTCTAACCTCCCAGTTCCCCGCTACCCAGACGCTCATACCGAAACACGTATGCAGTAACATTACTTATATAGAAAAGTTCACGTGAAATCGGCGATGCGCAGTTTCAAGCAAACTGTCACGCTGAGATATGCCTGTTACATGAACACAGTCAGAAATTTCCAGAGCCCTTCACTACGGCGTCTCATAATCATATGGTGGTTTTGGGATGTTAAACCACACAAATCAGTCAATGAACACAGTTATTGTTTGGGCAGGTGATGCAAGGTGACATAATATGTAATGCATTTTGGGCATATATGTGCAAGGTGCATAATGCATATAAACCTTGTGGTTCAAGTTGCCGATGACTTTGCCCTCGCCCTGCAAATTGCTAACTTCCTTGTTAGCAATTAGCAAAGGCGTTGGTCCTGGGTATTAACCTTGGACCAGGACATATTTTACGGCAACTAAGAAGCTTTTATTTTTGAGTATTCCGTACACATTTTCTCAGATCCATACTACAAAGAGGTGGTTGTCTGTTTTCCCTTTCAAGGTGATAAATATGTGTGAAAGGCAGTAAAGTTAGTGGAAATTGTTGGAGCTAAAATGAAAAATGACTGCAATAACTGATCACGATTACCTTAGGTAGTTAAAACGTTGTCATTTTAGGGTAAGAATCAACCTTTAGAAAAGGAATTGCTAAGAAATTTCACATGTCGTTTTGAAGGCTCCATCGAATGTAATGTTCGTGAGGCACAATAAGATAAAGATTTCAGCAACAACTTCAATTTTATGAATTGATTTATGTTTATCATATTCAGCTCAGTTCCGAAAATACCACTAATTTAAAATATTGGGCACTTGGTGTATTGCGGTTTTTTACGCGGCTGACCATGGAATGTACTACAATATTTAGAGCTGTGTAACCTGGTGCGAACTGGTACCACTCTCGATTCACGGGAACAATTTCGCTCAGATTCGGCACGTGGTATGAAAACAGTATATGCATATTCGTTTCACACGTAGACACATCAGCTATACAAAAGACGTTGTACCATGATGCACGCCGCCAATCGTCCGTTAGAGTGCGCCAGCAAGGCCGCTTGGTGGAAGTGGTGAGCAGTCTGTTATTTTACTGTTGTGCTTCTTGGGACGAAAATAGTAGTTCTCAATGTAACATAAACTTAGTGGAAAAGACCAGAGGTATTTTGCAGCCCACTTTATTGATAACCAGCTACGCTGCTCTGTTCACAGATGTTATTGCGGAACGATAATTTTTTGAATATGCATGTTTTCGCTTGCTTAAAAGCCAGCATTTTCATCGCACAATGCGCCTGATATGCAGTTATCAAGAAAATCAAGAAAATGAAAAGTATATGTCAGGTTGCCAAATGAACCTTCATATTAAACGTAACAAGCACACATTTTCTTCTCATGCTCAAGTGGACTGGCGTTGTGAGTTGATTATCATTGTATATTTAGGAATATCTCACAGGTCTCAAAAGAGGCATAGAGAGAGGGGGACTTAGTGTACTATTCAATACTTCATATACGCGAGGTAAAGTTTCTCACACAGTCAACGATTCGCCGAAGAAATTACCTAACATGATGATGATGACCTGTGGTGCTTATTGGCGCAAGGGTCCATTGATGGCCAAAAAGCACCATTTCAGTTTACAGGAGATGGTATAGTACTAATATAGTATGATGTTGATATAGCGTGATATGGCACAGAGGCCTAAATTCCTCGTGCTTCGAGTAGAAGCATAGAAATAATTAAACCATGACAGTGAGGAGAAATAT
This sequence comes from Rhipicephalus annulatus, assembly GCA_013436015.1. NCBI lineage: Eukaryota > Metazoa > Arthropoda > Arachnida > Ixodida > Ixodidae > Rhipicephalus > Rhipicephalus annulatus. The sequence continues at coordinate 533,113 of WOVY01002444.1, read as the reverse complement.
GTGCATTGAAAGTGAAGGGTGACATTCCGTGATAATAAAAGATGACGGGCAGCCACCTGCACCGTGCATATACGGTGCATGCCATGCACCGTATTTGTATACGTAACTATCTATCTATCTATCTATTTATATATATATGAATAAATAAATAAATAAATAATATATATATATATGAAAATGCAAGAAAGAAAAAAATCTGGAAGAAAAACTCCGGCGCGCGGAATCGAACGTCGAACCTCTGCGTCGTGATAGCGAGGCGTTAACCACTGAACCACCCCGGAGAACATTCTTCACCGTTCAAACGGCAACCTACTTATATCAACCAAATACCGCTGCTCACGAGTAGTTCGGAGAGAAAAGTGTTTTCAGCGTTGCCAGCAAGATGGCGCGAAGAGCACGCGTTGCCACATCGCGTGGCGGTGCCCGCTCTATTCTCTTATGCGTATTTCCCCCGGCTAGACAAGGGCGTTCTGCTGTATTTACCTGGTGCGAAAATGTCACTGCAATCTCTGCAGTCTCCGTTTACGAAAAGTGCAAGCTTTTCAGACATGGCAAAGTAATAAATGAGACCCTTAATTGCGTGCACCCGTACCTGTGTACTAGTACGTTTTGTGCGTGAGGCGCCGCCACGGTGGTCTAGTGGCTAAGGTACTCGGCTGCTGACCCGCAGGTCTCGGGATCAAATCCCGGCTGTGGCGGCTGCATTTCCGATGGAGGTGGAAATGTTGTAGGCCCGTGTACTCAGATTTGGGTTCACGTTAAAGAACCCCAGGTGGTCGAAATTTCCGGAGCCCTCCACTACGGCGTCTCTCATAAGCATATGGTGGTTTTGGGACGGTAAACCCCACAAATCAATCATTTTGTGCGTGAGGAACGCGGGGCTTGTTTTTATATGCTTTGAATTCTGCGCGTGCCCTTTCAATTTTTTAAGTAGTCGAGTCAGGGGGGTCGTTTTCGTTTTGATAGGTCCGAAGCAACAGCGTCTATTCCAACTCAGCAATTTCACGCTTTATCGCGTGCATTTTAAAGGTAGAGTATCCGCTATTGAATAGCTCGCAAATTATACAGAAGTTGCAAAAGGGAAAGGAAATCAGTGAGGTCGCGGTCATTAGCAAGACCACAGTAAATAATATGACAGGTATTTTTTTCACTCGGCGCTTGCACTATCATAGGTGTTGGAGCAGGATTGACATAAGAAAGCGTATAATGTCGCCAATATTGAAGTCTCGTTATAGAAATACCACAACATAAAATATTGGAATTCCTTAGGTACTGGTAACGAATGCTCGGAAAACTCTGTAACTAAGATTTAGTGAGAGAGTCCTATACGTTAAATGCTAAGGTTGCGAATTTGATGTTTAAAGCGGCGTTTCTTTTTGTTAACGACTATTGGGCTTGCATCAACTTTGATACTGCTTTTGCCAGGAAGGGGTGATAAACAGCAAGCTGCGAATAAAGCCTGTACCGGAAGGAGAGCGGTCATCACATGGGCAGCTGCTACATAAGGTTTACGAAGTGCACGAGAGTCAGAATGGCTCAGTTTTGACAAAAGGTAAAGATCTTTTTTTCTAATTGCTCGGTTCGCCAGAACAACTATACAACGTACTCTTGAACTGTCTAATGATGTACAGTTTTTTTTTCGTCACAGAAATCTTTAAGGGTCCCAAGAAAAAATAATACCCACTTATTGGCTGTTACGAAACCAATCAAGAAACGCGTATCCATAAAAATTCTCAGGATAGCCCTCAAGAATTTTTTTGTAAATCCAAACTACAAAGGGCAATCGATATCTCATACATTATTTTTGTACTGCTGTAGCTCAGAAGGCTAGCACTCTTGTTAACATAATATATTCGCCAAACAAATTGTGTGTTGTGAATGACCCGTATCTTTACGTTGAAAAAGTGCTTTTCACAGGAAGCGTAGTATCCTTCGCACATTCATTGTGACATCTCTTGACTAGGGCGTTCTTTTTGTACCGCAAAAACAGTGGTTCAAAACATGTGCGAAACTGTGATCATGCGTTAAAAATGTCTCAGTGACGCCTGCCACTGAAGTTCTTCGGATTGTAGCTTTTAGCAGAAACAATTGTGCCGACATGCAGTGCTTTGCGCGTAACTGCAGTTCGTCTTACCCGACGTGACCACAGTATTGTAGGAGTACATATGATATGTTTATAAAATTAGATACCCAGCAGTACGTTGCCAACTCACGTTATACGAACATCGCAGTCTATTTCAAAAACAGTTGCAAGACTTAGGGTGGCCCTGCGGTAAAACACTGCCGCTCAGTTAATTCAGGTTTGATTCCTGCTAAGAGTCTGATATTTTGTTCTTTGCATTTGTCGCTTTAAACGCTCTCGATGTGTGAGTTTTTTCTTGATGCTCACGCAATTAAAGTGCCCGTGTCTGTACTCACTATTGCTGTGTTAATATACACTGTCAATCACATGTGGCTCATGTGAAAAAAAAGAAAGATACCAGTGCCGAACGTCCGGCTACGTCAAAAAAATTGCCCGCAGCTTCCTCGGGGGAACACTGAGGAGGATGCGGAGCGTATAATTGGTTAACGGGGTGTTAAAGTGCGACTTACTTGGGTCAATGGCTAAATTGGTTAACGTGGTTGTGAAATGGGGTGTTAAATTGCGACTTACTTGGGTCGATGGCTAAATTGGTTAACGTGGTTGTAGGAGGGGGTGTTAAATGAGTGAACACGTACACACGTATGCGAAAGGGCGGCGCTGGTCGAAGGGACGTCGATCACTGTGTTTGTGGATTCGTTGGAATTCATTTCACCGCGACCTTGGACGTCGACGCGCCGTACAAACCAACCGACGAGCGGTAACTGAGCGAGCGAGCGCCGACCTTGAGTATATATACAGCGCGACGGCGCATGCACTGTCAGCTGTTCAATGTTCTCGAAGCGCGACGGCGCATGCACGTCCACTGGAGAATCAGGAGAATTGTAGAATGTTCTCGAAGGGGAGAAGCGCGCGCGGCACAGATTGTGGGTGACGGTGCATGCGCGCGTCAGCTGTCGAATGTTCGAGAAGGGGGAGAAGCGCAACGGCGCATGCGCGCGCGTCAGCTGCCGATGTTCTCGAAGCGCGACGGCGCATGCGCGCGCGTCAGCTGCCGATGTTCTCGAAGCGTGACGGCGCATGCGCGCTACATTATACAGCTAGCGAATGTTCGTGAAGAGGAGAAGCGCACGCGGTGTGTAGAGGAGGAAGGTGCACAGATGGTGGAGGAGTGAAGCGCGCGCGGTGTGTAGAGGAGGAAGGGATGCACAGATGGTGGAAGAAGGAGGAGGAAGCTTGCGGACGGCGCCGCACTACAAGCCTCGAGTATTAGATGCTCCGCATCTAAAACCGACAAAACTGCGCGAGCCAATGGTACAGTGGTAGCTGCACAACAGTGGTACATACCTGCCCACGGGTATGTGCCACACGTCTGGTGGAAAGGGTTTGTCCGCGTACGCGTAGGGATCGTGATATATTCATGTCATAACCAGCGAGTCTAATTTGCCAAACTAGTTTACTTTTCCACGATGATACTGGTTTGCGCTAAATTAAGGGGAGGGGGGATAACGAGAGCACCCAGACGTAGGCGGCTGGATAGACACATAAGGAGAACGACACCAAAAATTCATTCGGTGGGCAAATAAATGCTTGGCATTGAAAACAATTACTTGATTTCGATTACCGAACTCTATCCTCACAACTGTATTGTCGTAGGTTTCTCTATCCGTTCATCATTAGCGGAGAAAACCAAGACTGAAGTTTGATTTTTAACTTTCGCGCCGTAATCTGCGCGCGTGGCGCCCAAAAATTTTAAATACATTGTTCGTATTTTTGTGAAACTACCTCAGTTAAGTTTTCTGAAACTTCGTATACTAGGTTCATGACACCTCTTGATGACAACATTTTTCATTTTTATTGATTAGAAGTGACGTAGGTCCTAATGGACTCCTTCAAAATTTATGACGTCATGGTATTTGTACCGGATTCTGAATGTAGCGTCTCCACACGCACTATTTTTGTTTAACGCGTTTTCTCGCTTGCAAAGCACCATGTCGCGGCAAGAGAATATATCAGGATTATGACATTGTACTTATACGTGCAAAATGTTTCGCTCTTTTGTGTCCCTTTAAAGAAGTGCACAGAGGGGCTGCAGTTGATTGGCCTTTGTGTAACTTTATATACATTCTCAGTATCCGCCAGCCCGCATATATATATATATATATATATATATATATATATATATATATATATATATATATATATATGCTAATGTTGAAAGCTGAAGTGTGACATATAATATTTCAGACATGGTACTCCTGCATTCACGAAACGAAGACAGTGAAGAGGAGGTTCACGAATACCTTGAAGCGCTTTAGTGCAAGTCACCTTTCATTCGAAATGCTGTTGCACTTTGTGGATAAAAAAGCAGAACCTTCTGATTGGTGTAAGAACTATTTGTAGGAGAACCTTTGCACAAAACCAGTGCTAACATATGACGTAATCGTAAGTACTGTAGCTGTAGTACGCACTTCTCACAAATCCATGCATTAGAATGCGGTATACTTACTTGTATAACAAGAAATAATAGGTCATTAAATTAGCTCTCATCGGGGTTTAAAAGCTTCAGATAAAAGCTTGGCAGGCCACCATGAAGTGGACCTTGCTTTTGTTTGGACATACTGATATTTTTTTCAGCTAATATTGTGTCGGTCCTGAGCCAAAGCTAAATAAAACACTTGGAAAAGTACTTTATTCATCCGAAGTCATCGGATGATTAGGCAATGCAATGGGATGACCGCAATATCTAATCTGGTGACTTATAAGGTGCTTCTAGGCGTTAGCTGGGTGATGCAAGTGGTTTAAAGGTTGCATCCAGGTTTTTGCTAAGTTTTAGATAGCTGATGCTATGCTGTTTCTAGGTTGATTCTCAGTGCAGAATGGTAGTCAAGTTCAGTCATTGAGAGTCACAGATCGGACTCTGAAACTTAGTCGTTGGCGCAGACCTCTATCAAGGTCGGGTTCTTCACGAAGCCGGCTTTGTCTGTCCCGTTTTCTAGGATATTTTCGCTGTACGTTCTTGGGGTCTAAAGCTCACCACTGTCACTTCACAGCTTGCCTGTGTAACGCTGTCCTTCGATAGAACGCCCCGCGCAACGCAAGCGTTGGCGTGGTGCCAAGCAAGTCACACCCTGCAGTGCGTAGACACAGAACACCCACCAGTTTGGCGTAGACGTCACGCTTCTCTTGCAGTGCGCGTAAGTCCTTCTCTTTATTGCCTCTCGCGCATTTGCTGTCGCGGCCGCAGCAACCGCCTCGTCCGTTCTCCCGCAACCCCTTCTGCACCAATCGCCACTCGCTACGCCGCTGACTCGTCGGTTCGCGGGCAATAAGCACAAGGTGCTCCTAACGTACGCTTTGAAACATGTCTGAACGTGTCAACTACAAGCCCTAGGCCAGTCTTCGCTTCAAGCGAATCTTCCAGCGCTCACTGCCACACTCACAATAGCGCCGTTCAGCCTGTGATGCCACTCATGCGCAACGCTGCTGCTTCGCGTCCCATCAGCGTTCCCTTCGGAGAGATAGTCCAATATTTTAGGCGAACTGTTGTGTTCGCTGTTTTATTTTAAGTTGTCTAAAGTGGGGTATACCCACCTTTTGTGGCATATGGTCGTTTATATTAATGATAATCTTCTGATGGCAAAAGTATTTGGTAATGCGCGTTTGTCGGACTGAGTATTGCTTTACTTGTTCACAGTGATTCAGTGGTGAGCAGTGGAACTTATGAAATTTTTATGGCAGATTCACGTTCATGGTGATGATTCTTTTTTGGTACCGATTGAACAAGCAATAATTTGCTAAACATCTTCGCTGTTAAATCACGCAAGAAAGAAGGTGTTTGGGGGCAATGTATATTTCTAAGTGTACGGGCGCTTGTGAGAACTTGTGCGTCATGCGAGAACGACGAGGAGTCTCAGCTGTACAGTACATCTTTCGACAAAATGAAGCAGCCATAAGTTTAACTTTGAAATTTGTCCAATTGTGGCAGACGGAATTATAAAATCGTTAAATTACCCAGCGTGTAATAATTTTGAAGCAAGGAATTTCAACCTAGAAACACTGTGAGCAAAACTCGGCGCCAATCGCACCTGAATGTTCGAGAAGCTTCACGTTTGTAGTATATCGTTTTCAAAATTGCGAGCAGGACGGGAACTCTGAAATCAGTGCAGCGCTTGGCCGATTACGAAATATAAAAATGAAAGGTAAGGTGCTTGATGAACAAAAAGTGGCGCGTCACAACGATAATCAGGTTGTCGACGACCGATGTTCTTTGCGCCAAAATCAGTATGTGGAGTGCTTCATACAGTAGCCTTTTTGTTCCGCTGCCACAAGTTCGGTTAAATAAAGAGTTTCATCTTGTATACGGGATGTAGTACGTTGAGAGCAGAAATGTGTTAAAGAAGCTAGTTAAAACCTGCGGCTATAACTCCTAAGGCTGGGGTAGACACTGCTATCTATAATTATAAATGCACTTTGGCTAACATTTATATAACTGCTTTGATTTTTTTGTTCCAAACTTGCAGAAAAAGAAAAGGAAAGTGTGGAAAGCACAAGTGGTGAAGCGCAAGACAACTAACACGTTTATTCTTTGTTTAGGAAACAAATATATCTGTTCCTTGATTAATAAATCACATTATGGCAAGCCTAGTAACTTACTTTGAGTTCTACTACGATATGTTTTCATTGCTAATTGGGTAACTCTCTTCTGACCAAAAGGCAGACCAAGAAGATAGCTTACGGAGTTAGAACGCGCTGTGATTATTCATCTCATGAAAACAATCACCATGGTGCTGCATCTGTGACCTTCAGAAAGCTGCTGAAAGGCGGTTGAACCAGACTGTGTGAATCAGGTAGCATACAATACGTACATTTGCTAGCTCGTCTATTGCACAATGGCGCTAAAAGTGTCATTTTACACGCGTCCGCATTACGATCGAACGCAGATGTCACATATTATGGAGGAAGAAGAGCACGCGGACGTGCCTTATATACGAGCCGTCAGCGGCGTTTCTTAGCACTATAGTTCAGGAATCAGCAATGGTGCGCTAGGAGTGACCGAGTCAAAGCAGCGCGTGTGTAGGGTTTCTTGCACTGTGATACGCGCGGATGGCAAACAAAACATGATTGTAGCCAAGACTAGTCAGCGCCAGCCAACATCGGGCAACAGTTATCGACAGGGAACTGAATATCCCCAGTCAACCAAAATAGCATTCTTATCGATCGTTACACCAATTGTTTAACTCACCTGGTATACACAGCACAAGACACCTATTAGCTGCGAAAAAAGGTATTACATTGGGCAGGCGGGCCGATGTTTTAACACCAGAGCATGCGAACATTTTTTTACTAAGAAACAATTCCAACGAAGATCTTGCAAGTTACGGCAACAAGTGAAAAAGTGCTTGACTATTCGACTACGCCACCTTTGTTAGCGTGAAAAAAAAGAAAAACCAGTAAGCAAACTACAAGAGGGGTCTCACATTTGGAAATTAGGCATAAAGTGTGCAAGCACGTGGAATTTCTATTGCAAGTGGCAAAGGGATGCAGTTTTTGTATGCTCAGCTTTGTGCGAAAGAAAAAAAAAAACGAAAAAGTGCGTGTTTGTCTTTAACGTGTCTACTCTGGGCTTTATTTTTTTTACACTGGCAATACTTAGGATAGGCTTCGCCCCAACTCTCACCCCCCCCCCCCCCCAGCAACGCACCGACAAAAAAAAAAGAAACTACTTTACAACTAGCGCACCTAGCTAAGTTGCGAGACGCAGTCATTACATATATTTTTGTCAGTGGTAAGGTTCAGTGCATTATTTGCGAATACCTAAAATTGTACTGAACAGCAGTGTTACTCGTTTCTTTGCTTGAATGTAATGATCGTGGTCTGCAGTCTTTGCCTGTTATGAGTATCTATGTACTCCGGCGCCTTACACCTTGTTGAATAATAATCCGGATCGGACCAACCTGGAGTGGTCTAGACTTCATCGATGCGTCCGAGTCATCTTAGCCCCCCTGGGGGATGTTGCAGAATATTCTCTTGAAGCGGGCGCGAATATCGATGAGAACAAAGTGGGGACAGGCACGCTATAGAAAAAAGACAGGTTGAGTTTCATGACGAATGCACGGGTTGCCCCCGAATAACGTCTGCAGACCGATTATTTGTAACATTTGGTGCACAAAACCCGGGAACCGCGCTTTCGGAGACTTCGCTTATCGTCACGACCTTGGCGACCGCTGATCATTTTTAGAAGAAGCGCGGCTCATTCAGAACTGGTATCACCCGAGCGCTAGCCCTGCTATCGGACCAGCTGCAGCAACGGGATCCTGATGCATCCCAGATGAACGGTCACAATTATTTTCTAAACAATTAGGAAGCAGCACTTTCAAGGCTCGACGACGCCAATATGGAGGCCACGGAAGAAGAAGACACTGACCATGAAGCGCAAGCAGCAGGCAAGTACAACGTAAAGAGTCTTTACGCCGTGTCACGAGCCAAGTTCTGGCGACAAGAAAGTGAGAAGGCAGCCAATGTGCAGGCACGAACCACTGGATCTGGGCTAAAAATTCACAAACTTCGGCACTTCGGCAAATCAGCAGGGCAGGCGACCGCACTGTCTGTTTAAGGTTTAACTGCCAGAGCTCCAGATACCAATTTTTGAAGGCAGTCTTCTTGGATTGCAGTCTTTTTGGGATCATTTTGATGCTGCCATTAACACAAATACCGAGGTGACGCGCATCGAAAAATTCAATTAACCTCCTGATATACCAAACCAGGAGTGCGAAACGAGCTGCTGAAGGCATCCGCCTAGCAGAGCAGAATTACGACCTTGCAAACAAGACCCTCCAGGATCACATTGGACGCAAGGATCAGCTTGTGAACGCCCATGTTGAACATCTGCTTGCGCTAAGCCCCGTGAAAAGCTCGTCAGCGTCCTGAGGCTTCGTCTGTTGCACGATAGTATGCAGTTCCACGTTAGTGCCTTTGAAGGCCTAAGAGTTGCGCCCGACTAGTACTCTGTGGTCTTAAACTCTGATGCAATGTCTGCAGGAAGACTCACCATTATGCGCAGGCAGAAATTGAAAGAATAGAACTGCGCCTCCAGCATCGCCCAAACACCTGAATACCGAACGCGGCTAGCCAAGAATTTACTAACGTTTCTTCGCAGTGAAGTACGAATTCGGGAGGAGGGCCGCTTACAGTCTCGTCACGCGTCACAAGATGAACCCAGGACCTATATATCCGAAGAAATGCATGACACAAAAGTATAACGTCAGCGTGCCCCCTTACGGGGTCTACATTGCCTGTTAGATCGGCGTGCCCACTCTGCCACAGCAAGGATCACATGTTCACTGCCTGCAATGCCAACCTATCTGCTGAACCGAAGCGGGTAAGGCAGCAGTACACTAAATGTTGCTTCCGCTGTGAAACACGAAGTCACATCCTCGGAATGTGCAGGATTTTTGTATTCGAAGCATTTCTTAGTGAACTTTGGCAGCTTTGAGCATATCTATCTATCTATCTATCTATCTATCTATCTATCTATCTATCTATCTATCTATCTATCTATCTATCTATCTATCTATCTATCTATCTATCTATCTATCTATCTGTATGAATGAATGAATGATTTTTATTGCACTCATATGTTATACAAAATAGGTACAGACTGTATGGTCCCATAGCCCAAGGCTAGTGCGGGTTCCATTGAAAGTATACATAACTGAAACTGTTATAGTTCCAATTAAAATACACAGAAGTAAACAATTCAAATTTGATATCATCATACAAGAAGTAATGTTTGTCTCTAACAACACTCATTTGAATTCGATTGAAGATAGAAAAAAGGAAAAGTACATAACTTGTAGTAAACACAAATATTTGGTGATTAGTGGCGTACACAACTGAAGGATCATACTTGTAGTTGCCAGTATCAATAGTAGTTCTCCTATATGGCTTTGTATAGAGAACAAGAGTATTGAAAACATCTTTCAAAGAAAACATCTTTCAAAGAAAACACTAAACACATAAAGGGCAATATATATACATAATGAAAAATTACAACCTAAAGTATCAGTCAACTCAAGCAGAGAAAATTGCTTCAAAGTAGTATTTTTCAATGATCTGGAAAAGTTCTGAGTATCCTTTATATAACGTGGTATGCCATTCCAAACTTTCACTCTGGTATATTGTAGTAGACGTTTGCTATAGGCGTTTTTTATGGGTGGTATATTGAAGTTGTTAAAAGTTTGGTTCATCGTTAGGCGTCGGGGAATACACAGTAATAAAATTGGGAATGATTCATTGTTCCTAACGATACTGCTAATACATGTAGCTAATTTTAGTTCCCGCACAAAATCAAATGGTATGATCTTTAACCTAGAAAAAGTGGTTTGCTATGTTCGTAGTGAGGTGAGAAAGTAATCGTACGTATAGCCCGTTTTTGCAGCCGTCGTATTGGCTCAAGATAAGAGTCATACGTCGAACCCCAGGACTCTACACAGTACAGAAGGTAGCAGTCAACTAAAGCAAAATACAAAGTGCGCAAAATTGTTGTGTCAAAATATTCACGTGCTTGCAAAAGGACGTAACAACTCGAAGCTAGTTTCGAGCTGACGGCTTCTATTTGACTCTACCAATTTAAACAGCTATCTAAAACAACACCTAGGTAAGTAAAAGAATCAGTACAATCCAGGGAGCAATTATTGATGTAGAGTTGTATGTCATGTGGAGTGGGATTTTTACGGGAGTGGAATAACATATATTTTGTTTTTTTTTTGGCATTGACGGTAAGCCTGTTAGCTGTAAACCAGTCGGCAAGCTTAGCTGGTTCAGTATTCATCTGTTCTTCTATGTCTGACAGATTTTTGCCGGTAATAATTAGGGCAGTGTCGTCAGCATACATAAACATCTCGGCAGTTGTTAGTACTAGAGGCAAGTCATTTATGTATAGCAAGTAAAGGACCTAATACGGAACCTTGTAGCACACCTGTTTGAATGGACTGGAGAGAAGAAGTAATGTCACTGATAACTACCATCTGTTGTCGACCTTGAAGGTAACTCTGGAGCGAATTCGGCATGGTGTTGCGAAAACCATATCTACGTAATTTGTAAAGTAAGATGTCATGGTCTACTGTGTCGAACGCTTTTCTGAGGTCTAGAAAAACCACTGTGGTGAATTTGTTACCTTGGAAGGCAGTATTTAAAACTTGGATTAGTGTGAGCACTGCTGTACTTGTAGAGCGCATTGGCCAGAAGCCATGTTGGTGCGGACTTAACATATATTTGCTCAAAAAGGAAAGCATACGTCTCGAAATTATTTTTTGAAGATATTGTTAAGTACACTCAATTCAGAGATCGGGCGGTAGCAAGAAGGATCGGACCTGTCTCACTCTTTGTAAACCGGGGTGACTTCGGCTATCTTGAGTATAGATGGGTATTGACTGGCATATAATGAGTGGTTGAATAGGTACAATAATACTTCTTCAATTAAATCAATGTTGTCTTTTATAATGCGCGCTGGAATCCCGTCATGACCCGGCGCTTTGCTAATTACTAGTTTACTCACAATAAGCAGAATTTCTTCAATCTCTATGTTGCTTATAACAAAGCTATTTGGTAAGTATGTTGGTTCATATAGCGCTTTGTTAGGAATAGACAGCATTTTAGCTAACGAAGGACCAACATTTGTAAAATAGGTATTAAAGTTGTTGACAGTGTCCTCAGTGACATTGTCGGGTAGCGTTTTTTTTAGCACGAGTATGCCCGATTGCTTCGTTTTATATTTGCAAAGTTTTGAGCGAGTTACCGGAAGCTTGCTCACTAAGCTTCGAATAATACTCTTTTTTACATTTACGCGACATGGCTACTGATTTGTTACGAGCAGTTCTATACTCATGTAGTTGATGAGCATTGTGCTTATCACGTTTCCACTTCGGAAACGTGATAAGCACATCTATCTATCTATCCATCTATCTATCTATCAATCTATCTATCTATCTATCTATCTATCTATCTATCTATCTATCTATCTATCTATCTATCGATCTATCTATCTCTCTATCTACCAAGCCGCCTATGATGTATAGCTCTCCTGGCCGTTTCAAAAATGGTATCAATACTTTGTACAGCTTAAAATGACTGTATGAAGAGCATACTCGACTAATCATAACATGAAAATGATGAAATGTATGTCATGAATGTCATAATTTACATATTATGGTCCTGCAGCTCTTGCGGTGGTTTCGTTCACATGACATGTTGAAAAACTGGTATGGTATGACATGATTGCATGGCGATCACAAGTGACAGACCCTAACACGAAAATAATGACATGGGTGTCATGTAACAACATGACTACATGCCACGCTCATGATGCGCTGGCGGCTGTTTTGGTAGCGTCACATATACCGAATTTGGTAGTGCAGTACGTGAATGGATGACGAAGATTTGTGACTGGTGCAAACATGATAATCATGAGATGCCGTGTGATGTAACGACATGACTATATGCCACGCTCATGATGCGTTGGCGGCTGTTCCGCTAGCTTCACCTATGCCAAATTTGGTAATACAGGACGTGAATGAATGACAAAGGTATGGTACTGGTGGAAGCATGATAAATATGAGATGCGTGTCATGTAACAACATGACAACATGCTACGCTCATGGTGCGTTCACTGCCGTTTCGCTAGCTTCACATGTACGAAACTCGGTATTACGTGACGCGAACGGACGACACAGGTAAATGACACATCCAAACAAGATAATCACGACATGCGTGTCAATTAACAGCATGACTGCATGCCACACCCATGATGCTCTCGCGGCCATTTCGCTAGCTTCATACATGCCACATTTGGAACTACGTGACGTCAATGGATAATGAAGGCATGTGACTGGTGCAAACATAATAATCGTGAGAGGTGTGTGGTGTGAGAACATGACTACATGCCACTGTCAAGGCGCCAACACATTTCGACGTGACGCATTGCGTGTGCTCGTTGTCGTTCATTTCGTCGCGTCACGCCGGCGTTGCCATGCCAGGCACTGGTCCTGCCATATACTCGAAGGTGCACGCCGCACTGCATTGCTATAACGCAGGCGCGCTTCAGAGCGTCCGACGTCCATCCGTCACGAAAAGAGGGAGCCGCAGTGTTGCCATGGTAACGCATCGGTGCGAAATGCTGCATGTCGTATATCGCACCAATTGCCGCCGGGCCGCGCTGACGGGCGCCGCTCTCGTCGGTCGCGCCTGGCGTCGGACTATAGAGTGCTCGCGTTTTGCCAACGTAGCGTCGCTGTGTCCAGCGTTTGCGCGCGTCAACGCTACATTGGAGTATATTGCGCCCTTCATGATGCGCTCGCGGTCATTCCGCTATCTCCACATATACTAAACTTAGTATCACGTGACGTGATTAGAAGAAGAAGGTAAACGAAACATCCGAACATGATAATCGTGACACAGAAGTCATGTACGGCATCATTTACCTCCACCTCGGAACGTTGTGCTGTTTTTAAAATGACATATCAACCTTTCTCATTTATGCATCGCATATCATCGATTGCCACTGTACGTGAGATCTGGCATTTTTTATTTTATTTATTTAATAAATACTGCAGACGAAGAACTTGTCCTAGTAGGACAGGTACAAGACGAATGATACAATTATAAAAACTGATGTGAAAACATAAGAATATATTACGAGAAAGCGATTCGAAACTCCAACGAACAAAACGCATAAAACTTAACAAGGCAGAGCACTATATAAAATAGCAACAAAACACAATTTCACAAAGCCCATTTTAGCTCTAAACAGCCGAAAGATGACTGGGATTAGCCAGGCAGTTCTAATGTGACACAGTACGCGGAAAAAGGAAAATATAAATACGTTGGTTTTGGCAAATACGGAGTTAAAAAATGGGCGTGATGATGACGTGTGTGCCTACTTGACAGAAGAGATACATATGCACTCGGCTCAAAGCCTAACTTGGAACTAGCAGATATAAAAAGCTAAGGTGGTTTCTTTTTTGTTAAAATGAAAGTGTTTCAATGGTTTTAGCATTCGTGAGTTCAGTCGGCGAGTCCGTAAGTTCGAACTTAGAAGATATGAACGTAACGGACTTTCTTTGTACTGCTTCGAGTTTTTTAATGTGGGATTTAGTAAAATGGTCCTGTACAACACAAGAGCACTTATGTACGTAAAATAACCAACTAGTTTTACGTTAGAAGGAGAATTTCTGACTTTGTTTTAGAAAAGACAGCTCAAAGAACGGAGAAGAACATACGTTTTCTGCGAGTGTTTCGCGCCAGGTCATTAGTTATTGTCATGCCTAAATATTTGTTGTGTTTCACCTGTTGTGAAGATGAGCCGAGGTTAGGAGTAAAATGAAAAGTTGTTTCAGAACAAGTCATGCAGAGATTAAAAGTTTTTTGTGTGTTTAGTGCCATACCATTTTCATTACACCAAACTAGTATCTTATTAAAACATATGTTAAAATTTTCTTGATCATTAGAACGCGCAATCGTTCAATATTAGGTGTAGTACCTACCAGCGTCGCCATCTGTCAATTTTCTGCGAGTTATCTAGGCCAGCGGGACATCTATAGCCAAAAGATGAGTCACCCGCGTCTCACGAAATCCCGTCAGGTATTATGCAAACCGTCAGGACCACTCGAAACAGTCACATTGAATGTACTCCTGTATTATTGCTGACAAGCAAAATTCGGACAGAGTTCAGAAACCAATGGCTCCTTGTGCGATTACTCTTAAATAGCGGTAGTTAGCGCTCATTCATTCATGGAGACCTGTCAAAAATACTTCAGTTCTCCGTCACGAGAAAAAAAGAGCTACCTCTCGTCACGTTCAGCGACTCAAGGTCATCAACACAAATTTGCACACAGCGTGTGAACATGTGGCTGCGCAGCCAGTTCGACGACTCCGCAACAACTACAGAAGCGGTAACGATCCCGGAAATATGCACCGTCATAAGCCCACCGCTCGACCTTATCATTTTGTACAGGCTCGACGAACAGGATACAACGCAGCTGACAGCTTTCAACCAAATACATGGCAACTGGACAAGATCATTGGCATCATAGAATCTGAGGCCTATTCGAAGGACACCACGGCTAAAATCGACCGCATAACCGAAAGGCTAACAGCGATAAAGACAATGTTTCACTTAACGGTGCAGGGACCCTCGCCGTCTCACAGCATCCATCGCCCGTCTAGCGCACACTGTTTGTCCATAACCACAATGCTCCTGCACCGCTAAAAGACGTATCCTCGATGTTGCGTTTTGGTGTTGCTGATGCCTTTTCAACAAAAAACGAACCAACATATTACAATCTATCACACAATTCATACTCATCTATTGACGTAGCAATTGGTTCAGCAGTTCTTCCCTATCTAGAATGTAATGTTGTGAAAAACCTATTTGCGAACGACCACTTTCCCACAAGGCTGCAATTAACAGAGCAAGAAAATTTCCTGCCGCATACCCCTAAATGGAAACTAGACTGTGTTGACTGGGAGTTCTTCAGACAATCCACATATCTGTCACAGGATTTTGTTGACGATTTTAACATCGACACTGCTGTTGCATATTTGGCCGCTTTTCTTTTAGACGCAGCCGAAAAAGTGATACCATAATCAAATGGACCCTCGAGCAGACGACGACTTCCCCGGTGAAACAACGACTGCAAGCAAGCGTGAAGAAAGCAAAATAAGGCATGGGGTACCCTACGGAAATATCGAAAAACGGCACATATGGTACAGTTTAAACTGATCAAATCACAGGGAAGGCGCACACGGAGGCAGGCCAGACGGACAAGCTTGGAGAAGTTCCTCGCCTGCATAAACTCGCACACTCAAGTATCTAGAGTATGGAATGACCTGAGGAAGTTGAAGGGGCAACAAGTCCAACCACTGCCACTTGCAAATGGTGAAAAAAACACCATAAAAGATCAGGCAGATGCTCTGGGAGAGCACTCGAAATGTGTATCCAGGTCTATTTGCTACTCAAATAATTCCTAAAATACAAAGACAAAGAACTCAGAGCACTGGATCATAAATGCCATCAGAATGATTCTTAAGATCGTTCTTTTTGCATAGCGGAGTTTAGGGCTGCCCTTTCTTCATGTCAGAGCTCTGCTTCGGGACCTGACAGAATTGTATATGATATGATTAAGCACTTACACCCTGACACGCAAACGACACTGCTAGCAATTTACAACAACAGTGTGGCTGATGGACACGTTCCAGACACGTGGAAAGAAGCTATAGTAGGTCCCATATTAAAACAGGGCAAAGACCCCTCTTTGGTAACAAGCTACCACCCTATTACACTAACGACCTGCCTCAGCAAGGTGTTTGAAAAGTGATAAACCACCGCCTATTGTATCATCTCGTAACAAACATCCTTCCAGACCCGTATCAGTGTGGCTTTAGGGAGGGCAGGTCGACAACTGACCACCTTGTGCGTGTAGAGACGTACATTCGTAATGCATTTGTTCATAAACAGTGCTTCCTCTCAGTTTTTCTTCACATTTAAAAAAAGCGTACGACAAGACGTGGTGCTATGGAATTCTTCGTGATTTGTCCGCAATGGGTATTGGCACGAACATGCGTGAAACTATTGAGAGTTACTTATCAAACCAAACATTACGTTTCAGGATTGGTAACACGCTTTCAAGATCATTTATTGAAAAAACTGGGGTACCACAAGGTGGTGTGTTTAGCTATACCCTTTTTATTACAAAAATGACTTTTTTGCGAAACTCAATTCCAAAAGACAAGTTCTGTTCCATGTATGTCTACGATGTGCAAGTAGGTTTCAGGTCCCGTAACCTAACTATCTGTGAACGACACGTACAAGTTAGCCTAAACAAAATATCAAAATGGGCTGATGAGAATGGCTTTAGGATTATTGCAAAGAAAAGCTCCATAGTCATTTTTACTAGGAAAAGATGCTTGGTCACAGATCCAGCTATTGAACTTCATGGACAGCGCTTAACGGTGTATGCACAGCGGAAATTTCTAGGTGTTACACCTGACTACAAGCTTACGTTTATTGCCCACATAAAATCTTTCAAGGCCATATGCCTGAAATCAATGAATATCGTGGAGATCTTGTCACACACCTCATGTGGTAGTGACAGGAAATGCCTGGTAAATGTTTTTACATAAGCCTTGTTTGATCACGGCTAGACTACGGTGCTGTAGTTTATCAATCGGCTACACCCAGCGTCTTAAATACGTTAGATCCTATCCATCATTTAGGCATACGTCTCGCCACCGGTGCCTTCAGAACAAGCCCGATCCAAAGCCCATATGTCAAGGCAAATGAGTAGTCTCGTCACCTAGAGTGTTCATACTGTGCTTTAATTATTTCCTGAATGTACACTGTGAGAAGCACCACCCTTCCTATGCCACAATCAATAATACGTCCTCTGCACTATTTGTTTACAACAAACCCACAGTAAGAGTGTCATTTGCACTTCGAGTTAGGCGGCTGTGTGAAGGTACGTCTATTCCACAACTTGAATATCACCTAATGGCTCCTTCTAACCATTTCCGCCATGGCTGTGGAACATTGTGGACTGTGACACATCATTTACGTAAGTGACCAAGCATGCTCCAGACGCCCATATCCACACGCATTTTCTTGAGCTGCAGTCTAAATACTCCTGGCCTGAATATTACACAGATGCGTCCAAGTCTCAGACCAGCGTGTCTTTTGCAGCCATTAGTCCATCCCTCTCTGAATCAGATGTTCTACATCCCAATACAGTTTCTTTACAGCAGAGGCATATGCCTTCCTTTCTGCTGCCAAACACATCAAACGACTTAAATAGGCCAAGGCAGTTATATACACAGACTCACTGAGCGTGGTTCAAACCATAATGTCATGCCGAAAACTCAGAAACCTCGTAGTCACAGACTTGTATTCTCTACTGTGCTGTGTCTACACCTCTGGCGAACATATACCAGTGTGCTGGGTGCCTGGGTACAGAGGTATCGAAGGAAATGTTTCTACACGCCATCAGCACCGGCGTGTAGAAACTGTGCTAAAATAGCCGAAGGCAATGCGCAACTAAACTCGTCCAACCTTGAGATTGGACGCTTAGCTCCAAGAGTAGAGAAGTGTTCAAGTGCATCTAGACAAAATCTGCTAAGAAAGAGAAACTTCCATTCGCAAAATGACAGAAAGTATTTTTAGAGCTCAAGGACAGACTGTGTGCTGAGAACAGCATCCTTCTGTACTGGCATCCTTGGGTCATTTTTTTACCTTACCAATAGAGCCCCCCTCAAAAAGTGCAACAAAATTTTTAAGAAATACTATGCTAGCTTGTTTCTCTGTCTCGACAGTCTTGCTCAAAGCAAGTTTGGTTGTTCCTGAAGTCAGAGTTCGTAACCATTTGGCCACAGTTATAGCAAACAATGCAGTGGTAAGCGCGAATTTTTCTAACATGTCTTTCTCCACAGGAATGCCTAGCGCAGCTCCAGTATCCACATGAAAAAGGCTGTAAGCAGGCGCTACCTTCATTTTCTCGTAATGACCAGTGTCAATTCATGTTTGTTTTGAGGTGTGGTGCCATTTCGAGGTTACATTTGCTGTTAACTTCAATTAGTTTTTTATTGGCCCAATCAAACTTCATTTGTGGGCAGAAGAGCTTTTGCAACAGTCACGTCAGAAAGGTACAATGTGCGGCTCTTAGTAAGATGATCGCGAATGTTTTTAATAGGTGAGGGGCATGTGCTAATTACCACAGATTTCGCTTTCGATCACAAGGATGTGCAGCACTACAACTTGCCTTGCTATGCTTGCCAACTCCGACAAGAAACAGCCTCCATAAAGCTTGGTTGCAACCACCCATGTCTGAGACAAGTGCATCTATTATAAGGTCAATTTAAGCTCTAATCATTTCCAAGAGCAGTTGTTTAACAGTGAACGCATGAAAAGAGCTTCCTGTTATGTGGTAGCCAATGACCTGCTTCCATCTTGTGGTTACGCCACCCACCTAATATACTAGACCATGAGTAGCCAGTGTTTCCCCAGGGAGCGTGCCATGTGCGAAGTTAAATGTGGGCGTTCCCAGTACACTCTAAGGCAAAAGGGTGTTAAAAAGGTTTGTCGTTCGTCCTTTAGTGGACTAATGGGGCTGCCACAACCAATAATTCAAGGACTCACGACACAGTGTCTAACAGTTAGTCACCACAGACAAGCTTAATGGACTAACATTTATACCTCACATATACACCTTAGTAAGGAACCGGTAGTCCCATATTTCACTTCAAAAGATTAACATATAGTCCTCACATTTTCACCTTACAGGGCAACTGTTAATCCCCACAATTACACCTTATCAGGCAACCGTTAGTCCTCTTAGTTGCATCTCGCTCGATGAACGGTTGATTCACTCAAATACTTCAATCGGATGAACTTTTTATCCCCAGTTCAAACATTGTTTTTTGTTTACTTTCCGCCAGGCCTAATGCTTTTTTGGCCTGTT
Source organism: Rhipicephalus annulatus (assembly GCA_013436015.1). NCBI lineage: Eukaryota > Metazoa > Arthropoda > Arachnida > Ixodida > Ixodidae > Rhipicephalus > Rhipicephalus annulatus. The sequence goes on along the minus strand of WOVY01002444.1, from coordinate 513,526 downwards.
TTCGTGCAGTGAGGAACAAAAAGCGCAGAAAAGAACACGCAAAAAAGAATTTAGCCACATATGTGTAACTGCTTTCACAGTCATGGAAACAACGAAATACTAAAATGAGACATCGAAACCTTTTATTTTTTTACATATGCATGAAGTTTTTCCACTCTTTTTTAAAGTATTTCATGGGAAAGTGTACCTGTCCAGTCTCGCTGTCACATCTTGTTCACTCCTTGTGGAGTTCCCCTGAAGGAAGCGATAAATGACAGGCACTGCACACGCCAGCGCACGCAGCTTTAAGCATGTTGTGTTCCTACGGCTGTGCGTACAATAAGCTAGTAAAAATAGTTAGACACACGTGGCAGAAGATGACGATGCACGCACATGAAAAGTACGTGCAAGTTATATGAAAACATGCGTGTAAAATACGACACACAAATAACTTTACCTTCACATTTCGCACAGTCCTGAAGCTGCTCTGACGAAAGAGATGGATGACAGGCATTGCAGCCGCCAGCACAGACTGCCTTCAGCTTGGTGTGTGCCCATGGCTGCACAATAGGTGTGTTAAATAGTGAGTCACACGTAACAGAGGATAAATACGAATGATTATGAGAAATGTGTGCACGGTGAAATGAAAAATTAGGCGAGAAATGGCATGCAAATAATTTCACCGTGATGTTAAACTTTGTCAAATACTCATTTCGATCTCTGTTGCTCAACAGCTTAGGAGCGGCGGCCGCAGCCACAACTCTGCGAACCATCATGCCTCCAACAAGCCGGCGAGTCCTAAGCGAGCGACGTCGTTCAAGTCGAGCAAGCGAATGCGAGACCAAACACGGCTCTGTACGCGGAGCGTCTGCTGCCAGCGAACCTCAAACAGGACAGCGAGCGTACGCTCGGCCACCGCCACGAACAGCGCCGAGCTGGTTTGGAGCTAGTGCCAAAGAAATCGACGGTAATGCGGCCTGTTTCCACAAACTTGAGTGAGTGCAGCGCGCAAACGCGGATACACCGCCACGGCGAACGGACGGCGCCGAGCTGGTTTCGACCGACAGACAGGAAAGCCAACTGTAATGGCGACCAATTTTTACTGAGTTCCGACGCTAGCGAGAGCCCCGCCAGACCGTGCTGGTGAACTTACAGCACGTGACATACTAAAACCGAGATCGTTACAAGAACCCGCAACGTGTTTTCGACGATTTTGAACACAGCGACGAGGTCTCAGCCTAATATCTTCAGGCCGGAGCTCATCGCGGCGGCGAAGACAGGCGAGCACTCGATGAGCGAGCGTACGGGAGGCTGACGGCAATGGCGGCCAATTTCCAGGCGGTCGCAAAGCACAGGCGAACTGCAGACACCCAAGCTGACCTTCGCGGTGTATTTCGTGCGCGATATATACAACATGACCGAGCATGTTGCAGGCAAGCGGGATCCGTACAATAACCTACTTGCGAAAGAATCCACTGGTGATTTCTGCCTCGAGTTGGACTGAAGTATATATTCGATAGGTATGCTGTCTTCTCGGCCGCCTTTTTGGCCTTCCACACTCTTGCTTTCGTGTGTTGGTCGTGCCTATCTTGAAGCCAGAGATATACAGCGTGGCGCAGTGACGTGTCGAGACTTGCTCCAGACTTCATGGGTGCAGCGAAACGTAAAAAGAACAGCCCACGCTCATTCAAGCGTACACACAAGCACCACGTCATAATGTCTAGATCGTCGAATCCAGTCGGCCGTGGTCGAGCACTCCGTGTGCAACGCAACGCGAACCATCGCCAGTGAAATACGGGGAAAAACTGAGCCAGGAGAGGAGAAGGGCGGCTAGTGACCCTGGCAACGCTTGGCGCATTGCCTGCATTCACCGGGCGGTTAATTCCTTTGGAGCGTGTTCGGAGACTAAGTGGTTTGCACGCGGCACGCTTCCCTCTGTAGTTGCTCCTCAACGGTCTATCTGTTCATCGCGCGTGCCCATTAGGCTCCGTTACTCCCTTTTCCGGTAATTTTGCCTTAGAGTGAACAGCATCAGCTGAAGGATCACATATGAGTCTGGGGGCTATCGTCATCGCGTCCATCATGAGACACGCATGGCACTCGTGCTCTGACATTAGGTCTACCTGCACAAAAATTGGAAATACGAGTCAATATTATGAGAGATAAATGCCCAAGAAAAATAAAAAAGTTTGCCAATATCTCACTAATTAGCCCTCAAAACATATGGCATAACGTAAAAGAGCTCACCCTAACAGGTCATTATTCAATTAAGGTTAGGGTCACCTTCATTCTAAAGGTTTTAAACAAGCATGCACTTTAATTGTGTTGTCAAATGTATTTACATAACTGCTTATGATGACACCAACTCACAAGTCTGTGAAATATATTACTCAGAGCATGCAATGCACAAAAGCGGGTCTGGATTACAAGTACAATCAATCAGTAATGATTATTTGTATTGTGCAAAACACACATGCGGCTCGCTCACAATGGGCAAAGCATGCAATGAACAGTTTTTTTAAACAACAACACAAGAATATGGAAAACACAAGCGCTTACACAATGGTGATAAACTCAAAAACGCATTAATTTCACCTTAACAGCGAGAGAGTCCATAATGCCCGTCCGGAGCCCTGGCCGAAACTTGCAGGACTCGATGTGGCATTGAAGTGTGCGTTGTGACGGCAATGGCTGGCAAAGCTCCTTCACCACCTCAAAGTCCCTCAAGCCGCAGGATAAGCGAATCTTCAGCGCCTTATTCAATGTATCGCTCATCCACACTGTGCCTCATGATGACCGATGCAGGCTAGTGGAATGGCCTTCAATGATGTATTACGACACATGCATAAGAAGTTTCTCGTGTTTTCTCTCTTTTGCTATGACCTCTGCTTTCGAAATGCACAGCTCCCCTTCTAGAGCGCGTATTTTCTCTATTAAGGCTGTGTTTGAGTTTTTACCTAGAAGCAAGAAGTTCGTACATGTAAAAGTGAGCTTTATATCTCAGCCGACCGCGAATATATATTTGTGCTTAAGTTCGAAGCTTCATCTATAAAAATTTAGTTACAAATAAAATTTTATTTTGAGGATTTTTTGTTGGTGTCAATGAGATATGTACGAAATTTGGAAGGCTGCCATGTGACAACAATGTTTTTTTCTTTGGGAACTTGTCTATGAACATTCTGTTTCTATTCAAGCAGAATGTTTTAGAAGATATATCAGACCATCACTGACACGCTTGATACCTAAGTCAAAATACCTTGAATTTAAGCTGCGTACTACCAACAATTTTCACAAATACATAGTATATGAAACATCAACAGTAGTTTAATCAAGAAGACCATTTTTAACACGTGATCTTGCCGACCAGCAGGTTTTTCTACTGTGGCATTTTCTATGAATTTAACAGCTGCAAGTCAGTTTCCATCACTACCATTGTAGAAAACAGTACTCTAAACGTATTTGCGTAGACAACAAATCTCACAAGTTGCAATCCTAAACTGCTGCAATGTATATGTCGTTGTTGCAGTTGTCCACAACATCGCTAGGGAACGCATATCGCCCAATACTTTCGGTACCTGCAAAAGAAGAACACCTTTACTTGGTTCTTTACAAAAAATGCTTCCGTACGAGTGTATGATACAGAGCGAAGAGATAAAGCAATACATGTAACTCCTTATTACGCAAATTACCAGGTACTGATAGCAGATTTCAGTTGGGTTAGTGACTGAGCGCCTGCTACTTGAAAAAAGTAAAAAAGCCGTTATGGCTGTTGCGGGTAACGTTGCTAAACCTTGTAGATGAGCATCTCAAGTGAGCGCAAAAGTGTACACTTTCTCGAAGAGAGCACCGGTACGTTACATATATTATTGTCTTGCTCTGGAAACTGACAGCACGACCTAAACAAATGTACAAATATAAAAAGTGAATTCAATGACTCAAACTACCCCATACACTTATTTTTAAAAGCTCCGTGTTAAAAGAATAAAAATAAAGTGCACATAATGAGCATGCCCCTTCGTACCTGGCGTGCTGCATGCAGAACAGCTTTAAAACAGAGTGTGCTGTCCAGGCACTCCTCCTTCATTGGAAAGTGGAGGCAGGCCCTTTTTAGACATATCTGTAAGACGGCAGCACGACATCTCAGTAAACATACATACTCACATATCTCTCAAATGAAGGGATAGTTGCACTCACATGAAGCATTCACGAACATAAAACGTGATTCGGAATGCACATATCATCACATCTACTTATCTTTCACAGTTCTGTGTTACAAGTTGAGAAATGAAGTGCACACAATGAACACCTCCTTCGTACTAGACGTAGTGCATGTAGAACAGTTTTCAAACTTGTCGAGAGTCCAGCCACTCCTGTTCAGGAATCGAGCCACTCCTTCTTCATTAAAAAAACAGACAGGTCCTGTAGAGACATATCTGCACGACACGAACAGAACAGCTCAGTTAATAAACACGTTTTCTTGCACATCTCTAATATTATTGCCACTGTAAGTATATTTCAGGTATCAGTCTCACCAAATACGCGGGAGTAGCAGTGTTTGTTTCCTATTGAATTGATGTCAGGGTTTGAGCCATTTCCTGAAAATATTTTCATTATAGAGAAAGCCCTATAAGGTGAAGCATTGAAAGGAATACAGTTCAATAAAATACCAGTGAGTTATACTAGTGCAGCACTTCATTCAGTTGAAACTACGCCAAAGAAAGAAAAAACACCTTTGCAGATTTTATATGGATCAACGGAAAAACTCTCGGCTCTCATTAGAAAACTTTAGAGAGGCTCAATTGTTCGTTGGCTCAAACGAACAGTGCTCAAAACAACGAGAAACAGCAGGCCAATGACCACTACCCCAGAGTGATATTCGTAGAAGAAAAAGCTTGCATGAAGTTCTTAACACTAGTCGCCGTTTTCACATAAACTAAAGCAATCGCTTACACTGTGTGATTCACAAGTAAGAACATCATTTGGTGCGTCTCTTTGTAACTAGGCGATAAAGCTGTAAATTTATGCCTAATGCATAAATCATGCCTACGTTTACGTATGCATGCTTGCGACGAGTCAGAAATACATAGGGCTGTGTTGACAAGTACTAAGCTCTTAAAGTGAGTAGTTGCGGCATAGTTATGAACTCAATACGACAGCAGTTGTGATGCATCTTTAATGATTTTCACCCTTCAGTGTTCAAACTGTGCTAACCGGAAAACGCAAGTATCTGTCGTGTGCGTGCATACAGCCCCGCAATCTCTTTCAGTGAAGCTACGCTTGTTTGTCTATCAATAAAGTAAACAACGTGCATCGTTCGTGTGAGACAACGGACAGCTCCATTAGTCAGGTGAAACAGTATGAGTAAGAGAAAGAGCACAATAACGTACCCGTTGGCAGAGAGGTCTTTTCGTCCGTTTTCGCTGTCATAAAGCTTCGAAAAATTTTTTCACAGCATAGCCTCTCAACCTTTTTTTGTCGCGTTCGAGGGCAGGTGGCTCGAATGGGTCCGGCGTGAAATGCTCCTGAGAGTGTAGTTAATAAATAGTTCAGCTGCGTACCCCTGTACGCTGACACATATTTGTTACAATGGACACGCTCTGACGCGTTATAAACACGCGTGTTTTCTCGCATTTCAATAAAAGCCGACCACCTCGCACAGCCACGTTGACGGCGTTGCATGGATGTCTTCGCACGAAGCGTTTTGAAGCACACTTCACGGTAGGAAACATTTCGTATACCTTGGGTATAGTGAACTAGGATGAAAATTATATAGCGGCGCCACCGGCTGGGCTCTGGCGTCGGCTTTCACGCGGATGCCACCAGGTGGCGCCGCTGCTACTTTTCGTGTCAGCTTCGGCTGAGTTGTCGGGTCATCGCGAACTCCTGCAGAGCTGTAGATATGGTTACTTCTAACGTGCGTGTGCTTTCTGGTTCATGCAAACGTAAATATTACGAGGTGAGTTAATGTGCCGACAACATGGCAAAAGCGTTGGCACGACATTGCGAGCCATGGACAATTTTTTACGGAAAATGCGCACTTCACTGCTGAATATCTCGTGCACATATTCGCCCAGGATGTATCTTGGCTCGCAATGATGTTTTCACACCGCAGAAGTTTCGGTCAGATGCTTGTCTTCCCTCTGGAGAAAGAAAGATAAGACATTTATTTTTAAACCCAAGTCTGGGCCTAGCTCTCTTGAAGTTGCAGTCCCACTTTCTGCGGAGATTGTCATCCCTGGGAGCAGCAAAGAGCGACGCCTTTGGAGCGCCCTGTTTACCGATTGGGTGACCCGGAACAACGCAATGAGATCTGTTTTCCGCTTTGACATGTCGAAAGCTACATTTTTGTTGATGCTTGATATCTCACAAAGTACAGACTCCACCCTGGTACTGGCGAGACAATGCAACAGATTGCGCCGGACACGTGCAGTAGAGTAGCTCGTTAGAACTGAAAATGCAATAAGCCCGCCTGCAAAGGAGTCTCATCGACTTCACTCTCTTACGCGGCCCACAAGAGCGCGGTACGCGTACCGTATGAACACTTGTTGAGAAGCACGCACACAGACCAGAGGAATAAAAGGCGCGTCTCGTGTGCGCTAGGCTTTCCTTTTGGCCGTCGCTGGCCCTCTTGTCAATATCACTCGAGCTAAAAATATTTCGAACATCTGCGAATGACAAAGAGCGACAGCAATATGCTTCCCGTTTGTTGGCCTTAACGCGTTTCAAAACGCACGCATGGGATAAAAATGGCTCAGAATAACACGGTACTAGACAGAACACAATACACGAAATGAGAAAAAAGCAGCATTCTAAACTTTTTATGTATTGTTGGGCTGACACTATCCCTTATGATAACTTGTATCTATAGCTTCCGCGCGCCTTGGTCAGTCGGAAATACAAATACATACACTCGCGGCCCAGATTCACAGTTTCCACAGAAATGTTGGCACAACACCACTTATGCCCCGCAGCTGCTCGCAACCTGGTCACTCACCAACGAACACGAGCGCAGCCACAAGCAGCACACATCACAAATCCGTAGAGCACGACGGCACACAAAGAATGATGCACCACTTGGTGTTCCTCGTCGAAGCGCAGTAATGGTGAAGGGACTGCAACGCTGATGCGAACGCGCCGCGAAATGCTGGCGTTGGTTACGTTGTGTGCCACCACACCGCACAGCGCAACAGCGTCACCAGCGCGTTGACATATGCGGTAGAACTTCAACGCCTTGACGAAGTTTCATAAGGTGGTGGTGGCTCAACGCGCCAAACACACACATACTCACGCACGCGCACTGATTGACTCCCGCGCAGTCCATCCTATCTAGGGAAGACGCCGCCAGCTTGCGCTCGCATCGCTCACATGGCATGAAAAGGCGTAGTGGCACCAAGAGAAATTATCGTGGCCGTCCGTGTCGTTTTAGACCGCCTAGAAAGAAACCGCGGCCTACCGGTCACGCCACTTGATCATATTCTAGTACACTATACCATCAGGGTATGTTGAAAAGAACGAAGCCGTCTTCTGTTTTGTTACTGCAGCCGACAGCGCAGAAACCTGGCATTGCGAAAAACTGGCATGCCGCTAACGCTTTGCAAATGCACAGCGAAGCAAGCTCCACCTCTGCAGTTCGTCATAGCTACGGTATTGTCTTTTGTCTCTGCAAGAATCCAGTCCAATTGAATGATTTATATGTGAGGTTTAACGTCCCGAAACCACCATATTATTGGTTCCTTTTTCCGTTCTTCAAAGACCACACATTCATTGTTCGGTACGGTGTTGTCGCAAGTGTTTGAGATTGCGAGCTAGCTCGGCGGTGTGCTTTGCAGGATGCGCCTGCCTGGTGCTTGCCTTCGGGATTTAGCACGGCTTGGAAGGCTGCTGTATGATCGGTACGCAGGTGCTGCTGACACTTCGCTTCGTGGGCCTGTTTTTCTTCACAGACCGTCCCATTCACTGTCAGCACTTTTCTAGGGTTGACCGTGACATACCGATGTGCATTGTGTCTGGAGAAACTAATCTGCGTGTGCTAGGCGCCCCGACTTCGACGAGATTGCCGAGGTAACTCACGTCGCAGCCAGTGGTGCGCTTCTTAGGTACGACGACAGTGATATGACAGCAAATTGAGAACGCTCGTGACACAGGTTCCGGACGAATTTTAATTTCTTTTAACCTTGTACAGCTTTCGCTCAAAAAACTTTAGCTGACCACAAGCTAATGCGCCTGGCATAGAAAGAAGCGATTCATCCATGATATAACGCAACATCAACATGTGGCCAGCGTGTTAGGTACTAAATCGTTACTTATCGGAGGGCCACGTCTCGTCAGAGGATGGCTGAGTGCCGATTATTTCCCTATCATTTGGGACTGTTGGCCGAACGTCCTCAGTCAACTAATAAGCAGCGTAACCGGTTGCCAATCAGGGCCCCACTTTTGGCCGCCACTGGTTAGGCTATATTACCAGTTGCCGAACGTTGCTCAGTTTGCCGGTCATCAGTCGTCGGTCAATTGATCTTGTGATTGAACCTATGAATTTTAAATTTATGACTAAGTTTGCTGTTTTTTTCTCCAGATCAAAATTTGTATAGGTGACCCATGCGACCTATATAGGCAAGGTGTGTCTAGTGTGGTTGCCTGAGAACGTTCAGCTGTATAAGGACAATATCTAACCATATTTTTGTATTGCGGAACTATACTTCGTCAGTGTTATTGAAACAGCATCGCAATAAGAACCACGGCCGGTGCAGACGCTCAAATAGGAAATGCTACATCGACGTTGTCCGTGCCATTTCCCCCCTCTCGATGTGCTCATTTTATGTACATATAGACGGGTAATGAAATTGCATACCAAAGTCGTTCCTTACGTCAATATCTAGCCGCATGAATCACGCGCACGAGCTGTTAGTCGCAAAGCAGGGATCGAGCTTCCGCGCAATGGCTTCCCCCCGTGTCATCATGAGCTGCGTCACGACTATTACGTACAGAAAGAAAAAAAATCGATGGGCTTTGACAAATCGTAATATCGAGGCATGAATCACTTTTGCTTCCGACTCCCACGTGTGAAAAAACGAATGAGGCACATTTTACGTACGTGTACTGGAGGCTAAATTGCTGTGGGACAGAAACTATATTTCCAAATTCGTGAATTCACTGCTTGACGTGCTCAGATCTATGATTATTAGGAACACTACCCTGTCCAGCGAAAATTCCGGATTGATTTTTTGTACGTGCACATTAGAAATGTCCAACCACGGCAACATACGCAGGAATATCGGCCTTTTACATCGACCCTCCACTATAGGGATGCGGTCCCCCCAAACAACTCTTGCGTAACGTGGTTTAACTCAGTTACGACGGCAAACAAGGCACTGTTTAGGCAGGCTACTATTTGAATCACATCAACAAACTTGCCTACTAGCTCCATCTGGAGTGATTCACGGACCACGAAGATGCTAGTTAAGGGCTGAAAATGTCAGCTGGTGGCACGACCTGCTGCAGACCCACCGGCGGCACGACCCACCGTCATCACTTCTTTGTGTGAGGCGTGTTGCGCGGGTAATGTGAAACCACCCGCTTGCTGTTTTAAGCTAGTTGCTTGGCCTCTATGAAAGTGCTTCCCGGTTAGCTGAATGAAGGCAGCTTGTGTCTCGTTTTCCGCGTGAGGGAGCAATAACAATGCTGTCGACAGTGAGGTTGTCGACTCCAATGCTCAAAAAAGTGGACGTTGTTTCCGCAGAGGCTAGCGACCTGGGTAGGGAGGCTTATTGAATTACACGACCTTGTCGTCCTCCCAATCCTTCTTTCGTGCACCGAAGGAAGTTTCATTTGCTTGATTAGCCTCACGATACCTCATCTGCCACACAAGTTTTATTAGCAGCTTACACAAGCACTCTTATAGCTTTTACGTAAGCTATACGACAGCGCTATTGTTATATTTAGGCGTACCTCAATTGTGATAGCGTCCAGTTGACTTGTGGACATGAGATGAGTCTGAAATTGGTAGCTGGTATGAATTTGACGACCTAGCGACTTTCATGATTAGCTTGTCCAACTGCACTTTGTCATGGGAAATTCCTAAAAGTGAGCGGGTGCCGGAGTCAGTGTTCGACAGGGGCACTTGTCTTTTTGAAGGCAGCAAGTTTCTACAGTGAATTGCAGCTTGCAACACACACACACACACACACACTTACACACACGCACGCACACAAACGCTGTTTATGAATTTATCATCGCAACCTTCTATCTTATCCTTCTCGCCTTTCTTTAGGAAACTTCCTTTGAGAAATTTTCCAAAAAATGACATGCTCCATTACGAGGTCATGCAAAGCTTACTCTCTCACGCTCACAGTCGAAAGTTCCGCTTTGTAGTCGTGTTTCTTCAAGAATATTATATTTGTTGGTGATTGAGGTCCCAAACCAGCCATATAATTATGAGAGACGTCATACTGGGGTTCCAGAAATTTTGACTACCTGGGGTTCTTTAATGTGTACATAAATTAATAAGCACATGGGCCTCAAGAATTTTCGCCTCCATCGAAAGCTATGCCACCACGGCCTGAGTTTGGTCTTCCGCACTTTGGCTCGTCAGCCGAGTGCTTTAGCCACTTGACCAGTCTATTTCTTCTTCAACTATATTTATTGCCCAAATATGCGCAGTAACGGCACCAGCTATCAGAATTATCACTCGAATGTCAGATAAAAAAAACTCAAAAAAGAAATAAACATTTTTGAGCTTCATACTAGAAAGATGAACTCGCTCACAACGAGGACTATATATGCATTATTTGATCTTCCATTTTATACAATTGCTTTACCTTGGAAACTGGATCTGGAATTGCGCTATGGATAGCCATCGTATTCCGCCTCATCTAAATTAGGCCGAAATACGATAACGATAGTGATAATAATACTACTTTATTCTGGCATGTGTACACAACAGTTACATGCCACCGAGGTGAGGCAAAAGGGAACAGACGTAACTGTTTCCTGACTAGGCCTACATCCCAGCTCGTAAACAAAAACAGGAGTGAGACATATACTCGTGTAAACAGTTTCGTGAACAAAAAACAAAAAAAAAACAAAAAACAAAAAACAAAAACAAAAACAAGGACAGTGGTGAGGAAAGCGAAAAACATCCAGTACACCACAATTCATCAGCATCACTGTAGAGAAGTCATGGAATTTCAAGCAATATCGCTATAGAAGTACGAAAACCTAAAAACACAATTTCATGTTGATATGTCCATCAGAATAAAGTTGTGAATAGATTTATAGAATGAAGAGGTGCAATAGTATCCATAATAATTCAGAATTCAAGTGGAGCTAACAATGTGCGTAGCTTAACAATTGAAATGCAGTGAAGTACAACCTGGTGAACAAAAGTATGCATCGCAAGTGGCAAAACTTATTGCATCAAGCACTTCATCCTGGATCGAAGAGCTACCATACTTTCTCTTTAAAAAATGATGTACAGATCTGCTTATCTGTGATAATTCTACTACAGAAGGAAAACTGTTACATATATGTACTATTTGATGGTCAAGTGTTTGGGTACCATAATTTGTTCTAGATCGTGCTGAAACAAGTGACATCCTTCGTAACGTATATTCAATGTGACGAGTGAGGTACATATTGCTGAATGAAGCAAAATCTTGTTTTATACGATTAGAAATAAGAACCATCACTTTAAGTTTGTTGCTTTTAGTGAAACACAATACACGAAAAACAGAAAATAAATTGCTATGTCTATGTCTATCTAGCCTTTTAGTTATTAGCTGCAATGCTTTTTGTTGCATGGTAATTAATTTTTGTGCATTGGTCCTTTTACATGTGCCCCAAACTAAGTTGCAGTATCTGAGGTGTGAATGAACGAGAGAAAAGTATAGCTGCTTTGCCACCGAATGTGGAAGAAGATGGTTAATACGGCTTATAACACCAATGAATCGAGCCATTTTCAGTTTTACATGACTCACGTGATCAGACCAGCTCAAGTCATTGTGGAAGTGTACGCCCAGAAACTTGCAGCTACTGGTACATGTTATTTCTGAATTACCAAAATAGAGTTTTGGGTTGTGGTGAATTGCTTTGTTCTTAGCACGGAATAAAATGAAATTAGTTTTTTTCACGTTTAACCTCAGCTGATTTACCCTCAGCCATCCCTCTAATTCTTCAAGCCAACTATTCGCTCTCTGCTCAAGTTCTTTTAGATTGGGACCAGAAAAGAAGATGTTAGTGTCATAGGCATATAGGATAATGTTCAAAGATGAAGGAATGTTTACAATATCATTTATGTACAAAGTAAAGAAGAGGTCCTAATATTGATCGCTGAGATACTCCATATTTTATTGTTCTGTTGTTAGAGCGAGTGTCGTTATGTAGCTTTGTGTATTGTTGACGTGCAGTCAGGTAGCTTTTCATAAGGCTTCTTGCAATGCCACGAATTCCATAAATTTCCAGTTTTGCTAAGAGAATGTCATGTTGAACCGAATCAAACGCTTTACTGAAGTCGAGAAATAGTCCAATAGTAAAGTGTTTCATTTCAATGTTTCGAATTAAGACATTTTTTAATATAAAGCAATGCGGTTTCAGTCGATTGGCCAGGTTGAAAACCGTATTGATGATCCCTTATCACATTATTTGCGGAAAGGAAGCCAAAGAAACGTGTATAAACTATTTTTTCAGCAACCTTAGAAAAAATTGGAAGAACTGAAATTGACCGGTAATTACCGAATTCTGTTTTATTTTCACCTTTAAACCGGCTACGGATATTTCTACTAAACGCGTCAAAGAGCAGAATTCGGTGAAATGTGCTGCTCACAACGAAGTTCGAACCACGAGAAGCTTTACATCGAATGTGCTATCTGCGACATGCGGCGTAAATCTTGGAGCTGTAGTTCACCAATTCCGTGAATAATTAAATACGAAGCATCGTATTGTTATTTGCAATAAATTGTCAATAAATCAACTTATGTGTACTTTTAACACCTAATTTTGTTTGCTGCAACAAGCATATTACACACGAGTTATGCTGCTGAGCTTCTTTTTACTGTTATTTCCCACAAGTGCGCGAGCACGCATAATACTTTAGCACTAAACGTTACGAACACTTTTTCAATAGAAAAGGTATGACTTATTGTAGTAATTGTCAAGAAAAAGAGACATTCTCTGCACTAGCAATCATAGGTGTACGCAAGGTTCGCTTTCAGGGGATGTGGGGAGGGGATATATCGGTTGCAGTGACCCTCTTCCCTATTATGTCAGTGTATGTGGCTGACTTAACGCCTCCCCCCCTCTCAAGTGACTGAAGAAGAGGGGGAGGTGGGCTGGGCCTCCCGTGCGCACGTATGTGTATGTAGTAACAGTCAATTATTCGAAGTACGAACTCTAGTGAAGTCGACTTTCGCTCAACGTGGCAACCCAACAGCGCTCATGCTTGCCTCACCTACAAGAATTCGCATCAACGACAACGCGACTTCACGTTTACTTTAGCGCCAGCGAAATAACGTCAAATAAGTCTGCCACTAGAAACTCCCTTCCAGCGTGCCAACGTGTATGGTCGGCTAACAGATTGCCTTCTTGCCGCTTCGCGCCCACGTACACCACTTTTGCCACGCTTATTATACGCCGCAAAGCAGCGGGCCGCACAAGTGGCGGCGTGTTCGTGGTGTCGCGAGCTGATGGTAGGCCTTACCGTGATTTACGACCGTGGTTCAGTGAGATCGAAAAAGCAGGAGCTGCCAGCCGTTCGCACGAATGGCACTGCGTCAGGTACACGGCTCCTTTCGGAGCCGGCTTCTTTGCCTATTTTCTACACCCGATAACAAGTTAGCCTTTTGTGTATATTTGTGGCGTGGCCCCTTCCTATACTGAGCACATTACTGACTGAGCCGTTCTGAGTGGTTTCTACTTGTCACATACCATCTCACGCCGGCAAGTTGCACGTGTAGAAAATGCTACGCGTCACGGACCGCGCTGCGAACTCTTTGCGAAGTAGCCCACTCACTTTGGTCCTGAGTTGAAGCGACTAGAAACGCAGGCTACTTGATTAATGAGAACATAATTGCGTGTTAGTTGCTCTCGCATCACCAATCCGAGGCTCGGTTGAAGTGATGAGAAAACTTCTGGCATGGTTGCTCAGAAGAATCTGCCTAACATAAATGCGTTCTTATCAAACAGGATATTGGGGCACGAATATATTGACTCCTCATCCGTTTCATCAATATTTAGAAAGCAGACAAAATATGAATAAAACTCAGTTTACCGCGACCGGATTTTAATGAATTTCTGATCAACCAATAAGTGTCCATTGACCAATGAATACTCAGGGGTTCACTGATTTCTCCATCCTGAATCAGAAAATAATCTGGTCTTCATACGAGATTTCACATCAATTTTCCGGAAATAACAAAGGATCCATCTTATAGTTTCTACCTAAATTTGACAGAAACCGCTTTTTATTAGTGGTAGCAACTACTGATACCACGTTGAAACATCTGGCTGCCCTAATCTCGGCCCCGAATTCACTCTATAGAAAACTACACTCGCTGTCATTGCTCCGGAGGCTTGATGATGTTTTTTTATGGTACGGGTACATTGTGAATAACAGGCTATAAATATAAAGGGCACAATGTTAACAAGAACGTCACAGGAAATAGTGTTAACGAGGATGTCACGTGCTATATCCCAGCCGCAGTGGTCGCATTTTGATGGAGGCGAAACGGTTGTGGCCCATGTACTCTCAGCACATGGACCCGCGGTGTCAGTGCACGTTTACACGTGATGGTCAAAACTTCCCGAGCCCTCCACAACGGCATCATTTATAATCATATTGTGATTTCAAAAGGTGATACCCTACGTGTTATCATTATTATTAACCCAGGTGAACAGATGGCGCACACCCGACCACCGGCCCATCTGCTTTGCCTGCGCTTATGACGGTCACGTAGCCCGTTATTGCCATAGCGTACAGCCAGCTCCAATTTCTTCACCTGTTGCTGGCCAACTCAGCCCCCCTTATCACGAAGATTCGCCGTCTATGCCACCTCGGTCTCGCCCAGGTCCACCTCGAAGATCGCCGTCTCCACGACGTCGTTCCCTGTCCCCCCTGCGGCCAAGTTCGGCTGCTCATGAGCGGGAAAACTAGTGGCAGTCCCTGACGCAAGGACTGCGATGCTATCGCAGTGTGAAAGCCCTCAGAGCCGCCCTTCGAATGTCATTGACGGGCTTGTGGACGTTGTTTGTGCATCGGCTCTTATTGACACTGGAGCTACCGTACCGGCTATGGACGAAAAACTCTGCCGCTTACTTCGAAAAGTGACGACGCCACTTTCTGGGTTGTCCCTCCGTACTGCTAGTTTGCATCGTATTCAAAAAGCAGGGTGCAGAGCTCGCATTGTTATTGAGGACGTTCTGTATGTCACCCAGTTCATCATCATTCCGGCATGCTCTCATGACGTCATCCGGAAATTGGACTTTCTCTCTAGCCATGACGCTGTCATCCATTGTACCGCCGCCGAAATTAGTCTCACCCTTCTCGCATTAGATGCCAGAAGACAGTCCCTCGACACTGAGCAAGATTCTCATGAAGGACGATACAACAGTGCCTCCAAACTCGACGACGGCTGTGTCTGCCTACTGCGCTGGTCTCTCCCACACAATTGCACTTGTTTCACCATCTGACCACGCTTGTGGCCACAAAGAGTTGCTAGTACCTTTCGCGACCGTGCAGGTCAACCAGGGCAACGCCGCTATTTTTGTAACCAACCCGTCCCCGTACACTGTTCCCTTGCTTCGAGGGAATGTCTCGGCTGAGTGGAAGCAGTCGACGTCACACAAGTTCTGGACGTACCCGATGACACGTGTTGTCTCAGGTCACGTACCATCAATGCTATTTCCACTTCTGATCCGTCATCTCCTGATGTATTTGGCCCCTCCATCGCTGAAAACCATACGGCAGTAGAGCGTTCCCAGCTTCTGGACCTGTTGCAAGAATATCGTTCTTCTTTCGACGTCGGGCGAAGTTTTCTCGGTTGCACGTCCGTTGTTACGCATCGCCTCGACACTGCTGCCCATCCACCTTTACGGCAACGTCCATATTGCGTGTCGCCTGCTGAACGCCGGGTAATTAATAATCAGGTTGACGATATCCTCCGACGTGGCGTTATTCGGCCCTCGGACAGTCTATGGGCGTCTCCTGTTATTCTTGCTGCGAAGAAAGATGGTTGTGTGCGGCTCTGTGTGGACTACAGACGGCTCAATAAGATCACTCGCAAGAAAGTTTATCCACTGCCACGTATCGATGACACAATTGACAGTCTTCATGGAGCCGATTTTCTTCTTCTCTTGATCTGCGCTCGGAGTACTGGCAAGTACCCTCGGCTGACGACTCTCGACCTAAGACCGCCTTCGTCACGCCAGACGGCTTGTACGAGTTCAACGTCATGACTTCTGATCTATGTAATGCACCTGCGACCTTTGAGCGCATGATGGACACCGTTCTGCGCAACTTGAAATGGTACACGTGCTTGTGTTACCTCGACGATGTCATTGTCTTCGCTCCGGATTTCTTCGCACATCTCCAACGTCTGAAAAAAGTTGTCGCACGTGTGAGCAATGCCGGCTTGCAACTAAATCTGAAAAAGGGCCGCTTTGCAGCACGGCAACTCGCCAATCTGGAGTACATCTTGTCCAAAGACGCCGATCTTTGTGATCCTGCCAAGCTTCAGGCCGTGGCCGTATTCCCCAAACCTGCATCTGTCAAAGAACTGCGTAGTTGCGTGGGCCTGTGCTCATACTTCCGACGCTTCATGCGAAACTTTGCCACAATCATATCACCGCTGACGTAGCTCCTTAGAACTAACGGGCCCGTCTCAATTCGTGGTCATCCGAGTGCGACGACGCGTTCGCAAAGCTCCGCCATTTGTTGACGTTGCCTCCCATTCTACGCCACTACGACCCCTACAGCCTCAACGGAGGTGCACAGGGACGCCAGCAATGTAGGCCTCGGTGCTGTCCTGGCACAGCGCAAACCCGGACTCCCTGAATATGTCGTAACATATGCAAGCCGTACGCTCACGAGAGCCGAGACAAACTACAGCGTCACGGAGAAAGAATGCCTGGCGAATGTCTGGGCCCCTATAAAGTTTCAATCTTATTTGCATGGTTGCCCATTCGATGTCTTCACCGACCATCATGCACTATGCTGGTTTTCATTATTGAATAATCCCTCAGGCCGTCTGGCTCGTTGGGCTGTTCACTTACAAGACTATGACATCCGCGTGCTGTACCGTAACGAACGCCAGCATGCTGACGCCGATGCCCTCTCACGCCCCTCTCTACCTCAAGCCAACGTGGCCTGTTCAGTAACCTTAATTGCTGTATCTGCCATCGATGTTGACATCCTCGCTACCGAACAGCAAAAGGATAATTGGATCGCCCCGCTGATCGACTTGCTCTCTGATCGGTCCGCAACACCATCCACGCGTGCCTTGCGTCATCGAGCTCACCGTTTCGTCATCCATGACGGCCTTTTACACCGACGGAATTACGACTCCGATGGCCGGCAGTGGTTACTCGTCATACCGCGCAGACTGCGGCTGAAGATATGTGAGTCTTTCCATTCCGATCCGCAATGTGCGCACTCTGGGGTATCCAAAACTGACCACCGCATTCGACAACGCTACTTCTGGCGCGGGATGTATCACCACGTGCAGCAGTTCGTGCGCTCTTGCCTCACTTTCCAACACCGCAAACCGTCAGCACACATGTCGCACTCCGGTCTGCAACCGTTACCTTGCCCTGCCCGTCCCTTTGGGAGCGTAGGTATTGATTTGTATGGACCACATACTCTGACGTCAGCTGGTAACCGCTGGGCCATCGTTGCCTTAGATCATTTAACGCGATACGCCGAAACCGCCGCTCTGCCTGCGGGTACTGCGCGCGATGTTGCGTCCTTCCTGCTGCATCGATTCATACGGCGCCACGAACCACCCCAAGAGTTCTCAGCGATCGAGGCCGTGTCTTATTCTCTGAAGTTGTCGCAGCGATTCTGACGGAGTGCCATTCTGTCCACCGCAAAACTACTGCTTACCACCCATAGACAAATGGCCTCAACGAACGCATTAACCGCACCCTCGGCGACATGCTTTCGATGTACGTCGCTGCCAACCACACGAATTGGGATAATATACTGCCCTTCGTAACCTATGCCTACAACACTGCCCTTCAGAGCACGACCGGTTTTTCACCCTTCTACTTGCTGTACGGAAAGCAACCATCGCACACCATGGACACGATACTCCCGTACACCACGGATAAATCTGAGTGTGCACCCATTTTTGAGACAGCCAGGCTGGCTGAAGAGTGTCGCGAGCTTGCCAAGACTTTTACGACACATGAGCAAGAGCGACAGAAGAGTATTTGTGATGGCTCCACAACTTCTGAACCCACGTTCTTTCCTGGTGCGCTTGTATGGCTCTCGATCCCGAACTGTGTAGCTTGCCTCTCTTCCAAACTACTTCCCAAATACGAAGGCCCCTACCATGTCATCAAGCGCACCTCTCCCATCAACTATCTGATCAAACCCGTTGAACAATCTTCAGACATGCGCCGCCGTGGGCGCGGCATCGTCAACGTGGAGCGCCTGAAGGCCTATTATCACCCACTCATAGTAACAAGCTGTTAGGTCGCCATGCGGCTCCGTCTTCGACCCCGGGGTAATTGTAGCGATACCTCCAAACTCTGAAATGAGTCGAACCCTTGAGTAACTCCTAGTGGGGCTACCGAACAAGGACGCCGCTCGCGCTGAGAGTCCGTGCTTGGCCGTGACTGTCGCCATCGTGTATGCTCGTTGGTCGCCGGCTAATAAACGCCTTAACAGTAGTTGTAGTGCAGTGTTAATATAAAAAGCGCAAACCTCAAGTGGTTCTAACATAATGCATAACTAGTATAAATAAAATTTCACAAAACCACGTGATAAGAAGTAGTTCATTTGACCCAAACTCTTTGACGTCTGTCATGAAAATAATTTTGAATTTTTGCCATGTCGCTATACATCTTTTACGCCTGCACGGGCCTCTCAAATTCACCAATTTGGCAAAAAGTAGCCCCTAGTGGCAGACCTCATATATGCTACATTTCCGCAACTCTGTGGGAAAAACTCGCGGGTATAAGCCACACGTTTGGGGCAAACGGTTTGACGACGTAAGCGACCTTAGTGTGACAGTGTTGATGAATATGACCAGCTATTCGTATGCTGAAGCGATCTTACCCTCCCATAATAACTTTGTTTTGCCCTAGGTTGAGGGGTGATTACGAAAGCACCCAGATTTAGGTGGCTTGACAGACAGACAAACAGACAAAGACAGACAGACAGACAGACAGACAGACAGACAGACAGACAGACAGACAGACAGACAGACAGACAGACAGACAGATAGATAGATAGATAGATAGATAGATAGATAGATAGATAGATAGATAGATAGATAGATAGATAGATAGATAGATAGATAGATAGATAGATAGATAGATAGATAGATAGATAGATCTTCGAAGTGCCTCCAGTATGCAAAAGAATGATTAGAATTTAAAATAAACTCTTCAGGGCGAACCTGCTCCAGGTAAAGCGGTTATCACGCAAAGCCGGCGCAGTGAGCACGAGCGTCAAAATCTGACACTGGTTGAAACGCGTGAGCTGCTTATTCCAGCTCTTTATTACCATTGTACCTGCTAGGCTGCATGACTGATCATTCTTTTCAGCGTGATCACTCCGATTTGCTTGGGTCTACAGTATACACACCGACTCGCGTCGCACCTGATTTCTGAATTAAAACAGCCTAAAGAAATTGGCGAAGTACAACAAGCTTCAGCTACAGGAAGGCATATCTAATACAGGTACACATTTATTTGATTGGACGCTCATCTAAAATTACGGCTGGCCATCACGGGGTTCATACTTTTTATTGTGCTAGTAAAACCGAATTCGCGAGTTTTCGAGAGCAGTACAATTTAGCCAGAGACCGTTCCTGCTCATCGCACTCCTTTCCACACGTTCCGGCATTGAAATGGGCTGGTTACTGCTGTGTTTTGCCACTTTTGCCTCTTTCAAGGCGAAGTGTGAATGCACACTTACTTTTTTGTTTCTGCAGGATGACAGTAACCTCTAGAACCTTGATTCGTCTATTTCTTCATTTATTTACAGATTACCTACATTATCATATAAGCATTATGAAGGGGGGGCAAAAACATAATCAGTACAAACTAATGCATAGCAAGTATATATAAACACACATATTATGAGAAAGAACTTTATTCGAGACGAGCTCGACCTGGCACACTGATGATGGTATCTACAGATGAGAAGATCGTACAAATCATGATGACACGTCCAATTCACAGGGTTAGTGGCTGCACTCACACACAGTGGCTGCGCTAATACGCTGGAAACGGCTTCCTGGCCGCGCGACAGACAATATTAAGAATTGCTTCGGATATACACCTTGAGCCGAGAAACATGCACAATTTCTGTCCAGCGGCAACGGTGGACGGAGGGAGCCTTAAGTAGCGCTATACGGTAATTAACGGGGAACGTTTGTTCAATAACCTTATAAGGTCCTATGAAACGGCGGAGAAATTCTCAAAGTAAGCAGGGCACACGCGTGCGAGTCCAGAGAAGAACTTCGTATCCTGGAGAGAAGGTGACGGAATGGTGAGTTGAGTCGTAGCGAGACTTTCGAGCTTCCTAGAAGATGCCGGTATTAATTCGGGCCACATGACGGCAGTGCTTCAGGCGAGACAAAAATTGCGCGCATAAAGGGCCTGCTGAGGTAGCATGAGCATTACAAAGGCCGAAAGGCATTATGTTAAATTCATACAACCCAACTGGGTAGAAAAAGCGGCCTTCTCTTTGGCAGATTTAGACACTGGTATTTGCCAGTAGCCCGATCGCAGGTGAAGGGTTGAAAAATACTCTGCGCCATGCAACGAATCTAGTGTGTCGTCAATTCGTGGGAGAGGGTAAGCATCTTTGCGCCCTATTTTGTTCAATGCCCGGTAATCAACGCAAAAACGCGCTGTTCCGTCTTTCATTTGCACCAAAACAACTTGCGAGGACCTTGCACTCGAGGTAGGACGTATTATAATCCATTAAAGCTTGCCTGAGACGTTTTCCTCGATTATCTTGTGTTCTGCAAGAGACACGCGATATAGGCTCCGGTGAATAATTCAAGAGCTATTAGTCTGAATTCAGTGAGTCGCGGAAGTTGTCATACCAAGGACAGCATAATGAACGTCGAACAAAGATATATGTCGGTTCAATAAAATCAGCAATTCTTGAGTTTGGGCTGGTGTCAGGTCTGGGCTTATTGTCATTGTGGGAGAGTGGAGTGGCGGCGAGTTTGAGTCTGGTAGGATTGCTTGACACGGAATGGCAACAATTGCAACGGATTGCGGATCAATCGCGTAAATGACTGTTGATCCAAAGGGCAACAATATTGGTTCAAAGGTCTGATTTAACGCAGTTTTGAAAGCAGACCCTTTAGGAAAACGAAAACGAACAAGGCCTGTAATGATCGGAATGCCCAGATGAACCGTGTGGCCACCAGGTAGTAAGAGCACGGCGTCATTTACAATGTTGATTCAATTAACGCTAATTACTTCTGCTCGGGATGGCCAAAAAATGCAATCCGAGGTTGTGACGAGGCGAATGCACCCTTCGTGTTCCGATGAACAAGAGTCAGTGGCATTGAAGTGGTTTAGACGCTGACGAAAAAATATAGAAGCGCATGCAGGTGACAGGAAAATGCACCCCAAAATGAGTTCATGGGTACACTCAAGAAAAACTGCAACGGTAATATGATGACGCATACAGTCTATAAAAACACGAACTGGACACTGGGCGAGTGGGCGAGCAATGGCGTTCGTCAGAGCACAGAGAGACGGGCCCGAGTAAGGCGTAGTGACTTTGTGGAAATGGAAGCAAAGGCGAGAGCGAAGAATCGAAAAAGCAGCACCAGTATCCACTAGAGATTCGACGCGTATATCTTCTACTAACACGAATAAGAAGTTCGATGGTCTCTCTGAAAGAATGGCTGGCTGTCCGGGGGATGCAGTTTCCCCTCCTGAAACTGCATTGGGGAGTTTTCCGAGTGGGCACTCATAACGTCGAATGTGGTTTACAGAAGCGACACGGAACGGCGATTTGGAGTTGGTAAGCGGCCGCGAGGCTCACGGGAGTTCACAGACATACCCATATTGTAAGCAGGAGAGGACGAACGCTGAAAGGAACACCGGTAACGCAGGCGCTGGTAGTTCATGAGAGGACTGAAGCGTCCGCGTTCCTCTGCAGCGTAGCCTCGTTGCTCGTCCGGTTGTCGCTTTCGACAAAAGTGAGATATTTCACCCTTATAGCCGCAGTAAAAACAGATCGGGCGAGGAGGACGCGGCATGGTGTAATACGGCTGTGAACGCATCGGTGGTGACACTGACACCAAAGGTACATGACCACCTGGTGTAGCCGCTGGTATAGTGGTGGGTGCTGAGAGCACCACAGCTTCGGCGTATGTTGGTACCTGACGAGGTCTGGATTCGGCTGAACAAGGTAGGTGTGACGCAGACGCAATCTCTTCCCTAATGATGTTCCGAAAGTTGGTTGGAGCTGAAGCTAAAGTAGTTGGTGGAGCGCAGGAAGAGCAGCTTCTACGAAGCTCCTCACGAACGATCTCGTGGACCAGGGCACGGCTTCTGAGGGCCGCAGAAAGACGAATATCCGAGGCATTATGACAGAGATGAAGAGACTGAAGTTTGTCTAGACTTTTGGAATTGGTGATGACATCTTGAGTAGTGGTAGAATTTTGCGACGCAAAGACGTTGAATGCGACGGTATTTATAAAACTGATAATATGGCGAATTTAGTCGCTTTGGAGCATCATTGAGTTTAGACGCTTGCACAAGGCAAGATCATCCTCAATGTATGAGGTTCACGATTCACCCGCCAGTTGAATGCGTTCAGCAAACTTCATCGTTGCGGCCTCAGCGCGAACACTGGATGACCAAAAATCTGACGAAGCTGCCGTGCGAACGTGGCCCAGTAGGGAAGATCTTGGAAGTGCTTCGAAAACCACGTTTTGGCAACATCAAGCATGTAGTAAAAGACCATACGTACTTTGTGTAGAGTATCCCGCCTGTTCAACTAGCTGACGAGGTCGCAGGTGTGTAGCCATTCTTCAACGTCATCTCCTTTGAGACCAAAGAACACTGGCGGATCCCACTGGTGGCTGTGGATGGCCAGAGTCGATGGCGGAGGCTGCACAGGGGTGGTGTTGGATGAACCAGGAATGTCTTGCACTGCCACGGCAGGTGGTAGTAGACGATGACCCGAGCGGAGCTCCAGTGATAACGTGCGAGAGGACTTGGTGCTCGAGAAGCACCGTCCACCACTAATAAGGAAGAGCTTGTTGCTGATGCTCATCACCTCAGATGAATGGCGCTCACCAACAAAGGGAGATGGACCCATAACCGAGCGGCCGGATACTTAAATGAAACTAAAATTGAGTTAACGCCACTCTGAAAAATTAGTTTAGAAATAAAATTGCAAATAAACAAAAATGGTTGCTGAGCAAGCAGTCAAACAATATCTTGCTCCTGACAGACATAGCTACGAATTATAAACTAAAGATCTGGCAAGGTTTGCGTTCACTAGTTTGGTAATCCTTTAGTTGCAATGATGTAGTCAAACACAGTGGAGCTTATATCCCTGTGGCTGTAACCAAATGAAGTGCCACCAAGTGATAAAAGTACCGGTACATTTACTTGTATTCCTAACTTCTGTATTAGGGCTTCTAAAAATATTTTTCTCTGATAGGAGAAACAAAGACAGAAAAAAGAAATGTTCCATTGTTTCAGTTTCAATGCAAAAAATGCACAGTGGTGACGCCTTAAGTCGAGCTTTGTTGAGGTAGTAATTTAGTTGTGGAACTGTACAGCACAATCTGGTATAGGTGACTTCTGATTAGTGAGATATTCACCACTGTTTATTCCAGCAATAACCTAAATGCTCAAAAACTTTACATTTATACAAATTACCCATTCTCTATTAAAAACAAGAATTTGGAAACCTTAGCGCTGTCACGTAAGCCGTATCTGAAAAAATTGGAATGGTGGGCCCACACACGGATACTCCTGCTAAAGAGTCCGCCATTCCGTTCAAATATAATCCGCGCTGTCCTGGTACCCCTAGCAAGTGCAGTTTTTTATGTTTTTTGGTATTATTCGACAAAACGTATTCATCAGCTCTGACATTCGCTGTCACAGAAAGTGCATTACATACTGATAATGAATGTGTGATGATCACCGCTGATGATTCGCTTGAGGGCAATTCGCGTAGGGCAAGAACAATAGCCCATAATTCTGCATTGAATACAGGGGTATAATCTAGGACTCGTACCGCAAAGAACCAGTCAAAAGAAGGAGAGAAGGTGCCAACCCGAGCCTTTTCTTTTCACACAGATTTATCAGTACCAACAATATTGCTTATCTCCAGGTGAGCTAGATGATCTGCTGACTGGTTATTTAGGTACGTATGTGCCAATTGTTTCACGTTATGAGGAAGTATATCGTCAAATTATATGCTAAAAATTGACTTTAGGTTGTTTATTGGGCCAATATGTTTAATGTGTACATTTAATTGCTGTAGCATTGCTTGTGCAAGTATAATTTGCGAGGTGTGTAGTTGCGACCAATGTGTTTCGAAGAACAAAGCTATTTCTTGACTGAAAACGTAAAATGAGAGTGTTTGGTGTGAACTGTGTATCTATAAGAATGCTTGCACAGTAACAACTTTAAACATACTTAGCAGAGAAGGTAGGCGGGCTTCCATATACAGCACATTATTTGCAACAAATTTTGGTAGACGCACACACAAACGCAACGCTTCTCTTTCCAGCAGTATTAGGGGTCTCAAGTAAAGTTTGTATATCATTATTAGCGCATCTCTTCCTAAACCCGCTTTGCGGTTTGCGAGCTTCCGTAGCCACACCATGGTGCGTGTTGCCTTGGAGTACGCCTCATCTATGTGGCTTCTCAATTTAATGTATGATTATATAGAATTACCAAAATATTTAAGAGAATCAGCCTGCAAAATGAGCTCAGGAATGTATATTAACGAGATGTTGATAGGCTGCAGAAAAGAGAATGCAAGAAGCGCACTTTTCTTTACGTTCAGCGTCATGTGAATATTTTTGAGCCATCCTATCATATCGAGATAATTTTGTAGACTCTGGTACAGGGATTGAAGATAGGTATTTCTTACAAGGAAAGCATTATATTTGCGTACACATATTGTTCAATATCCTTAGTTGATGGAATGGAGCTTAAAAATGTGTTAAATAAAACTGGTGACAGGATAGCCCCCTGTGATATGCCACGTGTCTGCTTATATCTATGCGATGAGTACCCATCTTTAAAGCAGTAATACTATCTTCCTCTAATACCTGCGTAATACAAACAGCGATGTAGTTGGGAAATTTGTGATATTCCATCTGTTTGTACAAAATTGAATGCTCAGCCCTATCTTACGGTTTAGCCAAATCTAGACTAACCAATGCACAATATTGGCGCGGACGCCTAGCCAGTTGTATTTGGCTCTCTAAATCAACGTGCGCACATCAAATGGAGCAACCAGACCAAACACCGATTGCACTGGGGTTTAAGATTGCGTTATTATCTATATATTTTATTAACTGGGCATTCCAAACTCTTTCAATTACACTAATCAAATTAGGCGTTGGTCATATCGGCCTTACGTTGTCTAAAAAAATCCTGTTTCTTGCTTTTTAAGAAGTGGAATCCCTTTAGACAGTTTCCATGCCGCAAGGATCTCAGCTTTTGTCAAAGAAAAATCCACCAGAATAAATATTTCAGTCAGAGAAATTTTTAATATTACTATTATCATTGAATTGGTTACCCCGTCTAGTGCAGGTGTTGAAGAAGATAAGTGCCTTATTATTCCTGCCAGCTCATCTAAAGTACCCTTTTCGAAATCATGGCCCTTCATTGGGTTCACAATGTGCAGTGGTATAGTTGACATAAATGTATCTTGGAGCCCTTTCGCAATGTTTTCTTCTAAATCAGAGAGTTTACAAGGGGAAAGAACGGAATAGTCAATATTTTCAGTGGGTGGTAACATCTTTTGCGATCTTAAAAATCTGAAGAGCGCTTCCATTGTTTTAGCTCTAGAAACATAATCACATCGTTTCATATTATAACTATCTTTTGCTGCACCTAATGTGCATTTGAAGTCTGCTGCTGCGAATTTATAATCGTACCAATTTTCGGACATTGGTTGACCAACAAATGTTTCCATGCAGCTTCACGTTTTCTATAGCTTCTCATGCACTCTTCAGTTCAGAGTGGACTACAAGAACCTCTTGTTTCTGAGTTTGATGTAAAAGTTGCGTCTTTTACTTATCTTTTTAACACTGCACACAGACTCATAGCCCTGATGTCACCCTGTATGCCCTTGCGGTGATTAAAAATAGCCCTCAAGTCTTTTTCTATTTTTCTATAGCTGAGAAATGAGGCGACCTTTTCGGCGCCAAAGATTTTCGGAAAGTTTAGGACAGAACTAATAAGCAAGTGGCCATTGTTAGTTGCACAGTCTAAATTTTGCCACAAACATACAATTAGAGATGAGCTAGAAATTGTCAAGTCTAATAGAGATTGAAAGAGACCTCGAACAAAAGTAGTAGCGTGCGAACCTAAACAAGATAAATTCTTCTTAATAGCCCATTCTCACAAGCATTTTCCACTTCAATCTGTTTTGAAACCCCAAACCACACGATGTGAATTGAAGTCTCTAGTAATTATTATATCTTTCCAGTGATTAATTTATCTTTGGCTGGTTCACTGAGCTTCCAATAGTTCTGAGAGTGTGTTATGGGTCCTTGGGGCTAGTAGACGTGTCGTGGCAGTGTAGTGTGGGAGGCCGTGGGCAAACTTTGTCGCCTTTCGCAGCATCACGTCGACCCGCACCTGCTCCGACTGAATAAGTGGGTGGAAAGGGAGATGGTATGTGATGCGGCCGATTACGCAGGCCTGGACCAGCCACAGCAGATCATGTTCTCGTATTTTTGAGCCCCTATTTGGTACCCGTCATATCATGGCGAGAATCTGTACGGTTTGTCGGGACAATAGATAAACAGTGTAGTCCGTTCTTCCATTCACTTGAACATTAGCGCCAAGTATGCGAACATGCTCCACCGGAGGGACGGCAACACCATCCATGTGCACAACAATATGGGGTGGCGGCGTGATGCTACGTGCCTGGATAATAACAAGCTCAAACTTTTGATGGGAACAGGTCAAGCTGCACTGTCATGTGTAGGCGGTAACTATGTCGGCAGTCTGCTGTAGGCGATCCTGAATAACCTCGCATGAGCCTTGCGTCATCCAGATGGTTATGTCGCCTGCGTAAATTGCACGGGCGACATCAGGGATCTGATTGAGCTGCTTCGGCAGTCTTTCCAGGGCAATAAACAACAAGATGGGGGACTGAACTGATCCCGGAGGAGTGCCGCGACGTGTAAGGCGAATCCTGTCCGAACTCTGGGGCCCTATGCCGATGCAGGCATTCCTGTCACGCTGAAAGAATTGAATGTATTCACACATGCGGCTGCCGCAATAGGATTCTGCTACATTCTCTGAGATCAAGTCGTGTGCCACGTTATCAAATTCTCCTTTTAAATCAAGGGTGAGGATGGCCCTTGTGTGGGCGCGCGACAGAGGGCCCAGAACCTCGTCCTTGAGTTGCAGATGCACGTCCTGCATATAGAGATGTGCCCGAAATGCAAACTGTGAGTGCGAAAAGAATGACAGTCGCTCGGGAAAAGGCTGCAGATGCCGTAAAGAACGTGTTGCATTAACTTACCAACGCATGAGGTAAGAGATATCGGCCGCAGGTTTTCTATGACTATGGGTATGCCTGGTTTCAGTAATAAAGAAATATCAGCATGACGCTGTGCCTGTGGTAGTGTACACTTATGCCAATAGTCATTGAAGAGGTTCATTAGATGGTTGATATCTAAGTGACTGAGGTTACGAAGGGCAGAATATTGAATGTGTTCAGCCCCTGGTGGCGTATTTCGACGGAGATCTTAAAGAACTACGCCAACTTTATCAACTGTTAAGTCCGCGTCGAGTCACTCGTTAGATTACACATCCTGTGGGTAGTCAGAATACTTTGGCATGGCAACGCTAGCGATGAAGCGTCGTGCAAGTTCTTTGAGGAGGACAGATGGATTGTTGCTGTACATATGTGTTAGGCAATGTAGTTGGTGAAAAGTTTGCGTTTTGGTAGCAGATGAACTTATAAAAGCGCGAAGTATCAACCTTGTTTCTGCAGTGCCCAGGGTGCCTGGCTGAAAAACGCTCGCTGAAACCCGGCCAGTTGTTGCGGGTGAGGTGCTGCGAGTATTCTTGTGCCTCCTGCGAGAGTTGGTCAATATGCCATCGAAGCTTGCGATTGAGGCGTTGGCGCTGCCAATGCAGCGTGAGCCCTCTACGCACTTCCCACAGATGCAGAAGGTGTGGGTCCACGTCCGGGTTTGCGGTTGTTGTTACGACTGCGCGCGTACACGCACCTAAGTCATCAGAAAGAGACTGTAGCCATTTATCACACTCTGACTCTTCGGCAAGGTTTTGTCGGCGCTCTCTGAGCCACACCCAGTCCATGATGCACATCTTCCACTCGAGACAGCGTGCATTGTGTAATGTTACTATAGTGGCTACAATATAGTGGTCACTGCCAAGATGTTTGTCGAGAGGACCATGTGATATTACTGATCCTGTGTTTTTAGAAATGGTGAGTTCGGGGTATGTGTCTCGTGAGACACTGTTTCCTATGCGAGTTGGGTGTCCGGGATCTGTATGCATTGTGTATCGCAAGTTGCATATATTGTCCCAGAGTGTAGTTACCATACCACAATTTTATGATGGTTAAGGGACGCCATCATCATCGTGAGAGGAAGTAGTCGGGCGGGAGTATGGGTGCGTCTGCCTTGGACCTGGCAATGGGGGCTGAGGCCGCACGCCTTTAGAATTTGGTAGGGAAGCAACGGACTCAAATCATGAGCAGCGAAGAGGGAGTGCGTGCACTCTTCTGTTGCCTGTATGACGGCTATTATCTCCTGCCGAAGTGCTAGAGACTTCTGCCTCGCACTCTTTGTAGCTGCTTGGATTCTAGTGTTAGTATGCTCTATTGCTGACTCCAGCTGCGCATGCCTCTGTGCGTGACACGCTTTCATGTCACAGCATATCTGCGCGATTTCGGGGAAAGGGTGGGAATTGGTATTCGGGTGTGTAGGGGGGGGACGTGCTTTTGGGTCAAGGTATAGGGCTATGGAGCAGTCCAGGACTCCTCCCCTAATTTACCTCCCGAGATGCCGCCTTGACTTTGCTGTTCTCTGAAGCCTGTGGTTGCTGATGCTCCGTGGTAGTGGTTGTAGTTGCCAGATTGCCTAAGAGTGCTTTCTTGTAGGGTGACAGGGATGCCTGTGATGTCAGGATAGAAGGACGCTTTGCCTGGATGCTTGGTGTAGGTGACTGAGAGCGGAATCGGGACTTTGATTTTGTCTTTGCCTTGGAGTGGGATGTAGACCGCGCCTTCGAACAGGACCGCCCACTATTCGTCTGCGGTGTTGCAGACGCAACAGTTGTCTACAATAGTGAAGGAGCTTCGTCGGTGGATTTCATAGATTGCCGTTGTTTCTTGTGGATGGCTTTTTGAACCCAGGACCTGTTGAAAGGTTGTTGCTGGCGTCGCGGGCACTGTGGATCACTTGTGGACTGATCCTTTCTACAGGATTTGCACCATGGAGTGCACGTGTGCGATGGCTTTGGATTATCGATGCCACACTCGTTATAAGCGATGACGTCCGGAGTGGGGCAATGGTGAGATCAGTGTCTCGATTCGAGGGACGTTTTGTAGACCTGGTGTCAGGGGCAGGGAGGGGGGGGTTGCATCGTACCTCTGCTCCAAGGAAGCAGATGAAGCGAGGCACACGAAGGCCTCCGAAATTGACGAGCGCAATATTTTTCTGACCCATGATCCGAGCTAGTAGCATATGGATTCCAGTCGCTTGCAGTTTCTCTGCCAGCCTATGTGAGGTGGTACGTGGTTCTAGTCCTGGAACAATACCCTTGCACAAATTGTCGGGGGCTACCAGATATGCAGATACAGGATAAGTGCGCTGGCCCAGTGACATTTATTGAACCTTTAGGAGGATGTCTGCGACGTGTGACGATGAGGTGCTCATGACGACCATGTTTTGCTCTGGGTGGGTTCGTAGAATCAGGTTTCTGCAGTCATTCGGACTCACACCGGCAACGGCCCAAAATGCGGTGGCCAAGGCTGGTCTGGGCCATAGATGCTATCTAAGTCCTCCAAGCGGACGCAGGACCATTTTTCATCTTTGAATAGAAAAGGAAGTAGGCGTTGTGCCACACTCAGCCTCGGCTTGGCCTGAGGATTCTTCAATTCAGTTGGGAGGGGCGATGCTGCTTCGAGAGCTGCGGCGTTGCGGGCACGTCGCTTGTTGAGGACCATCTTTCAGGAGGCACGATTGTACGCGTCTTCCTCCACCGTGTTTGGGACGTCGTTGAAAGTGGTGGAATCTTCGTCGATACCTTCCCCTAGTTGCTGGTCATTGTTATGGGCAGTGATAGGAAAACTAGTAGCGTTGGGACCGGACGATGCCCTGATAGCACCTGCCTTGTCGGTGTCAGTGAGCGACTCCTCACCGTCGCTAAGCATCGTAGGTGTCGTTCGCTTACAGTCGCTAGTAGGAACAGTGCACAATAGCGATGATGATCCTAGACGCTCCTTCCGTTGAAGGTCGTGGTGGCTGTGGCCAAGAGGGCGACATGGAACGCTGTCCACTGCGAGCGATTGGCATGCATACGCATCGCCTGCCTAGGCAGTACCGACACTGGCTCCGTTAGGCTTACCGGGGCGTTCGCCGCATCGGGAATCTGAAGGCATGTCAGTGAGCTAGAAATAGACTCACAGTGTCCACAGGGGCACTCAAGTGCTTCGGTAACTTGGTGTATCCAGCTGTGCTGACGAATCAGATGCCACACTTCACTATCATCCGAAAAAGAAGATCCCAGTGTGACGTCTCGATGTGCTCTTAAAGTGCAAATAATATAACTGAAAAGGTTGTCTGTATTCAGCTAAATCATTTCCTGATTGTTAAATTATCACTTCACAGATGGAAGATTTCGGCAACTGTAAAGTCTACGATATCTGCTTAAGTGTTCACTTCGATATATGCTTACTGTAATAATTTGCAGAGCAGTAGTGCCATAATTTTTGTTATATATTCTGAATAATCTAAAACACCATACCAAGTAACATTAGTTTTATAAGAAAATTGGTATTGCCTTTGGAAGAGAATTGGAATCGAGGGCTAACTATGTCTTCATGTTAAGAAAGATTAGTGGATAGCTCATTAGCGTTGTACAAGCTAATTTTCTCACCCTCCTTCCTGATATATATATATATATATATATATATATATATATATATATATATATACATACATATATATATATATATATTGTAATGAGCGAGACCGAGAACAAGAAACAACACCCGATTCTGGGCCAGCTGTTCTTATGCTGACTTCTTCTTCCTCTACCTTCCCTTCGCTGCCCACGCGCCCGAGCCCCAGCGTCTTTGTTCTTCTTGACAATGATTGATTTGATTTGTGGGGTTTAACGTCCCAAAACCACCATTTGATTATGAGAGACGCCGTAGTGGAGGGCTCCGGAAATTTTGACCACCTGGGGTTCTTTAACGTGCACCAAAATCTAAGTACACGGGCCTACAACATTTCCGCCGCCATCGAAAATGCAGCCGCCGCAGCCGGGAATCGAACCCGCGACCTGCGGGTCAGCAGCCGAGTATCTTAGCCACTAGACCACCGCGGCGGGGCTTTGTCTTGACAATCGGCCATGACTGCGCGCGCGTGGAGCTGGCGGCAAAGTTTCTGCTGGGTGGGCTTGGCTGCATCGTGGTGGTCGTCCAGAACCACAATGCAACATGGAGTGATGGTCTGGGGGAAGCGTCTCTGGTGGACGACACTGGCTGCCTCGAGCCGGTCGGTCAACGCCACGGTGCGCCTCTGCTTGAAGATCTGTCAGTGTGTACTCAGGTGGACGGAAATTGCTTTGTCGCTGCGGTTGAACGCGTCCAAGGTACAACGTTTTCTGACAACTCGTGGAATACCGCTCAGGCGGACGGCCCTGACTGTTCCGGCAAGGTCGCAGAGTAACATGGAAATGCCGGTGTTTGTCCCACTGCCGTTGATGGACTGAACTGCAGTGGGACGGTCTGTGAGGCAGCCGTGTGGACGTTTGTGCTATTTCTCGAAATGAGTTGCAACGAAGCTCATGGTTGGGTATTAATACGACAGCAGAACTCTCTGAAGTTGTCCAGCTGGTGGCTTCTGGCGAACTGTCGCGTGCAGACTTGATGTGCTGGGAGGTAACAGCACTAGGACTGGTCCTCGTCAAGTTCTCAATGGCAGTGGCCTCAGCCTGACTAGGTGTCTGGATTTTCTCAAAGGAAACATCCCTTGGGAGCCAAGTGTCTGCGTGGCTGAGCGTATGTGCGTCTTCGAAAATGAATCTATGAGTCGTCTGCAAACATGGCTATGACAGGTTACGGCTGATCTTTTTCGCATCCTCGGAAAGGCCTGCTTTGTGAAGCGGTAAGGAGTGCATTTTTTTCTGACGATCATGGTCTGGTGGGGTTCCATTGTGTCTGGTACGATAGATGTGAGCGCCTCCATGTCCTCAAACAACAACGAGTGCGAGGACAGTATCTCCTGAGGAAGGTCTGGTAGTGGTATTCCCGGGTCTAATACCGATGCAGAGTACACGACCTGCAGAGGAGGACTGCGGTCACTTTGGTCAGGGCCAGCAGCAGGGAACTCCTCGATATACTTCATTTCTCGACAGGCGTCTTTTTTCAAGGCGGAAATGCTCTCGTTTTCACTTACTGAATCCGTCTGGTCAAGGCTGAGCGTGGTGAAATCCACAGGCACGTGCGTTTGATGATGCGGTAAAGTGTCCAGTAAAATGGAGGCTGGCGCCTCAGCATCTACCGAATGGTCTGACGACTCCGGATGGCGTTCATTGGGGCATGTCGCAGGGCGTTTTGCAAAACTTGCCGTGAGTGACCTACCGGACACAGGTGCCCCATCGGGCAGCTGCTCCATGACAGCAGAAATGCCTGTGCAAAGCAGAGTCACACGATCGTGATTGTTCTCTAGATCTTGGTCACCGAGGGATGACAGGATGGTAGGGGCTCGAATTGCATTCGTAGGTCGGGCTTTTCCCGAGTTCCGCCCTGAGAGAAGGTTGAGTTGCATGGGCAGGTGACACAGGGAATCGGACCGAAGGCAGCTATGAGCTTCAAGCTCCACTCCGTCTATGACTGCTGCTTCCAACCTTCATATCGGTGCCACGCCGCTGCACCTTCCCGAAGACGGTCTATAGCCACATACCATTTCTGATTTTCCGTCCAGGCCTCGCGCATTGCTATCGCGTTGACGGTTGCCACCCAGCTGTCGGCGTCGTTCCGGACCCCGTGGAATTCCGGTAGTTCGCAGACGGCTGGTGATGGTGAGGTGGCAGGTGGCGACGCAGATATCACCGACGCGAAGCAGTCGAGCTGGTGTGAGAGCTCGATCAGAGAAGACCGAAGCTCCCTGCGCGGCTGCGGTGTGCTTGCCTAAAGGTCGTATGAGGCAGCTACTTCCAACACTGCGTTAATGCCACACAATGCTGGCAACATTGCAGGTGCTCGCTCGGCGATCAACGCTGTCAGTTTGTTAGTCTCGGCGCGGAGCAGTGCGATGGTACGCCGCAGCTCCACGGCACTGTCGCACGAGGCTTCTGAACCGCTTTGGATCGCGTCGGTGAAGTACGTGGTTCTAGTAGTACTCACGGTGGTGACACGCTCGTCCAAGGAAGCATGAACAGCGTTTCTTGGCGGCTTATGTGTTGGAAGAGTATCGGACAGGGAATGCAGGCCGTGGGAAGCCTGAACAGCAATCCCAAAGGACAGGAGCCCGTGCGTATTACGGCCGCGAAGTGGTAGCATAGTGTCCATCGGGTGATGCCCTGGTACCACAGAGGAGGCATGGACACCGTCCACTGATGGTCCGATGGGCAGCTGAAGCGGAGGCCGGGTTGTTGACTCCATCGCAAAAGAAGCGTGAACGGCGTTCCTCGATGGAGAAGCCCGCACTGCCGACGAACCACGAAAACACGTACCGGTGACTTCACGCAGAGCAGCGAACCGAATCATGAGCCGGACGTTGCGATGCTGCTCAATGTAGGCGCGTCGTGGTCTTCACAATTTCCCCCTCCCCCGAAGAAGGAGCCATCCTGGCGACCTAAGAACTTTAAGCAGAGGCTCATGGTAGGGTTCCAGGTCGTATACTTGGACGATGTCACGTACACGTCAGTGCATGTCATCCGATTGGAAAACTGACTCAATAAGAAGAATAAACTGAGATTTTTTCTCCGAAACGGTACAAGGCCCCTTGTACAGGGGCACAAGCTTCCAGGAGAGTCTCGGAGTTTGGTAGGAGATGGCGAGCCACGCAATAGAGGCTGGCGCATAGCTGGGATCTGGAACGAAGGTGTTGTGGTTTTCTTTCTGGCGTTGCTACTCTTCTGAGGTGAACGTCAGGGTGAGCTGGCGGCACTCTTCGGCTTGCCAAGCAGCTTCGGAGACAGGTTGACACTCGGAAGCATCAGGACGGCAGGGAAGTAGAAAGTCAATTGTATGGAAATGCTTGCGTCCGTAAAGGAGAAAGAAAGGTGAAAATCCTGTGGTTGTTTGTAACGTGGTGTTGTATGTTAACGTTACATAGAGAAGAACATGGTCCCAGTTGATATGATCAGTTGCCACATAATTTGAGAGAATATCACTCAACGTGCGGTTCAACAGCTCTCTTAGGCCATCAGTCAGCGGGTGGTATGCTGTGGTTGTCTGTTGAACAACGGGACATTCCAAAAATAGAGCATCGACGACCTCGAATAGGAGAGCGCGACCTCTGTCACTTAGGAGCTCGAGAGGTGCGCCATGTAGAGGGATAAAGCGATGCGAAATGCAAGAGGCAAAATCCACAGCAGTAGCCTTAGAAAAAAGAAGTGTTTTGGCCTAGCGTGTTAGGTGGTCTACTGCAACCATTATACACCGATTGCCATATGGTGTGAACGGAGAAGGGCGTAGAGGTTAACGCCGACAGATCATTTGGCTTTGCAGGTTATGGGAATGGCTGCAATGCGCCAGTCGGACGTAAAGGTGTTGATTTGCGTCGCTGGAAGTCAGGACAGCACTGCAGGAATTTGCGTACGAAAGTGTACATGCTGCGCCCGTAATAACGATGACGAAGGCGTTCATATATAATTTAAACACTCCGGCATGGCCACAATGTGTGTCGTCGTGAAGAGAGGCGCATACTTGCGATCGCAAAGTGCGCGGTACGACCAGAAGCCACTGGCATCCATCGAGAGCGTAGTTGCGGCGATGAAGTAGTTGATGGCGTCTGGCAAAATAGGAAGCTTGATGTTGGAGGGATCGAAGTACCGGAAGATTCGGCGCGCCGGATAGATATTCAAGAAAAGTTGCGATCCACGGGTCACGACGTTGTTCGGTGGTAACTGAGTCGAGATTAAGAGATGGCAAAGCCTGGCCGCAAGTCTTTCCGCACGTCGGATCTGGTGGTAGAGATGAGCGGGACAGGGCGTCAGCATCAAAGCGCTTTCGTTCGCAGCAGTATACGACGCCATTGTCTTACACGTGCATGCACAGTTCCCATATTGCAAGGCGGCCGGAAGGGTTTTTTTCAACATAGCGAGTCTTGCAAAGCTTTTGGTGACCGGTTACTTGATGGAACGGGTGGCCGTACCAGTATGACCGGAACTTTCCAGGTGCCCACACCAGAGCAATCTTCTTCTGTCACGCTCTAATTAGCTTTTGCTTTTGTCAGAGTGTGGATAGCGTAGGCTACAACTTAATGTGAACAGACGGGTTTTCGTTGAGCGAGGACAGCGCCAGGCCCGACGCCGCTGGCGTAGGTGTGCACTTCGGTAGGAGCCATCGGGTCGAAGTGGCGAAGAATAGTTTGGGAGGTGAGAAAATGGTGCAAAGTAGTAAATGTGACGCCACATGCAGGGGACCAGGAGGAGAGGTTCGCCTTACCGCGAAGAAGCTGAGTTAATTGTGACATGATGGCTGCAAAATTGCAGACAAAGCGCCGAAAATAGAAGCTTAGGCCTACATAACTGCAATGTTCCTTCGTGGTCGCGGGCTTAGAAAGTCTGCTACTGCTCGAAGTTTTTTTGCTGGGACCGGTAACGAGCCGTGATTAGACTCGATGTGATCTAGGATGATGAGCTCCCATGCAGAAAGGCGGATTTTTTCAGACTTAGCTTAAGGCCAGCGCTGGTCAGAGAAATCAAAACTTGCCTGAGGTGAAGGAGGTGCGTAGGAAAGTCTTGCGAGAAAACCATGACATGGTCGAGGTAACAGAGGCCTATATTATTTTCAGGGCCACGTAGCGTATTTCTATAAGTTGTTCAAACGTTGCAGGTGCGTTAGAAAGCCCCAAGGGCATGACCTTAAACTCGCATAGTCCGTCAGCCGTAACGAATGCAGGTTTTTGGTCTTCGGTTTCAGACATAGGGACTTGCTAGTAGCCAGACTGTAAATTTAGTGACGAGAATTCTGATTCGTGAATGTGAGGGGTGTCAATGACTACAATAGGACGATAGTCTACTTATATATATATATATATATATATATATATATATATATATATATATATATATATATATATATATATATATTGAGGAAGGAGAGGCGAGACGGTCGCGACGAGCCCGTGCCGAAGTCAAAGCTTTATTTGGGACGCAGGCCTAGGCGGGGTTACCGCTGCAGCGTCAAGCCAGGTTCCGAAGCTAGACCGTTCTGGAATTTCTCTTGTCTCGCGCTTCACGAGCCACGCGGCTCACTTCTTTTCGGGTACAGCCAGTAGGCCAAATCTAGCGTGGCGCTACATAGGATCCCCCTAGCGCTTTGCGCGGTTGATAACATATGTAAAAAATTCCGCCATATCCACGAAGTGAATGATGATGAGTGGGCGAAGCTCTGGAGGTAAACCTGGTAAACCATGAATCCTCTGTACATTTTGCCCACTCGATATTATTACATCGCTCCCCCTAGCGTACGTCGGCGCACTAAATTGAACGATTGCCTTTAACCAATGACACGCGCCATATGTGACATCATTCCTATTTCGTAAGATCTCGCGTCTTTCATCAACTACAAGTACCGCTTTCTAGTTTATAACATCTTGCATCTTTTCATCATCAGCTACAAGTACCACCATCTAGTAAACACTACAAGAACTAAACGAGAGGTGGCTACATACAGGAGACAGTACCGCCATCTAGTGAACACTGCAAGAACTAGAGGAGGTTACATACAGGGGACGGTACCGCCATCTAGTGAGCACTGCAAGAACTAAACTAGAGGTGGCTACATACAGGCTACAGGGGACGCACAGCCCACGCCCTAAGGAGCTTCGCCCCTAAAAAAGAAAGAGAGGAACAGATACTATGTACATGTACTAGGTGCATGAAAGACCATCCGTAGGATGTCCGCTTGGGAAGTCCAGGTTGTCAACGTGAAAGGACACAGGGTCGTGATTTTTCGGATGGGCGGCACTGTGAGAAACGTAGTGGCCATGAAAGAAGCCACCGGGGCGTGTTTATAGACGAGCAGGTCTCACAATAGCTTGGTGAATGCAGGGATGATGGCTGGTTGGCACCGCTTGCTGTGACTCACTGGAAACCAGGAAGTCACAGGTGAACGGAAGCGGGCGGTAGATGACGCCGTAGGAGGCCAGCACTACAGAGCACAGGTCATCGTAAGGATGATGGCTGCAGGTTGAAGTGGCAGAGAGATGTGGAAGCTCTACCAGAAGGGCGTCGTGATGAATAGCATGAATCAACGGCTGGTACGTGATGCCATTCACCACAAAAACGGCATCGAGATGCATAAACCATACTTTGGGGTATGTCAATTGTAACGGCGGCACTGGCGAACAGAGTCGCGGGAATATGGCAGCCAATGGCTTGTCGAAGGGCGCGTTCTCCGGTTCACCATATGTCAAGGAAGGAGAGGCGAGACGGTTGCGGCGAGCCAGTGCCGAGGTCAAGGCTTTATTCGGGACGCAGGCGTAGGCGGAGTTACCGCTGCAGCGTCAAGCCAGTTTTCCGAAGCTAGGCCATTCTGGAATTTCTCGTGGCTCGCGCTTCACGAGCCACGCGGCTCACTTCTTTTTAGGCGCAGCCAGTAGGCCAAATCCAGTGTGGCGCTTCATATATATATATATATATATATATATATATATATATATATATATATATATATATGTGTGTGTGTGTGTGTGTGTGTGTGTGTGTGTATGTGTGTGTGACGTATGAAGCAATGGTTTGGAGAAGTAGATGAGGAAGAAGTGTGCTTTGGAATAAATATGGCGTATGAGCCAGGCCACGTCTCCCATTCATCACAGCGTCACACGAGTCGACAGGATGAAGGCCTGGCCGCCACTCATCAGTTTCACATCATTCACGAAGCCACCGGCAATACGCCTCAACTCAATATCGACCACAGAAGAGGGGATCTCAGGTGCATCCAGTTATCGGCATCATGACAGAACCATCGACTGACCATCCCATCCCCAAATACACCAGAGCAGCGGTCGATGAACCTCAACAGGACTGGTTCGACCTGTTCCAGCTTCATGCTACCACTGCCTCATGGTCGGAACGGGAGATGATCATCAACTTTACTGACTACGTGTCCGGCGACGCTTTCGAATTCTACCTCGCCCACATATTTCAAAACGACGATTCATGGAAAACGATCAAAGAATAAATTATCATTAGATTTAAAGAATACAGTGAAGACTTCGACGAAGACTTGATTACAACCCATTATCTGCAGACAATTGCACTCAGTCGTCCATTTCACAGGCAGTGTTCAACCATTCGAACGCACAACAAGATTCGACCACTGGCAAAATTCGAAGTGGCACACGGGTTCAGTGACAGAGGACAATGCGTATTTTGGGAAAAACAAAACCATCGAGCGGGCCTCCCTTCTGCACAAAAGTCGGTATTTTCGAAGTCATCGCTCCAGCATATGACACGAGACATTTCTCAACCACCTGATGTCCTTCACTGTTCGTCTCGCATGCGTGGTCCACCACCTCGGTTTTCATCACGGTGTTCTTCAAGCTCTCCTAATACTCACCACTTGCCTTATATTGACGCCGTATTCATGGTAGATGACCTGGCGCATTGGGAAATACCTTGTCAAGCCACTGCCATTCCGAAAGCCACTGAACTTCAGGAACGCGTAGCTCAATTCTCCCGCAAAGAAACAAACATACAGAATCGGAACCACGTCAAGCCAGGTTTGCGGCGATGTCATCCTCGGAAACTGTACCAGCCCAAAGTCAACACTGTATGGAGTCACTATTGAATGCAAGTCTCGTTGATAAAAACAAAAATGCATCTACTGCTTTCCTTGATACAAATGATGCTTGCAATGCACTCGTAAATAACGCTGGGACTACTGGCAGCGTCTCCTCCTTCAACGACGATGACCACCCACAATTTTCTCAGCGCCATCACCACACCAAGAAAAGACGACGACGAACGAAAACTTCAAACCATCCACAGACAACCGCACTTGGTCGTCACAGTCAAAAGCAGCCTTCACGCATTGACCAACCTCCTGCTTTTCCGTCGCGTGGATCTTCGGTCGCTCACAACGCCCACCTGGCGTCTCACGCGTTCACTATTTTCGGAATAGAGTGGAGAAGCTCAGAGCACGCTAAGTCAAGCCCGTCACCTGATGTTCATCTTTATGCGCCAGAGGAGCTCACATCGTTCGTTCTACAGAAAGACAGTCATTCCCAATTAAAATATGACCAAACTAATATTTTCGCAGGGTCGCCGTCGAATTCCCAGCCACCTGAGAGCCCGACCTACACAGAAGGCTTGGAAGGATCAACTCTCAAGCACGGCCCTGTGCCAGAAACATTCATCAATAAAGGCGTTGCAAGAGCCTCAGCAGATTTTTCTGCCAATTCTGGTGCAATATCTTTATTGCTTGACACAAATCGCGACACCCTAACAAGTGCCGACCATTTGCCGGTCACGTCAACCTAAAACGAAAAGTGGGCTCATGGTTCCAAAGGAAGTCCACCTCGTCAGATAGTGCAACATCAGCAATGCCAACAAAAGCAACAAGAGGAACCCCAACAGCTAAAACGACCACACCCACAACGGCAACAAACAACTAAAACTACATCGCAAGGATACTTGCGGTCTGAAGAGTGTCGTGATCGACATACACTAAAGAAAAGACTGATTCCGCATCTGAGCTATCTTTGCAGAAAGAAGAGCCAAGGAACTTTTCCGCGCCAGATTTCAAGACTGCGCCTTCGGTCTGAACAGCTGCGTCATCACCATAGAAAACTCCCCAAAAGCCATAAAACAACCGCTTGTGCTCTGCAGGAACACAAGCCGTGCCTAATTAGTCACCATCGACGGGCACGCGAATTGCATGCACGGCATTTGTATGACCCACGACTAAAAATGCAACGCCTACGAAACATTCAATGCTGCGAAGCGTTCCAACCTCGTTCGTTCTTTGCAAGAATACGGGCCGTATTTCCATCTGTTTTCATGTCTAAAGCAATTTTGTGTTATCCAGGACGCAACCACCAGCCTCGACCAACAGAACTCATGCGTTAACCTGACTGCTGCACTTTCCCCTGAAGTCTTTGAAAGTTTACGGAACGCCCCTGGAGCGTAGAACCAATTGTGAATTTTTGACATTTGTGACTTTTTAACCTCCACTTGTTTACCTTTTTTGCTTGTAATTCATTGCTTCTTTCGGGGAGGGGAGGGGGAATCGTGTGACATATGAAGCGATAGTTAGGACAAGTAGATGAGGAAGAAGTGTGCTTTCGAATAAACATGACGTATGAACCAAGCCACGTCTCCCATTCATCATAGCGTCACATATATATATGCGTGGGTACATGTGCACAAAAACGATGATAGGGGATTAGTGGACACGAGGTCATGGGCCTCTAGCTTCACTCGAAACTGAAGAAGACAATCGTGGGGCTCAGCTGTTGAGAGCGCGTTGCTTTCGTTGTCTCAAGGTGTATTTGTGTTTTGTTCGTGTTGTACCGCGACACTGGCGGGGGTGCTGGGCCGCAACCCTTTCTGATTATCCACACGCCCGCTGGGAGCCGTTCATCGAGTCCAGACGCATTGCCACCTGTAGAAACTCCGGTGCATCGCTCCAGTCGACGGTTGCGAGGCCTCGCGCCAGAGCTCACTAACTCGCCGGAACCTGCTAGCCACCACACACCTCAACCAATGGCCAACGCAAGCCGGCAAAAAGTGCCCCAAGGCAGCTTTGCGACGCACCCATCTTTGGTGACCATATTTCAACCCCTCGTTCCCGATCGCTTTAGTGGCGGTGCCCGTGAAGACGCTGACGACTGGCTTGATCACTACGAACGTATTGCCAAGGTCAATCAGTGGTCGAAACAGCAAAATCTTTCTCGCGCCTGTTTCTACCTTGACGGCGGTGCTCGTACTTAGTATGAGAATAGAGAAGGCAATCTGTGAGCTTGGCCCGAGTTTCTACAGAAGTTCGTTGATACCTTCGCCAATGTCGATCGAAGAGACCATGCGCAGCAGTTATTGGAGCTACATGTTCAAAAAACCAATGAAACTGTTGCAATGTTTGCCGAGGACATGACTAGTCTCTTTTATTGACCTAACCCGCACATGACGGAAGATAAAAAGTTGCGGCTATCGAGCGGGCCCCTTATCATTCCTGCAGGCAATATGACCACATGTTCAGGAATGTCCCAATCAATGCTATCGCCATGACATCTGAGAGTCATAGCTTCTTGCGAGACTTGGTTAGAGAGATAGTTCGCGAAGAACTGCAAAGGTTACGGACTCCGGTTGCTGAGAATTCCATCGCGTCAGTCTCTGAAGTCGTACAGGACGAAATCCACAAAGCCTTGTCTATGGCTGGTCGTGATGCTCAGCAGCGTACAATGAGCTACGCAGCCGCTCTCCAACGTCCACCACCCGCTATGCCAGCGCTGTACCACCAGGTGCCAACGGCCCTTTGGTCTCCACCGCAAGAGAAGACACGGCATCAACCCCCCACGCTACAGCCATACAACCAGCCGTACACAGCCATCCCATGGGCATCTATGCCATGGCAGACGTTCAGACGTCCATCGACCCGAAAAACAGATGCATGGCGGACAGTGGACAGATGTCCATTATGGTTTCACTGTGGAGGTGCAGGTCATATTGCTTGTCATTGCTGGCATCGAGGTGATTCATTCCGTCATCATCGACCTTGGTGTGACGGTCGACGTGTCAACGTCGAATACACTCCACGCCGTGGCGACACCTCTTTCTATGGAGCCCATTCTCAATTTGAGGACGGCTACACCACTATAGAGGAAGCAATGCCTACTCACCCTCCTGGTGTGAGACGTCGATCCCGCTCTCCGTCTGCCGCGCGTTTTCTTTGTCGCACCTTGATACAAGAAGGTCACCTAGCCCACGCTGGGGAAACTGCGGGCGGTGACCTCCGGAAGTAAGGTTGCAGGTCATAAAGATGACGACAAGACGTCCTCACAGCACGTCGTAGTACAGCCGCATAAGTCGTGAAAACGATGAAATTGTGACTGCCAACCTTAGTGTTCTTGACAGCCAGAAAGTGACAGCTTTAGTCGACACTGGTGCCGACTTCTCCAATATCACTCAGGACCTCGCCGACAGCCTCATAAACCTGAAGACACCGTGGACGGGCCCTCTCATAAAAACAGCAGGGGGCCAGTTATTGATACCCTCTGGAAGATGTACCGCAAAAATTGACATCATAGGCTCTTCTTTCACAGCGTCGTTCATCGTTATCGTCACATGCTGCAGAGATGTAATTCTTGGCATGATTTTTTCGGCAGTATGGCGCCGTCATCAACATACGAGAGGGATTGATTACGTTTTGCAACAGTTCGGAGTTGCCCACTTCTCCAGAGGCGTGACCAAACCAACTGCGTCTTTCTGATTACGACATAGTTCTCCCCCCTAGTTCATGCACGCTTGTTTCTGTGGCCGCCGCTGCTCACTTTGACGCCGTAGGAGTTACAGACCAAATAGGCTCGCTGCTCTTACCCCATGGCATTTCCGTCGCACGAGGTATCGTGAGAATTGCTGCCAGACACACGGACTTGCTGCTGACGAATTTTAGTGCAGAGTGCCGGCACCTTTCAAGAGGCACGGCTGTCGCTTACTTCGACGATGTCGTAAATGTCGAAGGCTGCTTGGCGGTAGTCGACGAGTCGCTAAATCTTGAGCCAGTGCCTGTTCTGGACGTTACCATTACTTTGCCGAAAGACGACGGATGCAGGCTCCTTGAGCAACTGGCCAAGTTTCAAGACTACATTTTGACATTATCAAGAGTTGGCCGCACGCCTCTAAGCAAGCATCAAATAATTACCGAGGAAACGACGAGACCTATTCACCAGCACCGTTATCGCGTGGCTCCAAAAGAACTTGAAGCGATACAACAGCAGGTAGACAGAATGCTTGAAGATGACGTCATTCAGCCTTCACAGAGCCCCTGGGCGTCACCTGTAGTCCTGGTTAAAAAAAGGGGTGGCAGCCTGCTCTTCTGTGTAGATTACCAGAAGCTAAATCAGGTGACCAGGAAAGACGTATATCCGCTACCGCGTATAGACGACTCTCTCGACAGGCTTCGACATGCTCGAGACTCTTCTTCAATGGACTTGCGGAGTGAATATTGGCAAATCAAAGTGGACCCGAGAGAGCGTGAGAAGATCGCTTTTGTAACACCAGATGGGTTATATGAATTTAAGGTCTAGCCATTCGGTTTGTGCTCAGTGCCAGCTACCTTTCAAAAACAAATGGATACCAGGCTTTCTGGGCTGAAGTGGAAAACCTGCCTAGTATAACTGGACGACGCCATAGTGTTCTCCGCAACGTTTGACGAGCACCTGGAAAGGCTTGAGATGGTCTTACGAGCCATACACAACTTTTGCTACGA
Source organism: Rhipicephalus annulatus (assembly GCA_013436015.1). Taxonomy (NCBI): domain Eukaryota; kingdom Metazoa; phylum Arthropoda; class Arachnida; order Ixodida; family Ixodidae; genus Rhipicephalus; species Rhipicephalus annulatus. The sequence continues at coordinate 469,284 of WOVY01002444.1, read as the reverse complement.
AAAGCTGCGATTTCTTCGTCATGTCTTCAATAATGCAGTTGTTGGTCCCAATCCTGAAAAAATCGCAGCTGTAGAACAGTTTCCTATGACCGCTATAAAGGCTTTCAGACGCTTTCTTGGCCTCTGTGCATATTATAAATGATTTATCGCGGACTTCGCACGCATAGCCTCACCGTTAACTCGCATCACGAGAGAAGACGTCACTTTTTAGTGAAATAACGAAGAGAAAGGTGTTTTTAAAAATCTAGGCTGGCGCCTACAAACACCTCCATTCCTTGCCTACTTCGACGAGAGAGAGCCTACGATGCTTTACACCGATGCTAGCAATGTTGGTCTGAGAGCTGTGCTTGTGCAGCAGACAGAGCGCACAGAAAGGGTTATCGCTTACGCAAACAGAATGTTAACACGCGCTGAGGCTAATTACTCCACGACCGAGAAGGAATGTCTCCCCGTGGTATAGGCGGTTACAAAACTTCGTCTGTATATGGCTGCCTCTTCAAAGTAATTAGCGGTCACCACTCACTGTGTTGGTTAACAAATCTTAAAGACCCTACCGACCGATTAGTGCGTTGGAGTCTGAAGTTGCAAAAGTTCGATATGGCAGTCGTAATTGATGATTGATTGATATGTGGGGTTTAACGTCCCAAAACCACTACATGATTATGAGAGACGCCGTAGTGGAGGGCTCCGGAAATTTAGACCACCTGGGGTTCTTTAACGTGCACCCAAATCTGAGTACACGGGCCTACAACATTTCCGCCTCCATCGGAAATGCGATATGGCAGTCGTACTTTGGTGGAAAAAGCGATATATGGACGCCGACTGTTTGTCCCGTTCACCCATTGAATCGGCAACCATACCCGAGGAAGAGGAGACATTATATCTTGGGGTCCTCGACACGACTACCATTGCGCAGCAACAACGTGACCACGCAGAGTTGCTTGGCTTAATTACCTACTTGGCTGGCAGGTCTCAGAAGGCGCCAGGAGTTTTCGCAAGAGTGCTGTTATTGTTTTGTTTCTGGGGCGGAGCACTCTACAAAAGAAATTTTTCGTCGACGGGATCGGTCTATCTGCTCGCCATCCCAGCAGCCCTTCACACCGAAGTACTGAAAGCATGCCACAACGAGGTTACCTCTGGCCACTTTGGTTACACGAGAACGTTGGCGAGGGTACAGCAAAGATACTACAGGCCAAGACTTACCATAGCCGTGAAGCACCACGTTCGTATCTGTCTCGACTGCCAGTGATGCAAGTCACCATTGACTAAACCAGCTGGCCTCCTGTAAACCGTACAGGTCCCAACGACTCCATTCCATTAGATTGGCATGGACATTTTGGGCCCACTCCCTACTTCTACTGCAGGCAACCGATGGGTTATCGTCACGACGGATTATCTGACCCGTTATGCCGAGACAAAGACTATCCAGAGAGGTACAGCAGCGGAGGTGGCAAGATTTTTCCTCGAGAATATCGCACTGAGGCGTGGTGCACCAACCGTCGTTATCACAGACAGAGTAACCGCATTTATCGCAGCTCTTTTGGACCATTTCTTGATGCTGAGTGGAACAGCGCATCATAAGACCACCGCCTAGCGCCTACAAACAAACGGACTGACAGAGCGTCCAAACAAAACCATTGATGACATGCTTGCGACGTACGTAGACGTTGACCACTAAAATTGAGATAAAATTTTGGCTTACATAAGGTTTGCATGCCACACAGGCAAGCAAGAAATGACCCGCATGGCACCGTTCAGCCTCGTTCATGGACGGGAAGTATGAACGATGTTAGATGCAATGTTACCACAGGAAGGCGACGACATTGTGCCGGACGCCGACACGTTTAGGGAACGCGCGGAAGAAGCTAGGCAACTTGCACGTTTACGGATAAGCCAGCAGCAAGAGCACAATGAAGGCCGCTAAAATGGTCACCGCAGAACAGTCGTCTACCAAACTGGACACAAAGTATGGGGTTGAGCACTCGTACGGAAACGAGAACTTTCTGAAAAGCTGTTAGGAAGGTACTTTGGACCGAACCTTGTGCTGCAATGACAGAGTGATGTCACTTACGAAGTTGTTTCCGACAGTTCGTATAGTACAAGGCATTGCCAGCACCTTCCTGAACTCGTTCACGTAGTCCGCATGAAGCCTTACGTCAGCGAGTGAATGCGTGAGACTTTTCTTGAGAAAAAACTGCACTACAGACTTCGAATAGGGACGACGCTCTTTAAGAGGGAAACAAATGACGCGCGTCTATATGTGGACGAGAACGATGATGGGGGATTTAGTGGACACGAGGTAGTGGGCGTCTAGCCTCACTCTAGACCGAAGAAAGCAATCTCGGAGCTCAGCTGTTGAGAACACGCTGCTTTCGTTGTCTCAAGGTGTACCTGTGTTTTGTTCGCTTTGTACCGCGACAATATATACATATTGTAAGACAGTAGCAGCGTTGCAGTCTCGACGGCGTTTATTAGGCCGAATCGCCGGATCAACCTTTCGAACGAAGACGACGTTTTTCGTGACGATGATTATATACAGATGAAGAGGATGAAGGTCAAACGTTTTCAATATTGTGCTTACACTAATTTCCCCCTCACGCGGAAGCGGCCAATTAGGCCGCTGTTTATTACGGTGGTGTACGGCGCACGAATGGTTTTAAGCGCGACACGTGAACAACCTCCGTACCACGAAAACGGCCGTCGGGAGACATGACAACAGGGGTTACTCGATAGTTAACAGGAGACGTCTGCTCGACTATAGCGTTGGGGCCGATGAAACTTGAGTGAAACTTATCACACAGTACGAGAACCCGCGTTGGGGTCCACAACAGTACTTCGTCTCCAGTATTGAAGTGAAGTACGCGGTGGACGCCATCGTAGCAAGTCTTCCGCTCTTGTTGGCTTGCCTGTGTATTGAGGTGGGCGCGTCAGTGACAATCGGCCAGGCGAGAGATTAAGTGCTCCCTCGATGACGATGACGAGTTCACAGAGACATCAAAAAAGGAGATGTCGAGCGGAGATGTTGGTTGACGGCCATAGACGAGAAATAATGGGGAAGAGCCCGTGGTGCGCTGCGTAGTGGTATTGTACGCAAATGTCACGAATGGCAAGATGGTATCCCAGTTGGTGTGGGCGGCGTTAATATACATAAATATCATGTCGGTCAAAGTTCGATGGAATGCTCTGTGAGGCCGTTAGTCTGGGGTAGTAGCTGGATGTCGTCTTATGAATCGTATTATATGCGTGAAAGACTTGTTCGAGTAGTTTCGAGAGAAACGCCTTGCCACGATCGCTCAATAAGATGCGTAGTGCACCATGCCTTAAAAAGATTGCCTCCATAAAAAATTGTGGCAATGTCCTCTGCTGATCCTGAAGGAAGTGCAACTGTTTCGGCGTACCTTGGTCAACTGCTGTGAAAATCCAGCGCTTGCCGCTAGTTGATATTTGTAGCGGTCCGTAGAGGTCAATGCCAATGACATCGAAGGGAGCGTCAGGACAAGGCAGAGGTTGTTGAAGACCGGCCGTAGAGGAAGTGGGTCGTTTGCGGCATTGGCATAGCGAGCATGACGCAACATATCGCGCTACGCAGTTGGAAAGGCCAGGCCAGGCAAAACAACTGCGGATGTGTACATAGTTTTTTTGAAAACCGAGATGACCAGCCTTGGTGTCATCGTGAAGCGCCTCCAAAATCTGCGCCCTTAGAGAACGAGGAGCACCAGGAACCCAGCGCTGTCCTTCGGGGTGGAAGACAAAGCGGTAAAGGATTGAGTTTTCAGTCTTGAAGTTCCGTAGCTGTCGATGGGCGCGAGCGTTGGAAGGACGAGAGGAGCCTTGAAGGCGCTACATTAGAGAGCGACAGTAAGTGTCGCTGCGTTGGTGGGATGCAAACGTGTCGTTGTTGAAGGTACAAAAAAATCGACAGCGGCGAGTGAATGAACTGACGGAGACACTTTGATGGGTTCACTCACAGTTGGCGATAGGCCAGGAGTGCCTGAGGAGGATTGTAAAGGACAGCGGCTAAGGGCATCGGCATCGTTGTGTTCCTTGCCGGCTTTGTAGATAACGTGAAACTCGTATTCTTCAACACGAAGTATCCAGCGACCGAGACGTCCAGACGAAATCTTCAACGTCGACAGCCACCACAAAGCGTGGTGGTCAGTGACGACGGTAAAGTGGTGGCCGTGAAGATATGGTCGAAACTTCTGGATGGCCCAGACAACGGCGACACACTCCTGCTCGGTGATGGTGTAGTTTTTCTCTGCTGCTGTGAGGGTGCGACTTGCGTATGCGATCACACGTTCGTCATAACGCTCTGTTCGTTGCAGAAGTACAGCACCGACTCCGTGTCCGCTGGCATCAGTAAGAAGGAGAGTAGGTGCGGCGTTATCGAAATGACAAAGCACTGGCTCAGACGTGAGGGCACGTTTCAAGGTGTCAAAATTCATTTGGCATTCGTCCGACCATACGTATGATGCTCCCGAAGAAAGGAGTTGGTGAAGTGACGCAGCAATGGTGGCGAAGTCTAGTATAAAGCGCCGGAAGTACGACGGAAGGCCAAGAAAGCTTCGGAGCTCTTTGACGCGCTGAGGCACCGGGAAGTGAAGAACGGTGGTAATCTTGTCGGGATCAGGCCGGATTCCATCTTTGCTGACGAGATGTCCGAGTATTTTAATACTTTTGCTAGCAAAGTGGCACTTCTTGGCGTTGAGCTGAAGGCCAGCAGCTGCGAGACACGTCAGAACTTCATCCAGGCGCTGTAAATGCTGTTCGAATGTTGAAGAAAATATGACGATGTCGTCAAGGTAACATAAGCAAGTTTTCCACTTAACGCCTCGCAATACGATGTCTGTCAGTCTTTCAAACGTTGCTGGCGCATTGCAGAGGCCGAAAGGCATGACGTTAAATTCGTAGAGCCCATCGGGTGTGGCAAAAGCAGGTTTTTCCTTGTCATCCTCGTGCATTGGAATTTGCCAATAACCGGGGTGCAGGTCAAGGCTCGAAAAGTATTTCGCTCCTTGTAAGGAATCTAAGGCATCATCAATGCGAGGCAAGGGATATACGTATTTTCTGGTTACTTTGTTTATTCGCGGTAGTCAACGCAGAATCGCACCGAACCGTCTTTTTTTTCTTACGAGAATGACAGGTGACGACCAAAGGCTTGAGGAGGGGCAGATGATGTTTTTGCTTGAGCATATCATCTCGCGTTCGCTGAAAGAAACACGGTATGGTCGTCGACGGACAATAGAAGTTCCGTCGGTGTGTATGTGATGAGCCACCACAGAAGTCTGGCTCAGAGCAGTGAAATGTACGTCGAAAGGAAATTTATGCTTAGACAACAACGCCAGTAGTTCGTCTGCTTGCGGGGGAGTGAGATCCGTGCTGATGGTATTGACGAGAGCCGTAGTGGATGGAGCATCTGTTGGTATTGAACGTGATTCCACAAGACTGGTATCCGAAGCCACTACAGAGATAGGCTGTGCGTCCACGCTGGAAACTACAACAGTGCCCTTGGTCAGCAGAATCGGCTCATTGGTGATATTCAGTACTGCGAGAAATGCGGTGCCATTGGAGAAGCGGACAAGACTCGATGAAAGTGAACTCCCTCTGGATGGACAACGAGCTGATGAACTGACTAGGACGTCACCGTGGTCAATGAAGTCAGACATAACCGTGATAACGTGCTCGTGGTTAGGTGGCACAAGGAAGTCATTGGCTGTTCGTAGCCGGTCACATGATTATTTCGGGGAAATATCATCCGTCTCTCGCATATGTATGAGTCTTTGTCGACAAGAGATGGAAGAAGCAGCATCAGAAAGAAAGTCCCATCCCAAAATAAGCATAAAAGCACAAGAATCCAGCACGGCAAATTGAATATGATGAAGGATCCCATCAATGAAAACTCTAACGGTGCACTGTGCTGATGGCCGTATCTGCGAGTCATTTGCGCTACGTATCAGAGTGCCAGTATAAGGTGTGGTAACCTTACGTAGACGAGTACACAAATCCACATGAATAACAGAAATAGCAGCCCCCGTGTTCACCAAAGCCTGAACTAGTACACCTCCCACATGCACTAATAACAAGTTGGCTGGGCCCTCTGGAGGTCTTAGTGTTTGTTCGAGCGCTGCAGCTTTCCCTCCAAAAACTGCACCAGCTAGTTTTCCGAGTGGTCGTCAGAAGTAGGTACAGCTGGTCTCAGAGGAGATGCTGAGCGTCGTAGAGATGATGATGATGATATATGGTGTTTTTTGGCGCAAGAGCCAATTGTTGGCCAAAGAGCGCCAGTTCATCTTACTAAAAATATGGACAATGATTGTGATAAGCGGCTGTATAGGGGCCATAAAATTCCTCGCGATAAGGCGGGTAAGAACATACAAGTAATAAAATGATGACCATGCCGTGAAAGATGTGTGTGGTGTGAATAGATGACAAAAGTTGGTGATAATAAAAACGATGTTGGATATGTATTGCATTAGCACAAGTGCCTCACCCGTTCATTCCCTTGGGTCCAAGGGCCGTGAGGCAAGTGCTTTCTTGTATAACCTCTGCAGCAAAAACCTCTCTAGACAGGTCGTGCTACGGAATGCCCGGGTATATGATATGAAAATCATGAATTTCTTTTAAATACGCTAACAATGATTTATGACTAAAAAGCGGTTCCCTACCGACGAACATTGCAGGGTGTAAAGGTATATGTTGTCGGTAGGGTAATGGAAAATGTCGTTTTCTTTGAGTTTCTAAGTTTTTGCATTGGATTAACATGTGAAGGACTGTCAATTTTTCACCACATCTGTCACACAATGGTGGATCGCCACCAGACAAAAGGTATGCGTGTGTCGTGTATGTGTGTCCTATCCTGAGTCTCGTTAGTATTACCTCTGTATGACGCGATTTCGATACGGGCAGCCAATGACCAAGGTGTGGCTTAATAACATGTAGTTTGTTTTGTGTGTGTGTATCCCACTTGCTCTGCCAGTATACTCTGAGGTTTCGTTTGAGAGACGGCTTAAGATCAAGGGCCGGGATTGATATGGGTGTAGGGGCAGTGCTTTTGTGGACGGATGCAGCGAGCTGATCCGCCCTCACGTTGCCTTGAATCTCATGGTGCCCTGGCACCCAGCACACTACGACATGTTGGTTGAGTGTGTAGAGTGTGCATAAAATGGAGTAAAGTGAAACGAGGACAGTGTTTTTTTTTGTTTTTTAAGACTGTGCAGAGCCGTTACCACACTGAGGGAGTCTGTAAAAATTACTGCTTTTTGTATTTGTATTTTTTTGATGTGTTTAGCTGCCACAAGTATCGCGTAAGCTTCTGCTGTGAAGATACTTGTGCCTGGATGTAGAGGGCCAGCATCCGAAAAGGAAGGGCCAACAGCAGCGTAGGACACAGAGGAATTAGACTTAGAGGCATCTGTAAAGAACTGAAGACGTGTGTATTTGTGTTGAAGTTCCAGGAAATATGTTCGGATATGGGCAATAGGCGCATGTTTAGTAACTTCTAGGAAAGACACATCGCAATCTATAGTTTGCCATTGCCACGGTGGAAGGTATGCAACAGGGGCCATTAAACTGTGTTCGAGTGACACTCCAGTGTCCTCAGCTAGACCCTTCAGGCGAATTGAGAAGGGCTGCCTCATTGAAGGCCTGTTTTGAAACAAAATGGAGCTCGACAAATCATTAATAGTAGAGTATGAGGGGTGCCTCTTGTCTGCTTTCACCTTAAGAAAATATACAAAGGACATGTAAGTTTTTTGCAGATGAAGCGACCACTCATTCGACTCAACGTAAAGGCTTTTTACGGGGCTGGTGCGAAAAGCACCCGTAGAAAGGCGGATGCCTAAATGGTGCACGGGATCCAGCATCTTCAAAGCGCTTTGAGTTGCAGACTGATAAACAATGGCCCCATAATCTAAGCGGGTGCGAATGAGGCTTCTATACAGGTTCATGAGGCATTTCCTGTCACTACCCCACGTAGTACGTGACAACACTTTTATAACATTCATGGCTTTTAAACATTTTGTTTTTAAATACTTTATGTGTGGTATGAAGGTCAACTTGTTGTCCAAGATTAAGCCTAAGCATTTATGCTCCGCATTCACAGACAGACGTTGGCCGTTCAGTTCAATGTCGGGTTCTGAGTGCATGCCTCACTTTTGGGAGAACTAGACACACGTGTTTTTTCCTGGGTTCAGCCGGAATCCGTTTTCCTCTGCCCATTTGGAGACCTTGTTTAAACCTAACTGAACCTGCCGCTCACACAATGCTAGGTTGCATGACTTAAAGCCAAGCTGGACGTCATCGACATATGTGGAATAGAACATGTTGCGGGGGATGGACAGGTACAAGGAATTCTTTTTAACAATAAAAAGTGTACAACTAAGTACACCACCTTGCGGTACTCCCGTTTCTTGCACAAATGTTTGCGAGAGAATACTGCCCACACGGACACGGAATTTCCGATTGGACAAGTAACTTTCGATTATGGAAAGCATTCTACCGCGGACACCCAGTTGAGACAAGTCTGTTAATATGCCAAAACGCCATGTTGTGTCGTAGGCCTTCTCGATATCGGGAAACACTGAGAGGAAGTATTGTTTGTGGACGAAAGCGTCTCGGATCTGTGCCTAGATACGCACCAGATGGTTGGTGGTGGATCTACCCTCCCGAAATCCACACTGAAATTGGTCGAGCAGATTGTGTGTTTCAAGGAAATGTAAAAGTCGGCGGTTTATCATTTTTTCAAAAAGTTTACAAAGGCAGCTGGTTAGTGCAATGGGCCTATAACTTGAAACTAAGGAAGGGTCCTTGCCCTGTTTTAAAATAGGGATAACAATAGCCTCTTTCCAGGAAGCAGGGATGGTGCCTGAAAGCCAGATAGCATTGTATAGAGAGAGTAAAGTTTTTCGCGTTTTGAGCGGCAGGTTTTTCAAAATTTCATACGTGACACGGTCGTAGCCTGGAGCGGAATTAATGCAAGAGTTTAGTGATGTTTGTAGCTCAGCTAAGTTGAAAGATTGGTTGTATTCCTCGTAATTTGTGCACTTGGATTCTAGTTTCTGCTTTTCTATCTTTGCTTTGTATCTTTGGAAAGCTTCAGTGTAGTGTGACACGCTAGACACCTGCTCGTAGTGTGCACCGAGGAAGTTCGCTTGATCTTCCAGGCTGTCACCCTGAGTGTTTACGAGTGGGAGTGAGTGTACTTGTCTTCCTGCTACCCTACGAACCATGTTCCAGACTTTAGCCTCTTGTGTAGATGAATTTAACCCTGATAAAAACTTTGCCAGCTTTCTTTTCTGGCCTGCCGACGCGTTCTCCTGCCTCGAGATTTTATTTTCTTAAAGCTCTCAAGGTTTTCCGCTGTCGGCGAGTTCCGCAGCAACCTCCATGCCCTGTTCTGTTCCTTTCGCGCATTCTGACACTCAGTGTTCCACCACGGGACATGTCGTTTGCCGGGCAGTCCAGACGTTTGTGGAATGCACTTGGCTGCGGCGTCAGTAAGAAAGGCCGTGAAGTACAGCACAGCTTCATCTATGCCTAACCCGCATATGTCAGTCCAATTCAGGTGAGTAAGCTTTTGAAATTGTTCCCAGTTGGCTTTGTTTACCAGCCATTTGGGACATGTGGAGGACATTCATTTATTACTGGTGTACTCAAAACTAAAGGGAAATGGTCACTTCCCTATGAATTATTTATGACTTTCCACTGAACTAATGGTACAAGTGAAGGAGATGCGATACTGAGGTCTATGGAAGAGTAAGTTTTGTTGGCAAGGTTATAGTATGTTGCCTCTTTCCTATTCAACAGACACGCACCCGATGAAATGAGGAATTGTTCAATGAGACGACCTCATGCATCACAGCGAGAGTCACCCCACAGACCATTATGTGCATTCAGGTCCCCAAGGAGCAGATAAGGTTCAGGTAGTGCGTCTATTAAAGACTGGAATTGAAGTTTTTCGAGACGATGGTGCGGAGGTATGTACAAAGAGCAGACAGTGACAAGTTTGTTTAGAATAACTGCTCGTGCAGCCACCGCATCGAGGGAAGTTTGAAGGGGTAATTGTGTGCATGATATACCTTGACTTACTATAACCGCTACACCACCGGATAGTAGCATGGCATCATCTCTATCCTTTCGGAAGATTATGTAGTTACGTAAAAAGTTTGTGTTAGTTCGTTTTAAGTGTGTCTCTTGTACACACAGCACTCTTGGATTGTTTTCATGGAGGAGTTCTTGTAAGTCATCGAGGTTTCGAAGAAGGCCTCAGATGTTCCACTGTAATATTTCTGTCTGCATATTTAAACAAGAGAGATGCTGCTGTGTGTACAAAGAGTATCCTGTGTTGGAGTGAGCTCGTTAATTCAGGTGGCAGGACGGTTGTCCGGCCCCGTTATTGATTTTTTTTATTTTTCTTGGCGCGCTCCAAGGAGGCGCCCCGCTCTTTTGGTACCAAGGGTACTGTTGTATCCATTGCCTCCTCAGAGGCACTGGGTGCCCGCACAAGCGAGCTGGTGGTTCGGATTTTAGGCCTCGCCTGGTGAGGGGAGGCCTTGAGACCAGAGGACCCTGGAGTCTCCGGCCTCAATTCACTAGGAGGCGGAGTAGACTGAACTACTGCCGCCTTGGGGGCAGGTGCCACAGCCGTCGGCTCGCTCTGCGCTGGCCGAAGGAGTGGCGAGGGCTGGTGCGGCGTTGCCCCCTGACGTGCCGCATCAGCATATGTAGCGCCATAAAATGGCGACACTCTTCGTCTTGCTTCGTTGAATGTGATATTTTCTTTAATTTTCGATGTGATGATTTCCTTTTCTTTTTGTACAAAATGAGCAAGACCGTGAGTATGCGGCATGATTTCCACCACAGTTCACACAGTGTGATGGGTCTTCGCAATTGTCAGAAATGTGGCCTGACACTCCACATTGTGCACAAGTTTGGTGACCACGACAGCTTTGTGAGCCGTGGCCATACTTCTGGCAATCAGAACAACGACGTGGGTTAAGTATGTATGGTCTGATCGACGTCTTTGTGTACCCTGTTTGAATACTTTTTGGGAGATTACTGGAAGCGAACGTGAGTATTAGGTGTTTTGTTGGTGTTGCCTTGTTGTCTCTTCTAATGGTGATCCTTTGTACATTGGTCACATTCTGACTCTTCCACCCCTCCAGAAGTTCCTCTTCAGTCAAGCTGAGCAAATCAGCATCAGATACTACTCCACGGGTTGTGTTCATGAATCTGTGTGGCGTTACAGTGATGGGAGTGTCACCAAAAGTTGAAAGATTCTGTAGCTTTTCAAACTGTTCTTTTTCTCGAACTTCAGGGAGGAGGTCTCCGCTGGCAATTTTGGTAACTTTGAGCCCGGCTCCTATAGTTTCTGTGAGACATCTGGCTACTACAAAGGGGGATACAGTTCTGGCTTGCTTGCTGCTTATCTCACTATGTATAACATGAAAATGGGGGAAGTTTTCAGTTGACCGGTTGAAAAATCCCAAGTCTTCGGCGCGTACGCGCTTTAAGGCGGTACGATCACTTAATAATGGAAATGCTCTATGCATGCCAGTTTAATTTTCTTCAGAAGCGTTGGCGGCCACCCACCACGGCGCCCAACGAGGGGACGCTACATGTTTGCGGGTGCTAAAACCTGCAGATGCCAGCCGTACAACGCTACTATAACCCAAAGCGCCTAGACCAAGGTAGGCTATTTGCACAGGGTTAACCCTAGCCGCCAGAAAGTTTGGAAGTAAACAGAAGAGAGGAGAAGACAGGATAGATAAAAAGTGAGAGATAAAGACGAAGATGTAGGGAGAGAGAGATAGGAAAAGGCGACTGTCGATTTCCCCTGGGTGGGTCAGCCCAGGGGTGCCGTCTACGTGAAGGCGGGGCCAAAGGGGTGTGTTGCCTCTGCCGGGGGGCCTTAAAGGTCCAATCACGCAGCGTCGGCTCAACCCCCAGGATCCCCTTTTCACCGGACACGGCAAAGCCACGCACGGCTAGGCGTGGGAGGGAGTAGAAACTCCCCCGTTAGCTCGGGTCCGTGGTGTCGCTACACACCAAACGCCTACTTGCGCAGGCGCCCCTGCGGGGGAGCGTCGTAGAGGTGAAAGGGACCGGCGGCGTCCGGGATAGCAGGGGCGAGGTGCGGCGAGTGGAGAAGTCGGAGAGAAGGAACGTGTCGTAGGGCGTCGCTGGTACTGGTTCGGGGATGGCGGTGAATGCCTTTCGTAAACATCGTAGCCACGGCGTTCGTCCTGTTGGCGCTTGCGGCAAAATCGTGAATTATGGCCCTGAATGCCACAATAGTAACATATTGGGCGAGGCGAGCACCAGGGGGCGTAGTGTGCTGGAGCTGTCACAGGTGCTGGTACTGGCGCTGGGACAGGCGAGTGTGGTGCAATTGCTGCTACGTTGGACTACGCAGCAACAGGATGCGCGTGCTGAACCAAGGCAGGTGGCATGGCAGCGACTTGCGCATACGTCATGGGTGGTGTTGGTGGCACCGTAGTGTTCTATGGTAGAGCGCCAGCCATGGATGACAGCTCCTCTTTGATGATGTCGCGCAGACCAGCAGATTGAGAGTGAGGCCGAGAGACGGTTGCACATGACAACCCTAGCGCTTGAAGTTCCTCGCGAATCAGAGTGCGAATCAGCGCGCGCAAATCCTCATCCGAGGAAGGCCGGCTGTCATTGGCGTCTGGGTAGTCTGGGTGCAATCGAATGGCTTGGAGTTCATCAAGATGCTGACATGTCGTGATGACGTCTTCAACGGTGGTGGGGTTTTTAGCAGCCAGAGCGTTAAACGCGACATGGCCTATTCCTTTGTTGATGTGGCGAACACGATCAGCTTCTGTCATCGCCGAGTTCACGCGGTGGCAAAGGGCAATGACGTCTTCAATGTACGAAGTGTACGTCTTCCCGGGAAGTTGGGCACGCCCATCGAGCTTTCGTTTCGACACTTCAGAATGGATGTTCGGTTTTCCGAAAATCCGACGGACTTGTTGAGCAAAAGTAGGCCAATCCGGGAAGCTGCTCTCGTGGTTAAAAAACCACGTTTTCACCTTCATCAGACAGATAGAAGGCGACGTGACGAAGTTTTCGAGGCTCATCCCATTGGTTATAAACACTGGTCATGTCGTATTCTTTTAGCCATACCTCGACGTCGTCGCGTGGAAGACCACAGAAGGTGGGTGGATCGCGCTGCCGGGCGTTGACGATCCACACAGGAATGGTTGGTTGGACAAGGATGCTGGATGTTCCGTGCAGCGGTTCTTGAGCCATGACAGCGGACGGGGGAAGCAAGCGGCGACCCGAATGAAGCTCCAGGGGAACGTGACGTCGGGGGGGACTTGGGGATCAAAGCACTTCCACCACTCTGCAAGACAGTAGCAGCGTTGGAGCCTCCACGGCGTTTATTAGGCCGAATCGCCTGATCAACCCTTCGAACGAAGACGACGTTTTTCGTGATGATGATTATATACAGATGAAGAGGATGAAGGTCAAACGATGTCAATATTGTGCTTACGATATATATATATATATATCGTAAGCCGAGGGCCCGCAGCTCTTCCCGCAGGATTTGTCGGATCATTTGCCGTAAAGAGTTTTCAGAAACGGCGGCGTTTTGAGCGGCGGCACCAACAGGCGTTTGGTCGGGCAGGCGGTCAAAGTGGCGGCATCGTTGCCGGAGCGCCCGCTCAATGACAGTCGCCTCTTTGATGAATTCATCCACTGTTGTTGGCGGATTTCGTACAAGGCCGGCGAAAAGCGGTTCCTTAACTCCCCGCATCAGATGACGAACTTTCCTTGCCTCGGGCATGTCAGGGTCAGCGCGGCGAAATTGACGGGCCATATCCTCAGCGAACATGGCGACGCTTTCGTTCGGCTTTTGCATGCGGGCTTCGATCATCTGTTGTGCGAGATCCCGTTGGTACGCACTAAGGAACGTCTCGAGAAGCTTTCGGCGGAAATTGTCCCAGGTTTTGAAAGTAGGCTCCCTGTTCTCGTACCATGTGTGAGCGCTATTTTCCATTGCGAAGTAGGCACGGCTAAGTTTTTCTTGCACGCTCCAACGATTCACCACAGCGGTCCGCTCGAACTGGTCGAGCCAGTCCTCGACATCTTCATACGGTTCTCCACGGAAGACTTCGGGAACACGAGGAGTCTCAAAAGTTACCTGGTAAGGGTGAGTGGTCTGGGCCGGGGGAAGATTCGCAGACGCTGAAGGGGCCGCCATGTTGGTAACAGGAGATGCCGTCAAGAGTTCTGGGCTTAGGCCTAATAGGCGCCGGCTGAATCGGTGTACTGGAGTCGCAACAAGACGTTGAGGCTCCGGACTGGGTGTACGGTCCCGAACAACGCTTTCTTGCATCAGGTTGCAGGCCCCAGCACCTCCACCAGTGTCGCGACGTCAAGAGAGAGGTCGTACTCGAAGACGCTGAGAAAACAGCAGCGGGTCGGTCTTTTTGTTGACCGCGTGAGAGAGAGTTCCTCATCTTTCTCGTTGTTGCGTTCTGCATAAAAGCGTGCAGATGCGCGTATGCGCTATCGCCTTTGTCTTTTTCGCGAGACGCATGTGACAATATATATATATATATATATATATATATATATATATATATATATATATATATATATATATATATATGAGATATAACAGGCAGTAATGCGAAGTAATGTACAGGGGAAGTTATTAGAACCAATGAAATTTAAATAGGAAGAAAGAAAAGTGGATGAAAAATTAACCTGCCGCGAGCACGGCTGGTTATTTTTTCATCCACTTTTCTTTCTTCCTATTTAAATTCCATTGGTTCTAATAACTTCCCCTGTACATTAATTGGCATTACTGTCTGTTAGATCTCATTAATATTGTGTTAAAACACGGAAAAACCAACCTTTGGTATACACTTCTTTCCCTTATTTCATTAAACGAGGGTCTCATACTGGCAGACATGGTGTCATCAGGTTGTATACGAGGGACTATTAATCAGCTGCCCGCTCATAATAAGTTCACGTGCTACGTGACGCCAAACATGCGCATAAAAGAGTGTTTTCACACTCGTCGCTTGCCTTATATATGGCGCTGATTGTCACTCCTAGTTCTTTCCCTTATTTTATATAAATATATATATAATAAATTTATAAGTTTCGCCAGTACCTTCCTTGGCAATATTGTCTGTTATATCTCGATCAATATTGATGTGTCTAACACAAAAAAAGCAAGCCGTTAAGTATACTCTTCTTTCCCTACTCATCAATGAGGGCCTCGTACTGGCAGACTTGTTGCCTTTAGGTTGATTACCAGGGACTATTGGTCAGCTGGCAGCTCGTAATAAATTAACGTGCTAAGTGACGCCAAACAGACTCATAAAGAGTATGCCACACTCGCCGCCGTGGCTACTGGTGGCACTGACACTCTCAAGCTTAATATCACATATATACCCAATAAAGTGGCTGGTGAATAGCCGCTGTGAGCGCTCAGTTGTGGAGCATCGAGTGATGCTATACTTTGGCAGCATCGCGAAGGCGGTCAATGGCCACCCGCCATATTTACTAGTCTGTCCGAAGGTGGCAGGTTTAGTTCCTACCCACAGAACGTTATCTTTTCACCCCCTTTTCTTTTTTCACATTCACTTGACAATTCGATTTAATAGCTTACCTTTACCTTCCTTGGCATAATTTTTGTTAGATCTCATTATTATAGTGTCAAACGCGGAAAAACGATCTCCTAAGTATACACTTCTTTCTATACATGGACGCAACAATGCCCGGGTACATGCTCTGCGGAAAAGACAAAGGCATATAAAGCATTGTCGGCCTATTAGGCATGCGCGGCCGTATGCCTCGGCTTCTTCGTCCATGGCGACTGCCAGCGCGGATACGCGGTAAGCGCAGCTAGTGGACGGCGTGTTCTCCTGGATCAACACCATCAACTTGCTTGGACACCGCCATGACTGGACGGACTAGCAGATATGGCGGGTGGCCATTTACCGCTTTCGCGATGCTGCCAAAGTACAGCATGTCTACGGAGACGTCAGCCCGCTGTCCTCGGGTGAGTCGTGTGCGAATTTCACAAGTTTCTTCCACCCTCTCTCAAATGCCTATGACAGCCTCTCTGCCTACCCATCGTCTACCATGAATTAGGGCTACGAGACAGACAACGTGACGAGTGGTGCTGAGGCCTCCATTACCCTGCCCTGCCTAGATAACCCAGATTGAAACAGCGACCATCCCCACGCTGCAGCAGTGCCTTATGACCCCTCGACAAAGAACGTCGCCGATTTCTCCGCCGGGAAAACTACACCAGATTCTGTATACCGCTACAGCCCTGTGAGTGTGCGTCGGAAAAGGCGCCAGCATCATACTGCCAAAAACACCAAGGATCTGCCACCTACATGACGGTGGGTAGGTCACTCTTGGGCTCCCCATCACTTGCACACATGGACGCGCCAGCTGCTGCTACAGGGTAATAATTTGGTTAATGCAAGTTCGAGTGACTTCGGTTGAACAGAATTCGCATGTGGTGTGAGCTCGAGTGAGTCTGGTTAAAGAAAATTTCGATGAGTCGGAGTTCGAGGAAGTTCAAAGCGCAAGATTTATTTTTTGAGTGAGTCCCATTGAGTTCAACGTCTTTTTTTTTTGGCCAACCTGAGGTGATATCACCACGGAATGGTAGCCCACAAAACGACGCGGACAAGAAAATAAAGTAAAAGAAGAGCACTTTCAGAAGATTTCTATAATAACGTGAAAGCTTCTATGTGTGTTAGCAATCATTCTTTGGCCTCATCGAAAAAGAATGTGATACTACTCAAAGAAGGCGAGTAGACCGGTGGGAGAGGGAGCAGGAGGTGTATTCTTCTATTGGTCCCCTGCCTTTTGCTTCGCACACGATGCGCATGCGCAGGATTCAATTGAGTGTCAAGTTTAGATGTCATATATTTTCAGTTCAAGCAATTACGCTTTCACTTGTGAGTAAGCGCTTGAGGTGTTCACTTCGTTCTCATTTTTCGCGCTACATTTACGCCGTAATGGATCTCTACTAGCTTGCTCGCCTCTCCGTTGTTCATCACACTGGTGACGCTTGTGACGCAGTATTTTAACACAAAGAAACACACACAAAAACCACAGGTAGATTACAGAACGGGCATGAAATAACGAATTTTATATGATGGAAATATTACACATATACGAGATGAAAAGGGATTCAAATAGCGCGTCTTAATTGTCTACTACGTACAAACAACGAGCCCCTACTCAACCAGTCTGACCTTACCTAACGGGCTTACCTGAATGGCCTTGGAATCCAAGACATCCACATCTGGCGTCTCTGGTAATAGAGATAGCGCTAAGTGGGAACAACCGAGGACGACCTGTGGTCTTCTTAGTCTCTATTCGTCCATTAGCTCTCGCCATGATCTAAAACCTGTCATGCTGCTACTCTGCTTGCATACATCACCGCTTGCGGATAAAGTGTGCATTGAAAAAATTCAGTAATAATTAGACCAACGACCAGCGCGTTAATGACTAAGATGTATGGTACAAGTTCGGCGACCTTAGTACTATTGTGGCCCAGAATATGTTGGGAAAAGCCACAATGCTCGCAAGATAGGAGAGAGTGAATTTCAAAAACACAATCATCACTTGAACCAGAAAAACTACGCAGCATACAACTTACTTTCTATGGTTGTATTACCACGCACGCTACCAAATATTTCACTGATGTTAACTAATAGAGCATGATGAAACTTTTATATCCAGAGAAAGTTAAACGTCCTATAATATAGCAAACAATACAGTGATAGTTGATATCAAGAACCACGCACAGACAACTACGAAACATACTCCAAACGCTGACAGTAATTTTCTCCAACAACAGACAGAACTGCGAAACTCGTTAAGTTGTATAAAGTATCAGCGGCCCATTACTTCACTGCCCGACAGGCTGCGATAAAACAAAAAAATGACGCAAACAACATTCGTAGCAAGCGCAACAACCAGCAAAAAAAACACAAAATTACCCGCAGCAAATAGTTTTTTTTATAACTTGTGCAATAAACCCTTGAGGGACTGTGAGTGATTTGATGCATATGCAAATTTTTGAAGCTATCCAATTTTTATGTAAAAAGGTAACATTTCGCTCAACTTCACATCCTGCAAACATGTGATGCCGAAAATAATGCGATCTCAAGGTGACCATAATGTCAGATTGCGACAGCCAGGGAATGCGCAAGTGAAAACCTTATGCGGCACGGCTTGTTGATGCAGAACAGCAGCACGGTCATTCGATCACTCGACGGCCATAAGAACGAAACGTGGCAGCTCGAATTTCATGTGCCCTAAATACGGCGACGTCGTTTTCGCAATAACGAGTGAGCATAGCATCAGGATTTACGTCATTCGAGAAGTCAGCCTTATAAGCCTAATTTTTCAAAAGCCGCTACTTGACGGGGCAAGATTGTGAAGAGTACGGTTGCGGCAGTAGCTTTGGACACGTACTCTGCAAAACTGGCACAGAGTGAGCGCAAGAACACAAAAAGACACCACTTGTGTGCGCTAGCGACTGCTTAAGCTAGTCGCGCAATTAAAAAATGGCAACAAATCACATTCGAAAACATGCAAAAAAGTTATGTGATCTTTCGTGAGAGAAACAAGCTTCGTCACACAGATGAGGAGAGGAGGAGAAAAATGACATAGAGTGAGTTTTTCAATTGAGATAAAGACAATTAACACTTAGGAAACTAGTGCATTGCATGCGGTGAGTGCTAATAAGAAATAGGCATACGAAAAGCAGACGCCATGACAGCGCTATTTCAACCGTGTTCTTTTCCGCCCACTTTGTTATGTGCATTCTCCGTCACACTAAAATAAGGCGTGTCGACTGCACCAAATAGGCCAAACAGCCCTAAAAAATTGTAAAAGCAGTTTTTCTACTAGTGCAGGCTCGCCATGCACAAGTGAAAATTAAGTAGCTTTATATGAACATGCCGAGATGCCGCAGTAGTCTAGTGTTGCAGAGCCGATTGTCTCAGAACTAGACCACTATCACCCGTACTAGATTGTACTACTGCTGACAACTGTTGACCCCAAGGTCGCGGTATCGAATGGCGGTGGTACTTTCACTAAAGACGGAAGTGCTTCATACACGTGTAAGAATATACTTCAGCCACTGTCACAATTCTTACTTCATGGTATTTGAGCAGTGTGCTCCTTTCGTAAACGTGGCCGCACTAGTGAGCGAAGTGACATTACTGCTCCTCTGAATCACGAATCTGATCTGATAAGCGTGTGCGAAGGAGAGACCATGCGCCATGGGGTCTCACGCTCTCAGAAACGCGAGAGGTACCTAAGGCAAGCACACTCCTCCATCTCGCCACTGATGAAGAAAACGCAGTGAAGTTGAGGAGCTCCGAGAACCGTCAAAGGTATATGGTGTATATAAATGGCTTGCCGTTTTCAGGCTTTCCAACGTACGCTTCATGGCTTAATAGGTTGCGTAGTACGCTGCAAAGAGGCTGGGCGCCTGCTACGAAATTTTTCATTCTTTTTTTAAAGACAATAGTCTTTCTTGGGGACTTTCGACACGAAAATTCTGGTCTGCCTGTCTGCCTGTCTGTCTGTCTGTCTGTCTGTCTGTCTGTATATTTGTCTGTTTTTCCACAGTTAACGGTATCCTAAACGGCACCAAACGATATCCCAAACGACAGGCTGCATCTGCAGTGCCCACCTATATTGCTCAAGATTCAGCGTTCCTACTTATGCGACTGCCAATTAAAAGAAATAATGGCGCATATCTGAGCCACCATAACAACACGTCAATATTCTGTATGGGTGTCTATTCACTAGAAAGGCATACATAGGTAATTATGAGGACCGTAGCGTTTATGACGCTGCGCTGGCCATGCAACACTTCCTTATAAACGCTAGTGTTTCCTGCGCTTTGCTAAGACGACATTGTGGTGGCACCTACCCGTTCCTTTGGGTGTTACACCTTATCACCTCCAAGACGGGCGCGCACGCCATGCGCTTTGTTTTCCAAGATAACTACCAGGTAGCGCTGCAGTCTCACGTGTGACGTCAATTGATGCGCTCGTTCGCCGTCGCTGCACGCTCGAGGCACTCTAACACAGCGCCTTCACTATAACATTCACTGATTTTCTTGCGCGGAATATCGGATAATTGTTTCGTTTACTCTCTCCAGGTGCAAGACTATCGTCTTTCGACCCCATTTGATGTGTAACATGCAGAACAGATCCAATTTTCGTATTGCAATGTCATAGTATATATAATACTAAGTCACATCCATTTCGGAAATACACCAGTGTAGCCGTCGTCGGCCTCATCAAAGACACATTCGTGTAAAGAAAAAAACTTGTAACGTGGAAAACTCGGGGTTATTTAAGATTCCTGAATTGCGAAGAAATTTACTCGTACAGATTGTTGTTCTTTGTACCAAGCATCCTGTATCAACATACTCGAATTATTGCACACTAATCTTTCGTGGCTTGAAGTTGTGTCATGAATTACACTAAAACTTACGCACACAATTCATTTCAGTAGCTCTAATGCGTTCAATAATTGAAAACAGGAACAACCTTCGATTTTGGTCTTCCTCCAGACGAAAGAGAATATAAAGAGAAGCGTGCGAAATGAAATATGCCACGAACACCGTGGAATGACTCGACCGGCCGGCAGTTCCGTAAATTCGAAAAGGGTTTTACAAGATGACATGAAAAGTGGTGTCATGAAAACGTATACACGAGTAAGCGAAAAAACGCAAAAACAAACCACGACATGGCCGTCGCCAAGGAACTGATTGAAACCGCAAAAATTGTTCAGTCAAATCACTAACCACAAAGAACCAGGGTCTGACAAAAATGTTTTCAAGCTAGTGGCTGGCAAGAAGGCTAGAAAGCTGCAGCCCTAGCAATAAAACACGAAAGAAAACCATAAAAACAAAAAAGCATGTGGCAACAAACTTTGTGACATAATTAAAGGGAGCTTATTTCAATATAAAGAGTGATAGTGATGACAGTGCTATTTATCGTGATAATGCTGACAACAGTTCGCTTGGCAATGTGCAATTTCACAGTAAATACAGAATCAATGTACACGCGATATTTCTGAGGCTCACATAATTCGCAAAAGGCGAGAAGCTTTTGCTCGCCTTTGCCATGGCAAGCCAGCCGTCTTGTGACTCGAAATTAGTGTGCCCAGGAAACCTGCAAGGATTCATCGAAACCTCTACATCTATTACGTAAGCTGGTCTTCGAAGAGAGAGCGCACGGAAACGACTCTTTACACCTTACCTAATGATGTAGAGCTAAAGTGACTCACGTGATCAGATCAGGCAAATAGGTCTCAGTAAAAAAGCAAAACCTAAATAAATGAAACAGAAGTAACACGATGGTAACAAACCAGAACTTTATATTAAAGCCTGTGGACATCGGCACGTGGCAAGCGTTGTGTCGGCATTCGGGCACTTCATTACCGGGATTCCCGAAGCCGTGAGTGTAGCGCGGAGGTGGGGGGGGGTGTGGTAGTGTTGCAGGGTGTTTTTATAGCTTCCACGACGCCGTTCGCATCGAGTGTGCGATGCTCTTCCGCTCGGTTAGCGTAAGGCAATGGCAGAAGGTGCGTTGGCGTGTGAAATTGGTAATATGAGTAGGATGAGGAGGGGTGGGCGGGGGAGGGCAGCAAGGCTTAATGGTAGAGGTGCGTGCTCGACGGGAAAAGTGAGAGTCAGGCCTGGAGCACGCACCCCAGTCATTTTGCATCTCTGACTAATGCTTGATAATTTTACAGTCGCTGACTATATGTTCTTCATCCTTCAATGGCCTTGGAGTGTGCTACCAGGGCCCTGCATTGAAGTTTGAAGCCGTATTTTGAATGTACAGTCAATTTTTCGGTCAACTCACCATAAAGTTCTTCTACATCGGCCTTTCTTGGTGGCTCGTGAGTGCTTTTTTTTTTCAGGACATTAGCGTGCGAGGGCAATCGTGCGTCATGGTGCGCTCCTCTCGCGCATTCTTTCAGGCAGCCACCAGAGCGCGAGTGGAAGGAAGGAATCATGTTTCACCTTCACTGTTCACTTCGGTTAAACTATACAACAGGGCCCCGCCGCGGTGGTCTAGTGGCTATAAGGTGTTAGGCTGCTGACCCGCAGGCCGCGAGATCGAATCCCAGCTGCGGCGGCTGCATTTCCTATGGATGCGGAATTGTTGTAGGCCCGTGTGCTCAGATTTGGCTGAACCTTGAAGAACCCCAGGTAGTCGAAATTTCCGGAGCCCTCCATTACGGCGTCTCTCATAACCAAATGGTAGTTTTGGGACCTTAAACTCACATATCCATCAATCAAGTTATACAACAGGGTGAAGAAAATAGCAAAACATCATGCAAGCCGAAATTCAGCTTCATTCTTCCTTTAAATATTCTTAATTAAGTACAGTAAAGAACTGTAATATATACTTTTATAATACCTGCATTTTAGCCGAACACAAAGAAATCAGAACATGGTGCCTCTATTAACTCAGTCATGCATTTTGTCACACATCTATCGAGAAGAACACCAGAAAGGCATGTGCTCGAAGCCATGAAGGCATACCGAGCAAGACTTCAATTCACATATAAAAAAAATCTCTTTTTGCTGGGCCTAAAAAGCAACACTCGCCGACGCCTCCAAAATTATTGTGTAAAATAAGCTTCCCAAAAGTGCCAAGTTCAGGCAGCCTAGTGGCTTTTCCACGTAACATTGGATTTTTCTAGCTTTTTTTTATACCGGTTGGGAAGTACATATTTCTGAGTATTCTGCTGGATGCGAGGCAGTTTCTCCGTGTCGAGACGCTCAAGTCCTCTAAGGCACTCGCTAAGTAAGTTGACGTATATTTCGCCACACGATAAAGGGAGTTTAGAACAGCAGCACCGCTACGTTATTCAAACACAGATTGTTTTTTTTTTACAATATGGCTTCCTTTACAGTACGGTAAATAGTTGCGCACTATTGTCACTATGAGGTAAGTGGGAGCGAAAGTATGCACTTGGCATCTGGTAGCCACGTTTTTCAAGGTATGAGCAACAATAAGTGTCACACACAGGACGCGTTGCTTGAGTCTCCAAGGCTGCCACCTCAGCGTTGAAAATAACTCCGCTTTTCGAAATGTTGGTGCCAATGGCGACTCGTGATCAGAATTTTTTTTATTTCTTCACGCTTTCGTCTTACTATGAACTTCTGCAATTATTCGATTTCTATATCACGAATTAAGTTGGGCTCACGTGCGGAGCGAAGTTACTTTTGTGCCTCCTACATTTCAATTTTTAAACTGAGGTGTCAGGGACACATTACAATGTTAAACGCATAAACTTTTTAGCTCAGCGAGAGGGCATGCTTTATTCGGGCAGACACCAAAAACGTCAGCGCATTGGCGCGTTTAACCATTTCTGTGTACGTAGCTGCTTATCTGACGCCTTTATGTGCCAGCGGTTAATGCTTTACCAGGCGCGATCTAGTCGTGAAAATCATCGTGTTTGTGACACCTGTGCGCACCTGAATTCGCAGTGAAACAAACATTTCCACCGTAGCGTCATACGTCTGCGCATATTACCATTCGCTCCCATTATTTCATTCTGAGACGATGTCACTGCTAAACTTTTATTCAAACCAGCCACCCTTTTATACCAACTGTGAACAATATAAGAGAATACCGGAAACATGCATAGACAGAATATTAGTACAGGCAGAATAGTGACATGCGTCAAATACCGCAATCGAAGCACATGACTTGTTTTTGGGACAACGCTACTGAGATTGTGTTTACACAAGTGTCCTCCAATCTTGTAATCGCATGTGCTTGCATTTCTTTCGTTTATCATTGGTGGTGCACTTAGTGTTCATGAGTTGTCAGTGTTCACTGTCAGATTATTCTGATTGGTGATCTCCGTAATATCTGGGCTTTTGCGCCCTAAAACCACGTTATGACTGTGAGGAGCTCCGTAGCAGAATCCTCGGAAAATTTCGGTCATGGGATGTTTTTTAATAATTCCTGGACATCACGCAGCGCACGGTTTTCTAGCTTTTCTAATTCACGTCTTTGCGATCATTGTGGCTGGGATTGAACCCACTACATTCGGGCCAGCAGCGGAGCATTGTAACCGTTATGCCACACTGGCAGACTATCTTTGCAAGTTGGGAGGACACCCCTACAATGGTACGTGCAACGGTTCTTAGTAAGAAATTGCCAAGAATGAGTGAGTGCTAAATTTGACACAAATACGTTTAGTCACACCTTTTCGGTCCCCTCTTAAAATATCCCTCTTCCCGAGAGTAGCATTGCATTAGTAGAATTTTGTAGGTAAAGTTGCAGGTGCTCATCGACATTGGAGAGCTGGATTAAAAAGTGGTCTGATTTGAATTAATACCTCCTGTTCCATTAACACTGAAGGAAGGGAATCCTGCTGGTATTGTTTCTTTGACCAAGGAGGCATTGGTTCGAAACTCCTGTGCAGAAGCGATAAAACTTCAGTGCTGAGATGCGGCCCTCACACTGCTGCTTGGCATGTGTAAGTTTTTTTTCGAAACGTGTGAATTGCACTTGATGCAGCAGCGCGAGCTTGCCTCTATTCCTTGTTGTTTTTCATCAGTTCCATTATTGCTTTTCATCCTGCAGGATATGTTCATTGCTTAATGTTAACCACGCAGTGGGATGGCTTGTAGGTCAAACATTAGTGTGTTCGCTGTATCGGTTACCGCCAAGACCGTCTATGTACGCCACCCAGTCTGACAACTCTCTCGAGCACTTCCGGTGCGCAAGCAATAAACTACATTTTTCTATGGCCACTGCACGTGTCGGTCTCATCTCATACATTGTGTCAGAAGGGACCAGATCACCACGCTAGGAAATCAATAAGCTTCCACCCCAAAAGCTGTTACGTTTCGGGGATAATGTGGTGGAGAACTGAATGAACTTCAAGCAGCTGCTTGAGCTGTATTTCGCCGCCACAGTATATTCGGAACCTGAAAAGCAGAGCAGCCCCGCCTAGAAAGCCGCCATCTTGCTTCTATGGTAGAACAAGAGGTGATCGACGATTACAACACTTTTGACGTCACTGAGGAAAAAAAAGCAGGACTACAACAAGTTAGTTCAAGCATTCAAGACATACTGATTACCTCATAGCAACGAAACGTTCGAGCGCTACGTGTTCCGCAGCCGCACGCAGACCGAAGGTGAGCCTCTCAAACAGTTCTATCGCGACTTGCGACTCAAATCAAAGAGCTGCACCTTTGAGAACCTCCGGGAGTCGATGCTGAGAGAGGAAATAGTGCACGGCACATCTAGAAAGGCGTTGAGAGAAAAGC
Organism: Rhipicephalus annulatus; assembly: GCA_013436015.1. Taxonomy (NCBI): domain Eukaryota; kingdom Metazoa; phylum Arthropoda; class Arachnida; order Ixodida; family Ixodidae; genus Rhipicephalus; species Rhipicephalus annulatus. Next base: position 443,948 of record WOVY01002444.1, on the reverse strand, counting down.
TTTTAGGCCAAACGGCTTGATGCTCAGCACAATTCTCGAGTGGGCAAAGGCTGAGAAAATCGGTGCCGCACAAACCAAAGCGCGGAGTGAAAGGAAGAGCGTAGATGCAGTGGTGCAAGAAAAAAAGAAGCACCAGAAACACATGAAGGACTCGCATGAAAGGCGCACCAAAAAGAGACATCAAGGAAACAAATGCGGTCACTGCGATCGCTCGTATAGGTCTCCCGAGTGTTCAGCTTACGGGAATTATTGTGCTAGATGCGGGAAGCAGAATCATTTCGCCGTTTGCTGCAAAGTAAGAACAACGCATGTGAACGACATCGCTGAGTGGGATGACGATGACGATGACGACACCTTTACTGTACTACAATTATCTACAGCATGTAAGAAAGCAAACATGGCTGATCGGCTGGACTGGGAGGTTGCAACTCATATTTCGGAATGAGAAGTGCGGCTGAAAGTTGACACCGGCGCGTAGGCTAACCTGCTGCCGAACGCTGCGTTTGACGCCCTGGGAACCAAGTGCCAGCCCCCTAGGTTCCCAAGTTCCCGATGAAATAGCACACATTGAGAAGGTATTTTATCCATTGCAGATTGGACAAAGCACCCGGATAGTGGAATGCCTTGTTGTGAAGAAAGGTCAGCAGACGAACTTAGGACTGCACACTTGCGAGCAGTTTGGTCTCGCGAACAGAATTAGAGCAGTCAATAAGGATAACTTATCGGAGTGCACTAACAAAGACTATCCGAGGTTTACTGGCATCTGACTACGAAAACGAGAATACAGCATGGCGCTCTAAGATGACGCCCACCCTGTCGTCGAGCTGGCGCAACGTGTACCTCACGCATCCAACCCCAGTTGAAAGAGAAGCTTGATCAGAGGCAGCGGGGATCATAGACAGGGTGCGTGACACCTCTGACTTGGCAAGCCTACTTTTTGTTGCTCGAAAGAAGAACGGTCGACTTCGAGTCTGTATGGATCCCAGAAAAGTGATAGAGATTTTGAAGAGAGAACATTTTCAACTTCCACTCAGGGAAGAGATAGAAAACGAACTGGTAGGGGCGAAAAATTTCAGCTTGCTTGATGCCAATAATGGTTTTTACCAAATACCACATGATGAAATGTCCTCGCGCATTTTCACATTCAGCAGCCTATTTGGTCATTGCCGGTTCTTAAGACTGCCCTGTGGCATTACGTCGGCTCCAGAGATACTTCAAAGAATATTGAATGAGGTATTTGACGGGCGACCTAGGGTACGCATCTCCATAGATGACATTTTTATTTCGGCTGCCTCATTGGAGTGCACCAAGAAGGCTGCTCAATCGCCTGAAAACAACCTGTGAAGCGGGCCTCATACTATAGTGGGGAAAATAGAAAGTCGAAGTGAAGCAGATAGACTTCTTTGGAGATAAATTAAGTGTGGAAGGCATCAAACCGAACCCGGTAGTGGTAGAGTGCACAGCCCATTGCCCGAGACAAGCTACAAAAAAGAAGTCCAAATGTTTTGCTGGTGGCTGTCAACTATTTTATCAAGTACTTCCCGAACTTAGCAAGTCACACAGAGTCTCTTCTGGAAATATTGCGTAAAGGGGTCATCTTTATGTGCACGACATCGAGTGGGTCCATATAAAAAATGCTAACGCAAGCTCCGGTGCTCAGAATTTTCAATCCATCCTTGCCTACTAAGTTGCCTACTGACATGTGTGCCTATGCATTGGGAGCAGCGCTTCTACAGCGGCATGGTACCAAGTGGCAGTCGGTAGGCTATGCGTTACGAGATTTGGCCGAAATTGAGCGCCGATACGCACAGATTGAAAAAGAAGCCCTTGAGGTTGTGTTCGGCTGTGATAAGTTAATTGAGTTTGTTGTAGGCGGAAGTATTATAGTAGAGACTGATCACAGTCTGTTAATATCTATCTCAAAGAAAGGGCTCTGCGACATACCGCGCCGTCTTCAAAGGCTGTTGCTAATACTGTTGAAATATGATTACCAACTGCACTTTGTTGCGGCAAAGAAACTGATTGTAGCTCACAACCTGTCGAGGATTCAAGTTCAATGCGTGCCAGAAAACTGCTCGAAAGACTTGAAAATACACGCCACTAGTGTCATTGAGCAACGGGCCAGCATAAAAACAAAGCAAAGACTGATGGATGCCGCAGCAAAGACACGGAACTGCAGCAAGTCATAAAAATCTACAAGCGACAGAGCCTATCAAGGAGATGTGGAAAAAACGCACTAAGGAATTGTCCGTGCTGAAGAGCGTGTTGATGAAACGCGCCAAAGTTGTAATTGAGCTTAGAAAATAAATTATTTATCGGTTGCACCAGGGTCATCTGGGTGTACCATGAGAACGCACTATTGTGTACTTACCGAGAATGGCAGCAGACATAAGTGAAATGATTGAACAGTGTAAGACCTGCCAAAATAATGCATACAAACAACTCACTGAGCCCCTGATGTTACGAGGCACACTAAATCAGCCCTTGAACAGGATGCGAGCGGACTTGTGCGATTATGCTGGCAAGCATTACCTAGTCGTGTACGATACATACTCTAACTATCCACTGGTTGAGTAGTTGCATGTAATCATGACAGATGAAGTCATACATAAACTCTCGCGGCTGTTTGCACGTTATGGCTATCTTCATGAGCTCTGCACTGATGGCAGTCCTAGTTTACAGCCAAGTAATTTTAAAACTTTACAATGATGTTCGACTTTGAGCACGTGATCTCTAGCCTCCACTATCTGAAATTTATTGGACTCGTGGAAAAGAGGGTACAAATCACGAAAAGGCTCGTCAAGAAGGCAGAGTCAGAGGAAGAGTTTTGGCGTAGCTTCCTTAACTCCCGTTCAACTTCACTGGACGACGGTGTGTTATCATTCCAGTAATTAACGGGTCCCAACAAAAGAACACCATTCCAGAACATTTGCTTGATTTAACACGACAGCAATAACATGCACGAAAACACAAGCGAATGCGAACACAAAACAGCAGCTCCCACCACTCTTCCTCGGAGACACTGCTCGTATTTCGTCTTCAAAAATGAGGCACGAAAGCTAAAGTTTTGGACCTCATGGCCCCCAGATCATACAAAGTGCTGACAAAGGATGGAAGAAATTTAGAAGGAACCGCCAAGACTTACGGAAAACAAAATACTATAGTGACTGGGCATCACGGCACCTTCATCCTACTGGATTTAGAAGGAAGTGACCTCAATGTTGACAGCAGCAGCAAGAGAACTAAATGAGTCCCCCAGACAACTAGAACCACCCACAACATCCTTGCCCGTGTTGGGAGAAGGGGCTTCCGTAGAATTCTTTCCTCTCGCGCCTCCTAGACCAAGCGGAAGTGTGAGGGGACGATGCGCCTAGAGCATCGTCCAGCCAAAGAGCCAGCGAGCAGCCAGCTGTGCGGGCCCTAAGAGGTTAACCAAATACTGTATAAAACACTGTCATAATACATCTCCGCGGCAGTCATCAGGACCAGAAGACCACCCTATTGATTGGGCTACCAGAATTAATACCTTTTCTCTCAAATCTTTCTCTCAACTTTACCCTCAAATTTAAAGTGACAAACTGTGTAATCAGTTTGTCACTTTAGAGAAAATAGGATGTATCGGTTACCGCCAAGATTGTACATGTACGCCACCAAGTATGGCGACTCTCTCAAACACGTACGGTGCACAAAAAGCACGTGTCGGTCTCGCCTCATACATTTGCGTCTTCCAAAACGCGCAGGCGCGGGCGCTTTGAATCATTCGTCGTGCGCTCTGCAGCGTGTGATAATATCGAACGCCGACCATCAAAGTATCACGTGCTAGCATGTTCTGAAACAGTCAGATTACTGTCTCCAGTGACATTTCAAGTACAACAAGAAGATATGTCCTTGTCACGGAGAGCTCCAGCTGACGGTTATAAAAGCTTCCAGCCAGGACTGTCCATGCCTTGTAGGTCTCTTCATACACTTCCACAGGGCATCGAACCTATGTCTTAAACACGTACAGATTGTGCTAAAACACATTTCAATCACACATGATTGATTTTGACAGCAACATGGGTGAGATGCATCACCACGGACGTATGTATAGAGACACGCCAAGCAACAACAGCGCCTGTGTGCGTAATTGCTAGGTGGTAAAAGAATGTGATCACGCCTTAGTCGAGAATCGGCAGACACGAAAAAAAAATCTGAGCAGTGTTGGCGTAATTTTTTTCCCTTTTATGCGATCTACGATTGTTTCGAATCAACGTTTGTTATTTTTAGTTACTGGAGTAGCTTATTTTTGAGGTCAGGATAGAAGCCCGTGTGCTGTCTACAACAATTATTCATGTTCTGCGTTGTTACCAGTCAGCATGGCCCAAGACGTCGTGTCCAGGTACCGTCTGGTCGTTTGTACAACCAGTGTCGATTTTAGAATTAGCTTGAAATCAAAACAGACATTCCAGCAATTTGCAATTTCTCAGTGCTTTCTTCATCTCTTGTAGACAGTGATGAAGGCTACAATGAATATAGCGGTGATGAACACTTGAATACACGCTCGCGCCTAATAGAGAAAAAGTGAGCTGAAACAGGCATCATCGTTTTGTGTGGTCGCGGGATCAGACGGGACGTGATTGTGTGAGGTGTCAGTGCATCGAAGTGGTGGGCTTTGTTCTCGTTTGGAATCGAGCTTGTTAGGGGTGGTATTAAGCAACAGCAAGAGAACTACATTTATTTGCCCCTCTGTTGGATTATTCATAACGAATCGTTACAAGAGGTTCGAGAACTATGCGTTGACGCAGAGAACGCGACACACGAAATGGTGATGTCACGGCTTTAGTAAAAGCACAACCTGCTTTTTTTACGCAGCGTTCAAATGGCAGTCACCTCTGTTATAAGTGTTGTTTCAAATAAGAACTGTATCATCCGTTTGCGTAGCTGGCGACTACCAATATTCACATTGTTTTTCTGGGGGCAAAACTCCTCACAGTCTAGGGCAGTGCCGCGTCTCTGCGTCGTAGCCAGCACAACATACAACAGACAGACAGACAGACAGACAGACAGACAGACAGGCAGGCAGGCAGACAGACAGACAGACAGACAGACAGACAGACAGGCAGGCAGACAGACAGACAGACAGACAGACAGACAGACAGACAGACAGACAGACAGACAGACAGACAGACAGACAGACAGACAGACAGATGGATGGACAGATATAGAAAGAAACAGGCAAACAGACAGGCAGGCAGGCTTCGCCCTACCTATTATTAATCACTCCGAGCATATGCTGTGATTTTTCATCGGTATGATACGTTTTTTAAGACGCGCCAATCACCGCGCGCGTTGCGCACTCGCTACAGTGGTTGCATCCTGGCAAGGTTCGCGTATTGGACCATCGCTGAGGTGCTTAAGCTAAAGGAGATACGTGAACTGCGCTCTCATTAACTCACGTCGCATTTTCTCTCTAGTCCGGCAAACGAACTTCACAGCGACGTTACCGCATGGCTTTGAAGATGCGTATGAAGGAACGGAATCTGCGGAGGCCGGAAGCCCCGCGAACATATAGTGAAAACCATAACTACTTTGTCCTATGGCCGTACGCAATAGTCGCAACAGTACTTTTATATTTTATTCGCGGACTCGCTAAAGATTACGCTCCAAACGTTGCGCACTTCACTACGTTCACGTTAAACACAACCACCCCTGAACCAGCTGTTCACGTTGGTTGTGTTTACGCTACAACGATCGTTGCGGAGGGTCGTTGACAGCGCATGCAGTCGGAACAAGGCTAATAGGTTTCTGCTATGCTTCGTTATATGTCCTTTTTGAGAATTTATGTGTCTGAAGCGAAGGTGCCCTTGTAGGAAAACCCAACTTGAGGTACAAAACGTCATGTCTATTCTGAAACGTCACTCGAGCCACACAAGCCGCGTGCCAACTCTGTCTTTGTGAATGCGTGAAATCAGATGGGATACGTGAAAGGATGGAGAAAGTGAGCCATCGGCACAGCAGACGCCACATAAGGTAGCAAGAAGGCAAGTTGGGCAATTGGTTGGGATTTTATGTGAGCTGGGCTTACCGCCCAACATAGATACAAAGAACTGAGGAAGGAGCAAAACAAAAAGAAAAGATGGTGGCGCTGTCCCTCATCTAAATTTGAATAAAAATAAATAACAATATATATATATATATATATATATATATATATATATATATATATATATATATATATATATATATATATAGTGGGTGTACGACACCGTGACATGCGCAAGACACAGGAAAGATTGCGGTTGCGTCTCGTCATACATGCGTATAGTCAAGATCGACACAAATAACCTAATTTCTTTTCACGAAGAAAAACTTACGCTTCACTGATACAGATTTTCTTTCTAATTGATAAGTTATGGGCTTGTGCTATTTTTCTAGTCAATTGATTCATATGTTTAAAAATGAGGGTGTTGTTGTTAAAGATGGGGCGACACCCAAATCAACAGCAGTGATCTGGCAGATGAAGTTGCGCAACCCCTATCTATCTATCATCAATCTATCTATCTATCATATCTATCTATCAATCATATCTATCTATCAATCATATCTATCATATCTATCTATCAATCAATCGATAGATAGATAGATAGATAGATATGTGGGGTTTAACGTCGCAAAACCACTATATGATTATGAGAGACGCCGTAGTGGAGGGCTACGGAAATTTAGACCACCTGGGGTTCTTTATCGTGCACCCAAATCTGAGCACACGGGCCTACAACATTTCCGCCTCCATCGGAAATGCAGCCGCCGCAGCCGGGATTCGAACCCGCGCCCTGCGGGTCAGCAGCCGAGTACCTTAGCCACTAGACCACCGCGGCGGGGCACAAAAATGCTCTACCGCTTCGTCACCGTTGCAACTTCGCACGCATGAGATGAACAGCGAGCAAAAGATTATATGCGACCAGCCATTACTGTTACGTACGTGAAACAGCAACCACTGTTCGTATGTGTCCAGACCAATCTCCGGAACAGCAGGTGGCGGCTTGCCGCTTGCATATTCGTGTCAAGGTGGGCCGTTGGCAGGAGCAGCCGCAGTCATATCCGGAACTAATCTGACTGGGCTACCACCTTGGTGACTGGTGCGTCACCGCGGTTTGCTGTCTTATCAATGGCGTCGGCCTTCGCAATGGAGAACCGACGTCATTGCGATCCTTAGAGAGCTCTTACTAAGAAAAAAAGAACCTTTCACGATAGCTAGTCATGCAGCAATGCCAGTGTTGCCTGCTTGGTCTGGTTGCGTTAGCGCTTGTAGGACTAGATGAGAGTCATAAAGGATTGCCATGAGTTTCAGGGATGACGTAGCAGTGAGGCAGTAGGTTGCCAAGTAAAATTCATTCAATTCAGCTGCATTAGAGATGGCGTAGAAGGGTAGGCCGACCCAGATCTTTCTCACAAAATGAAAATAACGCGCGTTCGTTTGTCCGGTAATGACAGCGATTTTCCTTCGCCGGGATGACGCAACTGCAAAATAGCAAATGTACTATGTACAGTTACTACCAGCCTCCAGTAAGGTCGACGGCAACACCGGCATTCGCCGCACAGCGAGTTTGTCCATCGCGAAAAACGTGACATGCGTTGTTAGCTTCCTTTGCCAGAGTGGCACAGCCGTGCATGTTGACTTCGAAATGTAGGTCTCCCGTAAAGTGCCAACAGCTTCTCCAACAAATTTTGTCTTTATACAAAGCGAAGCACATAAAAATTGGCAGATCCCACGTGCTGTGGGAATCGATGGTATGCGACGCACGAATGATAAATGTTGATATGTCACTTTAAAATCAGCACAACGTTACGAGGTGGAGGTAAATGATGCCGTTGAGGTCTTCCGTGTCATTGTTATTATGTTTGGATGCGTTGTTTACCTTCGTAATCTATTCACGTCACGTGATACCAAGTTTAGTATATGTGTAGCTAGCAGAACGACCGCGAGCACATTATGAAGGCCCATTGTACTCCAATGTAGCGTTGGCGCGCGCACATGCTGGGCACAGTGACGCAAAGTTAGCAAAACACAAGCACTTTATAGTATGACGCCAGGCGCGACCAGTGCCCGGCGGCGCGGCCCGACGGCAACTGGCGCGAAATGCGACATGTTGCGTTTCGCACCGATGCGTTCTCCTTTTGTGATAAATGGATGCCGGACGCACTGAAACACGCATGCGCAAAACGACGTGGTGCGTGCCTGCGAGTACATGGCAGGACCGGCGCTTGGCGTGGCAACGCCTTGTGACGCGACAAAAAGAACGCCGGCGAGCACGTGCACCGCGTCACGTCTAAATGTATTGGCGTCTTGACTGTGACATGTAGTCACGTTCTCACATGACACGCACCTTATTATTATCATGTTTGCACTAGTCACATATATTCGTCATCCGTTGGCGTTAAGTATAACGAAATTTCGCATATGTGAAGCTAGCGAAATGGCCGCAAGCGCATCATCAGTGTGGCATGTAGTGATGTTACTTGACACGCATGTCGTGATTATCATATTTGGATGTGTAATTTTCCTGTGTCGTCGGTTCGCGTCACGTAATACCGACTTTGTAGCATGTGAAGCTAGCGAAACGGCCGCGAGCGTATCATGAGCGTAGCATGTAGTCTTGTTGTTACAAGACACGCATCTCATGTTTATCATGTTTGCACCAGTATTATACCTTTCTCATTTATTCGCATCCCGTACTACCAAATTTGGTATAACGGAAGCTAGCGAAACGGCCACGAGCGCATCTTGAGCGTGGCATGTAGTCATGTTGCTACATGACACGTATGTCATGATTTTCATGTTAGGATCTGTCGCTTGTGTTCGCCATGCAATCACGACATCGTTAAAGAACCCCAGGTGGTCGAAATTTCCGGAGCCCTCCACTACGGCGTCTCTCATAATCATATAGTGGTTTTGGGACGTTAAACCCCACATATCAATCAATCAATCACGACATACCATACCAGTTTTGCAACATGTCGTGTGAACAAAACCACCGCAAGAGCGGCAGGACCATGAAATGTAAATCATGACAATAAATACATGCATGTCACGATTTTCACGTTATGACTAGTCAAATATGTTCTTCGTACAGTCATATTGTGACATACCAAGTTTGGTATTGATACTATTCTCGAAACGGCCAGGAGAGCTAAAAGTCGTAGGTGGCTATATAGATAGATAGATAGATAGATAGATAGATGGATGGATAGATAGATAGATAGATAGATAGATAGATAGATAGATAGATAGATAGATAGATATACGCTCGAAGTCGCTGTGGTCGCTGAGAAATGCTTCGCATTTAAAACTTTAAAAAGAATAGATAGATAGATAGATAGATAGATAGATAGATAGATAGATAGATAGATAGATAGATAGATAGATAGATAGATAGATATACGCTCGAAGTCGCTGAAGGTCGCTGAGAAATGCTTCGCATTTAAAACTTTAAAAAGAACTACGAGAGTTTTGTTCATGCAATCACCTAGGAAGACTTGAGGTCACGGTGCAAGAGTACTTAAGGTGAGTGAACTCCGAGACTATCCACTGCCCAATTATGTTTTGCTTCGCAAGGACTCGAGAGATTATGCTACAAGTTTGCCCTGGCTCCCCCCCTCCTTCTCGGTGTAGGAAAGCAGTGGGACGTAGGAAAGTAGTAGCGCTCATTGATCGTCGCCACAGCACACTCACCGCGTAGTACCTCCTCTCTTATCACCCCCTCTTTTTCTGCGCCGTTCTATCCGTTTTGCGTGGTTGATATCCTGCGATAATCCGAGTTTCTCACATTTGGACACCCTCACTCACATGCCGGATATGCTTAGCAGAATTTGCAAGCACCCCGATGTGGTCCTCAGTCTGGCGAGCCATCTATCGGCATGCTGCAAATGAGAACATATTTGGCCCCTTCCCGCCAAGCGCTCGCTCGGCGGCGTTCACTCACCTAAAGTATTCTTGCACCGTCCTTCAGGGTGAAAGTCACCTTTATTTTAAATGCGAAAATATTGTTAGCGAACTTCGGTGACTTGGAGCATATCTATCTATCTATCTATCTATCTATCTATCTATCTATCTATCTATCTATCTATCTATCTATCTATCTATCTATCTATCTATCTATCTATCTATCTATCTATCTATCTATCTATCTATCTAGCCGCTTACGTTTGGGTGCTCTCGTGTTCAAGCCCTCAATTTGGCGTGAAACAAAATTAGCATGGGAGGGTAAGATGGTTTGACAAACATGACGCGCTGGTCAACACATGAATAATGTCAAAGTCCTGTCGCGAACGCCGTCCAACACTTCCCGCAAGACAGTGGCATATATCCAAAAGCGGGCATGTGCCGCTGGAATGCGGGTATGTACCACAGGTGATTGACACCTGGTATCTACCCAGGAACGACGAGAACACAAACGGGTAATTAACGCGCAAGCGTTAAAAAATTGCCCGCAGCTTCCCTCGGGGGAACACTGAGGAGGATGCGGAACATATAATTGGTTAACGGGGTGTTAAAGTGCGACTTACTTGGGTCGATGGCTAAATTGGTTAACGTGGTTGTGAAATGGGGTGTTAAATTGCGACTTACTTGGGTCGATGGCTAAATTGGTGAACGTGGTTGTAGGAGGGGTTGTTAAATGAGTGAACACGTACACACGTATGCGAAAGGGCGGCGCTGATCGAAGGGACGTCGATCATTGTGTTTGTGGATTCGTTGGAATTCATTTCATCGCGACCTTGGACGTCGACGCGCCGTACAAACCAACCGACGAGCGGCAACTGAGCGAGCGAGCGCCGACCTTGAGTATATATACAGCGCGACGGCACATGCACTGTCAGCTGTTGACTGTTCTCGAAGCGCGACGGCGCATGCGCGTCCACTGGAGAATCAGGAGAATTGTAGAATGTTCTCGAAGGGGAGAAGCGCGCGCGGCACAGATGGTGGGTGACGGTGCATGCGCGCGTCAGCTGTCGAATGTTCGAGAAGGGGGAGAAGCGCAACGGCGCATGCGCGCGCGTCAGCTGCCGATGTTCTCGAAGTCTTGAAGCGCGACGGCGCATGCGCGCTCGTCAGCTGCCGATGTTCTCAAAGCGTGACGGCGCATGCGCGCTACATTATACAGCTAGCGAATGTTCGTGAAGAGGAGAAGCGCACGCGGTGTGTAAAGGAGGAAGGGTGCACAGATGGTGGAGGAGTGAAGCGCGCGTGGTGTGTAGAGGAGGAAGGGATGCACAGATGGTGGAAGAAGGAGGAGGAAGCTTGCGGACGGCGCCGCACTACAAGCCTCGAGTATTAGATGCTCCGCATCTAAAAAAATACCTGACATCGGTAGCGTCGACCCGACGAATGCAAAGAATAAATGTCAGGGTCCCAGCTGAAATCGAACCCAAGCATTGCGCTTAGTAACAAAGAATTTTACCGCAGAGCTATGCCAGGTCTCGGAACTACGTTTAAAATAGACCCTAATATTGCGAAACGTCAAAAGTGCTTGCAGTACTGGCTACCCTGTTTTAACGGGATAGCGTTAAAGGGCTCGTGTCGCATAAAACCGGCCGCCGGCGTTGGCCCCGTCGGTTGTGAGCGAAAAATTGTCTTTGCGTCTGGGACCGAAAAATTAAGTTGCCAAGATACCCGCGGGAGGCCGCTACTTGTCCACGCGTGCGCGCACGATCACACTGACAAAGCCGCGCATTCGAAGAAAAAAAAAGTGCTCCAGGTCACACGCCGCGATAGTTTTTTTGCAATACCACCCATTCATGCTTAGCTTCCAGCGCTTTCGTTGGAATGAGAGGAGATAATGCAATTGCAGCATGCGACATACTTTTTAACTCCACTCGTGCTGGACGGATTGTAATATTTTTTGCGGCGATGAACTCGTGAGGCAATAAGCTCTTCTAGTGAACTCATTTCTTGGTGACTTGACAAAGTGTTCCAGGGCCCCTTTAATGCATTTTGTTTGTCAGGTGTCACGACGAAAACGAGCCCATTCAACAATAATAGCGCGCCCTGGTCCAATCTACTGTGTGGGTGTTTGTGTGCGGGCGTGTGTGTGTAACGAAACATATGAATAAGTATGCACTTAGCGTTTGAAGGGTGCACTAGTGACCGCACTTCGCTATCGCGTTCAACTCTTAAAGGCGAAGCTTAAGGATCTCTCAGTTTGTGTGAATATTACAAATGTACTCCTCTGATACAGCCGTCAAGCCAGGTTAACATCAATTGTGGTTAGTTGCTATGTGCTGAAGTTGATTTATGTAGAAGTGTCCAGGGTAAGCATCTTCAGGAGCATCAGCGCTTTATATATCTGCTTGTTGTGTTGCTAATACGCATGTTCTAGTTGGCATCATTGCGCAAGTGGAAACAACTGGTTATATAAACATCTGCAGCTATTCAACATATATTTGTGCGTGCAACATTCGTACATATATTTAAAGTCATTTCATTTCGTGTTCTCAATAAAAAATGCAACACGGTCACCTTCCCTCCGCATGCTTCGCGCAAAGTCGATTCCCAGGTACTTGGGATCTGCCGAATTATTTGTTGCGATAGACCCTCGCGGTTGGATTTCGCCGCCGGCGGCGACGTCTGTGTTGAGGCCATGCACCAAACATATATATATATATATATATATATATATATATATATATATATATATATATATATATAAGGGAAAGAAGTGTATACCTAAGGGCTCGTTTTTCCGTGTTTTGATACACTATTAATGAGATCTAACAGACAGACAGTAATGCCAAGGAGTGTATAGGGAAATTTATTAGAACCACTGGAATGTAAATAAGAAGACATACCAGTGGGTGTAAAAATAACCAGCCGTGAGCAAGAATATATATATATATATATATATATATATATATATATATGAAAAAAAGAAGAATATAAAAAAAGACCTTGGCGCACGGAATCTAACGTGGCACCTTCTCGTCGTGAATGCGAGGCGTTAAATGAGCCACCGTTGGATACCTCATCGGATGTCCAAGCGACAAGCTATCTATATTATTACGAGGATTACAAACGCATGGAAGCGAGAAACGAGTGTATTTTCACTATTTACAGGTAGGTGTGACCCCTGTTGCCACCGGGGTTTGCAGGCACCGGGGGTCCAGGAGGAAGTTGTCGAGGCAGGAGGAAGAGAGACTTGAAGACGGTTTATTTGCATTATATACAAGGTACGCTCTCGTACATGAGCTCTTTCTTACATGGCAAGCTTTCAAATCTGGCGTTCCTCTACATGGTGCTCCTTCCAATGAGCAGGGTGGCTCTCTGTAAAGAGTATGTTCTCCCCATATGCCTAGATCAGAGAAAACATGCAGAGCTTACTGTCCAACCACAAATCACACACAACTGGCGAGAAAGACGAGCATGCCCGGCACACGTGAACGCCCAATATTGAGGCGTGACTCTGCAGTCCAAGATGGCGCAAGCGGGGCTCTTCCTCGTCGTGTGTGTGCCGCTGGGCGAGGTGTCCCAAGCTCATGACAGCATACTTCAAAGGGTCCGACGAACTGTTCGCTTAATTAGCGGAGCAATTTGCGTCGGCCACCGCGGTCTCTTTGAGGGAAGATGCTGTATTTATTGTCCGCTTTCGGACGCCTTATGGCATCATGGCGACACGACGTCTTACCCACCGGCTAGGAGGGACAATGTCTGGCGGTCATAGGCAGCCGGACGGTCGTTTACTTGTTTGAGGGTCCAAAGAGTGCCGCTCCCTCGTCAGCTCTGGTGCCAGTCACAACAGTTCGCCGCCGGCGGAAAATTCGACCTTTGGGTCACCAGCTGCACAGGTTGCCCGAAGTGTCGTAGAGTGGTGCCATCTTTCAGACCACTGCTGATGACCTCAGCCAAGGACTCTTTCCCGCTCGTCTCTTGTGGCTATCGTCTGGGAAAAGCATTCATACACACCACCACAGGCACGGGAGAGCACCCTGCCCGCACTGAGACACATCGAGTCCTAATAATTCTCCAAAACAGGCTTCCTTAAGCAGTATTAGCAAGCGCAAAGCAGCAATTGGAACGTTTCTTTGAGCTTTCGCCAAAACTTGCGATCCCAATTCGAGAAGTATCTTCCCATTAGACTGCTTTCAAGAAAATTAGCTGCCAAGCGATGCGCTCCCCATGGCATACCCGTGTGCAAGCGTGAGTAATGCGCTGTAAACAAGCACGCTTCATACTCATAAATAAAAGACTTTTGATTCCCACTATCTTTCAGTTACCAAAAACTTGTGCTGCCAAAGCTAGTCGTCAGTTCCCTCAGAGCCGACAAAGAGACAACTGTCATGCTGCACCTGCATCAGGATCATCCACATTATACGTCCAAGAACGCGCTGCGTGGATAAACTACATATTTACATCCCCTTGCGGGTACTACTCTCAGAAAGCATGCACATCATTCTACAAACAAGCTTTTCTTCCACACCGGACACATGTGAACAAAACATTTAATGAACAAAAGAAACTCTCGCATGATCTCTGAAAAAAACTCGTAACAAATATCTTTGCGTCGCTGCGTTACGTACTTAGTTAATAACGTCACCCCTGCTCATTTACACGCATTAACCATGACGAACCCTCAAGTGCGTGTCGTTTATGCAATCGCACAACGGTTACCTTAGAAAAACGTACAACGTCCATAAAATGCCAGACTCTTCTCTACGGCTGCGATCTTAACTGCAACGTAGTCACTATTCAACTAGTGGTACACTATTATGATATTTCCTTGTGTCTACGCGTGACACGCAACGGAAACGCCATACATTATTTTCCGTCAGCTGCCGTCACCCTATTTTGAAGGAGCTCATCTCTAAAGCCTTGCGACTAGCTTTATTGCGTGTCGCTGTCCTTCTGGTACATTTATATACAACGCAAACGGGCTACCAAAACGAGAGAGTGCCAACAAAACAAAGTTCAAATGAGTTATGTACAAAACAACTACAGTAACAAACATAACATTTCTTTCAACAGTCCTGAGTCAATATTTTTGAGAAGCTCACGGCTGTTTTTAACAACTTTGAGTCGAACTCGTGGTGGTCGTGCCCGGAAGGCTTTTTTCGTCAAGCGGGGTGTACAACACGCATAAAGGCTAATCCCTCTGTTGTTACCGTTTCCCGCGACATTCCTCGAAACAGACTTGCTGTCGTTCCTTCCCTCTATTCGCGAAAACCAGTGACCTCTGTGTTGCGCACCTTGTCCAATGCACCGCGAGAACAACAGATGGGTCCCCTGCCCCCGACTGCTTGCGCGCACAATGCGTTTCTCTTTTCTTTGCTCTCGGGCTGTTCAGATGCTTGCGGTACGGCAACTTTCTTGCAGTTTCGCTCCGACGTTTCAATTCATTCCCCAAACGCATCGCTATTTTGTCTTGCCTGTTTTTAGGACAAATTTTCTGTTTTGCACTCATCTTGGTGCCATCTACGGAGCCTTTCGCCCTCCTCTGATGCTCATCAGCATCCACATGCTCGTTAGCTCTTTCACCCGCACTGTCCTGGTGATTGCCTAGCAATTTATTATTCGAACACTGGCGCACACGATGCGCTTTTCTTTTCCGGCGGCTCGGATGGATACGATGCAGACCCGTCAGTAATGACAACAGCACTTTTCTCGCGACTTCACTCCGCCGCTTCAAGCCCTTACTTAAACGCGTTGTTCTCATCGCGAGCATCGCCTTACTGTTGCCCTTCGGATGCTTTCTCCTTTGTGCACGCTTCTTCTTGCGGACTTAGTGCCTTTCGTCCCACTCTGACGTTCTTCATCATCGATATGCTCTCCCGCTGTCTCGCGCACACAGTCCTGACGATTGCCTATCAGTTCATTGTTAGACTGCGGCCGCGTAGATTGCGCTTCTCTTTTCCTTACTCTCCGGTTGCTCAGGCGCATGCAATTAAAGCCAGTCAGAGAAGACAAGAGGCCTTTTCTCGTGAATTCGCCATGCCGTTTGAAAGTCATCGTCAGACGTGCCGAGCTGATCGCGAGCTTTGTCGCGCTTCGGTTTTTGGGACGCTTCCTGTGTTGGGAACACTTCTTGGTGCCAACTTTGGAGCCTTTCGTCCGCTTTTGACGCTTATCAGTATCGTCTATAGGGCTGCAAGGTTCAATTCTTGCGGAACGCTCTGCTAATCTTAACTTTGTTTCCACCACCACGGAACCCTCACACCCTGCTTTGACCACGAGCTCTTTTTCTTCGGAACGGGTTGGAATCTCAACCATGTCCTTAAAGGCACCAGCCTTCTCTTTTGCCTCAAATGGCACCGCCACTACATCGCACCGTTCGTGCGCTACCTCTGCAGATGTCCGGCCTGTAGCCTTCTCTTCGGCCTTAAATGGCAACGACGCTACATCACACCGTTCGTGCGCTACATCTGCAAATGTCCGGCCTGTAGCCTTCTCTTCGGCCTTACATGGCAACGCCGCTACATCGCACCGTTCGTGTGCTACATCTACAGATGTCTGGCCTCTTTTATGCAATGCCCCCTCCCCCTTTAGGATGCATAATTTCTATCTTCTCATCTTATTCCGTCATCTTCTTCCTATGCTATGTTCTTAATTCACGCGCTCAATTTCCTTTTTGCCCGCTTGCCGTTTCCCTTCCTCTTCCTGATCCATTGAATACATATTCCTGAAGTGCTCGATTTCGGCCTATTCAATTTTGCTTTCAAGAATTATTTCACTGAGTTGAGATGCTAGCATATTGTCGTTAAAATTTAGGTCAAGATCCCACCACAGGTTCAGCAGTTTCTCTCTCGTCAGCCTCCTGAGGTCCATGACCACTATTTTGCTTTGGCTTAGCTGTGACAAAACACAAACTCACCAGCGTTTCAATTCTGTGTCTGAAGAATTTGAAGCCTGGTGAATCCCACAGCGGAGAGCACAAGCTAAAGCACACAAGTAGCACTATGTGGCCAACCTCCTTTTCTAACCTGTTTCCTGTTTCTTTCTCATTCTACTGATTTCTAGAAGATCTGAAATTTGCCATCAACGTACCCTTACAAATTCTACAAAATTTAGCACTTGTTTCTATTGAATTATGTGAGCCTTCCTGCTTAATTTACTGGCTCAAATAACTATTTATTGCTGCTCTGAGCCGAGATAACAACTACAGTGGCCAGGCAGTTGTTAGTAATACCTATCTTTTAACGGGTCCAGGCTAAAAGACTCGATACATCTCAAGCACAAAGCCAGGCAATCACCCAATTACATGCGGTTGTGGTACGCATCACTGATCCCGCCGAATTTCACGGCTTTTGGCTCACCTACGGTCTATGTCGTTCTCCGTCGCGAAGTCGTATCCCACCGCTGGTACCAGTTGTTTCGACCAGAGTTTGCAGGCACCGGAGGTCCAGGAGGAAGTTGTCGAGGCAGGAGGAAGCGAGACTTGAAGAGGGTTTATTTACATCATATACAAGGTGAGCTCTCACACATGACGAGATCTTTCTTACATTGCGAGCTTTCGAATATGGCGTTCCTCTACATGGCGCTCCTTCGAATGAGTTTGGTGGCTCATTATAAAGATTATGTTCTCCCCAGATCCCTAGATCAGGGAACACATGCAGAGGTTGCTGTCATACGCAACTGGCGATCACAAACAACTGGCGAGGGGGACGAGCATGCACGGCCCACGCCAACGTCCAATATTGAGGCGTGACTCCGCACTCCAAGGTGGCGCAAGTGGGGCTCTTCCTCATCGTGTGTGTGCCGCTGGTCGAGGGGTCCCAAGCTCATGGCAGCATACTTAAAAGGGTCCACCGAATGGTCGCTTAATTAGCTGGGTGATTTGCGGCGGCCGCCATGTCTCTTCCAAGGAGGATGCTGTATATTTTGTCCTCTCTCGAAGGGCTTACGGCGTCGTGGCGACACGAAGTTTCACCCTCCGGCTTGAACGGACAATGCCTGACGGTCATAGGCAGCCCGCCAGTCGGTAACTTGTTTGAGGATCCAAAGAGTGCCGCTCCCTCATCAGCTCTGGCGCCAGTCACAACACCTCCCAAGGCAGCCAGGATTTCGCGCGCCGAGTCTGCTTCTTCTTCATCAATTCGTCTACGATGAAGGGGCCGTGACCACTGCCTCGTAACATCACTCCCGGTGGACAAAGCGCCGTCACGGCGCCGCTCAGTCAATTAGGACTGGCAGAATAGTAGTGTTTCAGTCGCGACACATGAGCATCAGTAGGTGGTGTGGCACGTGATGAGTGCGGTTGAGCGGGAGTAATAAGGTAGTCGACGTCGGTGACCTTGCGGAGAACTTTGTAGGACCCTGTGTATCGTGGGAGGAGTTTCTCGCACAAGCCTTCAGGTCGATGTGGCGTCCAAAGTAGGACGAGAGAGTCAGCAGGGTAGTCAACGTCGCGGTGCCAGTCATCGTAGCGGACGTTTTAGAAGGCCTGAGAAGCAGTGAGCCTAGTATGCGTGATTTGGCGAGCAACGCGGGCTCGAGAAGCAACGTCCTGAGCATACACCATTGATTCGGTAAAATCAGAAGAAAGGAGTGTGTCGAATGACAACGCAGGGTTGCGGCCATACAGAAGAAAGAACGGAGAATAGCTGGCGGTGTCGTGTCTTGACGAAATCTATGCAAACGTAAAGTAGGGGAGCGTCACGTGCCAGTCACGGTGGTCAGGAGAGACATACATGGACAACATGCCTGCAAGAATTCGGCTGAGGCACTCCGTGAGACCGTTGGTCTGGAGATGGTTGGCAGTCGTAAAGTGATGTTCTGTAGAGCAGCTACGGAGGATTTCGTCGATAACTTTTGCGAGAAATCAGTGGCCATGATCCATCAGAAGCTGGCGCAAAGCCTCACGCTGCAGAATGACGTCATTCCGTAGAACATCTGCGACTTCTGTAGCGCCGCTACTTGGCAAGGCACGAATTATAACTTATCTGGTCGCATAGTCAGTTGCGACAGCAATCCATTTGTTGGCTGACACGGAAGTCAGGAAAGGTGCGAGCATTTCGAGGCTGACGCGGAAGAATGGTTCCGGGGGAATGTCAATAGGTTGAGGCAGGCCAGCCGTACAGAAAGCAGAAAGTTTGCGATGCTGGCAGCGCTCACAAGCAGCGATACAGCGGCGCACAAATTTATACAGGCCAGGTCAAAAGAACCGTTGCCGCACGCAGTGTTAAGTGCGCGAAAACCCCAGGTGTCCTGTCGTCAGAGCGTCATGCATATGTTGAAGAATGGTGGCACGGTGGTGTCGGAGAAAAACTATAACGAAAATACCGCGCGATCAGGCTCCATGTTGTGGCAATACAGAATTTTCTTGCGAAGGACATATTGGAGAAGCGAAGGGTGACAATATCCTGAAAATATTCGCTCCATGACGGTCTTGAGAGTTTCGTCTCAGCGCTGCTCTGTGCCGATGTCGTGCAAATGAGATATGGTGAGCATACAATAATCGCTCTCATGAACAGCGAGGCTAGCAGAGTCAACCAGATAACGTGAAAGACAATCGGCACCGTGAAGCAACCTGCCAGACCTATAGGTGACGTAGAAGTTATACTCCTGGAGGCGTACAGTCCAGTGACGTAGGCGACTAGATGGGTTTTTGAGCGCCGACAACCAGCACAGAGAATTCTGGTCCGTAATAACTGAAAACTCCCGGGCATACAAGTAGAGGCGGAATTTCGCTACAGCCCAGTCCACGCAAGACACTCGCTCTCTGTTATCGAATAGTTTTGCTCAGATGTGAAGAGAAAGCGGCTGGCATACGCAATGACACGAGTTTGGCCTCCCTGGTGTGTAGCGAGGACGGCGTCGATTCCGTGAGCACTGGCGTCTGTGCGAACTTCAGTCGTCGTAAACGCGTCGAAGTGGACCAGTATTGGTGGAGAAGTGAGTAGGTCGATCAGCGTAGAAAACGCAACTGATTGGTCTTAGCCCCGCGGGCCGGGCACGTTCTTTTTGAAACAATCAGTGAGTGGTCGTGCAATTGTAGCGAAATTGCGTATAAAATGTACGAAGTACGAGCATAAGACCACAAAAACAACGAACGTCTTTGGTAGAAAAAGGCTGAGGAATGTAATAGGCAGCGCTTATCTTGTCAGGGTCCGGTTGAACGCCAGCAGTACTTACGCGACGACCAACGACCGTTGTAGGGTCTGGCTTCGTAGGCCAGGGGGGTGAGTCTTCCAAAGAGCCAATACCCAAAGAGCCGATTCTCGGGAGATGATAATCCCGGCATAAGGACGTCCGTTCTGGTAAGAAGATTGTGGTCGGTCACCGCTTTTGGCAACCAGCGAGGTGGTTCCCGGCCAGCGAAGTGCCCGCGCGCGATGTGAGGACATCCGGTGTATCGGCACCCATCCATCTGAATTAGAGTCCGCGGGACGGCGGCCACGCTGGACAGCGTAGTCATCTCGCAGTAATGGCAGGGGGCCCGCAGCCTAACGGCGCTACCATTATGTGCATTCGCACAGCTCGTAGAACATAGTGTGCAGGCCAGCCCTTTCGTCTCTCTCTCTCTCAGACCGAGAGATCGAGTGCTTGAATAAGAGAGTGAGAAGAGTAGACGGCAATAAATGTGTTTAGTCTATGGAATGAGTGGACAGAAATGTTTTGGTTGGCCGTGAGGAGAATTGGGAGGGGCAACCAAGGGGTTAAAACCTGGCTCCCGTTGCCTCCCCGTCGTTCTGATCGCAGAAATGAGTGCTCTGCGCTATGAGCTCTGCCGAGGCAACATGCGATGGTTCCAACGGGGAAGAGTCTTGTAAATATGGGCACAAGATCCTGTATATAAAGTCGAGTTGTTGCAACGTGTCTAAAGGTGCTGGTCTCTATTCTTCACAAACAGCAGTAGCCAAGACAAAACAAGACGGACAACATGCAACCAACCTTCCTCTTTCTCCTAAAGCAATAGACATGCGAAACAAAAGCCAGCGAAATTGCAAGGTGCGAACAGAGCTAGAGCTCAGAATGAGACAGCGAAGAGCCGCGGTGCCGGAGAAAGACTAGGTGCGAAGGAAAAACTTAAGTCCAGGCCTTGCTACAGTTGTGGTAGCACAGGGCACCAAAAATGGGATTGCCCTCAGCGTCAGAAACAGGCGACTGAAGTGGTTCAGAGCGCTAAGAGCAAGAGCTTAGTGGCGCACGTTTCGACGGTGGAGTCAGTGGTAGCGCATGATGGCCTTATCGCCGTGTCACTCGACTGTAAGGATAGGCATATCGGGGAAGTTTTGGACACGGAGTTTCGACGGGGGAGCTGGTGGCAGCGCACGGGGGCCTTAACGCCGTGTCACTCGACTGTAAGGATAGGCATATCGGAGAGGTTTTGGACACGGGGGCGGAGATCACCGTGCTGCGGAGAGCGCGATTCCACCAGAGATGGCGAATCTGCAAGGCACTATTAACTTAACATCTGCGTTCGGTGGTGCAGTGAAGGCGGCGCTCGTGGTGGTTCCGTTGACGATGTTTAGCGAAAGCGGCGTTAGCGCTAACCTAAAGTGGACGGTTCCCTTGTTTGCGCGTTGACAGACCGGCCAACAGGACGAGCAGAATGCCTGCTGTCAGAAAATGCTTGGTAAGCACTTAAAAATGAATGCGCTTCCGAGAGTATATTGAAAAGCGTGGAGGAGACAGGTGGCACACAGCTGACGCCGAAAAGTGGCCCGTTCAACTCGGGCAAAGTGCGGCAGCTAGAAGCAGAGAGCCCTGAAAGCCAGGGGGAAACCACAACTGTAAATGGTATGGTCACCCATGTTGTCGTAGGGAGCGGGGACGACGACCAACCCTAGGGCAGCCGTGCGTTCACCGGGGAATAGCAAGCGGCTGGCAGGAAAGATGCAAGTGCACCCGAGGAGTTCCGCGAAAAGGAGCATGCCGAGGAGGGCGCAGAAGTTGAAGGCAACGTTGAGCGACAACGTCAGTCCTGTGCATGGCACAGGGGCCAGCGGAAACTCGAGAGCTGGGAGATGCGAACGAATTGCAGCCTTTGTTGCCCAAAATTTGGGTGAGTTGACGTGCAAGGTGTGGAATTCAGCGATGCAGGGTATGAACTGCGGCCGGCAGCAGCGTGTGCTGCAGGTACTTGCCCATGTTCCGATCGGTTGGCCGATGCCGGAAAGGAAGACCATGACAGAGTCCGCGAGATTTTTAGTAAGCACGGGGTGCCGTTTGACGGCCAACCTAATGCGACTTCGGTGCGGCAACTTGAAGTTCTAGAAAAAGAGAAGTTAACCCGAAAGAACTCGCATCCACATAGAAGCGCAAAAAGGAAAGTGGGATGACTTCTCGAGCGGGAACAGTGTTGCGGGGAGTTTGAATTGAAGCGCTACTTATGGCGTGTTGGAGGTTCCGCTTGTCGGGCGCCTGATGGTGAGGAGCTTGCGGTAGACAACGGGTTGAGTGTGCCTACCATAGGGACGAAGCTGATAGAATATCAGGCATCGTGTGGACAATACCTAAGCGACGAGCTAAATTACGCGGAGGATAGCTCGGCCTTTTTCTGAGCTAACAGGAGAGTGGGTTGCGGACAACTTTTCGTGGGCGGATGAGGCGTCTCGGTGGTATGAAGCCACACAGGGGGAGGCAGCTTCGTTGATAACAGTAGATCCTGAGAAGCCATATTGGCTCGTAGTGAACTTCCCCATGGCCACCTTTGAAGTCTACTGATCGCTCCGGGCGAAGAGCGACGCTCAGGCGTCGATCACGTTTGCACGGCACGGGTTTTCTCCAAGTCAATGCCGCGATTCCTTCTCACTCAGCTGGAAGTCGGGAGCGTTCAATTTCTGGCCCTTCAGTGCCATCATGACCATGGTCTTCGGCCGCCATCCACTATGGTTGCCGACGCATGCACACTGTCGAAGGCCGTAATGGTCGCTCGGGAAATGGCAGTGGTGCCTCACGGGACGTTGAGACACAAGAGGACTAGGCACGTGGTGGACAATCCTCTAGGTAATTGGGACGTGCGCGAACCTGGAGACACTTAAACATCACCATGCATGGAAATGTCTGTGTGGGTGTCCCAGTGAAGTGTATTTTTTTTCTAGTGCGTATGTGTAAGCATGCAGGAGTTATGGTATCCGGTTTTCAACTCGAACAGTACCGTGTGCGGAAGAGTGTGTATTTTAGAGAAGTTTTTTTGTGTGTGTGTTTGACTAGAAGCATACAGGAGTTGTGCGGTTGTACTTGTGTACACTATGACCTCGTGTCGTTTTTTTTTGTTTTATTGCTTTGTGGTGGCGTCAGTTCAATGGGGCCCCGAAGTTTAAGCCGAGACATTATTGCACGCGATGCAGAAAAGCCTCTGGCGTTCAAGAAACTGTGAAGTGTGACTGCAGGGTTGGGGTCATTTGGCGTCATCCCTTTATGTTGTGTTATTTGCGTAGCTGCATTTGAGTGCATGCGCGAATCTTGGAAAAGGCGTGTAAGGTCTGGCGTCGCAGGCCAAGGGGATGAGTTTTCTTTGTCGCAGAAAGATGCGCTTCCCAATCAGCCGATTTTCGGGAGACGATAATCCCAACGTAAGGACGTCTGTTCTGGTAAGAAGATCGTGGTCAGTCGCCGCTTTTGACATCCGGCTAGGTGGTCCCCGGCCAGCGAAGTGCTGGCGGGTGACGTGAGGACATCCGGTGTATCGGCACCCATCCATCTGGATTAGAGTCCGCGGGATGGCTTTGACGCTGGACAGCGTAGTCATCTCGATTGATTTATTAGTGGGGTTTCACGTACCAAAACCACCATATGATTATGAGAGACGCCGTAGTGGAAGGCACCGGAAATTTCGACCACCTGGTTTTTTTTAACCTGCACCCAAATCTGAGCACGCGGTCATACAACAGTTCCACCTGCATCGAAAATGCAGCCGCCGCAGCTAGGATTCGATTCCGCGACTTGCGCGTCAGCAGCTGAGTACCTTAGCCACTAGACCACATCGGTATAGAGGTGCCATTGGTAAGTACGAAAGCCACAGGGACGCGGGGGCCATCCACTGCCCAACTGATAGCCAATCGGCCCACCCTGGGCCGTAGTAGAATCTAACCAAAGGAAGTGCCTTGACCGGGAGATGGAAATGACATTGAGATGAAAGGCTCGTTTTAGGTGAAAAAGACCAATACAGCTAACGAAAAATAAACTGTCAAGTAGCAATAAGGATGCTGCCACCCAATCCGAGGCCCGGGCAGCTTCTTGAGAGGCGAACTTGCAGTCAATTGTACGTCAACCGTAGGCGTTGATGATTGGTTTGATTTATATGTGTGATTTAATGACCAAAAACCACCATATGATACGAAAGACGCCGTAATGAAGAGTTCCGGAAATTTCGACCACCTGGGGTTCTTTATCATGCCCCCACATCTGAGCACATGGGCCTACAACATTTCCGCCTCCATCGGAAATGCAGCCGCCACAGCCGGAGTTCAACCCCGCGACCTGCGGGTTAGCAGTCGAGTACCTTAGCCACTACACCACCGCGGCGGGGCAACCGAAGGCGTAATCATGAGATGCAGAGGTGCCGGGTTCTATATGTTTTTGTTTGTTCCATTGAAGTTATGGCTCATGCCCACTCTGGCTGGTGTTTGTTCTTTTTCCTTCAATAAAAGGCATGCACCCATGGCCAAGAATGCGATGCTGAGATTTCTATATGTTATTTTAAATATGGCAGGTGGTTTAAAATATAAAAAAAGGAAATGACAACATTATGTAATACATTGAAATATAACTACAAGCATTATGCTTCCGAACTTGTATACCAGACTGCCGCATAAACCTAATAAGAACAATTGTGAAAATATCGGTCTTGCCTGATTATATAATGACAAAATTCAGATACCCGAATAAATTAGTAATCGCTGAATATTTTTAATGAAAATACATGGCGTCAAAGACATCTCTCTAGCAGTATCCCAAGGATGATGCACCGGTGTTTGTCACCTGTCTTTCGTCTCCTTCAGATGTGGTGGACCAGCGGTGTTGTGTTAACCTTAGAAATAGTATTAAGCTTCATGACCTCAGGGTTTGGATACTGTCACAGGAAGGTCTTTGATGCCATGTGTAATTTCATTCAAACGACGCAGCGAGTGCCATTTTTGCGTTGCCTTAAGAGTTATAAAATGCTAAAAAACATAACTAATCTCATCCTAATTGTTCTAATCAAGGTTTTACGGCAGTCCTAGTAGTAGCTCGAGAGCATTATACTGGTAGTTTTCGTTCGTTGTAAGACGTACCATTATCTTTTTTTCTGAAGATATCCTTACATTGTCGAACAACCTTTCAAAATTTCGACTACTGTTCTTGGCCGATTCCCCACAAAGGGGACGTGCATTATTTTTGAATTGAAAACAAACAAACAAGTAGCGCAGTTTGTCTGATTTCCGTGGCATATATCCTATCATGATGTTCACGCCAAGAATTTTACGTTCAGGTTAAACACCTTCGTTGTTAAAAACGCAGATGTATGTGAGCGTCATATCAATATCCTGGTTACCCGCTGATCTCTCTTTTTCTATTGCCAAGCATTTCTTAGCGAACTTCGGTCACCTTGAGGTTATCTATCTATCTATCTATCTATCTATCTATCTATCTATCTATCTATCTATCTATCTATCTATCTATCTATCTATCTATCTATCTATCTATCTATCTATCTAGCCACGGACGTTTGAGTGCTCTCGTAGCCCCCCTTAACTTGGCATGAACCAAAATTAGCATGGGAGGGTAAGATGGTTGGACGAATACGAAGCGTTGACAACGACAAGAATAATGTCAAAATCTGGTGGCGTACTTCGTCAACCACTTCCCAACAGACAGTGGCACATACCCACGGGCGAGTATGTGCGCTGGTGTGCGCGTATGTGCCACAAGTGATTGACACTCAGCACCTACCCAGGAACGAGGAGAACACACATGTGCAATTTTAGCGCGTGAGCGTTAAAAATACCCGACATCGGTAGCCTCGAGCCAAGGAATGCAAAAAATAAATGTCAGGGTTCCAGCTGGAATGGAAGCCAAGCATTCTGCGTGGCAATGATGCATTTTACCACCAAGCTACGCCATGCCTTGGAACTACGTTTCAAATAGACGCTAATCTTCGTGGAACGTGAATAGTGGTTGCAGTGCTGCCTACCCATTAATTATATTTGTGATCCCTTGATACGGCCATCACGTCGGGTTAATGTCAATCGTGGTTAACTACCATGCACTGAAGTTGATTTATGTAGTTGTGTCCAGGGTCATTATCCTCGTGAGCATCAGCTTTTGGTGTTGCTAATGCGCATGTTCCAGTTCACATCGTTGTACAAGTGCAAACAACTGGTTAAATAAATATTGACAACTCATGAACGTATGTCTGTGCGTGCAACATTTGTGCGTATATTTACCGTCATTTCATGATGTTTCGCTCAATAAAAACATTGCAACACGGTCACCTTACCTCCGCATGCTTTGCATAACATCGATTCCCGTGTACCGGGGATCTGTCAACTTTTTTCACCTTATTTACATGCATGACCATGAGGAAAAATTTGTGCCTTTGTGATTTTTGAGGGCGCATTACCGGTGCCCTCTGTCTACTTTAAAAGGGGGCAATCCGATTTTTTGATTATTGCATTGTAAGCATTGTTTCTACGACAAATAATTGAGGTGGACCGCCTTGCATGAAGCATAGTCGAGCCAGTCTGTCATCTCAAGTTCGTAATGAATATTATCAGTTTTGTTTCATGCTTTCTTTCTTTATTTCCTGGTGGCCCTGTAGATGTCTTGCTCATCACTGTAGATGTCTTGCCCTTCGGAGATCATACTGCTTTGAAATATGAAATAATATATAACATATGTGCTTTTTGTTTGGTATAAATTACTTGCACTTTGGTCTCACGTATTGCTTAGGTTTCTTCATTGGATAACCTTACGCTCGGCACTTTGGAAAGACCCGTCTATTGAACTTGTACATCTTTCATGATAAAGTTTTGTCAGCAGCAGCTGATTCAATAAGTGACGTAGCCAGAGGAGCACTCTTCTGCCAAAGGGATAACGTGTTTACAGTGCTGTGTGTGCTTTCTTTGTTAAATTATTCAAGATTCAACTAGCATTAGCTGATTAGTGCTGCATACATTACTGACTTCCCACAAAGAATAATTAAGTCGGAACGTTTTACTTACTGAATGTTTTAAGGTACAAATAGTAGATGTTTTTGACAGCTATATATAAATACAGCCGTCTGGTTAGCAGTGAGTACTTATTATACCGTTGTGAGTTTTCATAGCAAGGGTCACTTCTGTCGTTCCCTAAATAAACATACAAATCAAAATGCGCGACGAGTGCCGCTGACACAACAAAGAATTGTCTCGTCTGCATAAATTTAGCACTTTTGGCGAATAAGCTGTTTACGCTAAGAAGTTTCGGTGTCTTTTGTTCGTTTTGGCATGCGCGTGAAGACGATACAAGGACCTCTCGCCACAGCACTTCTACTCGATGTCTTCGACTTGCTTATTGCCCACATAAAATGCGCATACGTGTACGTGTTCGTGTCTGTGTCAGCCACACGTCCGCGAGTGCACTACTTTAATGCCAGATTCTGCGCTCCTGTCGGGTGTTGTCCCACGGCAACGCTTCAATTCAACTGAACCCACTGAGATTTCGCAGAAAGGAAATTGAGTCGAGATGCCAGTGGCGCGTAGTCAAGAGCGGAAATTTGCTTGCCAGAAGGGGGACTTTGAGCTTAGCTTAGGGACGCTTACAGGTGTGCTGTTTTGCGTCTCTTGTGTTCCGCCTGCGGCTTGGTTCGAGGAGCATTGGACTTTTGCCTGAACGTCAGTGGTTATAGTTAGGAGGGCGTGACACTAATAGCTGCACAAGAAAGGAGTACAGATAAAATGTAGAACTAAATTACCACCTAGTACGACGCATTCCCAGATTTATAGCAGAAATCTCCGTACGTAAGACTTGGGCATAAGATACGCACTTCTTGATGCAGTTGCGATTAGAATGAAAAGAAGTCACCATCAATATACTGCGAGCAGTAGACGACAGTCCAGTTACTCTGCGTTTCAAAAGCGATGCATTTCTTAGCGAACTTCGGCTGCTTTGAGCGTATCTATCTATCTATCTATCTATCTATCTATCTATCTATCTATCTATCTATCTATCTATCTATCTATCTATCTATCTATCTATCTATCTATCTATCTATCTATCTATCTATCTATCTATCTATCTATCTAGCCACCTACGACTTTTAGCTCCCCTAACCATTTCGATAATGCTATCAATGCCAAACTGCATAACATAACTGTATAAAGAACATATTTCACTAGTCATAACATGAAAGTTATGACATGTGTGTCATGATTTACACTTCATAGTTCTGCAGATCTTGCAGTGGTTTTGTTCACATGGCATGCTGCAAAACTGGTATGGTATGACATGATTGCATGGCGAACACAAGTGACAGATCCAAACATGAAAATGATCACATGCGTTTCATGTAACACACTACTACATGCCATGCTCATAATGCGCTCGCGGTTGTTTCACTAGCTACACATATACCAAATTTAGTATTATGGTACGTGAATAAATCACGAAGGTATGTGACTGGTGCAAACATGATAATCACGTCATGGGTGTCATGTAAAAACGACTACATACCACGCTCATGATGCGCTGGCGGCCGTTTTGCTAGCTTCAGTTATACTAACTTTGGTAATATGGGGCGTGAATGGATGACGAATGTATGATACTGGTGCAAACATCAATAACGTGAGATGCTTGTCATATAACAACGTGACTACATGCTACGCTCATGATGCACTCGCAGCAGTTTTTTTTTGCTACCTTCACATGTACCAAACTCGGCCAATGAATGACTTCAATGAATGACGAAGGTATGTGACTGGTGCAAACATGATAATCATGTGATGCATGTCATGTGAGAACATGACTACGTGTCGCAGTGAGGACGCCAATACATTTCCACGTGACGTGGTGCGCGTGCTCGCCAGCGTTCGTTTCGTCGCGTCCCACTGGCGCTGCCGTGGCAAGCGCCGGTCTTGCCTAATACTAGCAAGCACGCCGACCTTCGTTGCTTTGACGCATGCACCTTTCAGTGCGTGCGGCGTCTCTCTGTCACGAAAAAAGAGAGACGCAGTATCTGGATAGCGCATCGGTGAGAATTGCAGCATGTCGCATTTCGTGCTGGCTGTCGTCGGGCTGTGCCGACGAACCCATGTCGTGCCAGTCGCGCCTGGCGTCAGACTGAAAAGTGCCCGCGTTTCGCTAACGTAGCGTCGCTGTGCCCAGCGTGCGCACGCGTCGACGCTACATTGTAGTTTACTAGACCCTTCAAGATTTGCTCGCGGCCGTTTTACTAGCTTCACAGATACCAATTTTGGTGGTACGGGACATGAATGGATGACAAATTATATGACTGATGCGAACAGGACCATCATGACAGGCATGACATGTGAGAACATGGCAACGTACTATGCCCATAGCGTGCTCGCGGCAGTTTCGCTAGCTATACATATGCTAAATTTGGTATCACGTGACATAAGTAAATGAATAAGGTGAACGACATATCCAAACATGATCAACTTGACAGGGAAGTCATGTACGTCATCGTCTACCTCTGCCTCGTAACGTTGCGCTGACTTTAAAGTGACATATCAACGTTTCTCATTCGTGCTTCACATATCGATTCCCACTGTACGTGGTGTCTGCCATTTTTTTTCACTCTTGTTCAAATACATACACGCGAAAGTTCCCCGTTTGGCACCTTTCCAATGTTGTTAATTCTGGGCAACCTCTTCTCTGAAAAGAAAAAAAAAATTACAAAACACAGCTTTCTTGCGTAGAAACAGTGTGCCGCTTAGCTTTCATTTTTTTCTACTGTCAATAAAGGCACCTTGCAATACTTTTTGAGCATGGTTAGAAAACACAGCTGATCAGTAATAAAGTCTCCCAATACTACGCCAGCCAAGTATTATGCCGCAGCACGTGGCCTGGAATTCCCAATAAAACATCAGTCACCTAGTAATTACTTTCGCTTATTTCGACAAATGATGGACGACGGTCGTAAATCAATCGTAGAATAATATTTATCAGCCATTGGCTGATTTTAACATGGCGTGGTCGGTCGTTACAGGTATAGCCGTGAGAGGCCGTAACTTGTACACGCATGCGCGCGTGATCACACTGGAAAAACCGCGTATTCAAAAAAAAGTTTTCAAGGTTACAAGGCGCGTATGAAGTAATTTATTTGCTCCTGCCATTCCTCCCAGCTTAGCTTCCAGCCCTTTTGTTCAGACGAGAGAAGAGATAATGCTTTTGCGGTGTGTGACAAATCTTTGTAAATCCACTCGTACTGGACAGATTTTTAAACATTTTGTGGTATTAAATTCGTGAGACGATAAGCTTTTCAAGGGACTCTATTTCAAGGTTATATAAAAAGTGTATCAAGGCCTTTTAACTGCACCCAGAAAGCCCTCGATGTCCCGAGGTCCTCTTCAAACGGTACAATCGTCCTCGCACATTTATCGACAAATTTGGTACTCACTCAGGACGAGACGAGCATGCGTGACCCATAAATGCTCTGTCGAGTGCTTTCTAAGTACAGCAACTTGTACGGAAAAGCTCTTTTCAGGGGCTTTCGGTGGATGACTAAAGGAATGCACTCAGCACTCAGATAAAGCTCACCGAGTTCTTTTCACTCCAAGCATACATATAAACAAGAGAAAACTTTCAGTGCGCATTCGCTGTATAGAGTTATTGCAAATTTTCGCCTCGTTGCCACTTTTTGGTTAAAAACTGCGTCTAGGTGTTTGACTAGCTCAAACGCACGTAATTATTGAGCTTCATTGTCGGAATTTGAAATCGCGGGTTCTTAAAACTGGTAGGCTTAAAACTGTGAATACACGTCTTCGTTGCGTGTTATAAAAAACTAGCCGCTGGCAACCTTGTGCCGCAGAAGTAATTTGGATAGTCAAGCAGCCAAGACATTCCAAGCCGACTGACTGTCAAGATGGGATGTTGCATAGAAGGTTCCTGTACGAACCGTATCTGCTTGGCTATTTGTACACATAGTGAACAAAAATTAAGTGACGTGTATGTCTGAAAGTGTAAATCATAGGTGGTGATTGGAGGTCGACTGCCGTGTTGTTGGATGCACCAGATCGCACAAAGCTCTGACTGATGCTCCAAAGGATAGTTTGGCCCCAGGCGAACAAATCGTGGCAAATTGTGCTTCGAAGCATCGTGGTCTCGATGAATGAACGTCTGCATCTTACACATGACATGCCCCCTGTTCGGGCACGTTAACTCAGTGTGCATGTCCAATGCACTGGTCGCGTCAGTGTAGAGTCGCTGAAGCTAATCAGTGCGTAAGGCACGATGCATTGTGTGGACAAGAACACCAGTGTCGAACTGTCGAGGAAGATGGCCCGGTCATTCAGTTGTGTAGCCTACTTTAATGAATGAATGAATAAGCTTTATTTGATCTCCGCCGGTTTTCTTCGTGCTAAAAAGGAGGGCTGGGGGTGTGCAAATAGAGGATTAACCCCTGTTCTTTCCCACCCTCCGTCAATGACGATGGTGGTGTCTTAGGTGACTGCTTGAAGTCTATGGACCCGAACGGGATTTTTTTGCTTCTTTTTATTCTTACGCTGCGTGCCCTTCAATACCTCAACTAGTTATGCTTATTGCCACTTGTGAATGATTACTCTTAAAGTAATAACTAATTTTTAGCGAACGACTTTTGATTGTTTTACTGTCTTAGTCAAGCACCTAATGTGACCTCCCTGTTGCTTGATGCAGTAGCGCATGAGACGTTGCAGAGGTGTTTTTCCTTTGATATACGTAAATACCACAAAAACAGTCATAAATATTGACAGCGTCATTCAATACTTTCCCTGGTCATGAAGCTTCAGCGAAAGTTTGTATAGGAACAGGAGCAACCACCAACCTTTGTGCGCGCCGGGGCAATGGAGCAGCCCCGGTGTTCCAATGATAAGGCATGCGTTGGAACTGTGAAACGTGATTAAATGCACCCGTGAAAATTGATCACTTTTTCAATGTCACATTATTCCAATGTGAATTCCGGGAAGCGCTAATGAAGTGAAATTTAATGTCGAATGAGGCCTTGAAGCAAGAAATTCCATGGCAACAAGGGCGTGCTGCTCCCACTGTGAGATATACCACTTCAAAAGTACGCTTCTTTTTTTTTCCTGTGTAGCGTAGCATGAAGGGAATCCCACAGGTACCTAGTGAGGACATATCTCTGACTATCAACAAAATTGCGTTGTCGCTGGGTGTAAGGCTTGATGAGAACGCATTTGATGCTGTTCATCGTGTTCCAACGATTGGTAGTGGCCCTCCGAACGTGGTGGTGAAGTTTTTGTCTACGTCGACATGAGACAGTATCTTGAAGGCAGCCAAAACACAGACTGAACAGGTCGACCCTTCGTTTCGAAGGAAATGAGCCGGTGTTTGTAAACGAACAATTGTGCCCCGAGTACAAGGTTCTGCTTTGGAAATCAATACAGCTAAAGCGAGAAAAAAACTAGAAGTTTGTGTGGGTGGTTTACGGCAGGATCCTGATGCGTAAAAATGAAAATTCGCGCGTGTTTCAAGTGACATGCGAAGACGACCTTGGCAGCGTGGCATAAGTGGTTCTCTTGTGCCTGTACCCTGCACACGTACCCAGTTCAAACAAAATGTCTCGCCTAAATCAACAAGACAATTGCACTCGCAGATGCATGTCGATATTTCACAGCAACATTCGCAGCTTTGAGAAAAAATCTTAATCAGCTTGTCGCATTTATTGCCCAGCAGCCACAACGCCCTGACGTAATCACTGTCACTGAAACGTGGCTAAAAAGGAATGAAAACATTGTTATTCCTGATTACACAATGCTATCGCAGCCACGTGATTCTCGTTCTCGAGGGGGCGGTGTTGCTCTCTTTGTAAAAAATGAGCATTAATATACAATTCTTCCTTCACTCTCATGCAGCGCACGTGCCATTGAATAACTATTCATCAGGTTGGAATATTCAGTTACAGTGGGCGTAGTTTATCGTCCCCCCAAAGCGTGTTTTCTCTCCTTTCTTGAAATACATGAAATGATCCTGAGTCAACAGAAAACAACGTCAAACAATCTGCTTTTATTGTTGGTGATATGATCATTCATACCTGCAGTCCAGTGAACGATGATTATAACTACTTGCTAAAATTTTATCACTTTCGCAACCTCTTCACTTCACCAACTCGAATAACAGCAATGTCTGCTACATTGATCGATCATGCACCGACAAATTCTGAGAAGTATATTAGCGCCGAAGTGTATGACAAGCCTATCAGAGATCATTTCCCAATATTTGTATCTGTTGATTGCCTTAAGAATAAAAAACGTGACGGGCCGAGGTTTGTAACAAAAATAGACTACTTGGCTTTAAGAAATATCCTTCTTGGATCTAGCGTTATTGAAATATACCATGATGACGTTAATATCAAATTTTCGAACTTCATTGCTCTTCTTAAAAACGCGATCAAAGCGAGCAGCAGAAAAGTTTCGGTTCATTCACGGGAAACGCCAATATGTCCCTGGATGAATAAAAAAATCTTGGAAGTCATAAGAAGCAAAGATTACAGGCATGACAAATGGAAACGGCGCAAGCATAACAAGTTTTATTTGCGCCAGTTTGAAACAATGCGTAATAAATCAGTTGCCTTGATGAGGATGAGTAAAAAGGATTATTATGCACGACAAATAGAGCAGGCGGACGATAATTCGGTAAAACTTTGGCAAATTATAAATAACGTTGTCGCAAACCCTCCCCCTTCTAAGGTGCTTCCTGATGTCATCGACTCCAATACGGTTGAATCGTTTAACACTTATTTTGCCTCCATTGGTCCAACACTAGCTAAAAAATTCAAGGAACCCAACCAAAAACATGGTCTCGCAGATTCCAATGCCAATTTTTTGTCATGTATGACATCGACGTTGAAGAAATTATATCAATTGTGCCAGGAATGCCAATGAACAAATCGGAAGGGCTAGATGAGATAACTGTAAGGCTTCTCAAAGAAAATTTAGACGTCCTCGGACCGGTTTATGTCGACTATTTAACCATAGCGCAGCCATGTACCCTTCTTGTTTAAAAATTGCAAAAGTTATTCGGATACATAAAAGTGGCGATCACTCGCAACCGTCAAATTACTGACCAATCTCATTTTTTAGCATAATTAACAATATGTTCAAAAAAATTCTTTCCAATCGTTTCTATAAATTTATTGCGAAATATAACTTGCTCTCCCACCAGCAACACAGATTTAGGCCAAATTATTCTACCTCCACCGCCGTTATGACCCTTACCCAAGCAATAAACACTACATTGATTGAAAATAAATTAGTAACAGTTAGCTTTCTGGACCTTAAAAAAGCCTTTGACACCGTAGATCACAGAATGCTGCTAACTAAATTACCACATTATGGTTTCCGTGGGACCACATTTCAACTTCTTTCAGATTACCTGAAAGATCGTCAACAGGCTGTAGTAATTATAATTTCATGTCTTCTATGAGCCACTTGAGTACTGGTGTTCCCCAGGGCTCGGTGCTGGGACCATTGCTCTTCTCCTTGTATAATAATGACCTTCCGCAGATATTACAGCCTTCTAACATACTGATGTATGCTGACGATACTTGTGTCATAGTAACTGATAAAAATCTAACTGATCTTGAATCAAAGTCTAATATGAAACTGGAAAAGGTCGCTCATTGGTTATCGAATAATAAACTATCTATAAGTACCGATAAGACTAAATGCATCACATTTCGCTCTCGGTTAAGATTCATTAATGCTAATGACATACACATAAAACTTGACCATTCCGTGATCGAGCAAGTAACCACAATTAAATATCTGGGTGTCACTATAGATAACAACTTACATTGGCCGATACAGGTTCAAAATGTGTGTTCCAAATTAGCCTCAGGGTGTCATGCACTTACTCAGGCTCGTCAATATTTTAATACCACTACTCTACGAATGCTTTATTAAGCTTTCATTCATTGTCATATCTCATATTGCATTGAGTCTTGAGGCTGCACGTGCACAACATACCTGGACCCGGTTAGACGACTTCAAAAACGGGCTGTAAGAATCATTACTCATTCCAAGTATAACGACCCCAGCAAACTTTTGTTTTCCAGATTACTTATTTTGCCGTTTGACAAGCTATGAAAACTAAAACTAGCCAGATGCGTACACACAGTTATTATTACAACCACCCTTTTTATGTGTCAATGTTTTCCGCCCCTTCTCGTTCTACTAGACAACTAACCTTTGGTAAATGGAATAATCCACGAACTAACAACGTATATGGTGAACGTCTTTTACAGTTTGCTGATATTAAAATCTGGAATGTTATTCCTTTTGAAATAAAAATGTGTTCTAATTTCAATAAGGCACTAGAAAAACACTATTTAGAAGAATGTACTCATTTATTAATGTCCTGTCATAATTAGTCTGATGACTGCCTTGATTTCAATATGTAAGTAAGTGTTTATTTCGTTTTCGTTCTCTCGTGCATTGTAACGGTTTAGTGCGGTTATTTCATGCAATGTAATGTTTCTTTGCCGATTCTTTAATACATTAGATTGTAAAAACTTTAGTTAAATCTTTACTGATATTGTACAACTTTTTTAGTTACACTTTTCCAAAGTGCCTTTATAAAATCTTTCTTTTTGGACCCAAATTAGCCTATGGCTATGGGTCAACGCAGTGTATGCAATTTTTGGCAAAACGTGTGACCAACAAAATTCAATTCAGTTCTATTCGATATTCACCAACGCATATAAGCCTTTGAAAGAGGACGAAAAGCCGCGCGCTCTGATTACGCGAAAACCTGTGCCACCTTTGTCAGACTTGCCCCATGGCCCTTTGCAGTTGACCTCGTTGCGACTTCTCTGGTTAAATGAGCGTCATCGCATTTGGTGGAGGTTGCTGAGATCCCCAAGAAGCCCTGGAGCTCCGCTCGCGAAAGTTAACCGACAGACCACACCTCAACATGACTGACGCAGTCACCAACCAGCTCATCACAGCACAGGCAGCACCATCGACTACCCAGTCTCCCTGCCCTGTCGTTACCTGGCAAGGTGATCCACCTATCTTCAGCGGCAGTAGCGGGCAAGACGTTGAAGACAGGCTCTCCTTGTACGTGCGCCTAAGCGTCAGCAACAAGTGAAACGATGACTCCAAGCTCAGATACGTCATTTTTTAAAAAAACGATAGTTTTTTCGGGGACCTTCGACGAAAAAATTTCAGTCTGTCTGTATGTACATTGGTCTGTTTGTCCACCCTTAACGATACCTTAAACGGCTCCAAGCGGCCAACCCTATCCGCAGCGCCCGCCAATATTGCTCAAAGCTTAGCCTTCATAGTTGTGCGATTTTCAATTAAAAAGCAATTATTGTGCACATCTGAGGCGCCATAACAACACGTCTATGTTTTGTATGTCTGCCTTCATACTAGAAGAGGCGCACACAAGTAACTCTAAGGAATGTAGCATTTATCGCGCTGTGCGGCGAGTGCAACGTGATGCTCAAAAAGGCAGGTGTTTCGAACGCTTTGGTACGATGACACGGTGGTGGCACCTACCCGTCGCTTTGCCTTCTACATCTTTTCACCTCCAAGACTGGCGCGCATCTTTCTCCGCGAGCGCGCACGCCTTTGTTTTCAAAGATAACTGCCAGGTGGCGCTCGTGTCTAATGTGTCTCGATGTGCTCGTTCGCTTTCGCTACACGCTCGAGGAGTTCTAATGGAGCGCCCCCAGAATACCATTCAGCCATTTTGTTGCGCAGAACATCAATTACACGTTTTGTTCACTCTCTTCAGGCGCAAGACTATTGTCTTTTGACGAGATTTGCAGTGTAACATGCTGATTCGGGCCAATTTTTTCACTTGGCTACTGTCGCTAACCTATCGTTTACTAACCGCGAAACCACCATAGCCATCTAACTGGTCCACCACCCTACCGCGGAAAAGCGCCCCGCCGCGGTGGTCCAGTGGCTAAAGTACTCGGCTGCTGACCCGCAGGTCGCAAGATCAAATCGTGGCCGCAGCGCCTGCATTTCCGATGGAGGAGAAAAATATGTAGGCCCGTGTGCTCAGATTCGGGTGCACGTTGAAGAACCTCAGGTAGTCGACATTTCCGGAGCCCTCCACTACGGCGTCTCTCATAATCATATGGTGGTTTAGGGACGTAAAACCCCACATATCAACCAATAAATCACCTTCAAAATCCTCCTGACCAAAGCGTTCTTCTTACCAGAGGTCCGCGAGCTCCGCGCTGACTAGCGCCTAAATCACCGAGCACAGCAGCCTGGTGAGACGTTTCCTAGCTATATTGAGGACGTGCTCGACCTCTGCAGGAGTGTTAACCCACATAGCCTGAAGAAGAGGAGAACCGGTACATTTATAAGGGTATCGAATGTGGTCAATTCCAGATGTTCCTGGCAAAAAGCCCGACAACTGTGGCATTGCTCGTAGGCCTGTGCCAGAGCTTTGAAGAATCGCACCGTCAGCGTTTCATCGCTCCACAGAGTGTCCTACGACGAGATTCGATCTATGCCATCTCACTCGCAAACGGCAACGTTGGTCAAGGAATTCTGTCCAACCAGATCAAAGACTTCATCAGAGAGGAAGTCGCCAGACAGCTATCCCTGCTGCCGCATAGCAACGCGGCCCCTGCTAGTCGGCCTTCGACAATGCAGCAGGCCATACATACTGAAATTTTTGATGGCCTCCCTAGTGTTCCGGCCCCTTACCCGTGCCCGTCCGTGCCATCTCATCTCTCGACTAGTGGCCACGCATCAACTGCGCCACCTCTCAGCTACGCAGCTGTAGTTGAGCGGCCCCTGGCGCGTTAAGGCTCCTTTTCGGCACAACCTCATCCCGCGTCGCCTCCAGTTTTCAGGCCCGCACCTCGCTTTTTTTCATCCATCTAATGCGTGACGCACGCTTGACAACCACCCTATTTGCTTCGCGTGTGGCATCGCTGGCCATAGTGCACGCTTCTGCCGCCTCCGTCGCACATCTAAGTGCGCCTTTTTTGGAACTCCTCCCTACGCACCGCAACATGCCACCACATCTGCATTTGAACAGAGGCCAGCCGACTCGGATCACCTCTCATCATGTGCTTGTTTCCCATCCCTTCGTCACCGATTCCCATCGCCGACGCGTCGTCGACCACCTCCTGAGGAGGGAGACTAATCAGTGCGATTCGGGAGGAGCTGCAACGTTTGCGCAAATCTCAAGGTCTCCATTTTCGCCGCAAAACTTTATTGATGTAGATGTTGAGAGAGCCGCCACACTAGCGCTTGTTGGTACTGGGGCCGCAGTTTCCGCGATGGACGCAAACTTTGTCGAAGACTCAAGAAAGTGACCCTGCCTTTCTGTGGAATGGTGCTGTCCGTGGCTAGCGTGCAACACATTCATTTTTCGGCTGTGTATAAGACGTGTTTCTTCATGCGTAACCCGTTGTGTACATCGTTCTATTTTTCGTTCTAACATATTGACTTCTTCCTGGGTTGAGATTTTTTATTCGTCAAGAAGCTATCATCGATTTTTCACAGGCGAAAGTGTCTTTTTCGCCAACATGTGAACTTCCAACGCCCAACCGTTCTCCTCTGCCCTGCAAACTCATCGTTGACGACGATACCAACTTGCCTCCTCCGGAAGCTTAAGTCCCCATTACGCTTTCATTTGCTGCTCAACTTGACGCCACAGTGGCGCTTACGCTATCTCCAGTGTTTACCCAACGCAAAGGAATATTTCTCTCATTTGCCGTTCTCACAATTGCGTCTGGATCAATCATAATGGTGGTTGCTAACCACTGTAATGATCCCATTGGTTTACTCTATGGTGACACCTAAGAATATGTTCAATGGGTCTACCATATTGATGATCTCAATCTCCCCGTAGAAACCTCATGCTGTCACATTGCCGCAATCACTGCTGCGTCTGAGCGATCAATTTCGTCAGCTTTCAAGAACACCATTGACCCAGACCTTCCCCCCTCTTACTACCGTCAACTTGTTGCTCTCCATAACAAGTTTTGATCTTTTCTACTTTCAGCAACATTTGTTAGGCCGCACCACGACTATCACTCACACTACTGACACCGGCTCACACTCAATCCTGCGACAGCATCCTTTCCACGTTTTCGCCGAAGAGCACTGCGTCATTACAGAGCAAGTAGATGACATGCTTCAGCGAGGAGTCATACAGCCTTCTCAAAGCCCTTGGCCTTCACTTGTGGTACTGGTAAAGAAAACAGATGACACCATTCAATTCTGCGTTGACTCTCACCGCTTAAACAAGAATACGAAAAAAGATGTCTACCCG
Organism: Rhipicephalus annulatus; assembly: GCA_013436015.1. NCBI lineage: Eukaryota > Metazoa > Arthropoda > Arachnida > Ixodida > Ixodidae > Rhipicephalus > Rhipicephalus annulatus. Next base: position 404,590 of record WOVY01002444.1, on the reverse strand, counting down.
CTACCATAAACAGACGATGCTCTTGACTGCTTACAAGGCGCCGAGTACTTTACATCCTTGAATTTGCGTTCTGGGTATTGGCAGGGGTCAGTAGCTGAATGTGATTGCCCTAAAACAGCCTTTTAAAACCCGATGACCTATATGAGTTCAATGTCATGACATTTGGGCTCTGCAACGCGCCTGCAACAATTCAGTGAATGATCTGTGCCATCTTGTGAGACCCTAAATGAAAGACTTGTTATGTGGGCTCGGCGGCTGTGCCGCGAGACAGTGGCCTAAACTGCTACTTTTCAACATGCAGGTCTTTGCCGTCGCAGTGATCTCCGCAGCTCTGCCCGCTACCACGGCCATCTCGCACGCACCTCATGCTTGTGTGCAATCATTCTTTGCCCGCATCTCGAGTGCTCTTTCAGCTGTTAAGCTACCACCCCTGCACTTCTGCCAGCGCCACCTTACACAGATTTTGCAACCGTTGCCACCTGGGAGAAGCCTACGTCAGCTACATCAATCGCCACGTGGACTATAAAAGAACAAGACCCTGGCGCGCCCACCTGTGAGCACGGCGGCTGTGACACGAGGCAGTCACCTAAACTGCTACTTTTCAACATGCAGGATAGTCAGCCTTTGAGTCTTTACTCTGAGAAATCGAGCGACTTGTTAATGGTGCTGCTGCCGAGCCCCCAGTGTCTATTATCAATTCTTGAGCAGTGTATCGATGTCTCGCGTACTGTTCTCTTATTGTCGGGCGACATTGAAACTAACTCCGGCCTTGAATATAACGCTATATTAGCTGAATTTAAAAAAGTCCCAGCAGGGCAATCGCAGCTAATAGCCGAACTTAAGGGTCTAAAAAGTGAACTTGCCGAAATTAACAGTACTATAGCAGAACTTAGCAGAAGAAAGAATACCGTTGAGAGCCACTATCAACAAATTTAACCACTGCAAGAACAGGTCGCAACCATCACATCTGCTGCCACCGTGACAACCCGTGTAATCTCAGACATAGAATCGCGGATCGATGACGCAGGAAATCGAGCCCGCCGCAACAACCTAATCTTCGGTATTCCCGACCCAGGTGCTTCAGAATCTGCCCCACAGATACAAGAATAGCTTATTCGCTTTTGCTCAGATCACCTAGGCTTACCCGTAGTTCCCGAGGCTATTGAGCGTGCGCATCGCCTTGGCCGCCACTCTACTAAACATAACCGCCCCATAATTAAGAATTTTGCTCGCTACAAAACCAAAAAAAAAACATCCTGTGTAACGGACGCAAGGTAAAAGGCAGTAACTACAGAATTGGTCAGGACTACTCTCGCGCCCTACAAAATGCCAGGAAACACCTTCTTACATTTGCTGTCGCCTTTTCTCAACGTTATGAAACCTTGTTTAGAGGATCCACGAAGTACGTGTACGACGACGCTGAGAAACGTGTTAAAGAAATTAGATAGCAATTGCTACATCACCGCCAGCTATCTCAGCGCCCGAAACAATGCGCTCAAGCACTACTATTTCAGCAATTTTCACTAATATACGGAGTTTTCTTCCTAAACGCGACATCGTATCTATTATTGTTGTCTCATATGGATGTTTTTGTTAATACTTACTGAAACATGGCTTACTGCTGATGTATCACTTAGGTCATGGATGACCTACCTGGTTTTAAGCTTTTCCGCAAAGATCGCCAGAACTCTAGAGGCGGTGGTGTGCGCATTGCCACCAGTAATAACTTGCCTTGCACCATTGTTCATACGCCCTGTGACCTTGAAATATTATGGCTACTCTTTCACTTCCCTCCTCATACCATCCTACTTGGTATGAGGAGGGAAGGTACTACCGCCCACCGCGAACAGATACAGGCTTTACTGAGAAGCTTAGCTGCGTCCTGGACAGACTCACGACAAGATATACTAACGTTCAAGTAATGTTATTCGGGGATTTTAACTTCCCTGTCGTAAACTGGGCTAGAAATCCGCCTTCGTCACAGAGCAAAATTGATAACGAGTTCCTCGATCTTTGCTTTAACTACAATTTAAGTCAGCTTGTGTTGCAACACATACGCGCCACGCAAGATTCGGCCAGCGTTTTAGATCTGATACTAACCAATAGCCCAAATAGCCTCTCTTCGATGTCTTACCTCCATGAAATTAGTGACCATAAAATAATCCACGCAGTCTTCAGCTTTACCTTGCCAAGACAAGAATCGTGGAAAAAAACAATACGCTTATATGGTAAAGGTAACTATATACGATGCAATAAACAACGAGCTTATCGCTTATTACCCGGCTTTTTGCACCGATTTTCATTGCCACACAGTACAAGAAAACTGGTTGATCTTCCAACAAAAGTTTACTGAACTCGCTAATAACCATATCTCTGTTATATCTGACAAGCCAAACACAACAAACCTTGGTTTACCAGGAAATTGAAATCTCTTGAAAATAAGAAAAACGCCTTTTCCGCTTGGCAAGGAAAAAATTGTGCTGTGGCCTGGGAAAAATCTTACGTAGCTGAGTAAGTTTACTTATCAGCTTTGCGTCGTGACAAGCACTCTTTCTTTTATGACACCTTAACTTGTGTACTGGAAAGCAATCATAAAAAAATTCTGGCAAATTCTGAATTCCAAGCCACCTTCTGCTGTTATCATTACCGACCATAATGAGATTACGATTCCGGAACAAGAATGTGCTGAGGTAATAAATCTTGCTTTTTCATCTGTATTCACCACTGAACTTGCTGCTCCTCTACCTGTACCCCCACTCCCTGTCTAGGATGTTATGTCAGCAATCGATTTCAGCGAGGAAAGAATAATAGCCATAATTGAAAAGCTTAACTTTCATCGGCATCTGGGGCAATTGATATCAATCCGAAAGTGTTAAAAAACACCAAGAACATCTGCGCAGCCTATCTCAGATTAACCTTCACGCAGTCTCTTTCTTCTGGTAGCATCCCTCTCACCTGGAAAGAAGCGCAGATTGTTGCAATTTGAAATTCGAACATCAAAACATCTCCTCTTAGCTACCGACCGATATCCTTGGCCAGTGTACCCTGCAAAATAATGAAGCATGCTATCTACACACATATCATGCAGTTTCTTGACACCAACAACTTTTTTCACACTTCTCAACATGGATTTCGCAAGGGCTTCTCATGTGAAAACGCAACTTGCCGTGTTAATCCATGACTCACATACCAACCTCGATACTAACAAACAGGTCGATGCCATTTTTCTTGATTATGCAAAAGCATTTGATAAGATACCCCACCAAACGGCTATTACTTAAACTCTCACAGTTGAACTTGCATCCCAACATTTTTCATTGGATTAATGAATTATTTACTAGCCGATTGCAATCAGTACATGTCAATAATTCCATTTCCCGCCACCTTCCTGTAACATCTGGCGTCCCGCAAGGTAGCGTCTTGATTCCACTGCCATTTCTTATTTATATTATTGACCTCTCTTTGCATGTTGCCTCTCAAATCCGAATGTTCGCTGACGATTGTGTCATCTACCGTCCAATCACTAGCAATGCCGATCACTCTCTTCTACAAGACGATTTTAACAATGTTCAAGATTAGTGCAACGAATGGTTGATGACCCTGAACCCTAACAAATGCAATATAATAAGTTTTACTCGCCGCCTACAGCCATTATGCGCACCCTACACTATTGCTAACACTACAACAGAAAGAGTAGGTACATTTAAGTACCTGGGTATTACACTTTCACATAACTTAAATTGGTCACCTCATATAACACGCGTTACGGCCTCGGCCAATCAAACCCTTGGATTTCTAAAACGCCATCTCCGCCATGCACCACGTCATGTAAAACTTCTAGCATATAAGACACTCGTACTGTCGAAGCTAGAATACGCTTCTCCCATTTGGTGACCTCATCAAACATACCTTATCAATGCCCTAGAAACAATTCAGAACCGCGCAGTAAGGTTCATTCAATTATCCTATTCTTCCAACGCATTCTTCCAGCGTATTCCAGCGTATCACAAGTAAAAATTCAGTCTGGCTTGAACACGCTATCGTCCCGGCGCCGCATCGATTCAATAATCCTTTTTCACAAGTTTTTTTACAGCTCACTTCATCATGTCCCACATATTCTGGCCCCGCCACCGCGCACATATCTGCGCACAGGGAACCATTTACAAGTTACTCGTCCCCGCTTCCACACTACGACTTTTTCTGAATCTTTCTTTTGTCGATCATCAGCTGACTGGAACGGCCTGCCCCGCGGTATTGTCGAAACTATCTGCTTATCTTCATTTTCCAAAAAATAACACTTGGTATGTCTCAATAAGTGCATTGTAGCCACTATACTGTACGTGCATTGCAGTCACTAAATGTGTGTAATCACTGTTTTGTATGTAGCCACTATTATGTTACCCCACCCCTTATGTTATACCTCCCTGCGAGGTCTTTAAGGAAAATAAAGTGAAGTGAAGTTACCTGGACGACTTCGTAGTCCTTTCAGCTGATTTCCGGACACACCCTTCTCGTCTCCGAGAAATTCGCACTAGTCTGACTTCTGCAAGCTACCACCAAGAAGTGCCACTTTGCAGCAAAGAAAGTAACCATCTCAGGACATGCCATCTCAAAAGACGGTGTCCTGGATCTTGGCAAGCTTCGAACTGTCATCGAATTCAAAAAGCCCACATCGCTCAATGCTTTCAGAAATTTTGTTGGTCTCTGCTCCTAACTTAGTCGCTTCGCGCGTAATTTAGCATTCATTATAGCACTTCCGACGAGTCTGCTTACCACCAGTAAAGGTATATCTGCTTGGTCACCTGTATGTGACGACGCATTTCGCCAGCTGCGCTGCCTGTTGACCCCAACACCTATCCTTCCTCACAACGACCCCACTGCTTCCACAGACATTTACACTGATGCAGGTGGCGTTGGCCTTTGCGCAGTTTTGGCACACCGCGAAGAGGCTTAGCTGAATACGTAGGCACTTGTGCAGGTCGAGCTCTCTAGAAGGCTGAGTTCAATTACTCTTTGACAGAGAAGTGCTTCGCGATAACCTAAATGTTGACGAAGTTTCGCCCGTGTCTTTAGGGCCGTTCTTTTGACGCGGTCACAGACCACCACACAATATTTGGCTTTCCACCTAGAAAAACCTATCGGCATGCCTGGGCCTTTGGGTAATTTGATTGCAGGAATACGATATTCGTGTCGTATATTGTTCTGGTCAAAATATGCAGATTTCGATGCACTTTTTCACTCACCATTAAAGCCACACGTGGCTTCTCTGCAACAACTTTCTATCACCAACTTTTTATCACCACTCAGAACCACTGAGATGCTTTCGTAGCAGCATAAAGACCCGTACCCTTCCTTGTTACTGAACGTCCTAACCGGTCCGTCGGCTGTCCCTTCCACGAGAGTGCTACGCTGTCAAGCAGCTAACTTTTCCGTGCGAGACAATATTGCCGCCTGGTGTTCTGTGCCAGTGAACAGTGAGCCAGCTCTGTGCCAATGAACGAAGAAGACGAAGACAAGGAACCCGTGCCAGCGGAGACGTCCTTCGTCGTGTCAGTTATTTTGACAGTCATGTCTCCTTGTACGTTTCTTCGAGCCCCTAGCGCGTGACAACTCGTGAAGGTGCTGAGTACCCTATGCACCAAATCTCTCCCGGCAAAGAAGCTCTAGCCCAAAACCGAGGTTGACGCCTGTTCACCGTGCTAGCCGAAGAAACCGTCGACTGGACCCTGAGTTCGACCTTCTCTAAGAGAGGATTACGGGCATAACTATCGCAGGCAGCACCGTCCCAAGCGGCTCCAACCTAGCCAGCATGGAAGGCGCAACGCCAATGCACTACACGCTGTTCAACCACGCTGCCGGGTTACGACGATCGAGCATAGTCACCGAACGTCTGAGGTCGACGGTGGCACTAGCGGGCAACGTGTCCGGGAGTGAACCAGGCGTAGTATATCGGTCAGTTATCGGGCGTCCTCTAAGGATTGGCGACTGGTGGTGCCGCCCGAAGTGCAGTATGAGCAGCCGGCCGGATGTACGGGCTGTGATCGCATGGTGTAGGGAGGTAGCGGAAGCCTACGCACAGCGTCTGCTTATGTGAACGGCGCTGCTACAGGCTGCATCTCTTGCGATCAGGTGACAGGAAGAGCCACAGGTTTCGCTGCATACGTTAGGCGCGCGGCCACAGGCTGCACGGCTGGCGGATAGTCGACAGGAGCGCCTACCGGCTGTGCGACACGCTTGCAGTGAACACGGCTAGATAGAGGTGGCTCGTGGTGTGCAAGGGGAACACCTTGAGCAACCTTTTCTGAAATAGCAGTGCGAAGCGGGGCAGGTAGACGGGTGGTGGTCTCGTGAGTAAAGGCCTGTAGGGAAAGTTTGCGGGCGACTTCCTCACGGACGAAGGCTCCTACTTGATGAAGCGATGGTGAATTGTCAGGCAGGGTGTAGAACTGGACTATGACTCACCACCACGCTGAGGTTGCCGAGTCAGAATGCGTTCCTTCTTCAACTCGTCCTAGCTATGACACAAGCTGACGACACCGCAAACTGTGCTCGGATTCTTAGCCAAGAGCATATAAATTGCGCCGTCGTCGATGCCCTTCAGGATGTGTTTGACCTTGTCAGATTCGGGCATGATGTCATTCGTACGTCGACAAAGGTCGACGACGTTTTCAATGTAGCTGATGAAGCTTTTGCCAGTCTGCCGAGAGCGGACGCGCAAGCGCTGTTCTGCCCGCTGCTTGTAGACAGCTGGCTGACCAAACACTTCAGCACATGACGTCTTAAAGACAGTCCATGTGGAGATGCTGTGTTTGTGGTTGTTAAAGCCACAATTCAGCTACGCCAGTGAGATAAAATTTGTTATGGAAAAGAAGAGACGCCTTATTGACGAGGCTGTGGATTAGATGAATTTGAAACCAGCGGTAATAGCGTGACCAGTTCACCAGCGATCGACCAGAGACAACTTTTCGTCTTCCTCGTAAGGCAAACACGCGCGTCGCCCCCTAGAATTTCAATATGCATGTAGCATAATCCGCGGCGGCAGAAGCGCCGTCTCGGCGCATTTATATGTCAACATCACTACAAGAGTGGTAGGGCTTCAAGCGCGCAACAGGTACAATATCGGTAGCCTGTTGGGCATATGAAGACGACAGGACCAATTTCATCTGTCACAGGAGTAACCACACAAAAGACTCGGTATAGAGCTGTGTAGCGAGCAAGAAATTTTTCTGACAAGCCAACTTGACGGTTCGGAGACCAGAGCAGGACAAAAGAACCGGGTGGAAAGTGCACATCGCGGTGTCGTTGGTCATACAAACACCGTTGCTTCTCTTGAGTGGTAAGAAGGCCAGTACGGGTAATTTCACATGCATGAGTGGCCCAAGTGATAGCGTCCATGGCATATTCAGTGGTCGGTACTAGGGAACGCTATGATGGTGTCCCGAGGCAATTTTGGTTCTCGGCCAAACGGCAGAAAAATAGAAAGTGACTGGCAGTGTCATGGCGCGAAGAATTATAGGAAATTTGACATACAGTAACGCAAGATTCTAGTCGTTGTAGTTGGTAGAAACATAATAAGGAGCATACCTCTAAGAGTTCGATTTAGATGCTCGGTGAGTCCGTTTGTTTGCGGATGGTATGACGTAGTCAGCTTGTGTCTCGTTTGACATGGACTGCAAGATGTCGGCGATGATCTTGGACAAAAAGATGCAGCCATGGTCTTTAAGCAGCTGCCGTGGGTCTCCATGTTGCAAAATCACGTCCTTGAGGAAAAGGTCGGCAACGTCTGTGGCGCAGCTTGTTGGAAGAGCTCTTGTGATGGCATAATGCGTGGCACAGTCGGTGGCCACAGATATCTACTATTTACCCGTGGAAGACAAGGGGAAAGGGCCAAGAAGGTCCAAGCCAACGCGGAAGAGCGCTTCTGATTGAATGTAAAGTGATTGAAGGCGACCGGCGGGAACTGTCGATAGCGTTTTGTGACGCTGACATTTCTCACAAGCCGCAACGTATCTTCTGACTGAGCGTGCAAGCCCAGGCCAGAAGAAGCGTCGGCGTATTCGGTCGTAAGTGCGTGACACACCAAGGTGACCCGCAGTCGGGAGGTCATGGAGTTCATTCAGAACTTCTGAGCGAAGGTGTTTCGGAATGACAAGCAGCAGGTCCGGTCTATTCTGTTCAAATGTTTGGCGATATAATACACCATCGTGGAGCACGAATGAGCGATGGGACTGGTTGGAAGATGGTGATTTGAGGAGCTCAATGATAGCACCCATGGACGCATTATGGCGCTGCTCATTACCGATGGATGTCATTTGCGAAAGGGGAAAAACTCAAGGCTCGGTATCGGTGTCAGGCATAGTGCCGACTCAGCAACCGGGTAGCGGGGCAGGCAGCCTGCGTCCTGATGTAGGCGTCCGGACTTGTCACCGTATAGGTATACTCTTGCAGCCGCAGAGCAGAAAACCCGAGCTGGCCAGTAGGATCCTTCAGTGACGTAAGCCAACATAGCGCATGATGGTCAGTTATTCCAGAGAAATTTGTGCCATATAAATATGGGCGGAACTTTCATACTGCTCAAACATGAGCCAGACACTCGCGCTCTGTAACGGAATAGTTGCGCTCAGCAGCTGTGAGGAGGCAGCTAGCGTAGGCAAACACACAGTCATGTCCCCGTTGGCATTGGGCTAGGATGGCTCCGATCCCGTCACCACTAGTATCGGTTCGGACTTCTGTCGGAGCAGATGGGTCAAAGTGAGCCAATATAGGTAGAGTCATCAGAAGCGTGATTAGATGAGAAAAAGGAGCAGCTTTGTCGGTACCCCATGTAAACATGACGCTTTCTTCAGAAGCTTAGTGAGGGGTCGAGCTATGGTTGCGAAACATTTTACAAAACTTCTAAAGTAAAAACAAAGTCGTAAAATACTCCGGGCGTCTTTGACTGACCGGGGTACAGGAAAACTGGTGACTGCACAAGTTTTCTCCGGGTCTGGTTGCACACCAGATGCGTCGACAAGGTGGCCCAACACCGTAATTTGCCGGCGTCTGAAGGGGCACTTCGATGAGTTTAATTGAAGACCTGCAGTGCGGAATATGTCGAGAATCGTTGACAAACGCTGAAGGTGGGTCTCAAATGTTGGGGAATATGCAACGTCATCGTCAAGATAACAAAGACATGTTGAACATTTGAACCCTTGTAGCAGAGAGTCCAACATGCGCTCGAACGTGGCTGGGGCGTTGCATAGCCCGAACAGCATAACCTTGAACTGATATAGGTCGTCCGGAGTTACAAACGCAGTCTTCTCTTGGTGTTTTTCGTCGACAACGATCTGCCAGTAGCCGGAATGTAGGTCTATTGAAGAAATGTATCAGGAGCCGTGGAGACAATCGAGAGCGTCATCGATGTGGGATAAAGGGTAAACGTCCTTTTTTGTGATTCTATTCAGATGGCGGTAATCCATGCAGGAGCGCCACGTGCCACTTTTCTTCTTAACGAGCACAATAGGGGATGCCCATGGGCTCGAAGAGGCTTCAGTTATTCCTTCGACTAGCATCAAGGTGACTTATTGATGAATTACTTGACGCTCGAAGGCACACACCCGGTATCGTCGCAGATGAATGGGATGAGAATCGCCTGTGCTAATGCGGTGTTGACGAGTGAAGTCTGACCGAGTGGACGGTTGTTTATGTCAATTATGTCGCGGTATGAAGCCAGAATGCAGCAGAGTGCGGCTGAATTTTCAGGTTTGAGGTCCGGGGCGATCATGGAGCGTAAGGTTACATCGAGGCACGTGGCATCCTGCGAGTGACGTGGGTGATCGCGACATACGTCTGCCGCAAAACAGGTGACGTGGTCGTCAATTGAGGGTGTTGGCGTGGCGACCGATATTTCTTGAAATAGCACTTGTTTTATGAAACCAAAATTGATAACAGGTAAATATGTTCGATTAGAGGCCACGGATACAACGTAGTGTGGGACAGTAATGTCGCATGCTAGGAGAACATTAGAGATCGGCGTCCCGATATATTCACCGTCTAGCACAGAAGAGGGGGTTGCCAATTGAACGAATGTGAGAACTTTAGGTGGTATCCGCAAGAAGTCAGTAGTGCATAAGCTGTTCGGGAGTTCCCGTTGGGAATACGGGAGAAGAGGAAGTTCTAGGCAGAGAATACTGGCGGCACAATCGATTAGGGCAGAATGCGTCGATAGGAAGTCTATGCCGAAGATTAAGTCGTGAGGGCAGTTTTGAAGCACCGTAAAGAAAACGCGGGCATGGCGGCTGGCAATACTAACGCGAGCGGTACACATTCCAGTAATGGCCACAGTTCCACCATCAGCGACACGGAGGGCTTTATTTGCTGCAGGCGTGACGACATTTTGAGCAGGCGACACAGATGAGCACTCAGTATGGACACTTGAGCACTGGTATCAGCTAACGCCGTCAAAGAAATACCGTCCACATACACCTAAATCAAGTTCGTATTAGTGGGGAGTGTCAACAGAGGATTCGGATCAGTCGCGATTGATGCAGACCTACCTACCAGAGTTGCATGATCTAGTTTTCCGTCCGAGAGGATCCGTAGTTGACCGGCGACGAATAGCAGCGTGGTTGGGGCGATGGGGAATGGCGGCGTTGAGGTGACGGCAAACGAGCGGTGGAGCGGCTTTTAGGGACGTAGGAAGAATGGTACACACGACTTGGCGAATACCGACGGAGTCGTCATATTGTTGAGTAGAAGAAAATGGGCTGCAGTTTGAGGGCCTCCAAGTGCTGCGGCAGTAGCGGTAGAAATCGCCAACTAGGTGGCAGCGGAAGCAGATCAGTCTGTCGTATGCGGTTATCTATTGCGTCGGATTGCGGATCCCGGAATAAAATGTAAGTCATGGCGTGGTGCATTTATTGTCATTCGTCTGGAGGTGGGTCGAGAGGCAGAGCAGGCCACAGGAATACTGAGCTTTGCAATTTACTGCCTCACGACGGCTTCGAATAACGGAGACCGCCGAGGGCGTTTGTGCGGCGCCATGGTAGAGTGTATATGGAGGAAATGACGCCGGACTTTCCGCCTCAAGCTCCCGTCGAACTATACGTGTCACTGAACTGAGATCGGCACAGGTTGATGTAACAGCCGCGTAAACTGAGGCAGAAAACGGCGGGTTTTGGCCATTTAAAAGCGGCGGCATGCCTTAGTGATCATATCTACGGTCGTGACGTTGGTGTATACGAGCAAGTGAAGGCGTCGTCTGCAATGCCCTTGAGTATGTGGCCCACCTTGTCAATTTCTGTCATTCGCTCGTCTACTTTCCGGCACAACGCAAGCACGTCCTGTATGTACGAGACATACGACTCTGTTGAGAACTGCGCACGAGTGGCAAGTTCTTTTCGCGCTTCAAGTTGGCGACTGGACGGGTCCCCAAAAAGGTCATGTAGTCGCTCCTTGAAGATATCCCAGCTGGTGAGCTCGGTCTCACTGGCTTCAAACCAAACACGTAGGGCGCCGTCCAAGTAAAATATTACAATGGCGAGCATCATTGTAGGGCCCCATCTTGGGTCTGGCTAACATGCTCGTACATATGGAGCCAGTAGTCAACGTCAAGCCCAGGTTGTGCGAAGAATGTACCGGGATCACGGGGGTGGGACTTCGTCCGGTATGTAGTGGCTGTAGCTACAGAGGGAGACGCTGATCGGTCGTTGTTATTGGTAGCCATGGCCGGAGATTGAACGGTGCGGCCATTGCGAAGCTTCGTGGTGAGGACGGAGAACGTTCCACCTCCACCAAATATATTACGAAAAAGAAGAGACGCCGTATCGACGAGGCTGTGGATTAGTGGTATTTGAAACCAGCGGTAGTGGCGTGACCAGTTCACCAGCGATTGAGCGGAGACAACCCTTCGTCTTACTCGTCAGGCACGCACACGCATCGTCCCTAAGAATCTCAATATGCATGCATGTACCAATATGACTTGGCCCAGCTTGCCAGATTCATCCCACTTATACTGGTGCTCACCAGTTCGTAGTGCGCGAGCCAGTCTTCAACGTACGGTTCCTTTCACACCGCTGCAGAACTTCGGGTCTCGTAGCCTAGGATGGCCAGGGCAGCTGAACTGGGGCGAGGGCGCCGATGCAGTGGCGTTGTCAGTCATGACGGGAGGGGGTAGCGTGCGGCTTCGCAGCTCCAGGGTGTAGTGACCGGGATAAACAGCATGCTCCACCAAATGTGAAGAGATTTATTAGCCGCTAAGAACAGTGAAGAGGCAGCGTGAAGAACCGTCCAGCGATCGGCATAGCAATGAAGCGAAGCACGAGCCGAGAGAGCCGTTCGTTGGCGATGCTGCTTGCCGCAGGCACATCTTGTTATTCACAGCTGAACCACTTTCAAGGTGCTGTGAGGATGTTGAGGATTGGCTAGTTCACCATGACTTCGTTGCCCCTCGTAACAGGATGGATGACACACACAAGCTCCGACATGTCTACTGCAGTTTGAATGACGGGGTGCGTGTTTGGTACGAAAACAGGGCAGGTGTGTTCACGTTATGGGTGGGCTTTAAACGCCGGCTTCTTGAAGTGTATGCGAGTACCGATCGCCGAGAGCGAGCTGAACGTAAACTTTCTGCCGTATGCAAATGCCAAATGAAGGCGTAGTAATGTATGTTGAGGACATGACGCGTCTTTTTCGACGTGCCAACTCTCACATTCCGGAAAAAGGTGCGATACCCTATGCGTTGAGTGAAGGAGCAGTTGTTCGGTGGTCTTGTGCGCAGCCCATCCAAGACTACGTCAGAGTTTCTTGCTGAAGCTGTCCGAAATGAAAGGACGCTTCGGCAACGGACCCAGACGTACGAGCAAGTGAACTTTGCCTCTGCTATGGACTACATGGGTGATCTCGCAGGCCGCGTCTACTTTTCCCGAGAGCTCATACGCTCTGTATTCCGCGAAGAACTGCAGAAATTATCAGTACCCCCAGCGCCCACTGTCAGTTCTTTGTCCGGCATCGTCCGAGGTGAAGTTCAGTGGGCATTACGAGAACCGTCACGTGAGACATAGCCGCGGCCCCTAAATGACTTGCTTCTCATGTCATATACGCAAACTCGGCTCCAGCCAGCAACACCTTTGGCTCCACTTCCTATCGCGGCCACTGCCATGCTTCCAGCAGACCAAGCTCTGCGCCGACCTGCACCACATTTTACCCCGCTTCATAACTTGGCCACAGCCATGCTTCAGGCAGTCCAAGGCGGCCCGTACCTCAGCGACCTGCCGACCGATTCCGTTAAAATTGAACGTGTGGCGGGCCTCCAATCGACGTCCTTTTTGCAATCACTGTGGCAAACCTGGGCACATCTACTGACTGTGCACTTATCAAGAGCTGGGACTGCGTGGTTTTTCGGCCAACTTTCTGCCTCCTAGGCTCGGTCAGTGGCCTCCGGAAATTGCGAACGACGTTGCCCAATAGCGCGGATCGACATATAGACATCACTCACGTTCTCTAGCACCGCGGCGGTTCTCGCTAAATCTTCGCATCTATTCGGGCGTGGGGCAGGGCCGGTCACCTAGCCCGCATCAAGAAAACTAGTCACAGCGACCTTCGGGGGCACTTGGCGCTGAGACTAGTCATGCTCAAGGTTCCTATCGACGTGGGAGGAAGATAATAGCGATACATCGACAACGACATCACCGGCTGATTGCGGAAAAGTTTCCTTAGATATTCCTGTTCTACTAGATGGTAATGAAGTCAGCGCATGAGTGGACACTGTTGCGAACTATTCCATAATTAGCGAAAAACTGGTCGCACTTTTGAAGGACGTAACGACGCCTTAGAACTGAACGCCAATCTGTGCAGCTCGCGGGCATATATTCACACTACTCGGTATGTGCACGGCAAGATTGCAAGCCCGCGGTTGTACATTAGTTGCCAGTTTGAGCGTTCTCCGGCAGTGTTCTCGAGACCTGATCATTGGCCTGGATTTTTTAAGTGACCATGGTGCTATATTTGACATTCGACGACGTCTAGTCACTTTCGCGACCACAAACGCCACAACAGCGTACGTGGACCGCAACCACTCCCGAGTGTCTCTTCGCGTCATCGACAACGCTGTCACGTTACCACTCCGTGAAACTGTTGTGTTTCAGGTGGCGTGGCACAGAGTGATGCACAGTGAAGCAGTCGCGGAAACCAATCACTCACCTCTGTTGTCTCATGGTGTTTGCGTAGCGTGAAGTCTCGTTGACCTTCGTGGTGATCACTGCGACGTTTTTGTCACGAACTTCAACTACGCGTACCGGCACATTTTTCTTGGAACTGTCATCGCCTACTCCAACCCGGTCGCCAATGTCAACAAGTGTTTTGCTTCCGAGGCCAGCGGCACTGTTGAAGTGCCTTTCCGCAGCATTGACATCAATCCAACGCTTTCTGGAGCGAACAAGCAGCATTTGAGCGAGCTGTAGCCGGAACTCTGCACATGCTTTGCACGTTCTTCGAAGATATGTCAAACACCAATAATAAAACAACGTATTATCACCTACGATGACGCGCATCCCATATGTCAGCAGCCTCATCGTGTTTCGCCAACCGAACAGCACGCGATTCAAACGCAGGTTGAAGAAATGCTTCAGGATGGTGTGACGCAGACTTCAAGCAGCCCATGGTCATCACCAGTCGTTCAAAGATAAAGAAAGATAGCACGCTTCACTTTTGTGTTGACTACAGGAAGTTGAACATTGTCACAAAGAAAGACTTGCACCCATTGCCCAGAGTCGATGATACTCTGGACAGGCTGCGGTGCGCGAAGTATTTATCGTCCGTCGAATTGACGAGTAGTTTTTGGCAAAAAGATGTCGAAGAACGTGACCTGTAGAAGACCGCTTTTGTAACTCCGGATGACCCTAATGAATTGAAAGTGCTCCATTTCGGCCTCTGTTCTGCTTCAGCCATATTCTAGTGAACGATGAACAACGTCCTGGCAGAACTCAAGTGGAAAAGCTGCCTCGTCTACCTCAAAGATGTCGTTGTGTTTTTAGAAACGTTTGACAAGCATCTGCGCTGCCTTCGGAATATTCACGAGGCCATTAGATCAGCCGAATTCACACTCAAGCCTGAGAAATGAAGTTTCAGCTATGAAGAATTAAAGTTTCTTGGTCGCGTCGTGAGTGCCTTTGGTGTTCGGTCGGATTCTGACAAAACTGCTGCCGTCGCCAATTTTCCCGCTCCAACTGACAGAAAAAGTCTTCGGCGATTTTGGGTCTGTGCGCGTGTTACCGGCGTTTTATTGAAAATTTCTCCAACATCGTGGAGTCGCAATTACGCCTCGCGCGTCATGACACAACATTTGTCTGGGCTGACGAATAGCAGACTGCCTTTGCGGAACCACAGCACCAGCTCTCTTTCCCTCCCGTTCTCGGCCACTTCAATGAAGACGCTGACACAGAAGTACGCACTGATGCCAGCAATATTTGTCCTGGAGCTATTTTATGCAAAAGCAAAAAAGGCATTTAGCGGGTAATAGCCTACGCAACTAGCAGCACACTGTCTCGCGCAGAACCTTACTATTTCAGCTCAGAGAAAGAATGTCTTGCGGTCATTTGGGCAATTAAATCGTTTAGGCCATATCTCTATGGAAGACCATTCAAATTGGTGACTGATCATCATGCTTTGTGGTAGTTGACCAATCTAAGAGACCCTTCAGGACTCCTAGCACGATGTAGTCTGCGCCTACAGGAAACTGATGCCACCATCGTGTACAAGCCAGGCAAAAAGCACAAAGGTGCCGACACGCTATCACGAGCACCTCTTCAATCCGCCAGTA
The DNA here is from genome assembly GCA_013436015.1 of Rhipicephalus annulatus. Lineage (NCBI taxonomy): Eukaryota > Metazoa > Arthropoda > Arachnida > Ixodida > Ixodidae > Rhipicephalus > Rhipicephalus annulatus. Next base: position 388,794 of record WOVY01002444.1, on the reverse strand, counting down.
CAAGCTCACAAGACGACAGTACCTTAATGGCAACTCTCAGCGAGCCGGATCTGATGTCTCATCAACAATATAACGCCGATATAAAACTGTATATAGATCCTTTAGAAGGTGGCACCGCATAAATTTCTCGTCCGATGTCACGAACGTTGCCATCTTTTTGCCTATGAAATGGCGTCTTATACAGAAGGAACACTAGTGCTGGTGACAGATCTCACCTTCTCGTCATGTCGGAAGCCCTTCCCGATGACGTCGTTTTAGCTTACGAGCCCACATCTGGCCATCTGGGCTATTCGAGAACTATGAATCGGGTGCGACAGCTCTATACAGGCCTAAAATGTCTGCATGTGTCAAACGCTACGTGACGCGACGCCATGAATGCCAGCGTCGCGAGACAACACCCTTGAAGCCTCAGGCCATCTGATATTGATCGATTCACCATGTACACCGTTTGATCAAGTGGGAATGGACCTTCTAGGCGCGTTTTCTTTGTCTTCTGTTGAAAAAAAATGAATTATTGTCGCAACCGAATACTTGACGCGTTACGCTGAGACGAAGACATTGCCACGAGAGACCACATCTGAAGTTGCCAGTTTTTTTATGCATAAAATTGTGCAACGCCATGTCACCCCGTCATATGTCATCACTGATCGAGGAACATCATTCACAGCGAAGCTCTGATTGATATCTTCAGGTTGAGTCACATAGCCATTGAAAAAAACTGCATATCACCCTCAGAGCAATGATTTAACAGAAAGGCTAAACAAAACGCTAGCCGACATGATTGCTAAGTACCTGGATAGGCAGCACAAAACGTGGGACGCCATCCTGCCATAAGTAACATTTGCGTACAATAATGCTGCGCAGGAAACTACATGCTTCATGCCATTTCGGCTTGTTTGGGGCCGAGATTTCAGAACTATGCTAGACGCCGTAATTCCGTATGAGTAAATTGACAAGCTCGGCCAATTAGCCCCGACATCAATGAGTACAATCAGCGCGCTCGGAAAGCACGTCAACTGGCCCGTGTGCACATCAGAACTCGAATGTGTGCAGATGCTCGGCGGTACAACATCCACCATCGAGAATTATGAACCTGGTGACCAAGTTTGGGTTTGGGCACCCAATATGTGGCGAGGTCTCAGTGAGAAACTCTTGAGGAAGTACTTAGGGCCTTACAAAGTATCCAGACATGAGAGCGACGTGAACTACGAAGTGGTTCCAGACGGAGGCTCACCATCATCCCAGCGCAGGTTACCACGCCCAGAGACTGTACACGTCGTCTGCCTAAAACCATACTTTACGAGGTGATGCGAATTTTCTTCGTGTGCCAGTGAACTTTTCATGTGAACAGTAAATGCCGTTTATTTTTGATGGCCGGGCCGAAGACGCATTTTCTCTCGTGCGCTATTTTGTTTCATGTTTGTTTATGTTGCCTACTTCGACCCATAGCTGTGCACACGTTTGTTTAGGCATCGGGTCAATGTTCTTTTGAGAGGAGGAGTAATGCCTCCTGGTGTTTTGTGCCAGTGAACAGTGAGCCAGTTCTATGCCAGTGAACGAAGAAGACGAAGACGAGCAACTCGTTGCAGCGGAGACGTCCTACTTCGTGTCTGAGATTTCGACAGTCGCGTCTCCTTGTATGTTTCTCCATGCTCCTAGCGCGTGACAATATTCTCTACCGCCACGACTACGATTTAGGTGGTTGGAAAAGGCTCCTTGCTGTCCCTAGTCATATGCGCTCTGACATCTCCGTAAATTTTTATGCAGATCCCCAAATTGCTCACGCCGGTGTCCTGAAAACCTACCAAGAGCTGTGTCAGTAATATTACTTGCGAGGAATGTATCGCTTTGTGCAAAAATACGTTCAGTGTTGTACTACTGCCCAAGAAAACGAGACACCTCTGCCGCACCTTACTGGCACGTTACAGCTGCTCCTGTGCCAGCTCGCCCATTTGACTGCGTGGGTAGCAACTTCTATAACTCCTCCCATATAGTGGTTCTGGAAACCGATGCATTATTATCAGTGTCTATCATCTAACATGCTACGCTGAGACTGCAGCTCTACCAGCAGCGACCACTCGTGAAGTTGCACTCTTCAATATGTGCAGCCTCGTTCTACACCATGGTGCTCCTCGGGAACTACTCAGTGATAGGGATCGCGTTCTCCTGTCCGAGTCCATCCAAGCTATCCTCGCTGAATGCAACATCATTCATCGGAGATCTAGTGCATACCATCCACAGACAAATGGTCTGACCGAGCAGTTTAATCATGCACTTGGCGACATGCTGAAGGTGTACTTCTCTTCCGACCACACTGACTGGGACGCGATATTACGTTTTGTTACCTTCGCCTACAACACCGCGGCACAAGGGACCACCAGATTTCTCCTATTCTTTATGTTGTACGGCCGCGAACATTCCCACCCACTTGACACCATACTCCCGTACCGTCCTGATGCTTCTGAGTGCTCTCCACTTTCTGAAGTCATCAATACTTGAACACTGCCGTCAGTTGGCTCGTTCCCTGACAAGTGAGGCTCAAGGTCGACAAAACACTCGACAAGACAAAGTTGATAACCCAGCTCCCACGTTTCGTGCTGGTTTCTTGTGTGGCTTTGGGTGCTCCCACACATCCCGGGCCTTTTTTTTAACTCCTAGCACGGTGCCATGGTCCGTACAGTATCGACGATGCGATCTCACCAATGAATTACATCGTTTAGCCTCTCACAAAATTGCCAGATTTGCGCCGTCGAGGACGCGATACCGTACAAGTCGAACGTCTCAAGCCCTACTACGACCGCTTCATTGTGGATACTCATTGGGTCACCAGGATGGCTGTGCTTCACTCCGGGGAATTTGTAGTGGAGCTTATGCACCAACGGGTATGCGCCTTCGGAAGAGGACAAAAAGCCACGCGCTTGATTGCGGGAGAACCTGTGCCGCCTTTGCCACCCTTGCCGCCCGGCTCTTTTTTAATTGTGACCTTATTGTAACTTCTCTGGTTAAATAAACCTCATCGCACCTGAAGCATCTAGTGAAAATTTCTTGGCGATGCAGAGTTCTTTGAGGACGCTGGATAATCTTAACGCGTCGCGGAAGTACAATTATTGCAACTTATGATATCACATATCCAATCTTACAGGCCATTTATATTCAGTGTTTCTATAAAAATCTATGTTAGAATTGACTCGTATTTATTGAAGCAACACCTAGTTTTTGGCGTATTTTGGAAGTTGGCTGGGACGCTAGATGCGTTAGAACCAGACACAAGAGATGCGACCGCACTTGTCAGCATGACAAAACCAAGTGTTTTATTGAGAGGCGCCCGTCCCGGTCTACGACACTGGAAGCATGGCGAACCAGCTGAGCATAGCCTACAACACCTTTTTCTTCAAGAACTAATTTACCTTACAAGCTCAGGCGTAAGGAAGAGTAATTTTCTTCACGGACGCGGGAGTAGTAATCCACTACAAGCAGAAACATTTGTCTTTTGCTGTAGGAAAGGTCCATACGTACCCAAAGCTTCCTATGGGTGATAGGGTAATTATGTGAAAATGAGCGGCTCCGCTCAATTTATCCAAGTGCGATCCCACAGCTCGCATCGAGCTACCATGAACTCAATGTCCTTGGCGATCCCTAGCCACCACACCAAACCTCTGGCTTTTGCTTTGCACAGGTTTACATCTGGATGACCGTCGTGCAGCCGATTCAGAATTGCTGTTATCAAAAAAGTGGGAATCACGACGCAGAGACCTTTGAGCGGAAGACCGTCACAGACGGCGATCTCGTTGGCCACTCCACTATACTTTGTCAAATTAAGGTGCAGTGTTGCATTGGGCGGGCTACACTTTTACAGCGGCCGCCAGAACAGAAGGAAAGCAGCCGCCTCATTTTCTGGAGATAAGGAGCAGCGCCAAGACACCCTGCTATTTCCTCGTGCTGGGAGCTGCGTGGCTGAAATTACTCTACGGAGCACCGCTGTCATTTTGGTCCAAGCAAAGATGCTACACGTGGCGTCTTCGTGTCCCGGTAAAAGCGACAATGCTGACCTTCAGCCAATTATGAACGTGGGACCATCACGTTGTGCGTCTCTGACTTATGAGCCGCCGACGCTCAAATCAGCACCAGATGTTCAGGCCTCGCTCCTCGGAGGTGCTTAGATCGCGACTGTCTTTCGACAAAGCATCGGTGGTCGGCCCGAGCGGTGAGATGACAGACTCGTTACACCCCACTCTAGCAATATTCACCGAAGGAGGCAGCATCGCCGGGATCATACACATAGTTGATTTTTGTATGTTTGTTTGTCGGGCGCGGTGCCGGCGTGTTTATAGTCATGTGTGCTGCAAAACATAATATTGGACAGTGCCATATGGACCTTTTTCCCGAACTAGGGATCTGGGGAGATGAGACTGCATTTAAGCAGCCCTCGCGGACTGCTCAGGGTGGTTCACGGAGCTTTTTCAAGAGACACTGTAAAGCTTTCAATGTAGAGCTTCAGCCCAGAGAGCCCGTGCCATGTAAATATTGTAAACAAACCCTCTCTACGAAATTCAACCTCCTACTGCCTCGACATCTTGATGCTGGATCTCCGGTGCCGCAAGCCCCGGTCGCAAAGACTGGATGGCAGCGGTGAGATGAGACCCAATGACGGAGAGCGACATAGCCCGGAAGTCAGCCGAAAGCCCTAGCCCTAGAATTCGGCGGGATCGACGCAGCGTACCATGACAGCACGTATTAGAGTGAGTGACTGGCTGTGTGCTTAATATGTATCGAGTCTTTTAGCCTAGACCCATTGAAAGCTAGATATAACGAACAGCTGCCTAGCCCCTGTGGTTGTTAGTAGGGCACAGATCAACACTCGATGTTTATCTCAGCGAGTAGGTTGAGTACGAAAGCTTGGTGAATGAGTAGGTACGTAAGTAAGTTTGCGGGAGTTGTAAGCGTATGTTGCGGGAAGGTTTTGGGATGTCGGAGAGCAGAGGAGTGAAAAAAATTGTAAAAGTGTAGAGAAAGACGTTTTCCACGTAGTTCTACTTGTGTGCTTATGCTTTCGGTCTCCGCTGCGGCATTTACAAGGCTTCACTTTCTCAAGACCCAGAATTGAAACGCTGGTGTGTTTGTGATTTTTTCACAGCTGAGCCAAAGCTATGTAGTCGCCATGGACCTGATGAGACTGACGAGAGATAACCTGCTAAACTTGTGTTGGAATCTTGACCTAGAATCCGAAGATGATGTGCTTGCATCTAAACCCTGTGAGGTAATTCTCGAAAGCAAAAGTAGCAAAGCCGATAATGAACACTTCAGAAATACCTATTTACTGGAACAGGAATACACAGAGAAACAGAGAATAATGGAGGAAGAATACAGGAAGGTGCCGCAAGAATTTCTGAGGAGAAAGAAAGGTTCAAACGCGAGTGTGAAAGACTAAAAGCAGGTTGGATGCTAAGCAGAGGAGTGGCCAATGGGTACAGATAGCACGCGAAAAGTGCGAAAAACAGTTGAGTGCGGTGCAAATCAGAGCCGAAGAATAAGCTAGCAACTACGAGGGTAGCAGAAGGTTCAAGAATGAACTAATGTTGACAGCTGCGAAGGAAACTGCAATAAAAGGAGAGGCTTACGAAGGTTAGAACAAATGTGTTGAAGTGTTGTGCCAGAAGAATTCTAGTAAAACAGCTGAGATAGTTGTAGGCGACCTGGCGCAAACAAAAAGTGAGAGTGTGCAATTGCTGGATCTTGCCGGTGGAGTTCAAAGAGATTTCGACCCACTAGGCAATAATACCAATATTAGGCCACAACTGTGTGAGGAAGTGACGCAGGATAGAGTAGTCGTGAACAGCTCCCAGGTAGTTGAGCTTAGTTCACGATAGTGTGTCGCCATGGTGGATGCTGCATGCGATGTCCAAGGGAATTCAGACAGGCTCACCAGGAACACCGGGGTGAATTCAGGAGAAGAGCAAAGGAAGATATTAGAAAGTGCAATGCAGTTGTGAGCACTCTGGAGTGTGAGCTAGCTTCTTCGGAAGAAAACAGCTCCAATATAACGAGATGCCTTAAGCTGTTCGCCACTCTAGAGAGTAAGGAAGATAATTTTTGCGCAAATTATTTTGACTGCGCAGGCAGGACAGCTAACAAAACCAGCGAGAGTGCTGGAGAGCAAGAGGCGCGAGCAGCAGGCTCAAAGAGGCCCCTTAAGAAGAAGCGTAGACGGAAGAAGCATCATAAAGGCAAGAAAGTGACAACGAGCACGCGCTTGAAGAAAGGCAGTAGACGTTCAACCATACTAATACGAATGAAGCGTTTGTTGTCTGCGCCGGAGTTGCTTTCCATGTGTCCGAGCCGCTGGATGAAAAGGAAAAGAAAGGAGGAGGAGGAGGAATAAATGAGGAAGGACAGGAGGTTAGCCAGTTAAAAGGAAAAGAAAAAAAAGTTAAAGTTAAAAGTTAAAAGGAAAAGAAAAGTGCGCTGGGCGATTATGTAAACAGAAGAGAGGGGCACAGTAAGCAGAATGAGGTCTTTCTCATCGCCCAAGATAGTTTGCATGCGTCTGAGCTGCCAGATGAAGAGAAAAAGAAGGGAGCGTCGGGCCAAAATGCAGACAAAATGAAGCGGGCGGTCAACCTTTCGTAGATCTATCCACAGCACGTTTGGTGGGACACGGGAGTGCAATGTCGCTGGCACCCAAGTATCCGAGCGAGGGGAACAATGCAGGTTACCAACGCAGAGATTAGCGGGGCTCGAAGGCTAAGCGAATGAGTTTTGCGATCGTTCTCTCCCCCGTTCGCCAAGAATGACCCAGCCCCGTTTTTTTCTGTGCGCGCGTTATTTTCGACCAGTCCAGATGCACCGACAACTTTTCGGCTTCGGCTGGAGAGGACGACCCCGCAAGCGCTCTGGGTTGCTGGTTGGTTAAAAACTACCGGTGGTTCATGACGTCATCACGCAAGCTGGTCGACGGTCCTGAAACATGGCGCTCAGCTGAAGCAACGAAGCGAGTAGCAAGGCCTAGTCGGCAGCTGCGTAAAAGAATCATATTTGGACGTTGTAAGTGGGCCTGCAGTCAGGTGATAAACAACGTTTATTGTGGTTGAAACGAAGTAGATATAGGCAAGACTGGGGACGTAACAGGTCACGTGATTTTAACGAAATGGCCGGTGACGTTGGAGTGACTGAGCCATGCTACATTTCCCTTTTCTTAGGAAAGCAAATATTTACACTGGTCATTCTGGTTGTGGGTAGCGGCAGGCCTCTCGGCGTGGCCTTGTGCTTCTCCGTAGCTCTTGAGTGGGCTGAGCGTCCTCTAGTAGTTCGGACTCGTCACGAGGTCTCTCCTCGGGATGTGTAAGTGCGTCTCGCAGATGCTCGCGTGTGCGTCTAATTTCCTGGCCCTCTTCCGTCTTCACCACCACGAAGCGCGGCGTCTCAGCTGGCCTTAGAACGACCGCAGGTGTCCAGGTCTTTTCATGGGTATCGTATGTAGTCTCCCTCTGGCGAGGCGATAGAGGTGGCAGGTGCCTTGAGCGACGATTGTAGTAGATCCTCTGGCGTTGGCGGATTTCCTGGTGACCGTTGTGAACGGCTCGGTTGGGCACAGTTTCCGGTACCACGTGGCTTGTAGAACTCTTCAAACTTGGCAATTAAGACGTCTACGTTATTTTTGTCCTCTTCAGCCTCAAACGTGAACGTGCTGTATACCTTCCTTGCCTCTTCGACAATAACCACTATCGACGTGGCTGCTTGCACTTCTTTCGCTTGTTTTGTCAACTGGGTAGCAGTGGAAAATAGCGTGAACTCACTCTTCCAAGTTCCCATGCAAGCCAGGTGTTGCCCGATGTGTCCAGCGGCTTTGGCGGCGGCAAGATTGTTGACGGCTAAATCGCTGGCGGCGTGGCCATTTCAGCTAGGCACCGCTGCCACCATGTAAGCGAACCTGCAGTCTGGTGATGAACACTGTTTATTGTGGTTGAAACGAAGTAGATATAGGCAAGAATGGTGACGTAACAGGTCACGTGATTTTAACGAAATTTACGGTAACGTCGGAGTGACTCAGCCATGCTTTAGACGTGTTTGCAATTACCAATAGAGTTAAAGAGCATACACGAATATATTCAACAAAAGGCAGCAAGCCGGCGCCACCTTCCTGCCCTCCTCACCTGCTGCGATCGTCAAGGGAACCCACGGGGAGTTGTGTTTATGCGAGGTTCGGAGACTACCGGTTTCGTGTGTTTCGTGTCATCTTTCGCTTTGATTTGGGAACTGGAACATCAACACATGCAGCTGTCGTCTTCGGATGACACATACTCATCGTCAAAAGTGCTCGATCGCTGCAAACAGCATTTGTGATTTGAATGTTCTCTGTGTTCGTGGTTTATTCGTGAGAAATACTAGGCGGGTGATGACATAATCTGCGGTAAACTTTATGGCCGTCGTTCGACGTATTCTGCAGTGTGTGCGCTGCTTTGCCGCTGGGAGTATGTTGTGGTAACCTCGTTGCGTCGGAAATGCTCAATCGTGTCCCCAGTTGATGAAGTTTGCTCACGAGACACCGGTAGGGGTATGAGCCTGCGATGTGCTGCAGCGGTACTAGACGCAAAATTTATTTGCAGGTTGTGTGTCCTGTGAAATGCGCCATGCATGGATGCTGTCAGTGGAGCTTTATTGTGTATCTGGCATCTCGATGCAGCAATTCCATCAAACTTGAATTAGCTGTGTAGCTCGCGTATGGTTTGTTTCAAGTTTATTCTACACTTTGCATGCACTGCTTTCATACAGCACTGTATTAGATATGTGCAAGAATTTCGGAGTCATAATTGACAACTTCAGGTAGCGTTATGTCTAGCATGTGAAAATTACACACACGGATAATTTCACATGAAAGAAGTCGTAATGCGAATGACTTCTCTATGTTCCTCAACCACAGAAAAGGCTTATTGATAGTAAAGTGAAAAAATGATGCAGTTCCCCAAATTTTTTGGGGGGCAATTGAAGGCTATATACGTATAAGAGCGAATACAGTATATCTAAGCAAAATTTTGTGTTCAATATAAAATCTGTTATCACACAACTGTCACAACAGCTTGTGTCGAACTTTCGTGGCAGATTTGATTATAGTTATGTTGCGAAAGGCAACCGAGTTGCCCAAATCGTAGTTTTCCAGTATCTTGCAGATTGGCTTTTGCTTATTCTGTTGTTATTGGGCATACGTTTTTACCATGAACTTTTGATTTAATGAAAACAATATTGACCGGTATTAACCAAACAGTTTTTTAGAATCTACTTCCAGTACGTTTTGGTTAACAATTTCGTTTGCACCTGGTGCAGAATACCATGTCCTGAAACTACTCATGCCTGCAAAATATTCTCATGAGATATTTTGAGCGGTCGCTGATAAGCTGAGAACAGGCCACTGACAATAAAAGCCTGCTGGTGTGCTTGACTCGTAACTTGACGCACACATGAAGTGACTGAGCATAAGCTGAGGCCTACTCGCCATCTGCATAAGAGAAGGTAATGTGTATGTTATTGTGATTTGAGTATGAGAGTTATTCTGCATTTGAGAAATTATTCATTGAAATACAGCAAGGCAGTGCTAGGCTTTGTATGTAATATCCTCCATGTAAAGGCATAAAGTGTGCTTGGTACGTGAGTGTCAGGTGCTGTCGATTGTGTGTGTTTCATGCCATTGTTAACTTCTCAAGTTATCCCATGCAGATGTTTTTATATAATAGTGAATCTCATTGAACACAAACATGGAATATTATGCCATTTCTGTCCGTAGTACACAGAGAACTGCGTTATTTTGAATGCTATTTCGTCGCCGTCATGGATGTTTTATTGTTTCTGAGCTATTGTGCTGTGTGTTTTGCTCTATGGTGATAGCACAGCTTTCGAAGTACCGATCGGGTCCTTTGACCTATACTTGCAGAGTTGGTTAAAGAGTGGGTTGCAGCAGCTTTCAGTGTTTTTGTGTGTTGTGCAACGTGCAATGTGTTTGTTTTAATAATTAAAGCATGCAGGCAATCGGTCACATGTTTTTGGTCAAAATACAACATCTGGATTTATATGCTTTTCTCACGTACTATCATTTGAAGAGTTAGTTACCTGTGTGGTTCCTCAAGTAAATCTTTTGTTGAGGTTCAATTACAAAGTGGCTAAATTTGCGGGTGCTGACAGGTCTATACACTACTTGTAGGGGTGTTTTAATTTGAATTTTAGGTACCTTCATTTTTGATATGTGGAGGTCAGTTTGAATTGGATGATATGCATGCGTATGGTTTCGTGTTCAGACTAGAACATTTCACTCTACGAAGAATCACTACTTCTCGGATTTTGCCGGTGCGTAATTGTGTGCGTATTGAGTACAGGCATTTGTGAGAGCAGATGGTCAGTGAACAAATATTTGGAAAGAACTGTGACGACTTTTAAGGTTTTACATATCTTTGTGTTGTGGTAGAAAGCCATGTGTGTGTAAGCACTCAATTAAGTCATTCAAATAGCTGGGCTACTACCCTTATATTAGGAACAGAAGCAAGTGTACTCGGATGATCACAGTCATAAAGAGCCCAATCTAGATGGTCGTTTTATGGAAGTTGTGTACTTTGATTAGGTACTGATTGCCTATAATGCAGCAGCTGAATTCTTAAACTCTAAATGATACCTTTGTTGGACAAGTGTGAGCCCCGTAAACTGACATATCATTTGAGACATTATGCGCAAAATCCATAGTATATGTATGTTTTTGATGCACTGTAATGTAATATTGTGGATTATTCTCCGTGTGTTCTTTAACAATAACCTGAAATAAGTATTATAGTGAGCACTACGGCAGTGAATGCGGAAGTGTGTTGCAGATGGCCTCAAACACACTGTTGCATGGTTCATTGCAGCAGCTGATAGAAACACTGAAAAGGGCGTAAAATCCAAAGACTTCGTTCGTAGATGAACGCTCTTTTGGCACGAATACTCCTAGAGAGATCGAGCAGCGCGTCTAAACGCTGCCATTTATTCCACTGAAAAAGCGCCAAGCCTCTTGTGCTACGCACCCGTTTAGTCTTCTGTTCTTCTAGCGCACGCTATGTTCACTGTTTTTAACATAGGCCACCACTGTTCTGCTAAGTGTTGCCACTGCCACCATTCTACTGCTGATACAAAACAGCAGCTGATTGTATCACTAGCTCTTTGTGAATTTATTGTGATAATAAAGCATAGTGAAACGGTGGCTATTTCTCTGTTCATCCACTCTTGTTCTCTCTCACACTCCTCACAATTGTTCAATGGTGCTCTAGTTCTCTGCCCCCATTGAAACGCAGTCGCCATCACCAGGAATAAAATCCGTTTCTTTATGCTAGCATCCCAACACTTTCCCTGCTGAGCTACCAAGACACCCAAAATACAGTGATGAGTATAGTTGTCAAGAATGTGATGTAGCAAACAATTTTTTTAGGATTTTTAATGAGTCACTGCACATTCCAGGACCTTTTAGATGCCTGTTTATGTACAGTGCTATCTTCATCATGCTTTTAAACGGTATCGCCCCTTTTCCAACCACACTTTCTGCCGGAAGGGGTACAAAAATACTAATTTTTTTATTTCCATATTACATTCCACATGCATTTATCCAACAAGCAAAATGTTTTGTGAATATCCAGAAGATTATTTTTACTGCACCACAGAAAGTGCCCCGGCGTCTTCAGCTTTCAGTTCAGAAGATGTCCAGCTGAATTTTAAAAAAATATAGCGCAAGGACAAGCGAGCCAGTTAATAAAGCCTGTGGGGTTATGTTTAAATCTACCAGCATCCTTTGCTAGTACATGTCAAAAAGTAGTGATAATCATAATCATAGAGGTTAGAAAAAAGGCTATTTTGTGTAATTGGAGCCAAAATCTCAGCAGAAGTGAAATTTGTCATTGCACAAAGCTCTGGCAAACAAGCATTTTCTTCTTTTTCCAAACAGAGCTGCAGCTAGTTTTGATTTACAGTTGCCAGAATCCACTCCTATCTCTATTAAAATGCATGCTTTAAGCGTATTCTAAAATCTTTAGTGCACTGTTTGTTGAAACCACAAAGAACTACGATAACTTATTCAAAACAGCCTAAATGTGTCTTGCCAAACACTTCTTTTCAGTGTGAATGAGTCCTACGTGTTTTCGGTAGAAGGCGTATTACTGTGCCGATGAGCTCAGCTTGTGATTGTTATGGTGAGTGTTGAAAAGATGGACACCATTTACGAATCTTGTATAACATGGAGGTGTGGCTTGCTACGAGAGAAAACGTGCAACAGTGAAGTTTTAGCAAAGCACTATAACAGTGAGAACAAAGAATAAGTACATATGTTACTCCCCCTTCTGAAACTACATTGCCCAAGTGCTGCAAGCAATGTGAAACTGTGAGTGCATGCAATCATATGAATTAAGAAAGCAGGTGAGAAATGATGCCCCATAGTCCATCAGCACACACGGTAAGGTTTAAGCTGCAACACATGGAAGACTTCAAGCCGCGTGTAGTGCCACTAAAATTGCACCATGCCATCAGGATGAACTTCATAGCTCAATGCTCTAAATTATTGAAGTATATTATAGACCTAAAGTATCAATGCAGAAGCTTCTCATTAAGCTCATGTCGGTGTTCCTGCGTTCACACAGTGCCCTCTTAATCGCTGTTAAGTTCACTTGTGATCAAATTTCTTATTAGTCTTTGTTTAGCCTTTGTTCTGAAGACAGATTTTCATCATAGCACTTTCAGTATTACAGAATGAAAGTAAATTTGATTGAATTTGCTTCATGCCTACTCCAACTTAAGAGCACTCGCTCACAATCAAACTTGTGTCTACTTACCAACTCTTCACGCACTCATACTGACTGATGTCTTTTGAATGAGTGCAACTGAGCATACTGACCAGTTAGTATATCAAGCTATGCTGTAAAGCACCGAGTTGTAAATTAGACACGAGCACCAGCACCTTGAAGTGCTATATGATGCATAGTAATGTTTTTACGAGACTCATTTTGACATTTAAATCCTATCAAGAGAGGTTGATAACTTCATATTCCGAATCTTGTCTGTTCCCCCTACCATTTTTAACTAAAGAAAAGGTGATAGCTTTCGTTGCTGTTTGTTACGTTAAACAAAAAGCCCAGGTTGCCATGGTTTAGCCAAATTTGTTGTGTTTTCATGCCTTGAATCAATAGAAAAATTACTGATTGAAGCTGTGCAAGGCTACATCTCAGCCATATTGTATTTACCCTGAATCATCTGAAGATGACGCCATGGCAGAATATTCATGAATGTTTTGAACATCCACTATGGTAATCAACAATGTATCTGTTTTTATTTTGTGTTTATTACCATTTGGATACTACGTGTTTTCTTTTCTAAATAGTCAACTAATGTTCAGACCATTTATTATGTTTCACAAGCAATGTGTTTGGATTTGTAAGGATAAGATTGTAAGCACTAACTCACTTGATGGAGTTAATGGGTTATTGTTTAAAAAAATCTATTTCTGCATTATTCTCTAGATAAATGCAGGCAATAAACTCAGGAATAAATGAGCAAATACTAGTGCATCAGTAATGTGGCTTCATAAATTGCATTGTATATCATTTCTGCACTGTATTGCTTTGCATTTCATTCAGTGAAGTACTCGCAGATAGTTGTGCTAGTTTGCCTGAAGTAGCAGGATTAAGTGCACCAAAGAGGTGTGGTCCAGGTGAGGTATAGCATAATGGGAACCGATCTGGCAAATGGGCTCTGCACGAGACGCAGTGAAACACCCCAGGGAACCTCTCTCTTGTTGTGACTCCCTTCAATGCCTTAGGTATGTGGAAATAGAACCACACACAAGCCACCTGATCCAGCAGCAAGAATTAATGCGGACCTCAAGCCATGTCACATGAACTCGCTCCTTTACGCAAAATAGTAAAAAGCCGGAGCAGTTGACCTGCGCAGAAGCCAGTAGGAGGCAAACACCTTCTTAACTGATCTGGTTAGTGCGGCAATAACTACTAGTGAGCGCAGCGTCCAGTAAGAGTCGTCTTGCGATCACATAACAAGAGAACCAGCTTATGGCCATGAGAGATGCGGCTTTGCAATCTGTAGTTGGAAACCAATTGATTACCGTTAAGCTTCAATAGCCAACAGGGCCCTGCAAAAGGGTCTTGGTCCATGGCCTAACTCAGGATTTTTTTGGGCAGTGTTTAGGTGGTGAACGGCTAACTTTAGCCACAAGTGGTTGATGTGAAGGTGGGTAAATACTTTAGTGCAAAGAAAAAAAAGTTCAAGCATGAAGAAACTGTGGAGAGTGTCGGAACCCGCTCAACTCTTCCCTAGCCCTGGCTCCTCTTCATAGTAACCGAGCAGATTTTATTTCAATAATGTTGTTTTTCTTTCTCTTACATGTGGACTAGAACCGCGGAGGTTAAGTTTTTTAGACCGAAGATTCAAAGATGGATCTGAAGCAAAACCATATTTACAATTGCGACGTAGCCAATCCACATATCCTTTCAAACTTTCACGGTCAATGTGTCACATGGAGTTGCAAAGTTGTTTATTGACACTTAGTAAGCCAGTTGCTGTTCACTTTTCATCGAATCAAGCACTGTAGTTGAAAACAGAAGATGGCATAAAAGCTTGCATCAATTATTGTAGGAGCAATACAGGGACACGTACCAGCCAAAGCAAAGAACTATACTAGTAAAAAAGGGGAGTAGTTTATAAGGTAACTACACAAGCAAAATATCAACCATCAATATGTACACTCGTACAAGAGATAGCATTACCACATATAGCGTCACACTCGTATGCGTAAAAACACCAAGGGAAGACATATTGGCATTTTAAATGTAAGATTGGTGAAAATGTGATAACAAATATAAATATATAAAATAACATGTTCAGCTGTAAAAACCATCTAATAAAACAGGATTTTTTGGATGTGTGGACATAAACTTGTCATTGTTTATATGCAATAATGGTGGCTGGACATGATAATTTAGTTACAAGTTATTAGCATCATAATAATTTATTGAGACACAGTTAGTGTTCAAGTGATCTTATATAGGGGCATTCAAGCTTGCATTGAGCTTTATAAAATCATTTGGGTGCTGCTGCACTCTTCTCGCGAAATGTCGAGTTTTACTTATGCAGGATTAGGAAAACCGATCGACATCTGTTACAAAGGGTCCCATCGCGAAGAGCTATGTACAAGTGGGTTGGAAATAAACACGCACAGTACTACGTGCTGTTTTCATTACACTTGGACCTTGTGCCAAAGAAATGCTGTAAGAATGTCTCTTGATTGGAACATGGGTGACTTTAATTACTTTTAATTATCATCCAGGCTACAAGTGGTTGAAAAAGAAATGAATTCAATTTTGCTTCCGTCTCCACATTACACTGTCATATGATTGCTGTCTTAGCTTGTGTCATTTGGAGTGAATGTTTCTAAGTAAACGAAGCATCGAAACATGTCATTGATTGATACGTGGGGTTTAACGTCCCAAAACCACCATATGATTATGAGAGACGCCGTAGTGGAGGGCTCCGGAAATTTAGACCACCTGGGGTTCTTTAACGTGCGCCCAAATCTGAGCACACGGGCCTACAACATTTCCGCCTCCATCGGAAATGCAGCCGCCGCAGCCGGGATGATCGAAACATGTCAGCGTGCATTGTAAGAATATTTGCCTTTTTGCTTCTAACGCTGTGTACTTTTCGTTATGTTTAGCATATTAAATGTGTGCCAGCTCACTGGGCTGTGCTTTCAGTCGTAATATTTCACTACCTGTAATCATCTCCCTGACAGTCCCTGTCTGGTAGGGTAAGGAATGCAGCACAGGTAAAGGAAAAGGTGAAGGAGAGTTGGCAAATTGAGGAAAATCTAAAAGACTTGACTATATCGATATATAGAAGTGATGGGTGTTTTTAGCACAAATGTCACAAAGCTTCCATTTACAAGCAATAAAAACTTACAAGCGAAAACCTACTTCAGGACAAAACTGCTATGTTAGCCTTCAGATAAAAAGTCACAAGGCAAGAGCGGGAGGAGGAGTTCCGATGTCGTGCGGGGGCGCGCGTGAAGCCTGGCCGCACTAGGTCGCCGAGCCCTAATTTGTAGCACTGTCCCATCGTGCTGGCGCTGAGCACTTCAATAGAGCGGCCCACGGCGCTGGTATATATTGTTGGAGTAGCGTTTTTGAGGGGGGGGGGGGGAAGAAAAGTACATTTTTGTCTGTCTGTCTCGACCTACATGTATGTAACCTCGCGACCGATGGCACGATCGTCATCAGCGTGCCCCGATGTTGCCGACACGCTCCCTACCTGGATTATCGGGTTGGAAACGTGTGCGAGAACGTCGTGTTCTGGCAAGCTGAAGCGCAGGCACGTTCAAGTAGGGCGATGTACCACCGAACGCACCTAGTGCAGATGGGCTGCTTACATGCCAGATACGGCAGCTTAAGCGAATATCAACAATCCCACAGGTTAAGATCTCTTTGTATCGTTTCTAGCGTTCACAACCACAACCATGAAACTCGTTCCGCTGCAGACTAGAACGTAACAGTGCACGCACTTTGTTTAAATTAAACCCGCAAGGGCAAAAGTATACGTTTTGTGTCGTCTGCTGCTGATAGCCGCCAGCGACCACCTCTGTTTTGCTGAACGGTTGCCAGCACTTCACGAACAGCGCGTCGGCCAATCGGCGTGCGCATGCATTCCGCTCGTGCGGCCCCACCCTGAGCAGCCTTTGTTTCCAGACTGGCCGAAACCGAAACGGTCCAGAAAAACAGAGCAGAACCGGCCGTGCGGGCGCACCGTGGTTTGGCCTTTACCGCTGCGGCTTGACGCAGCATTGGGCGAACTCCGCCGCTTGCCCTGCTAGGAGCCGGACGTGTTCGCAGTGCGGACGTCGTGGACACTTCGCACGGGTCTGCCGCACAACTACTAAGTCAACTGGCCATACCTCAACCTCATGTGCAAAAATGATTCCAGCCCAGACTCGGAGCGTGCACGCTTGTGCGGCAACTGTTATCGTCCGAGCGTGTCGTGCTCCTGAGGCATCTGTTCCTGCCGTGTGTCCTGTATTTGAGCTTACCCCGACTTCACACGCTTCGAATTGGAGTACTGCGGCGAGGATGGCAGTTGTGGTCGCGTCTGCCGATGCTGACCGTCCTTTACTTGCATCAACTGGCCATCCTTCGTTTGTGCCAGCTACTCCGGTGTTGCCCGCTGCTGCTTCCGCTCCGGCCGTGCGTCTCTCGGCTTGTGGTGACCTTCGTGATGCTGTTTTAAATGCGAAGCAATTCTTAGCCAACTTCGGCGACCTTGCGCGTATCTATCTATCTATCTATCTATCTATCTATCTATCTATCTATCTATCTATCTATCTATCTATCTATCTATCTATCTATCTATCTATCTATCTATCTATCTATCTAGCTGACTACGACTTTCAGCTTTCCTGGCCGTTTCGAAAATGGTAGCGATACCAATCTTGGTACGGCCCAACATGACTGTATGAAGAACGTATTTGACTAGTCATAACATAAAAGACAGGACATGGGTGTCATGAATGTCATGAGTTATATTTACTTCATGGTCCTGCTGCTCCCTCTGTGGTTTCGTTCACATGATATGTTGCAAAACTGGTGTGGTATGTTATGATTGCATGGCAAACACAAGCAACAGACCCTAACATGAAAATCAAGGCATGCGTCTCATGTAGCATGACTACATGTCAAGCTCCTGATGCGCTTGCAGGCGTTTCACTAGCGTCACATATACTAAGTATGGTATTACGATACGTGAATGGATGACGAAAGTATGTGACTGGTGCAAACATCATAATCATGAGATGCGTGTCATGTAACAACATGACTATATGCGACGCCCATGATGCGCTGGTGGCCATTAACTTATACCAAATTCGGCTCCACTTAAAGCTTCACTTATACCAACTTTAGTACTACAGGACGTCAATGAATGATGAAGGCGTTTACTGGTACAAACATGATAAACATGACATGTGCGTCATGTAACAACATGACTACGTGTTACGCTCAAGATGCACTCACGGCCGTTACGATAGCTTCACATCTACCAAACCCGGTATAAGGCGACGCCAACGGATGACATAGGCAAATGACACATCTAAACATCATAATTGCGACATGCGCGTCGTGTAACAACATGACTACAAGACACACTCATGATGCGCCTGCGGCCATTTCACTAGCTTTACATGTGCCGAATTTTGTATTACGTGACGTCAGTAGATGACGAAGGTATGTGACTGATGCGAACACATTAAACATGAGATTCGTGTCATGTGAGAACATGCTACATGCCACAGTCAAGGCCTCAATGCATTTCGACCTGACGCGGTGCGCGTGCTCACCTGCGTTCATTTTGACGGATCGCGCCGGTGTTGCCACGCCAGGCACCGGTCCTGCCATATTCTCACAGGCGCGCGAGGTGCTGCGTTGATTTGACGCCTGCTCGTATCAGCGCGTCCGGCATCCCTCGGCCACGAAAAGAAGGAGACGCAGTGTTCTCTGGGTAACGCAGCATGTCGCATTTCGCGCCGGTTGCCGTTGGGCCGTGCCGACGGAAGCTGGTAGCGCCGGTCGCACCTGGCGTCGTTTTGCTAACGTAGCGTCGCTGTGCCCAGCGTGCGCGCGTGTAAGCGCTACATAGGAGTATACTGGCCCCTTCATGATGCGCTCGCGGCCCTTTTGCTAGCTCCACATATACTAAATTTGGTATCACGTGACGTGAATAGATGTCGAAGGTTAGCGACACATGCAACCATGATAATGATGACGCGGAAGTTATGTACGGCATGATTTACCTCCACTTCGTAATGCTTTGCCTAATTTAAAGTGACATATCACCCTTTCTTATTCGTGCTTCGCATATCATTGATTCCCGCTGTACGTGGCATCTGCCAATTTCTGTGCTCGATCCGCCGAAGGTGCATCTATGGAGCGTGCCGGTCGAGATTTCAGATGCGGTCTCTGTTCTCTGTGCTGCGGAGGGGCTACCACCTGTTGCGTCTGCACCGGCCTTGCCAGTTCCTGTTCTGTGTATGGTGCCTGCATCGATGGCGCCGAGCAGTGTCCTGTCTGAACCTCAGCGCATGCTTGTTTCAGCCCCTACTTTGCTGGATGTGCATTGGGTGTATTCTCCTCGCTCCACCAGACTGCTGCGGGGGGTGACAGTCCTGCGGCCTTCTGTGGAAATGGCACCAGTACCGGCGTACGCGCGGTAGACACGAACAGGACAGTGACTATGTGGACATCCTTTCTTGGGGGCAGGGATGATGTGGTGGTTTGCAGCGTGTGCTTCGCTGCGTGTGGTTTGTCTTTCTGCGTTTGGTTTGCAATTACTTGTGTTACATTGTGCATTTTCCTACTTGTCTGTTTATAGCGTACATATTTATATCATTTTTCGTTATTACGTGTTAGAACACCGCATACTGTCAATTTGAAGGGGGGGGGGGGGACAATGTGGTATCGTGGTTTTGCTTCCGGTTTTGGAACCGGTTGGCTGGACCCTATGGGGTGCTGTTTATATGCATATATTACGGCTCAGTGGCGTTAGTCACCACCCGGTCTAAAGGGTACAGCATCCATCCATCCATCCATCCATCAATCCATCAATCCATCCATCTATCCATCCATCCACCCGTCCCTCCGTCCCTCCGTCCGTCCATCTGTTCGTCCATCCAGCCATCCATCCGTCCGTCTGTCCGTCCGTCCGTCCATCCGTCCGCCCGTCCGTCCGTCCGTCCGTCCATCCATCCATCCATCCATCCATCCATACATCCGTCAGTCTGTATGTCCGTCCGTCCATCCATCCATCCAACCGTCCATCCATTCATTCATTTATCCACCCATCCGTCCGTCCGTCCATCCATCCTTCTATGAATCCATCCATCCATCCATCCATCCATCCATCCATCCATCCATCATTCCATCCATCCACCCGTCCATCTATTCATCCATAGTGCTTGTGTATATAGAAAGTTCCTGCTTGGCTGCCGGCTGCTGCGTACCACGTGTCAGCTGGCGCTTCAGCGCCGTGCCCTGTGTTGTCTGTGCAGGGCGTCCGCCGCACGATACTACACTTGTCACATATTTCAACAAGTTTTACACTTACCTTTCAACGCAGAGGTCGATAAAAAAAGAGGTCGATAACTTCATGCTCCGAAACTTGTCTGTTCCCACTACATTTGTTAACTGAAGAAAAAAGTGATAGCTGTCGTTGCTGTTTGCACTGTTTGCACTGAGGGGGGGGAGGAGGGAGTTTTAATCGTGCCTTATGCGTCTCCGTGCGTGCGTGTGTGCGAGTATTTTACGCAGGCGAAATGAAAACTTTTGTTGGAACGTTGCAACACCCTCCAACCTCCCCCCATACGTGCTTATTTTTACATGTTTTCCTCTGTGAAGACGCTTAACTTTTTATTGCATTCGTAGTTGCACCGCTATGTCGCCATCTCAGATTCTTGGGTTTACAGTAGTTTTAATGAGTGTTCATCGTGTAGAAGGTGTGTCCTGTATGCTACTAAAATACGCGTTCCGCGGAACGGCCTGGCAAAATTTTTATTCGTTCGTTCGTGAATGACCTCAACAGAAGGCAGCGCTAAAAACACTTTGAAAGCGAATTCTCTCGGTGGTAACACTCCAGCTCGTTCGGTGTTTACGCATTGGTGGACAGGTGGGCCAAGACTACGCTCGCCTCATAACCAGGTGTTGTGTTTTCTATGCGTAGTCACCTCTTCGGCTCACATGTGCACGAGGTATGAATAAATATCTATTAGAAAAGAAATGCTTGAAGGAACACTTGGAATCCCCAGCAACACATTGTATATATGTTCTGTAAGTATAACAGTAAACCGCTCTTCCTGGTCTGCATATCATTGCTGCGGCATAGTTTTATCCCACTAGTATGAAGTCCTGGCTTGTGTATTGACCGCTGTGGTTGATATTGAAAAATGCTGGAACCGTGGATTCGGTGGCGTCACCTCTGATCTGATGTCGGGTGGCCGTTGGCTGTTGTGTCACGCTATTTTCCGTATCAGGGTCAGAGCTGGCTGCATGTTGCATGGCTGTGGTGCGTTTTAGCCAAAGTGCTGTATGCTTGTCGTAGCTGCATTGATTGTGATTGTAGCTGTGCTGATAAAACCTACACATGCAAGTGCCTTTCGGGCTTCCCTCTTGCTTAAGTTTCTCTTTCGTCGTGCTGACATGTCGACGGTGCGTAGTCGTCAACCCGCTGTGGACATTTGCTGGGAGTGCCTAAACGTAAATACCGTATGTGTGAGACAAACCAATTTATTCATGCGGGATTTGGGACTATTGGTACTCACATGATGGTAGCCATCTAAAGGCTATACAACTCACCGTGGCTTTCCTCATTGCCAAGAAACCCACTCCATTTTCCGTCTTCGTTCCAAGTGAATTTGAATATCTTCATTACATTTGGTGCTCGAACTCGTGCCACTGACAGCTGCGAAACCAACCACGATTGTGCGAGCGATTATATTGCAACGCATTCAAAATAAAAGAAGTGTTTACTGCTCTAAAATCCCGGCCAGCAAAATATCGCGGCACGGGTATCTTGAACCGGAAGCTGATGCAGACGTCGCATCCCATGAGCCTTCGCGGGTTCACGCGTCAGCTTTTGTGGGGGATGAAGTCTGAAAGCACTGGTTTCTTGTCATGTACCCTCCGTTAACGGTCTCGGCAGCCAGCATATATACCTTTTTGTCATTCCCCAACTGGCTAACCTCCCTGTTCTTCCTCTTTCAATCCTTCTCCTCCTTCTCATTTTTATCCGAATCAACACTCAGCACGCAGCATGTACGCGGCATGCTTTCAGATTTGCAGGCATCAAACGTACAACACAAAATAAATGATGAAAAACGCGCAGGAACATGTTACAGTATGCGGCTGTCATCTGTCCGATGGCCCAGCTAGGATTCCTCTACGCACGCGTTCCTTCCGCCGCAGGGGACGCATGCATCGAGGAACCCTACCCCCACCAGGAGTAACTGAATATGATCCATATAAAGTTACTCTACACACAGCGAGGACGCAGCGTCGCCCTGCGGCTTCCACTTGCGGCCCACAAAGATCTTCCATATAGTTACGCCGAAGCGTCATGATCAACAAAAGTATTGAAGGACTCTGACAATAATACAAAACATTCTCATAGCCTACAGTACCAAACCAGCTGCGCGGTGTTTGTTGAGAAAATATACTGATAAGGTCGTGAGCTGTTGTTTCGAGGACATGCTGAAATTGGTACGAGTATGTACAAAAGGACTGGATTAGTGCCATTCCAGTACTTTAAAAGGACATTCTGATGGCGTCATAATGCCCTCAAAGTTGCATACTGAGGACGTCCTAGGGTTCTATTTGTGTTGTCTGGGCAGTATCGTTTTCTTTTACTTATTTCTTCACTCAGTCCTACTTCGGCCACTCCTCCTTGTCCTCCTGATCCTCCTCCTCCTGCTACTACTACTACTACTACTACTACTACTACTACTACTACTACTACTACTACTACTACTACTACTACTACTACTGCTGCTAATACTGTCACTGTAGAAAAAAGAGTAGTAGTAGCAGTAATTGCAGCAGTACCACCACAGATACAGTGGCAACAACAACAAATACTAGTTCTACCACTACTGTAGCGTAGAGGTCGCAGGACAGCTTCGCTCTAAAATCGTGTGCGCTTCTAACACATCGCGGAGTTATGAGCGAATATGTCACCCGCCTAAAGAATTGGGTGTGCCATACATGGGAGAATTCTGTTTTGCCAGTTTGCGAACTTTTTCTGCCAATGAAATATTGTTGATGTTTAGCAGGGCTCGTCTTGTGTACACCACCGTCTTCACTTTTTTTTGTGACTGCCTGTTGAATTAATCCAAGCCCACTTATCCAATAGTAGCTCTATTGAGTTCAGGCTTTCGTAAAATGGAAATCAGACGTTTCTTGTGCGCGGATGTGCCAACCATGGACAATCAAAGTTCAGGGGCCAGAAACCATCGCTTAGTCTCTGAAACAATGTAGCAGATGGTTGTTTCAAATAGACAGCTGAGAAATATGTCATTTGATTCCTCGAGTCTAATACAAGAAGATCAGCTGTAACATGATAGATCTGCCAATTGAGTAAAAAAAATGTTACTAGCAATCCGCAACAAAGAATACCACGGCAGATCGCTCAGAATGACCAACACGAACCGCACAGCAGTGAAGGAGGGTGGCGCAGATGAACAGTGATGTACACTAGAAAAAAACTCGATGTTTTTTTGCAGTTCATAGACATGATGTATCATGCGCATTCTTCATATAAAATGGCGGAACGGGCAGCGCAGATTTTGATGGAGTTTCTAGTCACCGAAAAAAAGAACAGCACCGGCTCACTCTGTAGAAAAAGCAATAAATAGCATGTTTGCACAGGCGAGAGCTTGCACAGGCGTCAACGTCGTGGCCAAAAATAAATCAATTGCACTGTGTTTCACCAAGCTAGTAAATCAAAGCTCTGTTCAAAAATATGTATTGAGCGATCAGCAGAAACTTGCGTCATGGACAGGTGTGCACTCTGTTGTGCAAATTTTAACTTTATTTATGCAATGAAGATTGATGAATGAACCTAACGATTACTTTAAATAACACAGCAGTATTGTGGTATGCAATAAGCTTTACAATAGTTAAGGATTACATTATATACTGACAGTACAAAAGCACTGCGTGTATTTGCGAACGTACCAACATTTTGGTGCACTATTTTGACATTAGGATAGTACTGTCACTGTTATCTTGGCATCAAAATTTACGTTGACATATAAACGTGACTATGGCTCATCGAGGAGTTTCCTGTGTTTGCAGTTTAACTTCAGTGAATAAAGCACACGGTATCATCTCGAAAGCGAAACGTGTCATGCGGTTCAGATTCACAAAAGTATGGCACACTTTCACCGTCATATAACACCAATGATGCTGCTCGCAACCCAGATGATTCGAAGGTGACAATTTACAACAGATATGAAGCAAGAATAGCTTAAACAGTACACTCTCATTCTTTATGAAAGGGAACACGCAAACGCGTGGCCTGCGCTCTGCGGGTGCTGCCTCCAGGACGTTCCGCCACGGTAGTCTAGTGGCTAAGGTACTCGACTGCTGACCCGCAGGTCTCGGGATGAAATCCCAGCTGCGGCTGCTGCATTTTGGGTGGAGGCGAAAATGCTGAGACCCATATACTCATATTTGGGTGCACGTTAAAGAACCCCGGGTGGTCCAAATTTCCAGAGCCTTCCACAACGGTGTGTCTCATATGGTGGCTTTGGAACGTTAATCCTTGCATATCAATCATTCAAGAAGTGAAGAAGACGCACGTTCGCTTTTCGCGTCATCTATGGCCAAGCAAGATAACGAGTTGTGGCTGGTAGACAAGCGCTGCTAGATTACGTTCCCTTATCGATGGCGCGGCGAGAGATATTGGGTGATTAGTGCAGAATGCGCCGTCGTCGCGAACAACGTTTGATATGGTGGCAGTGGACTACGTACATCAGGCGTGAGCAGAGAGAGAGTGCAACCTAGCAGCGCTTGTCTACCGACCATAGCTCCTTGGTATTATTTTTCGGCAACAGATGACGCTGAAAGCGAACGTGTTTCCTTTTACTGTCGGTTGTTGGTGCTGTAAGCAGCCATCGCCGAGCGCAGGCCACGTGTTCGCGTGTTCCCTTTCATGAATGACGGCAGGGTACATATTGATCAAGGAAGAAAGTTGTGGAGGGAAGATGTTATTGCGTGGAGACAGACAGTGCGTGAACTGATTCAGCTTATGAAGGGTAGCAGCATATACTTCAAGAGAACGAGAAATAAGGTAAAAACAATAGAACGAAGACACTTTTTGGTACCAGACTAGTGAAAATACTCAATAATCACAGCAAATCCACTAAGTGAATGATGATAATTGGGGCGAACCGTCAGTCAGCCCGTCCATGTTCCGGCCGTTCATTCGTTCTTGTTTTCGTCCGTCCATGCGATCATCCGTGCGTCTGTCCGTCTGTCTGTGCGTCCATCTGTACGTACGTCGACGCGTCCGTCCATCTGCCCATCCGTCTTTTAGTCTATTTGTTCGTCCATTTCGTGCGTTCATCTACTGAACACTCCAAGTACCGCCATCTCGCATCCCGCATCCCCCGTGGCACATAACCACTCCTCGGTTCCATCCGTCTGCCTGTCTGTCTGCTAGCCTTTCTGTCCGTTCGTCCATGTCTCCGTCCGTGCGTCCATAAAGTGAACACTTCAAGGACTGCCATCTCCCGCCCCGCATTCCTGTGGCCCATACCCGTTCTAGAGCGATACACGTTTACTATCTTGTCTTTTATATTGTGCGTTGATATCACACAATGTACTGGCCTCTGGCAGTTCACGAAACATGACCACCGCAGCCGGTATCGAAGCCGTGATCTTGGGGTCACCACCCGAGCACTATAGCCGCTACACCATCAGATCGAACTCCATTTTCCAAACTATCGATAACGTACTCCCCACAAATCAGTTTAGAGAACACCTTGTGAGTACGAGCAATGACGTAGTGAAGGGCTCCGCAAATGTTTACTATCTCGTCTTTTATAACGTGCATTGATATCACACAATGTACTGGCCTCTGGCAGTTCATCTAAACATGACCACCACAGCCGGTATTGAAACCGTGACTTTGGTGTCACCAGCCGAGCACTATAGCCGCTACACCATTTTCAAAACTACCGATAACGTACTCCCCACAAATCAGTTGAAGTGTGTCTTAAAGACTATTTTTTATCCTTGGTCGTAGCATGGGGCGATACCACCTATTTATGCAAGCCCATGGTTGCCATCGAGTTCACACAGAACCACCCTTAGCATAACCTTCACCGAGAGATTCATCCCATTTAGCTGACCACATCGCAATTGTACATGAGTAATATGAAGTGTCATAGCTCAAACGCGGTATTTTTTCAGTACGTTCTACATTCGTGAACATATATACATTGTATAGATGTCACCTTGATACATTCCGAAAGTGACCGGGCGTGCAAACACAAACAGAAGAAGCCAGGACACCGCAAACGCCTGCTAGTTTACGTTTGTGGTCTTCTGACTTTTTCTTGTGTCTGTCTTCGTACGGCCTGTCTCTTTGGGAATGATTACGTACCAATTAGCTCAGCTGTCTGCGATTCTACGTCGATGCGTTGAATATTTTCACGTTTTGTACCCTACAAACGTGCTGCACGAAATTTCTTTGCTTTGCATCACATTTTTCTCCAACTCAAGGACTCCAAGAAGTTGTCTGTGGCAATTCCCAGCTCAAACGTAAAGATCACTGTATCAATGCTCCCACCAGCAACCTTCTCATCCCACCAATTAAAAGGGGGATCGCTGCGCCTGTTCGCGCTAATAGTGCCGGATATTGTAAGCATTTTTTAATGTAAGCAGCTATCCAGCAGGCAAGTTGGTTGCGACTTCTTTAAACTATATGCGAGTCAGCGCGCTATACGTCTAGCAGGTCCACGAAGCATATTTTACTATATTTACTGCAAGTGGCCATCCAGCGCTAATGCGATTCCTTAAGTAGGGAAGAAAGTACTATAGCCAGAATTTTTTCGGGAGGGGAGGGGGGAGGGAGTTTCAATCGTGCCTTATGCGTCTCCGTGCGTGCGTGTGTGCGAGTATTTTACGCAGGCTAAATTGTACACTTTCTCAGAACGTTGCAACCCCCTCCAACCTCCCCCTCCCCCCTTGGGTACGCCTGTGGAAGAAAGTACTGCCTTTGCGGGTGAACGCGTTTTGTGAATTGATACGCAAGCTATCTGGTTGCCATGAGCGTAACGAGGGCTTAAATTCAGATGGGTTGGTACAAGGGTCTATACATTGTGACGTCTGTATAGGTGTTTCACATGTACCATAATGAACAACTGCCCACATCGTTAACTGCCGTGCGTAATGACGACCTTTTTTACATGCCAGCGCCACATGGTGGAACAAAACAGCAAAAAGAGAATGTTTTTGGGCATTTTATTTGTTACCATGCGTTTGCTGTCACAGTTTTTGAAACGTAAATCAGTGATATGGGGAAGATGCACAGAGAAAAAATTGCCGTTTGCGCTCGCTATTCTTACGGATTTTGGTGACTGTACGTGCACTGAATATGTGATGGTTTATCCAAAAATCAGGTTCCGTCAATATTTACGTGAACTATGAAAACTAACAGACAATGATACCAAAGAAACTATAGGAGTTGTTATTGGAAGTAGTTGCAAATAAATGTGGACAAAGAGAAGTGGAAGAAAAAATAACTTGCCACCACAGGGATCAAACCTGCGAACTGGAATGACACGTCTGAAGTTCTCACACTGAGCTACGGCTGCGGTCTTCTTGATAGGGTATATATGCGCACTCAAACGTGGGAGTGCCTGTCAGACCGCTGCTGGCAACTTACTTTTTAAGCTCTTTTCTGTCAAATACAAAATATGTTGACGTTTAATAACATTCATGATAGTCTCCTTGGCATCGATATCTGTTGGTTTTTATTAACATAATGTGTAACAAAAACCAGCCCTTGAATTTACAAGTGCTTCCCAAGAATCTTGCAAATACTTTATTCTCATAACAATGTGCATCGCTGGAAAGAAGACACTTCGCTCTATTTTTTAAATAATTATCATCTTTCCTACATGTATTTGTACACACTGATCTGTTTTCAGTGTAACAGTAATGTAGAACTACTCAGTCAACACCTTGATGAAGCTTTTCACATTCTTCTTCGCCTTCACTCCAGAAACGTTCGCCGCTCAAGTGTTCCTTTAAATTGCGGAAGTTCCTTTCTGACGTGTTGAAAGGACAAAGAGTTGTCGCCGTGCTGAGATGACAACTGACGACGCATGCTCACCGACGAAATTCCTTTGACATGAGAAGAGCGATTGAAGAAACGAATTTACCCGAATTTCGCTAGAACAATGCTGGCGTTTCGTGGTAGGAAGCAACGATCGACACCTCCGTCTCGCATAGCTGCTGAGTCGAGACTGCGCGGCGCAGCGAAGAGCGGCCGCTCTTCGCACAATGGTCGCAGCCGGTTACGTTGGTATTGCCAGACTTTACCTCGAACCTTCTTGTGCGACTGGAGCTGCTTGGAAACCTTGCTTCGTTATCGACCCATATACGGCCCCGCAAAAACATTTGGAGGGGAGGCGCAGAGAGATGGGCGAGCAACCCTTTCCTGGCTTCCTTTCGCTGGCTACCTATTTTGAGAGTGCCGTTGTCGCTGTGAAGGATCTTTGTAGGCCACTCGATAGTCACCCAATGCCGACCTTGTGGTAGGCACGTAGAATCTTCAGTAATTTCAATATCTACGTTCAGACGGCAGCTTACAAGCGTTTCTGTTTTTTCGACAATGGCCGATAGCACTCTGTATTGTCACCTACAAAGCTAATATTGCCGTTTGCCTTAGCGTCTGTAAACATGATATTTACTGTTTGTTTAAAGATATTATTTGGTTGGATACACGGATAATGTAGGATGCATGTGTGCCTAAAACGCCCTAGAGCCCACAAAACCATACAATAACCAGGGCGCCCTAAGTGATCCAACTTGTTTTTAGATGCGGAGCATCTAATACTCGAAGCTTGTAGTGCGGCGCCGTCCGCAAGCTTCCTCCTCCTTCTTCCACCATCTGTGCATCCCTTCCTCCTCTACACACCGCGCGCGCTTCACTCCTCCACCAGCTGTGCACCCTTCCTCCTCTACACACCACGTGCGCTTCTTCTCTTCACGAGCATTCGCTAGCTGTATAATGTAGCGCGCATGCGCCGTCACGCTTCGATAACATCGGCAGCTGACGCGCTCGCATGCGCCGTCGCGCTTCGAGAACATCGGCAGCTGACGCGCGCGCATGCGCCGTTGCGCTTCTCCCCCTTCTCGAACATTCGACAGCTGACGCGCGCATGCACCGTCACCCACCATCTGTGCCGCGCGCGCTTCTCCCCTTCAAGAACATTCTACAATTCTCCTGATTCTCCAGTGGACGCGCATGCGCCGTCGCGCTTCGAGAACATTCAACAGCTGACAGTGCATGCGCCGTCGCGCTGTATATATACTCAAGGTCGGCGCTCGCTCGCTCAGTTGCCGCTCGTCGGTTGGTTTGTACGGCGCGTTGACGTCCAAGGTCGCGGTGAAATGAATTCCAACGAATCCACTAACACAATGATCGACGTCTTTTCGACCAGCGCCGCCTTTTCGCATACGTGTGTACGTGTTCACTCATTTAACACCCCCTCCTACAACCACGTCAACCAATTTAGCCATCGACCCAAGTAAGTCGCAACTTAACACCCCATTTCACAACCACGTTAACCAATTTAGCCATCGACCCAAGTAAGTCGCACTTTAACACCCCGTTAACCAATTATATGCTCCGCATCCTCCTCAGTGTTCCCCCGAGGGAAGCTGCGGGCAATTTTTTTGTGCTTTAAAATCATCGCCCGTCTTAGTCTTCTGCAAACTTCGAATGGACTCAAAGTACGACGCATAAAAGCTAAGGAACTTGCTGATGTAACGTTTTCTTGGGTGCCCCCGCTGTTATAAACTTTACAAATGAAGTTGAAATATAGGTGCGAAACAAAACATGTTACCCAATGACCTGGTTGCGTTCCCCACATTAGCGATCATTAATTATAAGGCACAAGGAACGTG
This sequence comes from Rhipicephalus annulatus, assembly GCA_013436015.1. Taxonomy (NCBI): domain Eukaryota; kingdom Metazoa; phylum Arthropoda; class Arachnida; order Ixodida; family Ixodidae; genus Rhipicephalus; species Rhipicephalus annulatus. The sequence goes on along the minus strand of WOVY01002444.1, from coordinate 359,056 downwards.
AAACATGACTTTAGACCTTTTGTGGCGTTGAATCGTCAACCATAACGATTTGCTTTTTATTTCACTCCTAGCTATGTAATCGGCATGTTTCCGGTCGTTGCTTCGATACAATAACTAGGAAGAAATGAATAATTTTCAGATTGACTGTAACACGAGCGCATGCAAAAAGCTACGAACCAGAGGGGCATTGGAGTAAGAGTAAAGTACATAAAAGTTATAGGCGCTGTATTGCGGCTGCGAACAATTTGGGTCATTGCGTTGCGGCTCGCGCAAGAGCATATTTTCCGAGTAGAAATTTACGAGCATTGCATCGACGCGCACGCGGGGGTGGTTGCTATTTGTTTTAAAGTGCTGTTCGCTTTTATTCAATGCAAATTTTGTGACCGCACATCGCTAAGTGCGTTTGATGGCCCATGCTTGGGAAGCGGTGGGCTGCAATTTACGACATCTTTACTGTCGCTACAGCACCGTATCTTTTCCTCTCTGACCACAGGACATTTCTTTGCTTTTTCGTCGTACAAAGTCATTAGCATAAATCTGTACCGTCTTCTAAGCTCACAAGTGTATATTGTAAGGAGTGTGCACTTTTCCGAGATAAGTATGCGCGTACTAAATGCTACACTGTTTTCTATATGGATAAAAATGAACTGAAAATAGAGAATAGTTTTCGCTCACGCTTCCAAGAAGAGGAGCTACGGCCACAATTTATCATGCTAATGGGTAGGAGCATATTATTACATGCACGGCTAGAAATGTCCCTTATTTTGCTGTTTTGTTCAATTCACATTGCTTAGACCGTTTCCACATTAACCTGACTCGCTTGTGGTGGGGTCGTCATTTTTAGAAGCAATATATTGGTATTAGTATTATGGAGCCTAAAGCGAATCAAATCGCCTCTCTGTAACCTCCTTTTTTTAGTCAACATAACTGTAAATAGGGCGCTACCTTGTTTCCTACCCACCCATTCTACCCTCTAAACTTTGTTCAAAATTCTCGCAAAAGCGAACTCATTTGCATGTTATTAGTCATGGGCCTCAGCTGCACCAAGAAACTGGAGGGTCTACCACACAACAGATGTGCCAAGAAAGAGAGTAAAAGAGATACGAAGAGGAAAGGCAAAGGGGAGGTGTCAAGGTGCTAGCCTAACAGAGGGCATGGCCTCGGCTTCTTTAATCCACGACTGCGCCACTGAAACAAATCGCTGCTGAAGGGCTAGGATTTCTCTTCTTCTCATCGATTTCACTCCTAAGCTTAGGGTAGGCAGGCACAGGTGGGAAATCCAAGAGCTGGAGTGTCTAGAGAACAACTGCACAGAATTGGAATTGTGCAGCTCGCTTCAGTGAGCCGTTAAGATACGCTCCATGTATGTATTTCTTTAAGAAATTCAATGCCTTCCCAACAAGACCAATGTTGCCATATGATCCCAGACATAGAAGCCATTGCTTATAGCAAGAATAGCCTAGAAGAGCCGGAAACAAGAAATATTCATTGAAAATATTGAAAATACCTTTCAAACTAAATAAATATTTGTCACTGAAGTACGAAAAGCAATTTGAAAAACGACTTATATATAGTGTACAGCGTAATACGCGCAACTATGAAAAACTATGAAACTATGAAAGCACATAGTTACTTTTTAACCTTGCCTCGAGGACTGTCACCAACCGGTTTAAAGCACGTTCGTGAGTGCATAGTTAAGATTACTTGCCCCCCCCCCCCCGTATGTTTCTCTTTAACATTGTAGTACGCAAGGTTGTCGACAAGCACGTTCTTAGTGAACGACAAACGTGCATTGGTGAATGTGATAATTACTGAAGTCACTATATTTGTCGAGAAAAAGCATTGGGGCATAGAAAGACTCACGACACGTGAGTAGAGAAATGTGCAAGTGACTCGAATAAGAAGAAATCAACGCACCTACACAAAGTGATTAAGGATGAGTGGATGAAGCTAGTTCCTAAAGGCTACAATGTTTACATTGAAATTGCCCACTACCATAAAGAACGGACAGTTTGACAGAAGAATGGATGCACCTAAGGCGGACAGATGGCTTAAATTATGCAGAGCGTCTTTAATGTTCGAGGTGAGTTTTGGTTTCTTGTTTCCAGAATGGCCAAACGTCAAAAGTTTTCTTGGCAGGGTCAAACACACTTATCGAGTAATTATTTCAAATATAACGTTGTGTAATACAGGTCTACCATAAGCCTTAAGCTGGCAGTAACTTGTATTTCCTTGGTTGACGCCACATTGGTGACATAGGAGACCTATATTTGAAGTGCGAATAAATATTTGGGCAGCCGAAATAGATGCCAACAATTAAGCGTTTTGACAACGTTACAGTAACCTTAACTCTAAGTTCTGGCATTTCAGAGCAATCTGAGCCAGATGGTCAGCTAATTACCAGACAAAAAATGCTCAAACTCACAGTGCTTTTTACTGCGAGCTACAGTACAGTGAATAAATCCACATTGCATACGATTTGCATACTTCCAAGGAATACGGTACTCGTTTGTTTTTGTTTGTTTCATTTGGCCGTTATGTGATAGTTGGTGATAGAGACCTCTACTTTGACGCCTTCCTTTTTAATTTTTGGCAAACGTTGGGAATCTGAACGTGGTGTTCGGACAAGAAAAAAAAAACAAGTATTTTTCATTTTTCACGGGGCAATAATTGAACATGTATATATAGAGCAAGATATGAGCACCGGTTATGCACACTGCAGAAAATAATCGCATGGCAATGACGTAAACACAACCAGGAAATATATCGAAACAATTACGTATTTGCGTGTATGCCGTTATCTCCTCAAATGTCCTTGAATATGGAACGCATAACCAAGCTAGCTGAACAATCAATAGTAAGTCAGCGATTAAACGCCATATTTTAGCGTAGTCGTACACAGAGACAACATTAGCTTCACAAATAAAACTATAGCAAGGACGACAAGCCGAGAAATAGGGCATTCGAGAGCCAATATAACCTCATTTGGCATATTTCGCAAAAACAACATATTTTACTTCTCCCTTCATTCGGCAGCTTATTGTAGCAGCAATTTGCACAATTGGACGATAATAATGTGGCACGTCGAAGATCGGGAAAATGTAGTGGCGCTTGTGTCGAGAGAGAACAAAATGAGAAAAAACCAAATAGGAATGGATCGATATGATGACCACATGTAATCATTGAAAGGCTGAAAGGCCCTTCGTAAGGTCGTCAATGCTAAATTTCGAAGAATAAAATACAAATTTTGAAGAAAGGTCCACTTTAAAAAAGGTATCACGAAACTACCAAACGAAAATTGACCGTGACTTTACTGAGTCCCGCAAGGCTGGAAACAGGGAAGCTGCACCTTTTAGAAATCTAACCATGTTCCTGCTAGGTTGTTGCTTGCTAGTTTGCCGCTAGGCCATAGTTACGTGATGCTAGGTTGCTTTCAGATCGCATCTGAGCGCATACAGGCTCGAGGTGAAGCGCAGGCACTGACATGCACGACTTGGGCGTTTGAACTCACGCGACGCAGATCACCAAACTCACGCAACATGGATGTCCACACTTCAGAGACTGGCGCCTATATCAAGCGTACGCGCCTTTCATTGTTCTACGAGCACGTCGTCGCTTGCGTAAAACTTCCGTCGCTCCGGGTTTTCTCGTCGCCGCAGTCCCCTCTACCGTTTCCGAATATTGATGATGATGATGATGATGATGATGATGATGATCTTTGTTATTCTGGGGCACACCCACAAAGGGGGATCGGCCAAGAACCGGGCGTTAGGTTCCTCAAGTAAAAGACCGATGGTTTTACAAACACAAAATGATATTGGTATGTTGAAAGAAAAGCCGAAAATCGATAAGGGAGTGTATCTGAGCAAGCATTGATGCAAGCTATCATATGTGATTTGAGACAGAGGTAATGGTTGGTCCAAAACGCATGATATATAAAAAAAATGAACTCTAACATGGCAATGGCTTTGTTTCAATTATGAAGTCAAATACCACAGAACAGACGTCTCTGTGGCTATAACCTAGTTTAATCTTGCCAAACGATAAATTTACTGTCACAATATTTGTAATCCGAATTTTTCAAGTAGAGCCTCAATTGCCTTTGCATCTGCCGCTGGAAGATTACACGCAGATGCTTCAGTAATGCTGAAACATGCAGCGGCGATTTTTTTCACTGGGTTGGTCCTCCACACCTAATAAAGCTTTGCTCAATAACCAATTACGTCTGTCCACAAATTTCAACTGCTGTTTACTGCACCCGTCTACTGCCTACTTTATTTTACTAGTGAAATAGCGGAGGGTAGTGAGACTTGCCTGATTTTTGTGGCACATACCCGTTCTAGTTCAGTGCACACACAATTCTGTACATACCAGTTTTACGGCTAGCTTTCGCCTCGCTGTTAAACACTGAGTGATTTGTAGGTGATGACGACCTTTGGACATTTAGGCACGCTCACCATCATAATAAACACCGTTTTAAACATAACACGTGAACGTATACTAGCGAAGGAAGGAACTGATTCAGTGTACGTGAGCTACTATATATGACTGCAGCCGGGATGGCAGACGGCACACCTCCAAGTCACGGAAAAAGTCACTTCGAGATATGCAATATATATATATATATATATATATATATATTTATATATATATATATATATATATATATATTTATATATACAAGGCAAAGAAGTGTATCTCTAAGGGCTCGTTTTTGCGTGTTTTGACACAATGATAATGATATATATATATATATATATATATATATATATATATATATATATATATATATTAATAAGAAACAGTTTTTTGCTAAAGATTCAGAAGAGAGGGAAGAAAAGAATGATAAAAGGAGCATAATCGAGTATGATACGTGAAAGTGAGCTTAATAAAAGTATTTACAGTAAGGAAGTCAGGTAAACTAAAATGTCCTTATGTTATTTCTTATATCATTAGAGCCTCCTCCCAAGGGCAATATCGAACCCACAATTCTCGCTATTCGAGCGGTTAATAAATAAAGAAGCTAATTGCTGCAGATAAGATGCTGAGAGTAAAACCTTTTTTGTTCCGAATTGGAAGGAGCAGTCTGTTTGTCGATATTATGTTAGAGCGTGTGGCCTGGGCCAGTCCACACACGATTTTTGTCCCAAACATTTTTACAGTTTTGATAAGCATGTTCTTGACGAGAATCACCCTAATGCGAGATTGGCACGTAGTACTATTGCTATCGCGTTGTAACGTGTTTAAGTATTCATTTTTCCCGTAGAGACAGAGATGTTAAATAACTTGTCAATTGATGTCGTCAGTGCTCAATCCTTCAATCATTTTTATCGTTTCTGAAAATTTATTAAGAGGCATCGTAGTAAGGGCTCCGGTATCTGTGCGCAAATACAGGCAGGAACAATGTATCGCGCATGTACTCGCACACTTCTACACGTGCTTAACCGTCTTCATTTGTGTGTCAATTATGTTCCCGTTTGATGTTACTGGGCTTGCAAGTTTTTTTTTTCTGTGAAGCACATAAGTACTGTTCGTGTATTGCGTTTATTCTGTTGTATCATTGTTCGGGCTGCTTTGTATTGGATATTTCCCCATTACTTTTCGTCTGCGCAGTATGAAGTCTTTGTTTGCCTAGTATGCCCCCTTGTGTATAGGCCTAAAGATCCACAGTACTTAATAAATAAAAAAATGAGAAGAAAAGAGAACAACAACACTATAGGTGCCTATCTTATCGTTCTCTTCAATTGTGCCTGTTCCATACCCCGCAAGCTTTTTTGCACTTGCAATCAATCATTACCCATTAGCCCGAATGATTGTTTTGCTGAAGACGTGACTGGTATCGAGTGTTGTTTTTACTTTTTTGGTGAGGCTACCCATAACATAGCCAAATGTAAATGCTAACTTAAGAGCAGGACTACGCAGTATATCAGCACAGGAGAATCGCGGTAGAATCTCAAAGATACTTTTGATTGTCTGCATTTCTGTATCAATATACGTGGGAAAGGTGCATTCGTATCTCTGTATTGAAATCTTTTTTACGGTGCATCGATTGTAACGCGATACTGTGCAAAACACAAATATTTCGTGAGTTTCTTTTGTGCAAAATGACTAAAGGCCTTTAAAAAACGAAAGGAACACTTCTTTACTAAGTCTATAGACTACTATCTTTTAGGGCTATCAGTTAAGCGAGTTCCCGAGTCTAGTGTTGAAGCCTAGCTGACGTTCCCAAACAGAGAGCATAGTTGAGAAGCTGCTGTGGTCTAAATGCTTCTAAAGGAACAACCGTCTCAGCGGAGCTTTCCTTTTTTTTCTGCACAATATTTGTATGCTTTCTCCATAGACACTCGAGTTGGTTGGGGCACCGGGCGATGTGCTTCACTTGTAAGTTTTAATCCACTGCAGCATTATTCACAATGATATGCTGAACTTTCAGAAATGTACTTTGTGGATCTCCAGCGTTCTAAAATGGAAAAGAAAGTTTTCGAATATATCTGTTCCTGCAACTATTCTGCAATACATTTTTTGTCTTTTTCTAGTGCATGCCCTAAATGTTGCTTTACATCAGTGACTAATGTATTCCAGAATCAGTTTTCAGGTCTACAGCCCTTACATTTTGATATCTATATTTTTAAATTGATTTGCTTTTTTCCAACCTCGCTTTGGATCAAAGACTGTTTCATAATCGACGTTCATATTTGAGTCATTCTGGAGTCAGTATCGACATGTATCTCTCTACCCCTTTCGTTATTCACCTAGAGAAATTGCCCATATATGACATATGAACGAACAACGCTTCCTTATCTCACCTTCCCTTCTTTCTCTCGCTACACAGCTTCTTCACTTTCCTGGCTCTTACGGAAGAACAAATTTTGTGCCTGATGCCCTCCAGCTTGGGTGACTTAGAAACTTCGATGATACACAAATAACGCCCTCAGAATGGCATCATGAAACAAGAATTCTTATTTTCAAGACTAAACATACGTGCCCATGTGAAACTCCTGTGCTCTTTGCTTATTCCGTGCCATCCAGCACTAACGCGTGAAACGTTTTCTAGAAAAACTTAAGTGCGGCATTTCCCTTCCCAGACAAGCATAAAAAAGAAATTTTATAAGTCTTACCTTCTTAGCGTCAATGAGAATTTCACGAGCACTCAAGTAACAACAATAATAACATCTGGGGTAGTGCGTCCCCAAACCACCATATGATTGTGGGGGACGCCATCGTGAAATGCTCCGGAATTTTCGGCCACCTGATCTTCTTTGACGTGCAATTACATCGCATAGTTCGCGGGCGTCTAGCATTTCCCTTCCATTGAATCGCGACCGCCGCGGCTGGTATCAAATCCATCACCTCTGGGTGAGCAGACGAGCACCACCATGGCGTACCACGAGCACTCTTATAAGAACATGTAATACTTATTAGGAACAATTTTCCAGCTTCCCTAAATGTTTCACCACCATGGCGGACCCCGCATCAAGCCTAACACAGTGTGATGGTCAATGCAAGTATTATTTTTTAACTACAATTCAGCAGTTACCGCAGCTTCCAATAATTAAGAATGATGGCACTACGATGCATATTGCATATATAGCTGTGAACTTCTTGAAACTTGAATGAGTGCTATGGTCTTGAAAAGATGCCGAAATGCGCAGAGCCATGGTGAATACGATGAAACCAAAAAAAATTTTTGGCAGTGAACTCATCTATTCATTTATCACTGTTTTAAAACTAAGCAATTATAGGAAGAGTAAAATTACAAGCAAATAGAGGCAGATGGAGGAGTGGTTGTCGCTAGTTATTTACATTTTTGCATTAGCTTGACAGCTTGTTTTTTTTTTAAACTGCCGTAAAGAGAACATCTTCGCGTATTTAGAAATACAGCTACCTGCACCTATTTCATTATTCAACAGGCTTATTTGCATTCGTGTAGGCCCGTGTGCTCATACTTCGGTGCACGCTAAAAAACCCCAGGTGGTGACAATTTTCGAAGCCGTCTAATACGGCGTCTCTCATATTCGTATGGTGGCTTCAGGATAATAAACTGCAGATATAATATTATAATATTCGCAGTCGTTCGGAAAAGGCCGTGGTAATCCATATACTAATATATAAGCAAGTCTGACACCCGAGAGACATCAACGCGCTGACGATACAAGATAAGATGAAGGATCGAATTCGCACTACCTGAAATATCCGCTGAAGTTCATTAGTGACCTGGCATATTGAAAACACCCTAGCTATGTGCAGAAAGCAATACATGCCAAGCTGTATTACATATACAAACATTTCGCGCGACAGCAATACCACTAAGGTTCACAAAAATATTCCCACATGCATGCTAAAACAGGCACATGGGTAGGACACAAAAACTTCTGCTAATAAAACTTTATTTTATGCCCCGACTTGCCTTTCACGTGCCAAATAAGGAAAAAAGAAAGAAAAAACATTCGTGGAGTCTTCCACAAGTTTGGTCGAGTGTTTACCGTTGCTCTTCTATAGAAAGGGAACTGGAGGTCGAATGTCGAACTTCAGCTGATGCATCGAGTACATCATGTAGGAAGCTAGTCACCACCCACTAAAAAGCTCTCTATCTGCTACTTTGCTTTGAAACTATATAAGAGTGCTTTTAGCGTAAGAGCATGCTGAAATTTCTGGCCACTGAAATGGGCGCAAGTGGTGTTTCTTTTTTTCAGGTCTCTTTCAGAACTCGTCGCACGACGAACAACACCCGGCCTTCTCTCTATGAAATACTGCCGCTCTATGGGATGTCTTCGACCAGCATGGTCATCGTAGTTGCTCAGAAAAAAAAACACAGAGAACGATATTTATCCATTTGCTTAAACATTGTTTAAGTATTGAGAATTTAGGAGAAAGGGCAAGTGCATAAAAAATACAAATTAAACCGTACAGTGGACCTTTCAACCTTTCTCCAGATAATACAAAATAGTAGTTATTTTAAGAAAAATTAGGTAAACAGGAGCAACACGTACAGGTAAATATTTTCCTGGTTGTAAAATGTTAGCTAATGTGTCGTAATAAAGTTCGCAGTCAGGGTTGGGTGCGGCACTTGAGAAAAGGTGGTGCCAATCTTCAATTATGCGAGGATTAAACTACTGAAAAAAAATACCTAGTGTGGCATGGTGTGATTCCTACCTTAATACGACGATGAACGCGGTTTGAGATGTACAGAGGCCAGATTTGAGGTGAATATTAAGGGGTTTCTGGCAGAAAACTTCATGAAACAGCGCAAGCTGGGCGATTTTTTTGTCGGTGAGCCAACGAAATGAGTGACAAGTTAATTTTCATCGAGGTAATACTTGCAGTGTGGTTATAGTTAGAGAGCATGAAACTAGCAGGATCATGTTGTTGTAGTTCAAGGGAGGTGACAAATAAAACATGAGTGGTATGCCATATAACAGATGCATACTCGAGTTTAGGGCGCATGAGATAGTTATGGAGTTATAGTTTTAAGGCTTTTGAAGATGTGGCTTTCCTGTTTTGCCAGGATGCAGGATTATGAAGAAAAGACGGCAAAGTTTAGTGCGCCCGTGCGCAATAACATCTTTCGTTCACGGATGCATGCTAATGTGAGCCCGAATGTCTATCATAAGAAAGTAATGAGTTTCAGATATATATATGCAGCTTCAACTGACTTAACGACGCTAAGTTCGGCTAAACAGCAAAGCGGTTGGCATCTCTTCCTCCTCTCTCACCTGTCTTACCTGTGCTCGAGCTAACGATGCCATCGGTCTAAGGCACTGCATTGTGCTCCTTATTGGGCTGCGGAAATTTCTTCAGCCGGGAAGTCATGCGCCCCGCTCCGTTTCACTGTACTCATGCCCGGTCATATCGTCAGGCATGTTCGTTTTTGAGAGTGTCGTGTAGCAAGCTGTGTAGGACGGCCACGTTTATATTTTAGGAGCAGCTTTTCACCCATAAAAATGATTTTTGTGGACACAAGCATATTACATTCAAATTCAAGTATATTTTCATTTCCCTAATTCCGCGCCACAGGAGAGCTAAGGTCATGGTCATCATTTCGAAATGACATTCATTTTGGTCGCGTGACAGCACGCAGGTAAAATGACATCTTGTCCGCGTAATGCCATTCGTTGTACATGACAATTTATCATCCGTGTGACGGGGTACAAGTACTGCCTCCAGCTTCCATTTCTCCTTCATTGAAGAGCATTTCCCTCAGCCTGAATAAATACGGATGTCATAGTCTGTAGGATATCGTGGTGCATTGCATAGAGTATTGCATCCTGCATTTTTCATTTACTACGCTGACATGTACCCATATCTAGTGGCCTATATGGTCTACAGAACAAGAACGTCGCGTGTTACGGCACATAGCCGATTAATCACTGGAAGGTCCCGGCATTACACTAGTTCGTGAAAAGAAGACATCAAAATTTTAAAGAAATACTGATCAATCAGCTTATTTTCGGTGCTATACAAAATATTTACGAAAGTAATCCCGAACAGGATAACAAAAACTACTTCAACCAACCCAAAGAATAAACTGGGTTTGAGAAAGGGTACTCTTCAATGAATCACAATTATTGCATAAAAGACAGCTGCTGATTGCAACCATTTCCTTTACTTTGCCTTCATAGAAAACAAAAGAGCATTCGACTCAGTAGAGAGACGTTAATGCAGCTTTAGAAGTACTAAAGTAACAAGAAGAAAATGTTGGACTACACAGCCAAAGTGCATCAAACAAACAGATTCATTCAAACAAAAAATATAAAAGGGTGGGGTGGCACTGAAGGCAAACCTCACATGATCTTACAAAGGTGCTATCTTTGCAGTAAAAGACGTGCAATTAGGACACTCATTATCAACGTTTTTCCTGCTTCATGTTTGTGTAAAGGGCCGCACTAGTGTTCAGACAAACGCATATTTATGCAACTAAACATGCCATTTTGCTCCGTCACGGTGGTCTAGTGGCTAAGGTACTGTGCTCCTAATCTACAGGTCGCGGGATCAAATCCCGGCTGCAGCAGCTGCATTCGGCAGGCTTCTTCGACATGATAGTGTAAGCTTCAATGATAGTTCATCTGAATATGTCTTTGCTGTTCGCAAAAGTAGCACTTTCTTTAAAGTTTACGTTACATTTGAATTTAAAGCACCGTAGTGAGAACTCCCCTGTATTTGCAAGCCTACTACACAAATTCCTGTGTTTCTGAAGCCCCCGATGTAGGCGCATGCCCACCTGCCAAATGTGAGATAGGCAGCTGTGGTGTACTGAATTTTCTTTACTTGCGGCCCATCTTACATTGGGCAGGTGGCAGGGTGGCGAAAGTGAATTGGCAATGTCGCAAAATACAAGATACTGTTGAATGTCCCGGCAAAGCAGATGAATTTAGGATAAAAAAGAATACATTTGAGTGTATACACGAAGATGTACAGTCTCCTTCACACCTAGGGTACATCTCAGGGTGCATATAATTGCGATGCGGCCAGCGCTACAGCAGCTGCGGCTGTAGCTCTCGCATGCACAGACGCTTGAGGAGCGTGCTATTCAACTGCATCATCTGGGACGGTAGTGCATGCTGGCCAAATAGTCGGGCAACCTGTTGATTTCATCGCTGTAGTGGATACTAGGCCGATATTTTGTATTAAAAGTTGTGCAAAGGCAACCCGTCAGCCTTTATTAGTGATAATATTGTTCTAGAAATACTTTGACGTGCATACACTGTTTTCGCTTTCGAAATGGCATGGTACTGTGTGCGCTCATGCCTATTGTTTTTCTTTCTGTGTGAAACGCGGTGCGCTGTGACAGGGAATACCATTAAAAGCACCTGCCTTGCTTGGCATTTATTTTAAGCTTTAAAAAACCCGGAGCACTCCTCAGTGACTGCCGTGCAGCTATGTGGGTTCCCAAAAAAATAATAAACGGGAAGAAGTTTAGGAATGCTATAGAGTAAGATAGCAAACTGAACGTCCTTTTTCTTGATGTCATTTGAATGCTGAAACACGTTGGTGAGCTATTTGGTCCACATCCATGAATTGTGAGTAAAGGCGAACAGACAAAGACGTAGAAAAAGAACACGCACAGAGCACTACATTCAGCTGAACTTTTATTTTTAGACTAACCGATAAATACATACCGAGTGAGAGAGCGTTTCATTATTTGAGGCATCACTCAATCGGCGGCGCCCAGATGTACGCGTGAAGCATTTAACTTAACTTACTGCCCCGCCATGTCCCCTACGGCGGCGACGATGGTGCTCTTATTGGATGGCAGTGAGGCGTACTGTGATACGATTAGAAATATCTGGCCAGTTTCCGCAGCTACATTGACATTCGCCCGCTGCCTGACAACACAGTAAGTGGGCGCCACCGTTACCGACCACGCGGTTCAACCGTTCAACACAGTACCCCTCAAGCGTTTGTTCACGTGCGAGGTGATGCCGGCGGGCAACTGCTGCGGTGGCCGCATTGCGAGGCCACGCACAACGAGGTTTCCCTTAGGTGTGATACAGGCTGTACATATGAGACAACTAATCACGGAAGAACTTGATTACGAAAAAAAAACAAATTCATCAGAAAATAACAATACTAGAGCGCATTAGTCAAGCATGCTCAACTAATGTCAAAACATCTGCAACCCCCCTTCCTCCCCGCTATTATTAAAGGTAAAAGTATAAAACTACAGCGTAATGCCAGTTCTCATGTATTAAGTTCAAAGATAGAGAATAACAAAGAAACTAGGGTGAAAGCTGAGGACCACGCAGCATGCATTGAAACGTAGATTAATAGGAATAACATTGAGAATTTGGAGGATGCCAGAATTGGTGATAACAGACAGTAGTTGCTCATAACCTCGCTGATATCATGCGGGAAAAAAATCAGCCTAGGTGGTCACATGAAACATAGACCAGACAACAGAAGGACAGTAAAAGCAACAAATTGTTTGCCAAGTCATGGGAAACGCAGTCGGGGAACGCAAAGAGTTGTATAAAGTGACGAAAGTCAGAAGTTTGCTGGTATGAACTGGAATAAAGGGTAAACAGCATATAGTTGGGAGATGGCTTCGTCTTGCACTGGACTAACCAACGTTGGGAATGATGAAGATGACGTCGATGATTGCGATGAGGCACGTGAACAAGTATAGAGACAATTAACCTGAACGTTCGAGTATTGACACGCGTTCAAGAATCGGCGTTGCAATTATTGTGAAGTTAACCTTGTCCAAGAGTAAAAAAGATTGAATAACAAAAATAATAAACGATTTTGAGTTAAATCCAGAAATAGAATCGAGGTACGTTTAACGAACGATCTAGCACAGAGTCGTGTCGGTGTCTGAAACTGATAACTCAGGAACTTTGTTTCCACGAACGTGTGAATTTACCACAACTAAAGCCATCTCTTGTAGGCAATGAGTGCTTCACTGTCTTCTTGGATCATGTAAAGTTTAGTTGTTTGCGTGGAATATGCTAATGTGTGCGTAACAAGCGGAACAACTTTTACATGATTTTTGAGCTTAGAAAGTGCAATATATTGTTGCGTTGTCAATTTCTCGGCTTCAATGACGGCCTAAACACCTTGCTAACAAGAAATGCAGCCCCAAAATAGATCTGTACGCAAAGAAAGGCCGCGGAAGGAATTTCCAAAAATGTGCACAACCCGAACGAAGTCTCACACGGTCACCGTCATGCAATGTTACTTAGTGTGTAGTCACAGGGCTGCCATATTGACATCATAATGACGCCGGACGTTCTGGCGTCACGATTATTTCATACGGTGATGTTATGACGAGAGAGTGAGTCTGCAACAGCCTGGCAGTTCCCGACACTGCGAGACGGTGATGGGCAATTTTTTTTTTGTTTCGTGAGCCTTATTGAACTTCATCCTTACTATCACTTATTAAGCATGTAGAACTGGTGAACGTCACATGATCCACCTTTGGTTTTTCACTCATCGCACGCAACGGTTAATATAGTTGGTTACAACCTAACAATAGGTTCGGAAGTGGTGTGCTTCTAGAACACAATTGTATTCATTCTTTGCACGTTTGCAGTTTACCGCTTCGTCTACTGCCTGCACGAAGACGCCATTGCGAAGAAACTTGGATCATCGGCGAAGTCTACCCGCAAGCATCGTTTGTGCACCTGAGCCTGCCGCCACCTTCCGATAAAAGAGTGACCGTGCTCTTATCATAAAGCTCAATTCGGCAGTGGTGTGCTTCTAGGACGCATCTGAACCTTTTTTTTTTGCACCTTTGCAGGTGAGAGGAAATTTCTTGGCTGCTAATTATGTGCTTCTAGAGCTCGTTGCCCAACTATTTCTACTGAGCGTCTTATTGTGGTGTGCAGTGTCATGTTCTGCGGGCTGCGTGCAAAAAAAATGGTAAAAGAAAGTAATGACACTTTGAAACCATTTGATGAGTTTTCGTAGTGAACGTGACCTTGAAATTCGCCCATTTAAAGATAGTGTAGAGTTCTTTTCTGACATACGTGAAATTATTGCTGAAATTCAAACCAATGTGAAATAACTTCAGCTATAGACAAGAAAAAACTGGCGGAAAGACGGAAAGAGCTTGAGAACAAGAATGAAAGACTGCATATCAAAATAGGTGATCTAGAGCAGTATGAGAAACTGAACAACGTAGAGGTGAAAGGTTTTCCTGATGGCTGTAATGGAACTGCAGCTATCAAAGGGGTCGCTTTGAAAGTGCGTAAAATCATTGACGACTCCAATATTATTATTTGCCCCATGGTTGAAACACTGAACGGTAGGTCAAAAAAACCACGTTGCTCGCTTTACGCCCCTTCGAAACGTAACGATATTCTGGCTCAGCCAAGAAAGGCACCGCACTACTCCCCCCCTCGAGCGTGATGAACGATCCAGATCCGTGTTTGCAAATGAACACCTCACGTGCGGGAACAGGCAATGACTGGGTGCTGCTAAATATTACGACAAAGTTGTTGGCTGGAAATATGTCTGGAGCAGCAACGGCAAAATACTTGCGCGTCGAGGAGATGCTACACCGGAAATGCACATGGTATGAATGATAGATATGTGGGGTTCAACGTCCGAAAACCACCATATGATTATGAGAGACGCCGTAGTGGAGGGCCCCGAAAAGTTCGACGACCGAAGGTTTTTTAACGTGCACCCAAATCTGAGCACACGGGCCTACTACATTTCCGCCTCCATCGGAAATGCAGCCGCCGCAGCCGGGATTCGATGCCGCGACCTGCGGGTCAGCAGCCGAGTACCTTAGCCACTAGACCACCGCGGCGGGGCCACATGATATGAATGTCTGATGTAGCTAACATGTCTGTAGCAAGCCTCGTCACAGAAACTTAGACAGATAATTAATGTGAATGCGTGAATTGTTTGTTATGGCATATGTCTGCGCACTCTTTCTCGGCGATGCCTTCTCTGCACACTGAAGTTTACTTGAATCCTGAGCTTTTGAAAACTCGGGTCTCAGTTCTTATCTTACCACGCAACGCGGTGCTTTCATATCAATGCTCGTTCAATCTGCAAAAAAACAAGAAATTGTTGAGTTTGCAGTTTTGCTAAATTGATTCAGATATTCATTCGATGTTATAATGGTTACTGCAGCACGGTACACAGGCAATAACGTGTGGTGGTGGTGGTGGTGGTGGTGGTGTCTTTATTTCTCCCAGAAAAAAACAAAAACGGAGGAGAACAGTACATTGACTGGTTACGCTATTTCAGAGGAGGTTGACCGACGTATCAGGTGTATTTTATTAACCGCCCATGTGAATGTTGGGGGTGGGGGGGGTGAGGTGTGTCGCTACTTGTAATATTTATTATTGAATGCCATTTGATTCACGAATATTTTTTGTATCGGGTAGTTTCGAAGAACTTTATCTGCTAACAAACCGCCTAGTATTTACCATTTTAAATCGTCTACCACATGAAGTTGCATCAGAATTTATAAAATTCTCAGGGGGCCTGCTACAGTACGCCACTCAAAATAGAATACTGTTTCTTGTGGCTGCGATTTCAACGTTGATATCCGAGGTCAAAGTTCACTTCGACTTGACTTCGATAATACTGCGTCTTCTTATGGATACTCACACTTGATTATATTCGACTCGTATGAAACAGCAGTCTGCCTCACTGAATGATATGAATCAATAAGCATGGATCGAAATAGGATCGGCACGACCAGTGCATAAATGATAACAATCATAAAACGTTATGTGCTGGGATAATAAACGCGTCATGCTGCTGATTGATTGATTGATATGTGGTATTAAACGTGATATGTGAGATTTAACGATTAATATGTGTGATTTAATGAAAGAATTCCATCCCGTGACCTACGGGTCAGCTGCCGAATGTCTTATCCACGAGACCACCACTGCGGGGCAAAAAACGCTTCATGCGATTATATATATCGCCCAACTGAACCAAATACTGAGTGAAAGAAATTCATACGTCCTTTTCAAACGCTGTAGTCTGAGCACTCCCCGAGACAAGGAGTTTCACGGCGCAGGAAGAATATAGAAAGCCGTGGATAAGCCCGTCCTTGCTTTAACGCATTAACGTTAAAGGTAAACTTCACAAATGTTTTGTTAAGACCAGAGGCTTCTTAACTTTAACGCAATAAAAAACGCATAGCAATAAACTAAACAAGGACATCAGAATGGCAAATATGCTATACTATGCTGATATTTCCCACAGTATCATAAGTCTTAGTGATGTCCACTGGCAGCAGCTATGTACTCTTCATAATACTAAAGTTACTTTTGAAATGCCTGATAAAATGACTGTCGACGGGGCTGAAGTGTTTGGAACATCTCTGGCAGATTCTTTCGAAAGGACTTTCCTAGTTCAGTCGCAGTCTGGTGTCTCGAGGTGTTACAACTAGTTTCATCGCGTAACGACGGCAGTGTTTGTCTTCCTCCTGTCTATAACTTAGAAGTCATCTAAATGTTCCGTAGTCTAAAACAGTACTTTCTTGGATGCGAACCATAGAGTTTCCTAATTATACACTAGAGAAAACTCTAGCGCTAGTGTCTATGGAAGCGGCGACGCACGGCGCTCCAGCGAGCATGAGAATGGTGGGTAGTACATGTCTGATATTCAACCTTCTAGCTCTGTGTGGGTTCGAGTGGCTTGGGGATTTTTTCCCATAAATGAGTATAAGAAAATGTTCAGCGGTTGCGGTTCACTACCTTACTCTTTTAGGGTTATCATTTCAAATCAGGTCATGAAGTTCAAAACGGTTTGTTCTTTTCATCGAGACAATACCAAAACACAGCAATAAACGAAGCCACAAGGGCGGTTCATCACCCGCAAATACGAAGACTAGGAAAATATGTGTACTACCCATCATTCTCTTGGTCGTTGAACGATCGCAGCTTTTTGATGTGAAGTGTGACGTTTTATTGAGTTGATTGCACCTTGCTAACCCTTATTTTAAACCTGTGCCACACAACAATCACAACATTTACACCTCAAATACAAATTGCAAAGGCCGTTGCTGTGTCCAAAAAGGAAGATAAGAAAAGCGTTGCTGATTATAAACACATATCTCCCCTTCCTGCTTTTCCTGAAGAGCTTAGAAAAGTCATTCAAACTCGCCTTTCCAGTGTAATCAAACAGCATAACTTGATAACGGCATTCAAGTATAATTTCAGAAAAAACCGTTACACTCAAATGGCACTACTCGCCCAAAAAGCATTTATTCTTAAAAGTTCCAAAGGAAGACAGCTAGTATTAGTTCTTTTTGTTGACTTCAAGAAAACTTTTGACAGCCTTAACCATGAAATGCTTCTCGTCAAGCTTCAAAATTATGGGATAAGAGGGCATGCTCTTCAACTTAATAAATCGTATTTGTCTCATAGACGCCATTGTATTAGTGGTACTGGGTACGCCTCACAAACACTGCGCCTTAGGTCAGGTGTGCCGCAGGGAAGTATCCTATGGCCAGTTTTGTTTAATTTATATATTTGTGATATTGTCCGCCGTCACTCCAAGGCGTTTTTTTGTTATATACGCCGATGATACGAGCGTTTCTTTTGGCGTCGAAGATGCAGACGAATCGCTAGGGACTGCTGTCGAAATGCTTCGTTTTCTCTAGCAATGGTCGCGCTGAAAGGCATTGTAAAATAATGTGACAAAAACAAAAGCGATGATTCTTTGTCCCAAATGTTAAACTGTGCTATGCCCTCACTCTCAAACCAATAGATTTGAAATCACAAATTGTGCCAGCTTTCAAAACCCCTGGTGTTTGGTTTAATGAATATTTGCTGTGGAATGTTCGTGTTCATACCGTATGCTTAGCTGCCTCATGCTTCATTGGTCTTTTATACCGTAACAATTATGTTATTCATGTCAAAATTGAACTGTTGCTTTTCAAATGTCTGTTTATGTCACATAATAGGTATTGTCAGCTTTTATGGGGCACTACAGTGTTCACAAATGTAGAAAAGATTTATATTCTACAAAAGAAAGCTTAACGCCTCATCTACCCTTTACCCTGATATTATCCTTATGCGCAGTATTTCCAAACTGCTGATATACCCCAAAAAGTATTTAGTTTGTATGAATTACGCCTAGTTCTTGACTATGGACATGAAATAAATAAAAATATATTGGTACTTAAGGAAATGGCAGAACTAGCTGAATGCGTTTCTATTTATTCTTTGAGGCTAATCGAAAAAATTCACGTTAAGTCTTTTCACACGAATTGCGGCACCCAAGTGTTAAGAAACACATTAACCTCTGCTTCAAATGTTTTAGCACCAAATAGTGTTCAAAAGATGTCTGCTGTAGGTCTGAGCATCTAGTGTTTTTCTAATGAAGCCTATATCTGGACCTTTAACTCTCGAGTGGCCTTCATCAAGTAATCCGAGGGCTTATTTTGTTTCAAATGCTAATTACCATTTGTGTTGGACGAAAGTTTTTCATTTCGTTTCCAATTTTAGTTTTTGTTTTTTGTATTTTTTATCTGAGAAGCCTAGTCAAGCTCTGTGAAGCTTTTTCTTTCCATACCCTCAACTCTACAAAGTATTAGTAAGCGAAATTCACCGAAGGAAATATATCTGTCCGCCTTTTAAAATAAGTGCTAAGTTGAGTTTAACCGCATGCGTCGTGCACTCTTTCTTGCTGTTCGTTTGTAGCCTGATTTTGGGCTTCCCGCGAAGATGGCTTGATATCACGTTTCAGCTTCAGCCCGCTACATCTCAGGCATTTTGTACCATGTGGAAATGCGCAGTCAGGCTCCACAATCACTTATTACATTTCTCCCAATCCGCATGCGCGGTCCTTAGTTGAGCACGTTGCTTTAGCTAGGGTGTACTTACACGACACAGTCAAACATGTATTCCTCGAATCTGTGCACTTGGTTCCAAGAAACAAGTTATGTATATACACTCCAAATAGCATTGATTTAGGCGAGTTATTTCACAGCATGGTCGCTAGAATAACAGCGCGAGTTACTCAGGCAACGGGGAAAAGGATTCACCAAATGGGGCCCCGCGCGAAGTAATTTTAGGATTGAGACGTGTGCTTCCACTATTTCTGTGCACTTTTACTTTCTTACGCAACCACACAACGTCACAGCACTATGCTCCCGAAGAAGACTTTGTCAAGCTACCTAAGCATGCACTTCTATTCGCTCGTAGTACAGCACAGCCTCTGGGGTGATGAAGAATTGATGGCTGATGCTCAGGAAGTTTCAATTTGAAATAAATACGGCAAAGCTCTCTGTAGGTAACAGAACTCCACTTTGCGTTTCAGTGAAGAAGGTACCTGCGAATCTCATCGTAATCTGAATTCGGGTCAAAGAATCTAGGTGGCTGACGTCCCTCACAGTGTCGTGTTTGAGAACTTGCACAGTTTTCTGCTAACGAAATCCGGCCACCCCTGTTTCCATTCGCTTCCTTTTGTTACTTTCCCAGGTTTCTTAAAAGGCTTAGTTTAAGTTGACAGGAGGTGTCGCCTGGCGCGCTCATTTGAAAAATGAAAGAAAGACAAGTCTCTGTCCGTGAGTTTTGGTTCACCTTTCCGGGTTTTCGCCAGGTTGATTTGTCTCTTTGGTAAATGGTTTCGAACGACTGGCCTGATGAGGCAGCCTGGCCCTAGGCGCTTTAATTAAAAGTTGCGACTCACACTTTTTATTTCATTACGGAAGGCTAGGAATGACACGAAAACACCGGAGGCGTTTCTGCAAACCACTTTTTAGTTTGTTTTTGAGTGATATTTGAGTTGTCTGGTGGCTCGACGAGTAACTAAAAATATAAAATCATGCAATACATCCAGCACCCACCATGATTACAAGCTTAGCGCTCCTATGTCTGACAGAGTAACCGGGACTGAAATTTTCACAGTAGAATAACACGAGATATTCTCCAAGTGCGTGTTCAGCGGCTACTCACAAGGCTCGGTCAATGCTCCTGGGCCTTTATATCGTTGTACACATACTTGTTAATACAGCAGTGTGGGCAGGGGCCGTAAAAAATTCTCAGCCCAATAATACGTGTAACGGTAGGCCAGCAGCGCCTGAAAACTGTTTTTATACGCAGACAGACGAACCCAAAACAACAACAAAAAAAAAGCCTCGCTTGTGTAGCGTGTTGTATTTTATAAATGATAGCAGAATCATTTTTGCTAGACCAGCTACAGAATTCCGATACACCTCCGTCGTACTCATGTTAAAGTTTCTGTTCATAGCAAAGTATTTGCCTTGGCTGCTGGAGGTCACGGTTTTGTATGCCGCTGCCACCGGTCACGCACCAGTTTCGGCAAATTGGGCGCGAATTCTCCCACGTTCTGGTATTTGGATTCTCTTCAGTAGTAATGCTGCTTGAGAAAGAAGCCTCTGCCTGAAAGGCCTGCCGAAGGACTCGTCAGCACGAAACGTGATAGAAACCTGAGTAGAGAGATCGAGTGGCTCTTTACCGGCCTGGCTTATGTCGGGTCATGGTAAAAGCACTTCAGTTCGTAACCCGCTTCTAAGACCATGCGTTCGCAATGAAGCACGGACTGCTAGGACAGTTGGTAACTCCTAAGCTCAGTTGATGGTGACATGAATGTGGCTCCGGTTGCATTGTTGTTAAAATGTTTCGTTATCTCGTGTGGGTAAATTCCTATGAATGTGCGGAGTCGCGCGTAGATGTGCTCAAGATGTTTAAAGACGTTAGTGCGGGTCATGCAGTTCACCATTGAGAATCGTAAGGACAAGTGAAATCAGTTTTTGGACATGAAGACGCTTTTCAAAGGGTGTCACAATTGTTGGTTGTAAGCTCCGAGAAGTGAAAAGTATATCCTTAATTTTCGTTCTAGGCACTCTAAAGTAGAATGAATATTGTGGCGACATGTTTGAAGGCCAGGCTTAATATACCTTTCAACACAAGATGGAGAAAAGCCTCCATCCTGTGCAGAAAGCATCCATCTAATGTCTCACGGTGCACGCGAGGTGCACCGTGACGCATTACAATGACACTGAGAAAGAAATGTGCGGCCTGTGATGAAGAACTTGTGCGTAAGTGAAGCAGTGTCTACGTACCGTGTCAGGTGATCGAGAGCAGTCACAATCAAACGATGACCTGCTGGTATGATGGCGAGAGGGCCGAGTAGGTTAATGCCAATGGTGGTGAAAGGTGTCTCGGGACATGGTATCTGTGGTAGTAAGCCAGCAGGAGACAAAGTTGGTCGCTTCCGCCATTGACACAGAGGGAAAGATGGTTTCGAGTCGCCCATTGGAGCTGTTGCCGCGGAGTGCGGCTCGGATGAGTGCAGGTTCAACGGATTGTCGACTTGTTCCTTTTCAGCATTGGCTGCCATTGCTCTTTCACTTCTTCTTCTTCTGACTACGTATGGAATCGTGTAACGCTGTCTGCACATCTTTTCCGCCGTGGGTCGTGGACCACCGCAAAGCTCGCATCTGGGTTGACACCTGTGTTCTTAAATCACGTTTATTTCACTACATCCTCTACACACGGTCTCTTCCTGGGTGGGGCACACATCATCTCTGTGACCGAGCCGGCCACAAGCATAACATATATCGATCTTTTTCTTGTAGAGCGAACACTTCACCAAGATCGGACCATACCTGATGAAATTTAAAACCTTGTAACCGTCGAAGGCGATGATCACCGTGCCGGTATTCTTAATTCTTTTAACCGTGAGCGCCAAGGGGTTTCTTGGGTTGACAATATTTCTCTCAAGCTCCGTCGGCCCGTCGGTCATGTCAATGTTTCTTATCACTCCTTTGCACGTATCGCCTGGTGCAGCCTCATAGGCGTTGATCTCAAAATTGCAACTCCCTGGCTCTATTAATCCTATTCTTACGTACCTCTCAGCATTTTCCCGCTCCGGTGTACTAGACAACATTGTGTTCTGGCTGACGTTCGGGCAGAGGATGTCTGACGCCGTCTGATCCAAGCCCAACCTGCAGCTTCTATGATGGCTTTGCCTAACTTGGTGGAGCCCATCTTCCTAATATTGATGCTGCCACGTTGTCATAGGATAATTTTGAAGCGATCCTTAGGAATGTAGGGCATGCGGGATGCCCTGGTGACTCTGTTCTTGACTTTATTGCCTCTCTCAAATGTTCTAGACACCGCGTCCGTGTTAGGCCCAGCTCCGACTTAGTCTTCGCTAGCAGCGAATTTGGTCGACAGTCGCTTGGAAACTGCTGCTTGCCACCCGTACTCTTCGGTGCACTTATCGGGAGATATGCTCTCCCCGTCCATCATTACTTGCATGTCGAACGCGCAGGCCACTCGCCTCCGACGAACGCCACTTGGCGCGCGTCCATGTGGCGTTTACCCGGCTCGGCTTAGGCCTACCTCAAACACGGCGTCGTCGGCACTAAAACTCCCGTAAAATGACAAAAAGTTCACCCACCACAGAAAATTGATGTAGCCTTGTTCTCCTCGATGTTATGCGTCGATCGATGTATACCATTCAATGACGCACATTGATTAACTGACGGAAACAGAACTTGAGAGTGGGAGCCGATATTTTCCTTCCTCACTGTTCTACGCCTGCCATGTTTGGATGTGTCGTTTACCTTCATTATTTGTTCACGTCACGTGCTACCAAATCTAGTATATGTTGAGCTACCGAAACAGCCGCCAGCACGCTATGAACCTCGTATGTTGTCATGTTCTTACATGGCACGCGTGTCAGCATGATCATCTTTGCACGAGTCATATACTTGGCCATCCATTGACGTCACGTAACACCAAATTTAGTATATGTGGAGCTAGGAAAACGGCCGCAATCACATCTTGAAGGGCCCAAAGTACTGAAATGTAGCGTTGACGCGCGCGCATGCTGGGCAGAGCGACGCTACATTAGCAAAATGCGAGCACTCTATAGTCTGGCGCTAGGCGCGATTGGTGCGACCAGCGTCCGTCGGCGCAACCCGACGGCAACCGGCGCGAAATTTAACATGCTGCTTTCCGCACCGATCCATTACCCCGATAACATTGCGTCTCCCTCTTTTTGGAACGGAGGGACGTCGAACGCAATAAACGCGCATGCCTCAAAGCAACGCAGCGCGGCGCGCGCCTGCGAGCATATGGCAGGACCGGTGCCTGGCATGGCAACGCCGGCGTGACGCGACGCAACAGATGCCGCTGCGCACGCGCGCCGCGTCACATCAAAGTGTATTGGCACCTTGAGTGCGGCAAGTAGTCATGTTCTCACATGACAAGCATCTCATGATCATATTTGCACCAGTCACATACTTTCTTCATCCGTTGGCGTCGCGTAATACCAAGTTTGGCATATGTGAAGCTAGCTAAACGTCCACGAGCGCATCATGAGTGTGGCATGTAGTCTTGTTGTTACTGACACGCATATCGTGATTATCATGTTTGGATGTGTCAGTTACCTATGTCGTTCGTTCGCGTCGCGTAATACCGAGTTTAGTATATGTGAAGCTAGCGAAAGGGCCGTCAGCGCATCATGAGCTTAGCATATAGTTCTGTAGTCACATGGCAGGCATCTCATGTTTATCATGGTTTCACCTTTATTATACCTTCGTCATCCATTGACGTCACGTAATACCAAATTTGGTATAAATGAAGCTCGCAAAACGGCCACCAGTGCATCATGAGCGTGGCATGTATTCTTGTTGTTATATGACACGCATCTTATGATTATCATGTTCCCACCAGTCACACACTTTCGTCATCCATTCACGTACTAGAATACTAATTTTAGTATATCTGATGCTAGCGAAACAGCCGGGAGCGCATCATGAGCGTGGCATGTAGACATGTTGTTACATGGCGCGCATGTCATGATTCTTATGTTAGGGTCTGTCGCTTGTGTTCGCCATGCAATCATGTCTTACCATACCAGCATAAAATGCAAATCATGACATTCATGACACACATGTCATGATTTTCATATTATGGCTAGTCCAATATGCTCTTCATACTTTGACGTTATGCCATACCATGTTTAGTATTGATACCATTATCGAAATGGCCAGGAGAGCTAAAAGCCCTAGGCTGATAGATAGATAGATAGATAGATAGATAGATAGATAGATAGATAGATAGATAGATAGAGAGTTAGATAGAGAGTTAGATAGATAGATAGATAGATAGATAGATAGATAGATAGATAGATAGATAGATAGATAGATAGATAGATAGATAGATAGATAGATAGATAGATAGATAGATAGATAGATAGATACGCTTAAAGTCGCCGAAGTTTGCTAAGAAATGCTTCGCATTTAAAATTCGCGAAAAATGCTTCGGAGGTTTCACGTAATGACTCCGGCCAGCCAGAGCGAAATTCCGGTAAAAACTGCTTCGGTGGCGCCACGCAATTACTCTGGCGGACCGGAGTGGAATATCAGTGAGAAATGCTCCTGATGTGCTAAGCGATTGCTCCGGTGAGCCGGAGTAAACACTTTGCTCCGGAGGGCCGGAGCAAAAATTATTCCGAATAGGGGGTTTGCTAGAAGATAAGTGTTTTACTCCGACCTCGGAGTATTTTTTTACAGTATATCGTGCACCCGACGAACGCAAAAAAGGAATGCCAGGGTCCCAGCTAGAGTCAAACCAAAGCATTCTGTGTGATAACAAAGTATTTTACCACAGAGCTACGCCAGGTCTCGAAACTACACTTTTCAAATAAACGCTAATCTTCATGAAATGTCAATAGCGGATGCAGTGCTGCCTACCCAATTTTATAAACATTACATATGTACTCCTTTTATACAGCCGCCACGCGGGATTGACGCATATTGTGGCTAGTTGGAATGCGCTGAAGTTTGTTTATGTAGCAGTGACCAGGGCCAGCATCTTCGCGAGCATCAGCGCTTCATATCAGCTCTGATGTTCCGGTAGCATCGTTGCGCAAGTGCAAACAACTGGTTATAGAAACATCTGCAATTTTCAACATATGTCTGCGCGTGCAACATTTTTACATATATTTAGCGTCAATTCTTGATGTGTCACTCAATAAAAAATTCCAGCACTGTTACCTACCCTCCGCACGCTACGCAGAACGTCGATTTTCAGGCGCGTGGAGTCTGCCGAATTTTTAGTGCCTCTAAATCTGGCCTCTCTTAATAAACCAGTATAAATAGTGACGGGAGCCCGGCACTGGATTTGGCGCCGTCGCAGCCGCTACGTGAAAGAAAAAGAAAAACAAAACAGCACATATGTTATGGAGCAAAGACACCAACACCCAGTTGTTCTTTTGACCACTGATTGCGTAGAAAGAGCGACATTAGAGGCCAAATGATACGACAACACGCTCGTCACAAGATAGTGCATCGATGCCTTCGGCCACGGGATCCCGTGGTCTGCATACTTATGCTCACGCCTATACATTGCAACAGAAACAGATAGCACTCAAGTGCTACGCGCTTGCTCTATCGGTTACATCGACGCAAACGGCGACGTCGCTCAACACAGGAACGGGCTCCGTCTAGCTGCACTCTGAAAACCTCAAATGTCTGGAGGTTAAGAAGCTCGCCTTCGTTTCGGTGGTACAGGGGTTTCAAAACCACC
The DNA here is from genome assembly GCA_013436015.1 of Rhipicephalus annulatus. Taxonomy (NCBI): domain Eukaryota; kingdom Metazoa; phylum Arthropoda; class Arachnida; order Ixodida; family Ixodidae; genus Rhipicephalus; species Rhipicephalus annulatus. Next base: position 333,071 of record WOVY01002444.1, on the reverse strand, counting down.
GCCTCATTGGGAGTTTTTTCAACAGCGAGCTGTCTTTAGCCGAGGTTTTCGTGTCCACCCCGCCACGGTGGTCTGGTGGCTAAGGTACTCGGCTGCTGACGCGCAGGCTGCGGGATCACTTCCCGGATATGGGGCTGCAATTCCCGGATATAAGGCGGAAATGTAGGCCCGTGTGCTCAGATTTGGGTGCACGTTAAAGAACCCCAGGTGGTCAAAGTTTCCGGAGCCCTCCACTACGGCGTCCCTCATATTCATATGGTGGTTTTGGGACGTTAAACCCCACATATCAATAAATCAATCAATATAAGGTTTTCTTGTCCGGCGTTGTCGTTCGCTGATCATGTAGCCTCGTACTTCTGCGAAAGTGAGATTCGTAGGAAGGGAGGGCTGCGCGCGCAGCGAGAAGCAAGGTCAGAGGATGTCGCGGGATGGACCTTCTAGAACCGCGCCAATTAGAATGGTGTAACGACGAGGTGCAGTGTAGTGTGAGATAGCGTATCACTGTCAGTGTTCACGAGTTTGCCGTCTCATGATGGCGAACACATATTGTACTGATGATGAAGGCGCCCGACGTAGCGTCAGCAAGAGTTTACGCCAGGACGCGCATGTCAAGAGCGGTCTCAGCTTTACGCCAATGAACGAAAGCCTTGAAATATATAGGAGTACGATTTAGCCTGATAAGTAGTGGGCCTAAGCTTCACTGTTTCAACAATCACGGTTCCTGAAGTGGAGCTCACTGAATTTTTTTATTCGTTCAGATTTTTCTCTTGATATCTTTCTGTCTATGCTTCTCGTTTTAATTCTGCACCCTCCACCTGACCTTGCCACTTGTCTTTAGCTTTGTGCTAACCCCCATGACGTACACCGGACAAATCGGCGCACGTGTTCTTGGAGTGAATATGACGAAGAGGAGGAATAAACCATGCAACAGTTCCCGAGGCTGATAACGCTGGGTGACGAAATTTTTCGTCAATTTAGAACACATTTGCTGGTAAAAAATTCCGAAAGACAGTTTGACCCAACAGTTTCGACATTTGGCCTCAAATTAGCTTTTATAAACGTGAAGAAAGTTTCTTCGGAACAAACCACCTAATCTTTCCATGGACGTTGCAACACGCACCATCGTTGGATACTTTACACCCGATAACGCTTCATACCATCGTCTCCCTTAGAGGCAATGACGCTCGAGCAAGTCAAATAATGTGTTTCCATTAGTGCGCACTGGTCGTATGTCACGCCTTTTAGAGGCAAAACTTTCCTTTCAGACCGCTCTTAGGAAGATTCTCTAACCTGCAAATGGAATGAGTTCTGTCGGTTAAAAAAATTTTTTTCGTCGGTAAAATATAAAAAGTTGTATTTCCTGCACCGTCTGACAGGCGCTCAATTTTGTCTCAAGTTTCAGGTTCGAAAAAAAAATTTACATTTATGGATGAAAAAAAACTCTTCTGTGAGGAGACTTGGCTTACGACCAGTATATATAGTTACAGCTTGGAAAAGCATTGGTCCCTGGACCATAATCTTTTTTTGACGCTCTTCCCCTAGCACACTGCAGCGGTGCTTGCACTAGTACTCATGGTGAAGTTGTGTGATGAAATTTTTCGCCTATGTAAAGAAGAAAATAGAAAAACTCTCGTCTTTCTTGTTCCTTATGCTTTGTTGACTTTACGGCTGTCCTTGGCAATTCAGTGTTCCTAGGAAAGCAATAATATCCTTGATTTTTGCAATTATAACCTGTCAGAATTTTCAATAAAAAACAGAACACCTATCTGGAGAACTGCTGCTAATACACCGACGTCAGCATCTTTCCGGCATCCTAACGGGTACTATGAAAAATGTTCGGGAATGAAGTATCAAAGGCGTCATTAAAAGCTCAACATTTATGTGTTTTGATAAAAACGGGAAGTGAAGAGAAGGAAGTAAAGATGATGTTATATTCACTGTGTTAGCGTTGTCGTAGAAATTATGATAAAAAGGAGAAGGTGCACGAAAACGTAACTTGCCGCCGGCTTGCACCGCATCTACAACCTTCTGATAAGGCGCCAGTTGCTCTTTCCAATCGACCTGCTGTGGGGGACATCCTCCTGTCCCTTTCATAGGGTGCTTACGTGCATGTGAATCTCGGAGTGTTAACCAACACCGCTCTTTGCCATGACGGGGAGTGTGGAACGCTTTCTCTTTTCCCAGCTAATGTCATTTAGCATGTAATCTTACTACAATATGTCAGCTGACCAGTGAACCGTCATATACTACCTGAAGGCAACATGTGCGCCAGAACAAGACCCTCGCAATGAACGATAGAAAAGAATCCTTGCATTTCGATAATTCTTTGGGCAATATAAAATAAGATAAAATATATTCTTTGAAAACTTTCAACGGATAATCAGACGTGAAATTCACGGAACCGCCAAGTGGGGTTTGGTGAGAAATCGAGTGTTTCTGAAACACCCAAGTGAGGTGTGGCAGTTTGGGCTAGTGGGTATGACATGACGATAGTTATAGTGCGAGAGCACAATGACGACAAAGAGACAAGAGTGCTCCCGTTCTTCTTGTCACAGAAGGACAGGAGCACTCTTGTCTCTTTGTCATCGTTCTGTTCTCGCGTTTTAACTATCAACGCAAGTGAGGGACTGTGTTTCACTTCTCTTAGCTGTGTACCATTACTACACACCAAGAAATCATCCAGTAAAAAAAAATGTCTTTTCGTCCCACAACATAGCTGTCATCCGGCTCGTCTGCACTTCATTTCTTGAGAACTCATTGCTGGCCACATTCCTATCCAGAATGCGACGCCATGCGCACAACCGGCATCTCGTTCGTTACTTGAAAGTGTGAGGCGCAGGACTATATTGCAAGGAAAGAAACGCAAGGCGGATGACGATTATTGATGTGGGACAAAAAAGTACACCCTTTTCCCTCGACGAGTTCTGAAAATCTAAGTGCATCGACCTCCCTATTGCACTGATAATTTTCAGTGCTGTCGTATTAGGCTGGTCAACTTGGTGTTTTGCATCTTTAACAGCGAAACGAACATTGTTATGGTAGACGCATACACGTGAAAATGGTAGGGATAGTGCCTACGAAGTTTCACGGTTTTCCACATCCTGACTAGAGGCCGGATTTTTAGGCACTAAAAAGGAGTGTAGTAGACACCAAAGTCAGGCAGGTAAAACACTGTTCTAGGCCCTCAAAATCCTACCTATTGCACAATTAATTTCTACAGAAATTGAAATATTTCATAACAACGACGTCGGTGATTTGTATCTACGGCAAGAAGCAAAAAGAAATGTTCAAGCTAGCAGAATGCACCGACGATTGAACTTCGGTATGCATTTCCCACGTGATTCGCAATGTGGTCTTTCGTTTTATTGTCTAGCATTGTGCGTCCAGTGTCCACAATTCAATTAACAATCTCCTGTGTCTCTTTCGTTTCGTTGTGGCTGGGAAGGACAGCACAAGAGCAAATAACCAGACCACTGATACCTCAGAAGAGGGGGATGCTAGGTTTAATCGCGTAGAACCAATTTCTCCCCTATCGGTGAACACCTTAGAGGGCCTCACTAGGTTTGGGCATTTCGAGCTAACAAGCGTAATGGTGCACTGGGCAATCCAGATCATTTCTATTAAAATTAGCAAAATTACATGTCGCAGAAAAAATGGCAGCATATCCACACAGTGAATGATGAAGAGTGGGGCGAAGCATCCGTCCGTTCATTCCTTCTTGCTTCCGCCCGTCCATGCGTCCGTCTGTGTGACCGTCCGTGCGTCCATTTACCCATCCGTGCGTGCGTCTGTTCGTGCGTCCGCACGTTGATCTGTTCGTCCATCTTTGCGTTCTTCCATGCATCCGCCCATGCGTCCGTCCATGCGTCCATTGGTCGGTGCAGCCATCCCTGAGTCCGTTCATGCATCTCTCTGTGTGTCCGTTTGTTCATCTATTCAACACTTCAAGTACCACCATCTCGCATCTTTTCATCATATATTCCCGATATAGAAGCACCGCCATCCAGCGGACATTCCAAGGACTAAACGAGAGGTGGCACACGCACACTTTCTTACGGCTGCGCTTCGGGCCTACTTTCCACCTTAAACCGCCTTGACTTTATGGTATATACTAGTTCACTGTAATCTTGGCACTGCGGCCCAACGCTCCTAAACCTTTCTAAAACGAAGGAGGTTACGCCCGGCAAGTATAACGTAGCAACCCTTTCTTGCCAGATGTTTTTCAATGTACATGCCACTGGCTGCTAGTGGGGAATGAGAGACAGGAGAATTCAGCTTTTACATTCTTACGACTTGCGCTTCGAACCTACATTCCACCTTTAACCACCTCGAGTTCATGGTATATACTACTTCCCTGTATTCATGGCACTACGGCTCAACCCTCGCTAAACCTTTCTAAAACCAAGGTGGCTACGCCCAGTGAGTATAACGAAGTAACTCTTTCTTGTCAGATACTGTTCAATGTACACGCCAAAGGCTGCTAATGGGGAATGAGAGACAGGAGAATTCGGCTTTTAGTTAACGTACACGCTCCGAATTTTTTGTTGTTCAAAAACGCACAGGAAAAATCTCCCACCGGCACCACCTTGCAGGTCAAAACGTAAAACTGATTACACACTACGACTACGACTACGAGGGACGAACAGGTGCCGCGTAGAAGCTTCGCCCCTAAAACGCTCAATTACTAAGAAATTCCACTTTCCCTCCTCATGGGCGTGCGCCACAAGATCTAGGAAGTGATGTACAGCAAGGAATGGTCCTGTGCTTACATCGCTCCTTTACGTTGACATTCGTGGGCGAAAGTTGCATGGCATACGATCTTCATTGAAACTTCATTGGATGCCAGCTATATCTAGAAAAAAAGACAAAAAATGTACCGTTGCCTGATTATATCCTGCATTTTAAACTGTACCTCATTTAGAGCGTTGCACGTGACATCACTCTACTTGGAATGGGCAATTTGTGTGTTATGTTGTGTAACATGAATGAGGAGTACTTTGGTTCATGCTAGCGGCTTCATATCACTTTCAAAAGAAAGCGCAAGAAAAGAGAGAGAGAGAACTAAACGTTCATTTAGAAAACAGTGTTACGAGCGAGGCCTGGTGTCACACTAAGGTGGGAGGGCTCCCTAGTCCAAGAACCCTCTGTTTTCGACTGCAGGACAAAGGGAAAAGAAAGACAGCGCTCTTTGTCCATGTCTTTCTTTTTCCTTTCTGTATGTCTGTGTCTTTCTTTTCTCTCTGTCTTTGCACTGCCCTTTCAAAATCAGGTGGGCTCGGCGGCTGTGCCACGAGACAGTCGCCTAAACTGCTACTTTTGAGCATGCAGGTCTTTGCCATCGCAGTGATCTGCGTAGCTCTGCCCGCTACCACAGCCATCTCGCACGCATCCCCAACATGTGTGCAACAATCTCTTGGCCGCACCTCGGATGCTTTTCCATGTGATAAGCTAACCACCCCTGTGCTTCTGCCAGTGCCACGTGTCACGGGTTTTGCAACCGTTGCCACCTGGGACAAGCATACGTCAGCAACATTATTCGCCACGTCGACTATAAAAGAACAACACCCTGGTGCGCCCATTTGTGGGCTAGGTGGCTGTGCCACGAGACAGTCGCCTAAACTGCCGCTTTAAAACATGCAGGTTAGTCAGCCGTTGAATTTTTACGCTAAGAAATCGAGCGACTTGTTTTTGGTGCTGCTGCCGAGCCCCCAGTGTCTATTATCGATTATTGATGAGTGTATCGATGTCTCGCCTACCTTGCTCTTACCATCGGGCGACATTGAAACTAACCCCAGCCCGGAATCTAACGCTATATTAGCTGAATTGAAAAAAGAAACTCTCAGCAGGGCAATCGCAGCCAATAGCTGAACTGAAGGGTCTAAAAAGTAAACTTGCCGAAACCAACAGTACAATAGCTGAACTTAGCAGAAGAATGAATACCGTTGAGAGCCACTGTCAACACATTGAACCACTGCAACAACAGGTCGCAACCATCCCATCTACTGCCACCGAGACAACCCGAATAATCTCAGTCATGAAATCACGGATTGATGACGTAGAAAATCGAGCCTACCGCAGCAATCGAATCTTCTTCGGTATTCCCGACCCAGGTGCCTCAGAATCTGCCCCACAGATAGAATAAAAACTTATTCGATTTCTCTCAGCTCACCTAGGCTTACTCGTGGTTCCCGAGGATATTTAGCATGCGCATCAACTTGGCCGCCACTCTACTAACAATAACCGCCCCATAATTGCGAAATCTGCTTGCTACAAAACCAAAGAAAAAGTCATGTCTAACGGACGCCAGCTAAAAGGCAGTAACTACAGAATTGCTCATGACTACTCCCGCGCCGTACAAAATGCCAAGAAACACCTGGCATTTTGGAAAAAGCTGTCGCCTTTTTTTCTACGTTATGAAACCGAGTTTATAGGATCCTCGCAGTACATGTATGACGACGCTGAGAAATGTGTTAAAGAAATCATATTGCAATTGCTACATCCCCGCCAGCCATCTGAGCACTTGATAGCGATGCGCTCCAACACTAGTATTTCAGCAATTTTTACTAATATACGGAGTTTTCTTCCTAAACGTAACATTGTATTTAGTATTACACTCTCATCTGGATGCAATTTGTTAATACTTACTGAAACACGGCTTACTGCTGATGTATCTGACACTGAGGTTGTGGATGACCTACCCGGCTTTCAGGTTTTTCGCAAATATCGCCAGAACTTTGGAGGCGGTGGTGTGCTCATTACCGGTGGTAATACCTCACCCTGTACCATTGTTCATACACCCAGTGACCTTGAAATAGTATGGCTACTCTTTCGCTCCCCTCCTCCTACCATCCTACTTTGTGTATGCTACTGCCCACCACGAACAGGTACAGGCTTTACTGAGAAGCTTAGCTGCGACCTGTACAGACTCACGACAAAATATACTAACGCGCAGGTATTGTTCTTCAGGGATTTTAACTTCCCTCACGTAAACTGAGCTGTAAATCTGCCTTCGCCACTGAGCAAAAATTATAACTAGTTCCTCGATCTTTTCTTTAACTTCAATTGAGGTCAGTTTGTGTTGCAATCAACACGCGTCACGCAGGATTCGGCCAGCGTTTTAGATCTGATACTAACCAATAGCCCAAATAGCCTCTCTTCGATGTCTTACCTCCGTGAAAAGGCGACCATAAAATAATCCACGCAGTCTTCAGCTTCACCTTGCCAAGACAAGAATCTTGGAATAAAACAATACGCTTATATGGTAAAGGAAACTACGATACCATAAACAACGAGCTTATTGCTTATTACCCAACTTCTCGCACCGACTTTCCTTGCCACACACTATACAATAAAAGTGGTTGTTCTTCCAACAAAAGTTTACTGAGCTTGCTACTAACCATATTCTAGTTATCTATAGAAAATGAGAAAAAACGCCTTTTCCGCTTGGAAAGGAAGAAAAATTGTGCTGCGGCCTGGGAAATTTATTACGTAGCTGAGAAAGTTTACTTATCAGCTATGCGTTGTGACAAGCACTCGTTTTATGATACGTTGCCTTGTGTACTTGCCTTGTGCAACCCTAAAAATTCTAGCGAATTCTGAATCCCAAGCCACCTTCTGCTGTTACCATTACCGACCATAATGACATTACGATTTCTGAAGAAGAATGTGCTGAAGCATTTAATCTTGCTTTTTCATCTGCATTCACCACTGAACCTGGTGCTCCTCTACCTGTACCCCAACCCCTTTCCAGGATGTTATGTAAGCAATCTACTTCAGCGGGGAAGGAATAATGGCCATAATTGAAAAGCTTGAACTTTCATCGGCATCTGGTGCAGATGATATCAATCGGAAAGTGTTAAAAAACACCAAGAACATCTGCGCAGCCTACCTCAGAATAATCTTTTCGCAGTCTCTTTCTTCCGGTAGCATCCCTCTCGCCTGGAAAGAAGCACAGATAGTTCCAGTCTGTAAATCGGGCATCGAAACATCTCTTTTTAACCACCGACCTCTTTCCCTGACCAGTGTGCCCTGCAAAATAATGAAGCACGTCATTTGCACGCATATCTTGCAGTTTCTTGACACCAACAACTTTTTTCACACATCTCAACATGGATTCCGCAAGGGCCTCTCATGTGAAGCGCGACTTGCCATGTTCATTCATGACTTGCATATCAACTTCGATACTAACAAACAGGTCGATGCCATTTTTCTTGATTATGCAAAAGCATTTGATAAGTTACCCCACCAATGGCGATTACTTACTTTCGCAGTTGAATCCGCATCCCGACAATTTTCATAAGATTGATGAATTCCTTACTAGCCGATCACAGTCAGTACATGTCAATATTTCCATTTACAGCCCCCCCCCCTGTATCATCTGGTGTCCCGCAAGGTAGCGTTTTGGGTCAAGTGCTTTTTCTTATTTACATTATTAACCTCCCTCTACATGTTGCGTCTCAAATCCGAATCTTCGCTTACGATTGTGTCATCTACTGTACAATCACTAACAATGCCGATCACTGTATTTTACAAGACGACCTTAACAATGTTAAAGATTGGTGCAACGAATGGTTGATGACTCTGAACCCTAACAAATGCAAGGTAATAAGTTTCACTCACCACCTACAGTCCTTACACTCACCGTACAGTGTTGCAAACACTTCGTTAGAAAGAGTAAGTACATTTGAGTGCCTCGGTATCACCCTTTCACATAACCTAAATTAGTCACCTCATATAATGCATGTTACGGCCTTAGACATCCAAACCCTTGGACTCCTAAAACATCATGGGCGCGATTCGCCACGACATGTAAATCTTGTCGCATATAAGTCACTCGTACTCCGAAGCTAGAATACGCTTCTCCCATCTGGTCACCTCATCAAGCATACCTTATCAAAGCCCTAGAAGCCACTCAAAACCGCGCAGTAAGGTTCATTCAATCATCGTATACTTAATATACAAGCGTATCACAACTAAAATTAAGTCTGGCTTAAACACGCCATCGTCTTGGCACCGCATCGATTCATTATTCCTTTTTCACAAGTTTTTCTACAGCTCACTTCATTATGCCCCATGTATTCTGGCCCCGCCACCGCGCACATCTCTGCGCACAGGGCACCATCTACCAGTTACTCGTCCCCACAGCCACTCTGCGGCTTTTTCTGAATCTTTCTTTTGTGGATCATCAGCCGACTGTAACGGCCTGCCCCGCGATATTGTCGAAACCATCTGCGTATCCTCATTTAAAAAAAATAAATAAAATAAAACTTGGTATGTCTTAATAAACGTATTGTAGCCACTATCCTGTACGTGCATCGTGGCCTTTATCTTGTAACTGTATGTAACCACTGTTTTTTATGTAGCCACTAATAGATTACCCCCCCCCCTTTTTTATTGATAGCTCCCTTCGAGGACTTTAAGGAAGATAAAGTGAAGTATAATGAATGAAAGCTGAGAAAAATAATAAAACATGCAAACAGAATCTCAGCTTGTTAATATTTTTTTATTGACGTCTAGATGGTACTCATTATTTGCCTATCGTTCCGGATCTGCCTCGGTGGACCAGTCACCTTAGGGTGCTCTGCTGCTGACCCGACTGCCGTGGGTTCGATTGTGGCCGCGGCGGTCACATCTAGATGGAGTCGAAAAAGTAGATGCTCGTGTACTGCGCGATGTCAATGCACGTTAAAGAACACCAGATGGTCGAAATCTGCGGAGGCCTTCACTACGCGTCCTTGATACTAATTTCGTGTTTTGTTTTCGTAACTACACATATACTACCATACTAATACTACTACTACTAATACTACTACTATTACCTCAATTCGCTTGCGTTCGTCTTCTCGTCGTTCCTGCATCGTGCCTCCGCCAACCCTGACAATGCTTAGCTTGTGTTTCGTGCGTTGTCTCTGACCGCAGTGTCAGCGGAGCGATGTGGCGTATCACGTTCGCAATACATGATCTTTGTCAGCCTCTCCTAATGTACACGCGCTGACTAATCCATCACACAGAAAGAGTTAATACACAACAGACAACGCCGAAACGACACAACATTAATAACGTACGTGCGAAAGTAGGCTGGGGCACGTCATGTGCGCGTGACCTTGCTTACCCATGTTATTCTTGGTGCCTATGCGTCATGTCATTCTTCAGCCCCAATACCAAAGAGAACAGGGAAGAAATGAGGCTCGCAATGGTTTTATGGGACGAGAGGCAAGGGGTTCAAACTTGCTTCTTCGCATCATGTTTGGTTGCTCATAGCGAACCAATTTGAAAAAATCACCATGGTAGAGCATTTTTTATTGGGCACGCAAGAACTTTCAGTGTCTAACTACAACTTATTACGTCACCTAGAGAAGCATCCCTGAAAAGTAAATTACAAACCAAATAAAATCCGCGTGCCCATCACATTTTTTACCCGAAGGCACTGCAGCAGATGGGTTACAATGTCAAAGAAAACATGTCTTCATTGACACAACACACTTTGTTATTTTAATAAGACCTTTCATTCTGTTATGAAACTAACAAAAATGAATTAATAGTATCTGATAGGACATTGCAAAATCTTAATTACCATTGCATGATGAGGAAAGTTTAGATACATTCATTTCGCATGCGAGTTTTACCACGAAATGCTTGACATCGAAGCTTCAACCGCAGTTTAATTCGGCGTGATGATAGTAATTCCCATCCTAGTTAATTTTTTATGCTTTTACAGCTGTTATTTTTTATTGATGGCTTAGAACAAACCGTGAAGTCCTGTACCGTATTTTTTTCATGTCACTTAAAGATATAGCACAAGAGATCTTATACAGAACAGCGTATTGAAGCATACGGTGAATGTATGCTAAGTACACCCGTATTGTAAACATGCCGGCTCCCGTCTCAGGCTTCGCTATACAAAGCATAACGATTTGGCGAACTTCGACACCACTGAATCAACAAGAGCATTTCATGAGTGGGCCTCCATGGTTTCTCGTTCGTTTTTCACCTACGCGCGCTTGCCCAGAAAAACCTGCTCTTCCTTTCCCACCGCAACACCCAGGTTTTCAGGGTGGTTCTTCAGTTTCTACGGGGAACAGGACAGCAGTCTTTGGAAGGTGGTCGCTGCGTGCTCAGCCATAGACGTCCCTTTTATTTCTTACCCCATCAATAATTTTCTCTTTTCCTGCTCTCGCAGATGCTGAGGCGTGCTTCCACTTAGAGTTGCAGAAATAGCGTCTTTTGCACTCCTCACGCTCCTCCTCCAATCGCTTGCAGCATGTCAGCTTTGTCTGTCTTCGTTGTACCTTATATGGTTCGGAAATATCAATGTTGACGTTTTACGTGAATGGCAGTTTCAAACCATGCTCGAAATCAAAATTTTGGCTTCAAGAGCGCTCCTAAAGGTGCTCATTTGGAAAATAGGCATTTATAGGCATTTATAGGCATTTAGGCGCGAACACCCAAAATATACATTTATAGGCACTATAAAACACCATAAAAGCCCTTTTTAACGTCTAATTCATGCTCTTATATCAACATAGCACTATAGAATTGCAAGGAACAAAATAGGCATTTACTTGTAATCCGGTCTCTAGTCATGACATACAAATCAAGAAGACATCAGCTTAACAGACCGAAATGGCGGCCCCCACGTTTCTTCAGTGAATTTGTCTACATAACTTACCGGGCAGCTTTGTTAGAACTTACTCTGCGCTTTGATGTCACATCACTGGAAGTGGGTACATTGTCAGCAACGGCATGCTCTCCGCTTTTTCTACGATGTTAAGGGGTGCAATATGGTGACTACATGTATTATCAATATATAACTCCTAGTGCGTTGTGAGGAATGCTTTATGCAGCACTGAAAGGCGTGTAGCATTGTGAAGGAGCATAAAGCACTATTTATGCTAAATATACGGAGAGGAAAGAACTCCGTTCTGTTATATATGCAAGCCTCTGCATTGCAGTGTTTGCGATAAACATTTTTCAGGTGACTATGGACCCTTTGTTCCTCCTTCAAGGAAGTATCAAAATAGTTCGATGGAAAACAGTGTCCATCAAACATTTATGCGGACTCATAGTAGCAATAAATAAGACAAATACAATAAATGAGTGCAAATGCGGATGGCTATTGTATTACGGTTAAGAACCATAATGTTGTGCCTGAAAAATTTGTTTTATAATGCTTATGTTTTTGTCCCATGTTAACTATTGCTTTGTACTAAGGGGCGACACAACACGAACAAATATTGATAAGCTGTATACACTTGAAAACATATTCCTAGAAATTATCGCTAAGAAAGGACCATATCAATTAGTTCTAAAAATGCAACAAGAATGCAAACATATCAGTTTTCAAAATCTTTAAATTACAAAATTTGTATGATTTAGAAAAGCTGAAGCAAAAACTGTACTATCTGAGCTATCCAACCTACGACTTTCGCAGAATAAATATGATACCCGTGGGCATAACCTCTGGGTAATACCACGAACACATAGAAAATATAGTGAGCAAATGGTACGCCATACTCTTCTAAGAATGTTCAATTATTTAAGCAGCATTGATGTAGATATAGAAAACATGACCACGAAAAATGTTGCATCATTATTCTTATAGATTGTATCATAATGCCTTTTACACTATTGTATGTTTCAGCTCTAATCCATTTTTAAAATACATAGCCTTTTGGTTCTGATGTTTTTTGTTTTCTCATCATGTAAATTGTTATATCCTGTTTACGGTCACATCTTGTGATTGATTGACACCATTATAAATCTATATGGTATGCTTTTGTTATTTTGTTTATGTGCTCATGCTTCTGACCTATTTGTTTGTGGTAGCGGGAGCTAGCCAAGCTGTTTCAGTGCAGCTTTTACTCCCACTAATCTTCTTGTTATATTTAACCTGAAAATAAAGATTCATTTCAAGTGAATTCAATATCTGATTACTTTGAAGCAGCAAAAAAACTGTTACTTTTTTATGTTCACAATCTGTAAGGTTTTTGTACAGGGGAAAGAAACCTTATGGAAAAATTCGAGCGAGACCTTTGCAGTCTACATTCCTGCACCTCTGGATCGCCCAATGTGCGCATTCAGTTATTACTTTCCGAATAGTAGATGCGCTTTGATTCTCGATGCGCTTATTCTCAGAAGAGCGATCAACGAGAGAATAAAAATACAGTAGAGCGCTTTCACAGAACGTCTCACGATGAATCTATTCTCAGGATCCTACACTGCACCTCGGAATCTTCACACTGCTGATGCGTTCCTATGGTCTCTCGAGAGAACGATAAGTATGGTTAGGAGAACAGTCCAGCATATTTCTTCAAACTGGAAGTGCTGACGCCGTACATTTTTTTTGTTTACGGTATAACTTTGCAATGAATATTGCTCCTCCACTCTTCGTAGCTTTTTCTTTTCTTCATACCTCTCAAAATCTTCAAGTCGTAATGACAGCAGGAGTAATGAATGAAAGCAGTTCGCAACGGGTCAGAAACCTGGCCTTGACTGTGAGTCGAGCAGTCCAGACAATCGGATTACGAACGGCGCATGCGGGTGGCGTTCTTCATTGGTGCATTGTATTGTATATCCCTTCCTTTGGCCGCACAGCACACCTCACCAGACGCAGTCTGAAGCGCGCAGACATATAAAAAAAATAGAGCGTGCGTTAGCGACACTCCTATCGCTTCTCCTTCCCCCCCTCCTTTTTTTCTCTTTCATCTTTGACCACTAGAACGCGGCCAACCGACCGCAAGTGGCTTAGTGTTGTCAGCCACCGACGCGGAACAAGCGTGGTCGGCCGACTAATTGGCGGTGGATTCTCGCGCACCGATTCACATTGAACGGGCGCTACCGGTACACTAATCCCCTACACTCCAAACCTCATTAGCATGCGCTGCCTATTCCCGCCGACCGCTTTCCCCCATTTGTTGTAACCTGCTGTTTTTGCTCGTTCTTCTTTCTTGTACTTTTGTTTGTTTTTTTCGTGCACGTGCGTGTGCTTAGTTTAAGCAGTCACCACTTCCTATTCCCTGGCCGGTGATTCACCTACACTGACACTCCTTCGGGGTACGGGAACCATGTATGCTCAGTGTGAACTACGGTCACAGAGAAACGTTGTGATAGCTCCGTATCTGCAGAAACGAAGAACAAAAAACAAAAACCTAATACAGTCGTAGGAACAGATATTTAATACTAAAGAGATAAAAAACGCTCTAACTTCAAACGGCTTTGAGAGAGTCCGATTCATGCCACACATAATTTATCGCTGACGCTGACTGTTTTCATCACTAATGCGGTGGACGTCGGCGCTTTCCACGCGAGCGATTAGATTACAAGTACTCGAACTATGCGTTCAGTTATATTTCCTCTTGTATCGCAGTGTTTTCAGTGGTCATTCACACACGATAAACAATTGTATCGGGCTAGTTGGTATGAATCCATCTTGGTTGTGTTCTTGTGTTGCGCTTGTGTTGTGTGTTCTGTCTAGTAGTGGCTGCGCTTCCTACCAAGATGCATTTAAAAAAAGCGCGCATAACTTTTCGTACGGTTTGTACCTCAGGGGCCCGTGGTTTTACTTTTGCAATGCGCAGCATGAGAAATAGCTCACGAATAGCCCTTCAACACGCCCGACACTGTGTGGAATGCTGTGCTTCTTCTCGCGTCCTTGCTCCCGCGCTGTTCGTATAAAATATGCGTAACCAATTGCAACTTGCTGAAATAGTAATTTTGTGGTTACATTTATGCAACATGCTTAGTATATGCGTTAAAAAGGGCCCGTCAGAGGCGTGACAATCCCCTACGTATAGGTAACGGACACCTGTCAGTTGGTGGGAAGAAACAGAAAAGTACGCGGATGCGAATGGACATAGTGCCTTGAATTTAAGTACGGAAATGATGTATTTTTGTAGTCAACAATACCGACATATCGAGACGTTACGAACCTATTATCGGACGTCATGTCGTAGTGCGCATGCCTCATGTGATCGCTTTGTAGCACGTCCTATATTGATAGGTTGCACGTGACGTCAAGGAGCCCCATATATCTTCAGTATCGTGGCCTATGTGACGTAAATCATGCTGCGATTATCCGCTGCGGTTATCCTGATGCAGTCTCATAACGATGTCTCTAAAGCGTTATTGGGTTTATCGACGTGAATATTGAATAAGTTAGCATGTGTTGTACTTTTATACTTACGTATCAAGACAAGGTTCGCGTTCCGGCACGTTGGTGCTTAAACATGGCTTTTTGGGAGACGTCAGTTCTATCTGTTTATTTCCAAAAACAAGTACTCGCCGTGAAAGGAACCGCAGGCCATTATGAGAAATCGAGTGTTAAAGTGACAATCTCCGTGAAAATGTCATGGCAGAGATCTTCAGCATACTTGCAAAGACTATTATGGTCAACCACACGGTGACATGCTCCCAAAGCTCACGTTTAAAAAAAATATTGCACAATCTCCCGCCAAAGGAAACCATTCTTGGACGTGAACGCCGCGACGGCGCTCATCGCAGCGCTGTGCAGGAGAGAAACTTAGTGAGGCACAACGCACTCAGTGATTTACTAGTGTTTCTTACTGGAACATGCCAATCGTTGCTAATGGGCGATGAATGACAGGCGAATCTGATTGGGCACACAGACCTGCAGTCCACATTTAGTTATTGCGCGCACTACGAATGTTTGTAGCGAGAGGCAGACAGACGTGCGAGATCTCGCCACATTAGTTTTGAAGGTCAAAGCGGAGAAGTGACACCCTCCTGGGCCATTGCCGCGAGGTGCGAGGACTAGTTGTAGTCTGGAACGCGCCTCGAGCTCCGAGTACGAGCAGCACGAGAAGCGCAGTGTGGTGACTTATGAATGATGCTCATAATGATGGTGATGATGATGATGATGAAGGTGTTACAGGGCTCCCCCACCCCTGTGGCAATGTACAACGAATGTTACATCGCTACGACTGCGAAAAGCTAAAGCTTTAAAAGCAGTTCACTTTGCCCCAACCCTAAGTTGCGCTCAAAATTTGCATCAGACAATATCGAAATCATCGGTGATTTTTATTGGGTAATTACTGCCTCGGCAATCAGGCACGCTAATCCCAGCTGCGGCGGCTGCATTTCCGATGGAAGCGGAAACGTTGTAGGCCCGTGTGCTCAGATTTTGGCGCACGTTAAATAACCCCAGGTGGTCAAAATTTCTGGAGCCCTCCACTACAACGTGTCTCATAAACATATAGCGGTTTTCTGACGTTACACGACACATATCAATCAATCAGGCACGCTAATATAACACAGCATAGCCTTCTTTAGTATCGCATAGTATCGATGTAGAAAACGTAAGTTAGAGTGAGGAGGACGTAAGAGAAGAGGGCTGAGAATAAAACATGGCATCCTGGGGGAAGCATGCTTCAGAATTGCCTTTTTTTCGGGCGAGACTTTTTCGCCTGCTTGGGAGGCTTACGCCAGCGCACACCTGATTGGTTTGGCTGTCCGCGCTCAACAAAGACACCAGGTGCAAGGCCTCTTGGTCTTGGTCTTAGGGGGGAGGACGATAACGTATTTTGAGAGTGGGAAAACTTGTATTGAGAAACGGCACTCTGCATGAGAAAATAAGAAAAATTCGGAAGATCCCACGAGTCTCGGAATTCGACGTTATACGAAGCATGTGGAGGGAAAATGACTGTGTTGCAATTTCTTATTGAGCGACATGTCATGAAATGACGATTGATATATGTACAAGTGTAGCACGCACAGACATAAGTTGAATAGTTGCAGATCTTCACATAGCCAGTTGTTAGCACTTGTGCAGTGATGCCAACTGAAACATGCATATTAGAAACACCAGAAGCTCATATGAAGCACTGATGCTCGCGAGCATGCTGGTCCTGGACACCTACATAAATTAACTTCAGCGCATAGAAACTAACCACAAATTACTTTAACCTGACGGGACGGTTGTATCAAGGGAGCACACATGTAATATATAATAACCTGCCTCCCCGCCGAAGAGCTCTCTATGCAATGAACTTCCATTTAATGTTGAAGTTAGCCGCATATTCTCGTACAGCTGGCAGAATGCTCTTGAGCAATCGCGCTGAGCCGTGAAAAAGACAGAGCGTTAGCTGAGTAAACGGTGCCGGGAATTCTACAAAACAGGATCAAACGGTGGAAGGCAAAAACCGTTGTTGTAGTTGTTTATCGGTCACCAATTTCAAATGTATAGCTCGAATGACAGCACAGGAGAAGATGAGTTTGTGTGCCTTTCTGCTAATAGCAGCCGTCTCACCTATGTACAGGAGCCCACAGAAATTTAACCCAACGACAAGGAAAAGACTTGCTTCCGTGATTAGGTCTCACGGCAATGGAGCAAAGGGTGAGATCTCAGCGACAGGCTTGTTCCGTTTGCAAGGCGAGAATTCCTCGGTGCCCTTTTGACGGTCTGTCATCATATGACAACCCAACATTTCTCTCGAAGATCGCAAAGCGTGACCTCTACTCCGATGTGAAGGTCGCGTCCATGCACGGCTGAAACCACAAGATGGGTGAAGGTTTGCTTTTCTGGTAGCAGTATTAGGTGCTTGAATTTAAAAGAGGCTGCTGGCTTCTGCAGACGACCTACAACGCGAAGCAGATATCTTCGTCCGGGAAATTATGAAATCGAAGAACTGGGCTGAAATTTGAAATCAATGTATGATTTCAAATACCATCACCGCTGAAGGACCATGCCTGTGTCGCGGTTCCCTTCAATATTTTTATCATACTACCTTACCTTGCGTTTCTTTTTGCTTTTCAATTAACGTACTTGTGATAAACCTACATTCACTATAATTGCAGTCGGAGACAGTGCCGCGGCACGCCATTCGTGTCTTCTCCTTCGCGTCATAATCTATCTACTTTTTCACGACATCTTCGACTACTTTTTCACGACATCTTCGACAAGAAAGAAGCTGCCTTCAACAATCCTCAATTAAGATGGTGCGAGCTTCTTTTTCTCTTTCCGAGCTACTGACGAGATTCACACTTCTCTACCTTTCTTCTTGATCTCTTTCACCTTGCATCGAAATTCAATGTATGATTCATTTGATACGGCAACTTAGGATGCTTCTGAATTGATCATGCATTTGTGCATCGGAATCGAATTTACTCAAGGGTCAACTTTTACTTGCCGTTATTTTTATGGTATGCGAAGAGAAGTTCGTAACTAAAGGACTACGAGTCATCGGAACTTCGTTGCAATCTTTATGCAGTCATTTCTACTCAATACAGAACGAAGAGCAGACGCTAACGAAATTTCGCTCGGACCTATCTCCAACTTAAGCGTCGAAAAATTTGGCGCTTCGATTTCAAATACCATAACTGAATTCTCACAGTATAATTTTGTAGAGAAAACCAACTTTCCACCTTTAATATAATTTGATGGCACTTAAACGTGCTTCGTCTTATACAACGCAACGTTTTTGCAGTAGCACCTCTTATGAAAAAAAGCACAGTGCAGCGTACAGCCCGCCTTTGCTTAAGATGTTCACTTGACGGCAGAAGTCAGCAGCTGTTTCTACAAAACATTTACGAACGGATATTCAAACTGAAATCTTCCAGTTCATTGTACCGACTTACTCTTTCAGCGACTTCCGAATTTTGGGTGCGCGCATGTTACGATCAAACCCATTGCAAGTTAATGTATCAAGTTATAGTTCAAAAGTCTCTCAAAGTAAATGTTGTCACATGTCGCTTTAATCTCGCTTAGGATGCGTCCCTTTATAATTACTTCTGTCTCATTTTCTGCGTAGTTTTGCTGCCAATACAAAATGTTTTTCAAAGCTCTGTGATAAACCTGCCTTTCCATACTGACTTAAATTGAAATTGATTGGCACCGAAAGCAAATTGAATAGGAGACAGAGCTTTTTTTACATCGTGCGAATATAGCGCAGCTTTCGCAATATTGGGCATTTTTTATTTTATAAGACGACACCCGGTGCGGTAGTAAACAGGTTATATTTTCAATTCAGACGCACGAGCCAAAAGCAGCCCAGCCCGCGGGACAGACGATGATGATGATTACAATGTTTATGTCTTACAGATGAAGTATATACTCAGTGATCGCACAACTCGCCCCCCCCCCCTATCCCGAAAGAGGGCAGCAAATTAAAAAGTGTACGAACGCCAAATATATGATTTCAGTTGAGAGACGTGGTCAATAATGAGCCGCGTTGACAAGTGTGACGCGATAGTTGACCTCGAATGTTCCAGATGTTCCTTTCAGGACAGTGTGTGGCCGAAACATCGGTGAAGGACGGCGTCGCACAGCCCAGCTGCACGAACAGCTCTATTGCAAAAACCAGCGCCACTGGGTACCAGCGTCCTGTGCCATGCCTGATTATGGGCCAAGTGTGGCGCTCGTACCAGCGACTCCCATCGCAGGTACTGAGACACTGGAGCGGCAGCGTCCCAGTAATCTGCGCTAAGTGGCTTCTCAGGTTTAAAACGGGTGTGTACATTCGCCATAAATAAATAAATATATAGGTAAAATAGCGCGCATTCCCAATAAAAAAATTAAAAAAAGCTTTCTGACGGAATTTAAACTCACTCCCTTCTGATCTTTAACCGCGTACGGTACCCACTATGCCACACCAGAACGTTCTTTTGGGGTTATAAAACGACTAATTATCTCAAGAACGCGCCGTTCAACAAGAAATAGGACTGACACAATATTTCTTTCTAAATAACAATTGCGTCTTGATTCGACAGCGACGAACATCTTCCGGGCACCGAATGACGTGCAGATATTAGCAAGAGCGAAAAGTTTTTTGAAGTATCTTCATCTTAACTCTGAAAAATCTCAAATTGACTGGAGGAGCAGCAACAGATTGTCAGCTGTTGCTGCCGATATTTTTTTTTCCTTTGATAGTCGGTTCTAGCACTTGCTAGTGGTCAACAAGTAAAGATGGTTTACTTGTCTTGTTTAATAGATATCCACGCACACGAGTGAATATTGAGCATTTTTTTACGCGCAAGCGACGATGTAGCAGTATACACCCGGCGTGCCAGATTACATAATTGCAGGTATATCGATACCTGCAGCTAAGAAACCACTGAAGAAATGACTAATGCAATCCGCTGAAAAAGTATACCAGTATGTTAGCTGACTAACGCGTACAAAATTACCAACTCAAAATTCCATGTTCATACGTACGAGTCAGAGAAGTACCGGCTCTTGCGCTCAGAAGGAAGCTTTCGATCACTGCCTACGTTGCTAAAAGCACGACGCATCAATCATCCCCGCGTCTTGTGCGGGTACCGCTCAAGCGAATAAATGGTTGATGTAAGCTCAGGGATGTCTTCACTGTAGTCTACAGTCATTCTTACACTTTAGTATTGTGCCTACTTAAAGTAAAAAGCGCCGGCAGAAGGTACACCGACGCGAGCGGCACGATAGGCCATGCTGGGATGGAGAACTGGGTAAGGCTGCTTTCGGAGCAGCTGAGTTGCGATGCTTGACGTTTCGGCACCATATCTTCGCAATATTTCTAACTGTTACCCAAACTGCACCTGAAGTAAGTGAAAGGTCAATCGATGCCAGAAATACATTTACGGAGTAACGAAGTCGAGCGACAGCCGTTTTTCTGGCCTCCGCTGGCAGTATACAACTGGCATGCCAGTGTCCAGATATATGCAGTTATATGAATACCAACAACTAAAATAAAAACACGCATAGAAATACCAATGCGATCCGCTGAAAACGTATGCCAGGGAGTCAGTTCACGAATGTGTACCAAATTACCAACTGAAAATTGCGTGTTGGTACATATCAGTTTGAGAAGTACCGTAGCTGTCAGAGACAGCCTGCGTAGCTGAAAGCGCGACGTTCGAACGTAAGCGCTCCTTGTGCGAACATCGACACAAGACGAAATAGTTGATTTAGGTTCATGAATGTCTAAACTTTACTTTACAGTTATTCTCACACATTAAAGTGTTGTGCACGAAGCAAGAAACGCCGGTAACGTATATACCAATGCGGCTGGCACGACCGGTTTAATGCTTACTGGGCCGGGCACTGGGTAAGACCACTCTCGACGCGTTAAGTTGGTATGGTTGAAGATTCTGCATTTGAGCTTTGGAACATTTATAACTCTTACCTGAAGTGAGTAGAAGGATAAGCATGGCCAGACATACATTCATGCGGTGTGGCGGAATCCAACGACAGTTTTTCTTTTCTCGCGTTCGCTGGGAAACCTTGCGACGCGATCGAGAGAGCTCATTTACTTTTCGTCAACTTTGCGGCAAAAACAATTTCCTGTTTCTGTTTGGAGTGGCGTGCAGCTCCAGGCTTACAAACACTGCAACTTGAAATCGTTACAACAATAAATGGATGACGCGAATATGGCCGTTTTACGCAGGGAAAATGTGAAAAAGTTGGATGTCACAAAACGAGCGCTCAAAAAGGGCGCGCCGCCAAATTCTCGCGACAAGGCGCCGTAGAGATGCCTCGAGGTCAACGATAAAAAAAAGAAAACAAGCATCCAAAGACTCCTCGGGCGCGCGTCCCTCTCCCCTCGGAAGCATAGGTTCGCCGTCGAACCTCCTCACATCGGCGGCCGAGCAAGCCCTAGAACGTTCTCGATGGAAAGGGGCATGGTGATGCAGGGTTGCGTCATCCGTCGCGGATGGTCCTCGTACCATCTCGCCCTTTCCCCCAGCCTTCGCTGCGTATTGTGCCGACGAAATGATGAGAACTTTCTGGAATCTCGCGCGGAAGGTATTTAATCGAGCAGCCGAGATGGGAGATCAGGAGAAGAAGAAAGTATGTGCCAGAGTGCGTAGGGTGTTCCGCCTTGTGGGTGAAGCCTTTTGTCTTCCGTGACAAAGGAGGAGAAGAAGAGGATTTCCACCTTAGGGGTGAAGGCTCGAGCTACAGGCAAGAGTGTGTGTCTACCGCTATCGAGCGAAGACGCGTGACAACAGCTGCGTGTGTGAAGCCGACGTGTTTCCGGCGAAGAAGTTTGGCGCCTGTGAAGCGGTCAATGGAAGACGCGAGGTTTCCTGGAAGAAAAACTTCGGGGGCAGCGGAACGACAACAATGCAGGACTTTGAGTGAGTGATTCTCGCAAGAGTATCATCCAGACTTTTGTTCCAAAAACTTTGGACTAAATAAGTTTCCTAACGCTTTAGTCTTTAAGTGTCTTGGTTGTTCGATGCATGCGACTGCATTGTAGTGCGTATTCTTGTCTGTGTCTGTTGTTTCGAGTGTGGCTGGTTGTACTGTGTCGTACATTGCTTGGTGACATATTGTATTCAACTATTGTCGAGTGTGCATACTTGTGTATTGCTTTGATCTGCCATAATTGAGAATATAATTTTGTTTTGTTAATCAATTTTTGGCTCTCACTTGTTCTTTGAGCCACAACCGGCGTCTGCTGGGGCGCCAAATAGAACCACTTTTAAATTGTCCACGCTTTCGTGGTGCGGTTCGGGGGGCCGATACCTCGGCCCTTGCAATTAGCCCGGGGATCGCTTCCCCAATAAACGGGACCTGAGACAATTATTCTGGCGTCCACGACAAGGACCTTTTGGTGCACAGTGTGTCCAAAGTAGTGAGAAAGAGCCTCGAGTTGTGCATAGTGCTATCGGAACAATTTCGTGTGTTGCTCAGTGTTCTCGTTAACGAGTGCAGGGAAGTGTTCCGTTAGACTGATTTAGGCAGATACTTTTTGCACGCGGCAAGACTTTATTTGCGAGAAACTATGAATCTCGAAATGTTAGTAGCTCTTGGTGAGAAGATGGGTCTTTCTGGCGCTGAACTACGGAAGTGGGTAAGCCAGAAAGAGAAAGAGGCAATGAAGAGAGAGAGGTTAGCAGCTGAGAGGGCCAAGGAAGAAAAAGCAGCTGAGTTGGAGAGAGAAAGGCTGGCCGCTGAAATGGTGAAAGAAGAAAGAGAGGCAAAGGAGCGACAGCTGCAAGAAGAAAGAGAGCAGCAATTGAAGTTGGAGCTGAGAAAGAAAACTTGGCAGCCGAAAGGGCGAGAGAAAAAAGAGAGCAGCAATTGAAGTTGGAGCTGGAAAGAGAAAGACTGGCAGCTGAGAGGGCGAAAGAAGAAAAAGAGGAAAGGGAACGGCAGCGACAGCACGAGATGGAACTCGAGCGGCTCTGTTTGCAACAGCGAAGTGAAACTCCGGTCCAAGCTAGAGTTGAAAGCAGCGAATGGGAGGACCACAGCTTCCGCTTGAACCCAAGCAAGCTGTTCGTAGCGTTTGATGAAAGGAAGGATGATCTTGACGCGTACCTTCACCGATTCAAGACGATTGTGAGGAGCCAGAATTGGCCAGAACATCAATGCGCAACTGCTTTGAGTACTTGCTTGAGTGGCGAAGCACTCAGTGTGTACGGTAGGCTGACGCCGACCAATGCAGCCAACTAGGCAAAGGTGAAAACTGCTTTACTGAAGCGATTTAGATTTCCTTTGGAAGGATTCCGGGACGGATTTCGGACAGGAAAGCCAGCTGATGGTGAGAAGGCTACGCAGTACGCCGCCCGACTTAGCCATTATTTCGACAGATGAATTGAACTTTCAGGGACAGCGCAGGAGTACGATGAGCTGAGAGAGCTCCTTATTAGAGAGCAATTTCTTACTAGTTGCCACCCAAGCCTGTCGCTGTACTTGAAAGAGAGGAAGGCTGAGTCACTTGAAGGCATGCTTGAATTGGCTGATCACTTCTTGGAAGCGTGGAACTAATTTGGCCAAGGTCAAGAAGGAGTGTCCCGAAGATTCGAAAAATGCGGCACCCGAACAAAAGAAGCGTGCACCGGAGAGTGTTCCGCGATGTTTTCTGGGTAGCCGAGTGGGTCATCGCGTGAACAACTGTCGAACGATCTTTACGAGCCCTATGGTATTAAAATGTTTCAAGTGTTCAGACTGGGCACAAAGCAGACGCATGTCGTAACGGAGCGAGTCAAACTCATCAGGTATCCTGTGTGCTAGCAGCACCAAAATCCGATGATAATGCTGTCACCGACGGATTCGTAGAGTTGAGAACTGGGGAGAAACTTCCCATTGTGGGTGCTGTAACGTCAAAACCGGTGTTTCGAAGGGAATGCTAACGCTGCCTAGAAAAGTTGCGGGCAAGAAGATTACGGTTCTAAGAGACACCGGTAGCTCCACGGTTATCGTGCGGAGAAATTCGGTACGGGAAAGTGAGTTGACAGGCATAACGAAACCAGTTTGCCCAATTGACAGTACGGTTCGGATGCTTCCCGAAGCAGAAATTGTGGTTGAAACCCCGTACTTCAGCGGGAAGGTTACTCCTCTATGCATGACGACCCCCCTGTACGACCTCGTCATCGGAAACACCGATGGGACGCCAGGGCCGATTGATTCAGAACGATTGGGATAAGACCCTAAGATAAAGCCCTCGCCAACCCAGCGACCGCAAGATACAGTGGAGAAGTATCCCGTGACGGATCTCACTCGAGCCCAAGGTGAAGCCGCGGTGCAAGAGACAGTGAATGAGAAGATGATCGTGTTGAATGAGTTCACGTGCTGGGCAGCTGGACCTACGTCGGCACGACCTCAACCGACCGACAATGTAAAAGTGATGGAGTCAGCCAGCCAGGCGCAATGTCGTGACATGAACAAGCGGGAGACAGGATTGGTTGAGCGTTATGACCCGCTAACAATGTCGGAAGTGACAACGATGGCTAAGACGCCGCCTCAGATACCGTCGTTGGAAGGGGCTCACCGAAACAAAACGAGGAAAAACAATAAGAAGAGATCGAGAGAGCACCGCAAAAAAAGGGTGCAAGCGCCACTCAAAATGCACAGGATAGGTGTCGAAGTCGATTCGGAATGTGTTTGACAGTGCTATATCTTAAGGTAATGTGGTTGTAATCCTGTGTCACAACTGTATGTCGAGTGAGCCAAAGTGTTTGTTGCGGTTATGTGATTGTACAATTGTTGTAGTGAGAGAACTTTGTACATTTGTATTGTCTGGAATCTGTGATGGAGTGTTGTACTCATGCACCTGTGGTTATATTTCATGTGTTGTGAGATTAAAATACAATGTACAATTGTATTGAGTGATCTATTGTGAATGTGACGTGTCATGAGCGACGGACTATGTTACAGTCTCTGAGAGTGTGGGGAGTGTTCGCGCTCGTTTGTGTGGTTTTGAATATCATGAGATAATATTCTTAGAGTGGGGGGCAGTGTCACAAAACGAGCGCTCAAAAAGGGCGCGAAAAGGGCACGCCGCCAAATTCTCGCGACAAGGCGCCGTAGAGATGCCTCGAGGTCAACGATAAAAAAAGAAAACAAGCATCCAAAGACTCCCCCTGCGCGCGTCCCTCTCCCATAGGAAGCGTAAGTTCGCCGTCGAAACTCCTCGCACTGGGGGCCGAGAAAGCCCTAGAACGTTCTCGACGGAAAGGGGCGTGGTGATGCAGGGTTGCGTCATCCGTCGCGGACGGCCCTCGTACCGTCTCACCCTTTCCCCAGCCTTCGCTGCGTATCGCGCCGACGAAATGATGCGAACTTTCTGGAATCTCGTGCGGAAGGTATTTAGTCGAGCAGCCGAGATGGCAGATCAGGAGAAGAAGGAAGTTAGCGCCAGTATGCGTGGGGATTCCGCCGCGTCTGTCGGTGAAGGTTTTGTCCTTAGTGACAAAGCAGGAGAAGAAGAAAGTATGCGCCAGAGTGCGTAGGGTGTTCCGCCTTGTGGGTGAAGCCTTTTGTCTTCCGTGACAAAGGAGGAGAAGAAGAGGATTTCCACCTTAGGGGTGAAGGCTCGAGCTACAGGCAAGAGTGTGTGTCTCCCGCTATCGAGCGAAGACCCGTGGCGACAGCTGCGTGTGTGAAGCCGACGTGTTTCCGGCGAAGAAGTTTGGGGCCTGGAGAGCAGCCACTTGAAGACGCGAGGTTTCCTGGAAGAGAAACTTCGGGGGCAGCGGAACGACAACAACGCTGGACTTTGAGTGAGTGATTCTCGGAAGAGTATCATCCAGACTTTTGTTTCAAGAACTTTGGACTGAATAAGTTTCCTAACGTTTTAGTCTTTAAGTGACTTGGTTGTTCGATGCATGCGACTGCATTGTAGTGCGTATTGTTGTCTGTGTCCGTTTTCGAGTGTGGCTGATTGTGCTGTATCGTACATTGTTTGATTGGTGACATATTGTATTCAACTATTGTTGAGGGAGCATACTTGTGTATTGTTTTGATCTGCCATAATTGAGAATATAAATTTGTTTTGTTTATCAACTCTCGGTTCTGACTTGTTCTTTGGGCCACAGCCGGTGTCCGCTGGCGCGCCAAATAGGACCACTTCTAAATTGTCCACGCTTTTGTGGTGCGGTTCAGGGGGCCGATAATTCGGCTCTTGGAATTAGCCCGGGGATCGCCTCCCTAATTAACGGTACCTGTCACAGTGGATTATAATTGCTGCGATACGTACGTGCACCGCAAATATTACGTATGTTCGGTATCTGTAAGGGTAGCATCTCTCCCTGACGTTGAATCAAGCGTTTTATAATCAACAACACCGAAACAAACCACGGCACACACTACAATAACATGCACGCTGCAGCTTCACTGGCAGAAACAGTCCGTGCTCCAGTATTCACCAGCACTTGACAGTAAAATGATTACAAATAAGCAGCGCACGACGTTTTACAAAAGAGAGACGATAGGGACACCGCTGCACTCTCAACTAGTTTAATCCGTAAAAGAACTTGGTTATTATACAACACGACGGTGTACCACGAGCTACAATGACAACGTATTTTCTAAAAAACCACGTATTTTCAACAACGTATTTTCTAAAATGTGTCTCCATACCCTATGCGCACAGTATATCACATAATCTAAAAATGTAGGCAGCCGGTATGGATTACAAGTTGTTTTTTCCGCACCTAACAAACTAGGAAAGATATGCGCTAGGCTAGATAGAAAGCGTTTGGCAAAAAAGGATAGGTGTCGGTGCTCTGTTAAGCACATTTTTTCGTTTGTTGAGTGCAGAACCGCGGTTGTTTTACTGTTTGCTCATGTCATGTGGGAAAATGTACATCGGTCAAACGGGCCGGTGCATAAATACAAGGTTAACGGAGCACAAGAGAGCATTAGCTAATAATGCTTACTCGCACTTAAGACGGCATTGCTTGGAATGTGGATGCTCCCCGCTGTTCTCTGAGACTAAAATTCTTTCCAGCCACAGAGATAAGTTGACAAGGGAAGTGATCGAGGCCTTCCACATCGCAAAAAGAAAAGATTACTGTATAAGCCAAGCATCGATTACTTTGAGCGATTGCGAAGTTGGTTTTTTAGAAAATACGTTGTCATTGTAGCTCGTGGTACACCGTCGTGTTGTATAATAACCAAGTTCTTTTACGGATTAAACTAGTTGAGAGTGCAGCGGTGTCCCTATCGTCTCTCTTTTGTAAAACGTCGTGCGCTGCTTATTTGTAATCATGAACTATCACCAACTCGCCCAACTTTCGGTTTTACTGACAGTAAAAATTCCAGCGCTTCCAGCGCTTCGCAGTGCGCACCAGCATCACAGTGGTTGAGCCAGTGCCCCTACCCTTGTGACATAGTTTTTTTTTCCAGTGCGCCCAGCGAAGTGCCAGTAATTACAAGCGTGTACGAGTGTCTCCAGCGTGAACCAGTGCCAAAAAACGTACTGGCATCACACTGTTTTTGCAAAAGGTAGGTGTCCACAGAAAGACTTAGTGCCTGTGCTGAACAGAACAACTCGACTTTTTGCATCAATGTCGATTTTTATTTTGTCCTGAGGTCGCAGTGCTGACGCAGGCAATGTCACGGCAGCGGGCGACGCGAGCGGCGAACTCTTCCGGGAGGAATGAAGATGAAACGGAAGATGTGTACAAAAAGGTAATGTCCAAAACAAAAGTCGGTGCACGGACATACACAAGTAATAATGGGCTGCAATTGGTCGTAAGCTGTATGGCGGTATTATATTCGAACGTGACGAAAGGAAGTATAGCGTGCCAGTTTTGTGATCTGGTTGAACGTACATGAAGAGCATGTCGGACAAAGTTCTGTGAAAATGCTCGGTAAGGCCATTATTTTCTGGATGATTCGTTGACGTCATAGGCGTATTACCTGGAAGGGGGGCAAAGGGGGATCTAGCCCCCCACTGAAAAAAAAGTTGGAGAGATGAGGCCCCCCCCCCCTCATTTTAGCCGTGGTCTTTTTTGGCTTCACGCTGGGGCCACCAACACGTAAGGCGAAGTTGTTCATCACAACAATATCCCTCAATTATGTTCTTACTAGCGAATGAAAGTGTTACCAGGGAATGTTACAACATAGGAAATTTTCTCCTTATTTCTGCTGTGATAATTTTTCTAGTAAGCCTTTAGCTCTGCGTGTCGCCTATGCGACGCTTTCGCGTCTTGTGCTGTAGTAATGCAGAGCAGGCAACCGCTGAACAGGGGTCATACATTATTACAGCCCTTATTCATGATTTTATTCAGCCTTGACTTGTTCTTGCAGTTATAGATGAGAACGAGCAAACGTTTTCAAAAGTGCTAAAACCAATTGCTGCTTCCCGAAAATAATTTTCACGAAAATGATATATCATCAATGCTCTCTATCGATGTTGTTGCGAGCCGATGAGGGACGAATCATTTTTGATGTTTAAGTTTTCCGTGCTGAAACGCCTAATTTTGTTTCCGTGTTAGTGTCTGATAAACCTGATCAGCTCGCTAGTGCTAACTAGGAGCCATAGCGGCAGCTTGCATATTGGCCATGAATTAAGCAGTGGACTCAAGCTCACTAGGAAGCTCCGCTTCTAAGCTTGTCCCACAACTTGCCACTCTGTACAAAGGAGAAGGTGAGTGACCGTGGTTTTAGCACTATGAAGGCTTATTTAGGAGTCGGTTTAGTTGCTTTTCACTCAACTTAAATTGTATTTTACAGCTCAAAATACATCTTAGACAGCAATAAAATACACACGTGCAGCACTGCTAATTTCTCTATCCCTCTTTCTCTGGGAAAGTCTGAGCTCACAGATATTTATACGCACACAAACTACTAAACACCGTTACGCTGCAAATAGAAGTATTTTAATTTACTCATAATCTATCTGGTCGCCTCCAACAAATAGCCGCTGCTCATGTGATTGACAGCTAACATACTTGAATTACAATTAAAAGGAGCTTCGTGACGTCATTTAACAGGAAGGCAATTTTTTGGCACACATGAAATTTTAAATGCCCAAAGAACAATGGCAAACAATATGTCGTATCGAGAATAGTTTATCTTCTTATATTTTACGTGGTAGGTAATAAGTGGTCATTACGCGATGAATCATTTTCGCATCAATTGTTGCCTCGCGTAACAAGCTGGTGCTGTGTACATGACAAAGACTGCTTACACGAGTCATATACAGCTAACGATCATTTAAAAATGAAGCAACGAGGGTAGTTTAACGTTATAATCACCCACATTTTCTTCTTGCAAAGGAAAATTTTGTTTACCCCGTTTGTATGGGCGTATTTAGACAGGTGCCTCGGCGCCGCTTAGGAATGTCAATGTGTATACTTTCACGAGGTCGTGACGTGGTTTAAGGGAGCAGACTGCAGGTCAGACAATAAACTGTTTATTTGGGCCTAACCTGTGGCCACGTAAAAGGAAAGTCAGATTACAGGAAGACGCTGGCACTGATAGCGGCGAGCAGAGCGTCGGCCGTCGATAAACTGACAAGCGGCGAAGCACGTCGGCATTTATACACTTTCCATCGAATGTTCTAGCGTTATCGCTATCGGTGACGTAGGTCCCAGAATAATTTGCAATGTTCACGTGGTGGGCGTAGTCTCAATAAAACGATCTACTACAACATCGAGGCTTTTCGAGCATCGTAGGTGTGGTTTGAGCTGAATGTAGTGCAATGGTTTGATAACAAAATTTGAGGAAAGGAGCGTGGCAATACAAACACAACGAGTGTAAACATTGTAATATGCCCCTAACACTACAAGTTATACATTACAAATAAAAATGTTGAGAAGTTGATAATAAATTATTAACAGTAATATAACAATGGCAATATTATTATTGATTGCACGCTCCAGAAGCAGTGTTCGACTATTAGCAACAAGGCAAATTATAATACACACGGGCCTGAATATATGCAAAAAAGTGTAATACTTGTTATGAAACAAAATAACAGCAATAATTTCATGAAAAATCATGCTTGATTCCTCCGCCATGAGATTCAGCGTATAACACCAAAGTAAAACACGGCTTTGCAAGGGTAATTTTGTGGTTGTTTACTCTACATTGATATAGGAGGCTTTGCTGAATTTATGTCTTGGTGTTACGAAGCCATGGCCCCGTTTATAACGTGGGTGTATTCTTGTTTGGTACATCTTGGTATCCTCGTTCGCTACCACGCTTGGTACATCTTCATCGTGACGACTAACATCTACGATAAATTTTTTAGACAAACCATCATGGTATTTGCAGATGTTAACCGCCAAAGCAAATCAAGAGAAAGAGGCGTGATAGCAAATTGAGCGTCGAATATTGTGCGTGGAAAGTGGGATAAGGGCGATTATTCTCGGCTTCTTAAAGCATGACTGAACTTTTTTATTTATTTACGTGTAAATGAATAAAAAGTTCGTAAGTAAAAACATCGTAGTGTCTAAAAAAAGCGCGTCCTGTCAGCTCTGTGTATGCAAACATATATACAACTGCGAGCTTGTCCACGAAGCTCTGCCTAGAGGAAAACCGTGCCATACGAGAACACGGTAGTGAAGCCTCCGTGTCACCTTGTGTTAAATTGAACACCGAAAAAAATTGCCCGCAGCTTCCCTCGGGGGAACACTGAGGAGGATGCGGAGCATATAATTGGTTAACGGGGTGTTAAAGTGCGACTTACTTGGGTCGATGGCTAAATTGGTTAACGTGGTTGTGAAATGGGGTGTTAAATTGCGACTTACTTGGGTCGATGGCTAAATTGGTTAACGTGGTTGTAGGAGGGGGTGTTAAATGAGTGAACACGTACACACGTATGCGAAAGGGTGGCGCTGGTCGAAAGGACGTCGATCATTGTGTTTGTGTATTCGTTGGAATTCATTTCACCGCGACATTGGACGTCGACGCGCCGTACAAACCAACCGACGAGCGGCAACTGAGCGAGCGAGCGCCGACCTTGAGTATATATACAGCGCGACGGCGCATGCACTGTCAGCTGTCGAATGTTCGAGAAGGGGCAGAAGCGCAACGGCGCATGCGCGCGCGTCAGCTGCCAATGTTCTCGAAGCGCGACGGCGCATGCGCGCTACATTATACAGCTAGCGAATGTTCGTGAAGAGGAGAAGCGCACGCGGTGTGTAGAGGAGGAAGGGTGCACAGATGGTGGAGGAGTGAAGCGCGCGCGGTGTGTAGAGGAGGAAGGGATGCACAGATGGTGGAAGAAGGAGGAGGAAGCTTGCGGACGGCACCGCACTACAAGCCTCGATTATTAGATGCTCCGCATCTAAAATGTGTCATAAGGAGACGCGCAAGAATGTGGCGTTCTTGCGAGAGTAGCAACTTGCTGATCATTTTAAGATCTCTTCTTCAGAACTGCTTCTCTGGGGGTCGCTTGTTGCTCTTCGCTTGCTGCTCTTCGCTTAAAACGGTGATAGTGCCGTACGGTAATTTCGTCGAACTCGGCAAGCTTCACATCATGCGAAATAATAGCAGGCATCGAAAAACAATTGAAAGCCCATGAGCTTGAGGCGCCGTTAACAACTGTCACGAGAGAACGAGGCACAAGTACTTTTTGTTTCACGCAACCCATCGCAAGTGGTTGAATTTGCGCGTCAAACGACATAAAGTGGGCTACAGCAAGATTAACAGTGACACGTGATAAAGACCACGGCGCTAAAAGAGAATCATTTGACACGACCAAACAGTTTTCCCCGGCAAAGATGTCTCAGCAAGCATAGGCATAAGCGCGTCATTCACTGTAATTTCTCCTGTGCCACAATTACCGGAAGCACCAAAATCCTGAAGAAAGTTGATCCCAAGAATCACGTCATGAGAGCGCCGCGGTAATACCAAATGTTCAGTGACAAGATATTCAGCACCAAACAAAACACTTCAACACAAATACCTAGAGGAACAAGGCACACTTCTGACACCACGAAACGTCACACCACCATTCCACGGAAACATTATCTTCCGACAAAGTCTTTCCTTGAATGTGGCACTCATGACGGAAACCGTAGCACCAGTATCCACTAACGCAGTTGCAGGCACACTATCAATTATCACACGCACTTTGTTTTTCGGACATATTAATTACTTTCCACTTGAACCATAACAATATATGTATGATCTATGAAGACAGGGATAGTTAGTAAGAGTAGAGGATAAAGAAGTCACAATGGAATAAACACGACGTATGTGCTATAGCATTATGAGCCATATTATAGGCTCTCCAAAAGTTACCCAGTCCAAGTACACTAGTAGCAATTGTCACTAATCTTTTATCTGTGTGTTCCTCTCTGTGCATCTGTTGAAACGCCTCAACTAAAGCTTTTCAGAATACAAGATCATCTGCACCTTAAATGTCTCCACTTAATTTGGGTATCAAGGCACAAAGGTTTGTTTTTGAACGAAACCGCTGAATGTGTCGCAAAGGTGGCACTTTTGGTGCCAATCATTCGGACTTTCCCACAGACCGCATACAACACAATTGCACGACTCCGCTCACTAACATTCGAAAAAATGCATATCAGACCCTCTCTTGACAGCTTCTCCCGAATATAAGTACCTTTTATTTTCCTGGTGCAGTGAGTTATCACGGTCGAGAATAGAAGTGGTTATAACCAAACTTTGCTGCCGAGTTACTTCCCTTAACTTTTACCGGCATAGCGCAAGCCAAGCGCTGTTTCCTTTGTGTCTCCTCTTTATGAAGGAGGAAACAATTACTCATTACTTTCTACCCTGTCGCCGGTACGCGTCATTGAGGAGAAGATTCATTGCACCGCATCTTCTAAGCTTGAGTCTGGAAATATCCAAATAAGTTGTTCTTTCGTTTGGCGCCTCTACTCTGGGCTACAGTCACAGGGATGTTTACTACAGCATGTAGAAATTTATCAGTCAGACTAAATGAATACTGAGCTATATTCTTCATTCTTTCAAACATTTTATTACTAAGTATCTGTAATTATGTTGATATATTAAGATTTACTAGTTTATACGAGAAGTATTGCGAAGAAACACTTGAAAAAAATGGCCCGAATGTACTTGTCACACTGTAAATGTCGTTGAAAGACGATAGTCTTGCGTCTGGAGAAAGTGAACAAAACTATTATTTGATGTTGTGCACAAGAAAATTGGTGAATGGTATTCTGAAGGCGCTTAGTTAGAGTGCCTCGAGCATGTAACGGAGGCGAACAAGCGCATCTAGGAACGTTAGGCACTAGCGCCATCTGGCAGTTATCTACGAAAACTAAGGAGTGCGTGACCACGGAGAAAGATGCGCGCCTGTTACGGAGGTCATAAGGTGTATAACGCAAAGCGACGGGCAGGGTGCCACTACCGTGCCGTCGTAGCAAAGCGCTGGAAGCACTTTCTTGAGCATCGCGTCCACCGTGAGCGCAGCGCGTTAAACGCTACAGTCCTTATAGTTACTTGTGTGTGCCTCTTCTAGTATAAAGGCAGACATACAAAACATAGACATGTTGTTATGGCGCCTTATATATGCCCAATATTTGCTTTTTTAATTGACAATTGCACAACGATGAACGCTAAACTGAGCAATATTGTTGGGTGCTGCGGATAGGGTTGGCTGTTTGGTGCCGTTTGAGGAATCGTTAAAGCAGACAAACAGACAAAAGTACAGACAGACAGACAGACCATAAAGTTTTCGTTGAAGGTCCCCAAGAAAGACTATTGTCTTTAAAAATCACCTAAAACTCGGCCAATCCCCTGCATTGGGTAAGATGAGAAGAACAGGTGAAGAAAAAAAAAGAGCCAGGCCGCGTCTCCCCGTCATCGTAGCGTCACACAAGTCGACAGGATGTAGACTTGCCAGCCCCTTCTTCTCTCGCACGCGAACGACAAGGTTCTCTGCAAGTTATCTCTGCAAAGTGGACGATGGACCCGTGCAAGACTGATCCGACCTGTTCGAGCTTCACGCTACCGCAGCATCACGGTCGGAATGGGATATATTCACTTACTTCGGCGACTACATCACTGGTAAGGCATTTAAAGTTTACCTCAGCCACATCTTCAAGATCGACGAATCGCAGTGAAAGATCAAAGAAGAGATGACCACCCGTTTTGACAACTACTATAAGGACTTCCTTATTACCTATCCTTAAGAAAAAATCCCACTCAGCCGCGACAGTTCACGCTCTTTTCTAGAGAGATATAGCTTTTCGTCGCATTTCTCTTCTGCACGAAAGTCGGCAATTTCAAAGTGGTGGCTACAGCATATGACTCGAAACACCCCCTTCTGATGCCCTCCATGCTCCGTCTCGTATACGTGGTCCACCGCCTGGTTTTCTGTCACACAGTTCTTCAAGGGCTCTTAACGCTCACCATTCGAGTCATAAGGACACCTTGTTCACGGCAGAAGAGCTGACGCATGAAGCCAAT
This sequence comes from Rhipicephalus annulatus, assembly GCA_013436015.1. NCBI lineage: Eukaryota > Metazoa > Arthropoda > Arachnida > Ixodida > Ixodidae > Rhipicephalus > Rhipicephalus annulatus. The sequence goes on along the minus strand of WOVY01002444.1, from coordinate 298,498 downwards.
ATTGAAGAACGGCATCATAAATCGAAAAGTGAAAATCAGTTTCCACGCAATTGGAGCAGCTCACTCCCCAACTCGCACACTTGGTCGACCTTGTGGTTTTCCATCGCTAGGGTCTTTCGTCGCTCAAAACACCCACCTCACGTCTCATGCGCCCACTACGGTGAGGATAGTGCTGTGAACTGGGAAGGTAATCAGCCGAGCCCTGCGGCTTCTATTCAGATTCATGCGTCAGAACAGCTCATCTCGTTACTTGTACAGAAAGACAGGCGTTCAGAACTCAAATCTGAGCAAACCATGCCTCTTGCGGTATCATCGTAGAGAGTGGAGCGACCTGACAGTGCAAACACCGGATGCTCGGAAGCCTCAAATCTGACAGGTAGCCAGCTGCCGGAAACCTACGTAAAAACGCTGTGGCAGGTGCCTCTGATGTTTCTTCAGTTAAATCTGCCCAACCAACTTCGCTGCCTTAAAAGCGCCTCAACAGCTGCCAACTGGACGCTATGTCAAATTGCCAAGAAAGCATTGACCTATTTCAAAAAGGCTGCCACCTCAGCACTTTTCACAACATCAGCGAGGCCAGTGCAATGAAGTCGACCAGGCTGACTGGCATGTTACTTGACATGGTCAACTACAGACGGGAGAAGAACACACATGGCTTAAACAAAGGCATTTACAAATGAGTCAGCCAAAGCGGCAACATATTCAAGATGTCCCGTTTGAGACAAAGAGTGTATCGAATCCAAGATATTTTCCCAAGAGAAGTCGAGTAATTTCTCTGCAGCAGAGGTCAAGACTCAGAGAACACGACATACGACTACATAAGTTACGAAATCACACCCTGTATAGACGCCAGACTCTGGAGTTTTGCGGACACGCAAACGTGACCTGTCGACGCAGTTTTGAGTAGTGCAAAGCCCCGACTCCATTGCACAGTTTGCTGTGCAACTAGGAGCAACTACAAGCGCTCAATACAACGATTAAGCTGAATATGAAGTGTGTCTACGAATTGAACACTAAAAAAACAGTTACAAATTTCTCTGCCCTAGTCAGACGCGTCACCACACCTCTGGGAAGTGCTTGCTAGTTCACTCGCCTAAACGACGGTGGAAATAAGAGCAGACGCAACAGCTGCACGCTTTACGAAAAGAAGACGTCCGCCTGCGCTACTGTTGCGTGGTTAATTATCACGGACGTAAATGGCTTTTGTTTTACCGATTTCCGCAGCTTTTGCGAAGCAGAATGGTGAGAGCGCTGGATACGGGCCGTTACTATTGTGTTGAGTAAGGAAGCTACTCGCGTTCTCTACAGCCAGTCACATAAGAAAGTGTGATAATGTAGGTGTTCTGTTACTGTTTTGAGCAGCCTTGACAAAAACCTGGTAACTTTGATTATGAAGCTTAACAGACCCCCTGACCATGGTACGGGACATGCAACAGTAGACAGGTGGCGTCCGCGATAAACATCGCACACGCCACGATCATTGATAATCTGAAGTTGTCGCCACCACTCAGCATTACGCAAGTAGAACTTTCAGGGCTCTAAGTGGCAGCTTTACCTAAGAAATGCGAACATGTGCCTCATACAGGTAAGTCGCAATATGATGGCGACCACAATAATCTTTTTTTTGCCGTTGTTCTTCGCGATTACCGGAGCCATTTCGCACGTGTATCCTCTTTTGCAGCATATGCAGACAGAAGACATCCGCCAAAAGAGCAGTCGAGCGTGCGTAGTTAATGAGTTAATAGAACATGAAGCGAGAAATTGATGGGGAACGCAACTGCAAAGCAAAAATCACCCGGGCCCTTCTTTCGGGATCAAGTAAGTTTTGTACCACTGATTGCATAGATTGCTCGTGTATGCACTTCATCGCTTTGGCATTTGTGTATGCCCAAGCTTAACGCATTTAGTCATTACACAACGCACGTCCGAGTACTTTCCTCCAACATGATGTCATGCGATACTCATTAAAATTACTACAGCTATAGCACGCCGAAATGAACAAAACATCTTTTGCATTGCACCCACAATTTGTTTTAATGAGCTTCCTTCTTTCACGAAGCGATGTTGGACTGAAGGAAGAAGCTGACCAGGTCCTTGATTTTCAGGTATCCACGCCCCAAGACCAACGAAAGAGGAGAGCCTATACACATTCGTTAGCGGACGGCTCTCAGTGCACTACCCATATATGGCCGGCGTGGCGCAGGGGGCGCTGGTGGTGGCGTTTTTCACAGCCCCACCTGGGTAGAACTGACGTCTATACCGGAAGGGCGCAGATATCATCACATCACCGTAAAAAAAAACAAGGAGACGGGTGGCGCCACATGTGTACAAATCAAGGCAAAGAGCAGGACGCCTACGCAAATCATGCTGCTGGTGCTCCAAAGCCTTCACACGACGTTTATTTCTCGCAATAGTACAAGCAGTTTCATTATCTGCAGTTTTCACGTTCAAGGCCCACTTGTATTTTCCAGTACGCAACAGTCAGCCTGGCCCACCAGAACTCACGCATTCACCAGACTGCTGTTCTCTCCTGTGAAGCTATTGAGTGTTCATGGAACTTTCCTGGGACTCGGATCGATCTGCCCTTTTCGACGTTCTTCCCTTCTAAGCCATGCGTGTTCAGTTTTCGTTGCTGTTAGTCTGACGTGAATTCTTTGGAGGGGACGGGGAATCTTGAGACGTATGAAGGCTGGGATGGTCCCAATGGAATAAATATGGCGTATGAGACAGGCCACGTCTTGCAGTCATCGTAGCGTCACACACACACACATATATATATATATTTATATATATATATATTTATATATTTGTACGTAAGTCACCTACTAAAATTATTACTTCGCATAATTTTACTACAAAAATATTTATCACCTGCTACTGACGATTTCTGCTATGCAGATTTGTAATAACAAACTCAATCGTTACTCTGTCGCCAGCAAGGAGAATTGAGCAAGAAAGCGATGCACGCTCTTTAAGAATAAGCATGGTGGGCACTTTCGGCTATATTCTTCGCTGTTAGCCAACATGTGTTACCTGGTTGCTCTTTTCAAGTTTAGCTGCAAGAGAGTGTACTGTATAATCTTGCTTACCGAGGAGGCTTTATAAATGGAGCCACAACAGAAAAGGTTACAGGCATAATTCATTGATGAAGTACTAATGAGCGCAGGTCACAGGATCGGATCTAATCTGTGCTGGCTGTAATTTCGATGGAGGCGACAATGCTGTAGGCCCATGTGGTCAGATCTTGGTGCACGTTCAAATACCCTAGGTAGTCGAAATCTCTGGACTCTTGCCCAACTGCGTCTATCATAATAATATGGTGGTTACGGGACGATAAACTTCACACATCAGTTATCAAGTATAATCTGGTTTCGATGAGGCATAAATATTCAGAAGAATTTCTTTAAGGTAGGCTGGGCGTTAGTATATTCGATTTGCATACCAACATGCTTTGGCCTGATATCACGAAGCTATGATCTTAACACCTGTAACCAAGATGCTATAGGCAAAGTACGCGAATAAAAAATCTTCACAAATATGTTATGCGAGTAGAAGAGAAGCTCTAAATGTAACAAATTGAAGAAGAAACAACGTGCCAAAGCGGATACTTTCAATCCTTTTTGCGCAAGAGAAACATATAAGCATATTGTAGACAACGCACACTGACATACGAAACAATGTAAAACAGGCTGATGAGTGATGGGTGGCAAGAAAACTCGAAAAAAATTGCGACAGGTAAAGTGATACAAGACTGACACACAATGCATGCGCAGCTCAAGTTTTTTCTGCTTCTACTATTTCTCATATGCGCCTTAACTGCCGCCCACGTTGATCAAATGTCGGATTTCACTCACACTTGCGTCATTTGTATTTGCCGCATAACCATCGGGCAATCTTATGCGTAATGTAGAAAGTTTACGAAAGCGTACATTGGGGCAACAATCTATCTGGCCTATATTTGGCTTACGGCAGGAGAGCTATTGGTGTGCAGTGAACAAACAGCTTCTATCCAATAAGGAAAGAAGGGCCTGGAAACTGGGACAAACACCCACGCTGGGAGATTGGTCAAGAACCGGGTAGCTCTGACGAAATACTGTTAATTTGTTAGGTACGTAAAGCTTCGCCCTCGTTCGCGTTAATTCCCAGTATGTTATGCGCCTAACTACTTTTCTACTCAAATATAATGCAGTAACAATATAGTTATGTCGTGAACCAAACTTACTTTTTTTACTTCTAAAATAGACAAGAAATATTCTGTGACAGAGAAAGAGTGTCTCCACATAATTTTGGCTCTAGGCAAAGTTACCCCATACCTTTATGGCTGCTTTTTGACGTAGTCACTACCACGCCCTTTGTTGGCTGTCCACGTTGAGGGAACCCTCCGGACGTTTAGCTCGTTGGGCTTTGCAGCTGCAAGAGCTCGACATGCGTGTTGTCTACATGTCTGGCCGACGTCGGACTGCTGCCCACGCCCTATCGCGCTCACAAGTGTCACCCAAAAACAATACTTTTTTGCAGACTAGTTGGTTCATACTTAAAAAATTGAATTGCTGCCCAAACTTGACGAAGAACAAGGGAGACAGGAAAGAGCGCAGACTACCAACTGTTTATTGTCGTTTTTTGAAGCCAATATATACGCATGCTACGCTGCGCTTCCACGTTGCGCACAAAACCAAAGACGCCACAAACAAAGCCAAACCAAAACAATTCAAATCAAAATTGACTGTCACCACAATGACAAAAGTGAAAAATGGCAAAAAACAGAAGTGATACCCACCACAATCTAAACTGCGCAACCCCAAGGTGTGCAGTCATCTTTTTTTTATTTAAAATTTATGTTTTATTATTTATTGCACCAAGCATCATCAAAGGCATAAAAAAAATGAAAACGAACTCTAAAGACTTTTGTTTAAAAACTCTAAAGATAGCGCTTAGCACGAAATAAAACAATAAATTAACAATTTTATATTCACTCCAAGCAGCCCCAATTGAGAAACCCGAAGAAGCAGTAAGCCGAGAGAGTCAAAAACTATATTAACATAAAACCTTACAAAACATTACGTAGCGTCACATGGGAAACAAAACAAGAACACTAATGAACAAAACAAAAGAAGAGAAATGGAGGAGAACACAATGCAAGGCGTTAGCCACAACATTGATTGATTTGTGGGGTTTAACGTCCCAAAACCACTTCTGATTATGAGAGACGCCGTAGTGGAGGGCTCCGGAAATTTTGACCACCTGGGGTTCTTTAACGTGCACCCAAATCTGAGTACACGGGCCTACAACATTTCCGCCTCCATCGGAAATGCAGCCGCCGCAGCCGGGAATCGAACCCGCGACCTGCGGGTCAGCAGCCGAGTACCTTAGCCACTAGACCACCGCGGCGGGGCTAGCCACAACATTACACATGATCATGTAGGAAAACCATTTTCCTGTCCGAAAGTGAAATTTAAGGCATGCTTATGCACTTGTCATTATATTGCCTGATAAAGTACGTTTCGATTATCTCCCTTTCGGTCTTTTCACGTGCCTTAGCCATGACTGACGCATTCTCGAACCGGTGGGTGCAACCGCATGTCCTACAGTGGAAATCTAAATGACCACCATTTTTTTCCTTTTACGGCCAGACTGTGGTCACGCAAGCGTTCGCTGAGGCAACGCCCTGTCAGCCCTATGTACACCCGCGATTCAATTTTTCAAGACACCCAAAAGCTTTGCCTGCCAATCTGTCATGGACGAAATGACTACGTTGATGGCTGACTGTGACATCGTGTCTCAGCAAGGTAAGGATTAGTGTGCCAGCGCTCTTTTGCGATTCATTTGCAGCTTGTCTACTTCTCTTTCATTTTTTCGAACATTGCACCGTCAAGAGGCTCACTTTGAGGTCCCCCGGTGGCCTCCGTCATCGCAATAATTGCATGTCGGACGGCCGAAAGTGGTTACTGGTCATGCATTGCCATCTTGGTTTTCCAATGTGTTCAGCTCTCCACACTGACCCTCAGTGTTCCTGTAGTGTTCAACACACGCTCAACTTACCCCCTAAATTTGGTGGCAAGACATGGATACATTTGCGCACACGTACACACATTCATGCACGAAGTGCTAACGACGCAAAGATTTTTCTCAGCACGCCTATGATCTGATGCAGCCAACCCCGTGCCAAGCCAGGCATTCTAACCATGCTGGAGGAATCTGCATAGGCCTCTTTCATTCACAGCTTCCGGAAACCATTGGATTGTTGTCGCTGTTGACTGCTTCTTGTGATAAACAGAAACAGCCGCTCTTTCTGCTGCCACAGCACGTGACATATATTTCCTTCTGCGAAGTTCGTTCTCCCTCACAGTGCACCGCACGAACTTCTCAGTAACATAGGACTTGTATTCCCCTCACAAGTCACCAAAGCACTCCTTGCCGAATGCTCTATCGTTTACAGGGCTACCACTGGTTACCATCTCCCAAAATATTGCTTGACGGAAAGATTTTTCCCACACCCTCCGTGACATATCTAAGTATGTTACCTCAGACCACTATGACTGGGACTTCATTTTGGTCTTTTGTGACAAGCGCCAACAGATCCGCTCGACAGGTGACTTCAGGCTTTTCCCCATTTTTCCTCGTATATATGGCAGGAAACCTTCCACCACACTTCCGTTCGAGCCCACCACCCTGATTCATCCAAGTCTACGCCAACCTATGAAGCTGCCTGCCGCGCTGAGTAATATCGTAAGCTTGCTCAGTCGTTAATCGTCGACCAATGAAGGCGGGACTCTCGTCATGATGATGACCACCCGTACCCTAACTCTTTTCCGGACATGTGTGGCTTTGGGCTTCAGCTATCTCTACTAACATCTCCTTCAAGTGTTGCGAAGAACTGCGACCGCGTGGCAACAAGCAAGAGGACAGAGCAGAAGAAATAGGATCTGAGCATGAGCTGTAAGAAATAAAATGATGCACGTCTTGGTATAGGACTCCAGTCCTTTTTACGCGACGTTATTTCTGGTATTGAAATCTCCCGGTCATCGCCCTTTCAAGACTTCCAGCTTTATGGCGTCGTTGGAGTGGCTGCGCGAAAATGGTCAGAGCCAGCGTCACACGAACCACTACGCTCCTGACCGATGAACTTCAGACCATGGATCCCGATGCCACTTGAGTTGATTCTTAAGTCACATACCTGGCTCACAAAAACTTCGAGCTCACCAGCCTGACTAAGGAAATCCTCGACGCCATGGACAATGAAGCTTCCGAAGAAGAGCTCGAGGCCATGGAAGATTACCACCGGAAGGTGTCCTACGCCTTCTCTCGAGCACGCTTCTTCCTTCGCAAGCACGCCAACACAATGATGGCAACGATGACTTCTAGGCCTGAGGGTACGCTGCCTAACGTTGACGTAGCTGGTGCCGGCAGTTCAGCGCATAACGAGGTCAGCGACGCTCTACCTCGTGTAACAGTGGTGACACCCAGTTAAGGAACTGTGCCGCGTCATCACACTATGGTCCTGCCGCAACTTCAGATACCTACATTTGCCAGCGCACTTCGCAACTTGCAGTCCTTCTGGAACCACTGCAGTGCCACCATTCGTGGTAATGAAGACCTTCTGCAGGTTGAGAAGTTTGAGCACGTACTCTCGTATTTGAGTGGCGCCGCGAAAAGATTCATTGAATGCTTTTGACTAACCGAGGACAGTTGTGCGATCGCCATCAGAATTTTGGTGGAGCAATTTGGTCGAGGTAACTTGCTCATCAACGAGCACGTCGACCACCTGCTCGCCCCATGACCAGTAAAGTCTTCAGCAGATGTCGACAAACTTCGTCAACTCTATGACAAGGTACAATTTCGCGTGTATGCACTGACTGGTTCAGGGGTCTCACCAGATGAGTAAAACGCGGTCCTCAACCGCATCTTAATGAGGTGTCTGGCTGAAAGCCTCACGATCCTCTACCGGCCGAAGCCTGAAAAAGCCATGCAGGATATGCCCGGTATAACGACTCCTGAAGAGCTTGTCAGGCTGCAAAAATGCTAAGCTTCCTGCGCATCTTTATTGAGCTTCGAGAGAGAGGACCAGGATGAACGGCATTTGACTTCTCGCGGTTGCAATCTGAAGATTTCGAACCTCCACCAGAACCTATGGGAGATTTGCCTACGTCATCCGCACTTGCTGCCGAAGATGTGGCAGTTCTAAAGAGGTGTGCTCCTTACACAGCAGTTGTCAGCACACCATTGTGGATTGCAGCGTTGAATTCTCAGCTGAGGAAAAACTCACTTGGTGGCGCACTGCTCACTGCTGATACTGTTGCGGCTTGCAAAACGACATGGCGCGTTTTGGCGACGTGCGCACAGCATTATCCGTAGTAAGTGCAACGGACGACGTCTCACTATCCTCTGTGAACTGTTCACAGCGGCAGCCTCAACCCGTACAAACGCGATGACAGTAAACCAGGACGACCCATGCATCACCTGGTGACGCACGCACATGGCTTCAATGACATCGGCCCCAAGCGGCCTGAGCAGACTCAACACAGTGCTTGTCCAAACAGGACGAGTCTGGATCGAGTGCGGGTCCCAAAAGTGTTTCGTGCGCATTCTTTTTGACAGCAGTAGCCAGCGCACATTCATACAAGCAAATGTCTCATTGGTTGATATGTGGGGTTTAACGTCCCAAAACCACACTATGATTATGAGAGACGCCGTAGTGGAGGGCTCCGGAAATTTAGACCACCTGGGGTTCTTTAACGTGCACCCAAATCTGAGCACACGGGCCTACAACATTTCCGCCTCCATCGGAAATGCAGCCGCCGCAGCCGGGATTCGAACCCGCGCCCTGCGGGTCAGCAGCCGAGTACCTTAGCCAATAGACCACCGCGGCGGGGCACAAGCAAATGTCTCAAAGGAACGCCGATGCTGAGTTATCGAAAGGAACTTTCCTTGGTTACGTTCGGCCACCCGAAACCCCGCGAAGTAATGTGCCATCAACGGGTAGCTTTGACTCTACGAGACCAACGTAGGGACATAGTGGTAACCGTGGAGGTCTTGTAGGTACCCTAAGTATGCGCAGTAACAAGCCCACTGCTAAGCACTGATGTTTTGCGAATTTCGTGCGACAGGAAATATTATGCTGCAGATAACGTTCATGCAGACACCTGGCACCGACTAAAATTAAGCGTCTTACTTCGTTCCAACGTCTACTGGAAGGTCGCAACAGGAACGGTTGATCATTTAGCCAGCAACCTAACGGCCGTGGAAGCCAAGTTAGACTGGACCGTTCAGGGCTCCATGGAACGCGTGGGAGAAGTTCAGCAACTGCGGCGATCTATTCGTTCACTGCAGCACGAAGTTTGTTCCTGACTGTGATCTTTGTGCGATGTGGCGCCTTGACCGCATGGGCATCAAAGCGCCTGCTGAGGAAAAGAGTGAGGCTCCGCCAGAATTAAAGACATTTGAAGAGGGTACTATCAATCTGGGCAGGCACTACCAAGTGCCGCTGATAATAAAGGATCCAGGAATAATTGCCACCAGTGACAATTGATGGTTGGAGGAGCGTCGTCTGCAAGCACAAATAAATAGTTGCAGACCAACGTTACTAGAGTTCGGTTCAGACCACAGCCCAAACTCCTGAAGAAGTATGACATGACATGGCAATGTAAGCGTACTTGACGAAGAGCAAGCAGAGCAAGCTGAAGAAGAGCTACTGCCAAGGAAAAATGTGTGTTATATGCCTCATCATGCCGCTATTTGAGGATACATGATTACGACAAAACTTTGGGTGGTGTTTGACGCTTCTTTGCAGGCGCTTGGCCATCCCTGCCTAAATGATGTCCTGCCAAGTGGACCAAGCTGGAAGTTGCCATTGTGCAGCTGCTACTCACCTTTTGGTGTCACCAGGTGGTCCTTATTGCGGATATCAAAAAGGCATACTTACAGATGCTTATTTGCCCGGAAGACCGCAACTTCCTGCGATTACTTTCGATTGATAGATTGCCTTCGAATGATGATCCATCTCTATCTGCGGGGACTTGGAGAATTACGCGGATCCCATACGGAGCCTTGTCAAACCCTTTTTTGCTCGCCGCTACCAACGGACATCACCTAGCACTCTGTCGAGAACGATATGCGGAGACTGTAGCATTACCAGAGAAGGCCTGTCACTCCGACGACATTATCTTGGGATTTCTGACTGTGAACGAAGCTGGCACAGTGCACGATGAAGCATACAAGATATTCTCAGAAGCAAGCATGAAGCTGCACAAGTGGGCTTCCAATGCACATGCCTTGCGGCGAATTATCCTTAGAGGTAAGATTGCTTTTCGAGACGAAGCCAGGGAGGCTACTCTAATCAAAGTCCTTTGTATACCTTCGGAACGTGAATGCGACAGAATTGCCCTCACGGTGCTCGAAGCATCAGACTTCGCTCCGAACAAGCCTTCCACCAAGTGCATTGTGCTCCACGCGTTCGAAAAAGTGTACGATCCGTTGGAGTATTTACAGAAGAACAAGCAAGCTGGAGTAGTTGGTGCACTGAATTAGCTAGCATAAATTTCGATTCTGTTGACCATTACGTATTCTTACAAGCAGCTGATGCAACAATTTTATTGGAACTACACGTGTTCTGCGACACCGAGAGCGTATGGTACCTGCATCTGCGTATGGGCGCGCTCACCGAACGGCGGCTGCAACTTGCAGCTCATCATAGGCAAGGGCCCTGTGGCACCACTTAACATATTTTGCTGCCACGTCTATAGCTCTTAGCATGTGTCGTCGGTGCAAGATTAAGCGCATACTTGAAGACAGTACCAGTGCTAAGCCCTGTGCCTGAACACTCCTGGGCCGACTGACTCATGACAATACATTGAATTCGAAACACACCTGCCAAAAGAGAGATGTTTGTACGTCATTGAGTTTCCGAGCCTGACATCGTCAACTGCAGTGGCATCATAAATCTGGAAACGACATTTCCGATGACTTGGTTACGCGAGGAGTTTCATCACTCCTCCCCATGTGTCAACATTGTGGCGGCATGGTCCAACCTGGCTTCATGATCCCGAAAAACCAATGCCTACTGAGCACCTTAACTTGCCAGAAGAATTAGCAGTCTTAGAACAGAGTCCAGAAGAAACATCGGTGTGTCTCGCGGCTTCGTTTCGAACACTATAGTACATGTAAGCAAGTACAGCGCCCTGAACAGCCTGCAAAGAGTCACTGGGTTCACGTAACTAGAAAACTGTGTTCCATGGCCGGGCCGTTAACAGCAGCAAAGCTTCACAAGAAAGAACACTACTGGGTACAAATGTTCAAGAAAAAAATGTTCTCCGAAATGCAGACCCTCCGCGCAGAGAAGATAAAAAATATGTTCTTCAATATGTGAATACATAACAAAAGGCTTAGCAAAAATAGTGGTAATCCCGCCATATAGTCATCGCCTATATTGCACTACCACGCATTCTACCCTATATCGCCCTTGACCACACTGAGAAATGGCAGTTTTGTTTGGGTCTATAAGGCTCCTTGGCATCCTTCCTGAGTGGACCTCTCATTCGTTTCTGGGTTCATAGAAGTCTCAACCTTGCGGGCGCCTTCTTTCGCGTGATGATTCCAACTCACTTCAACATCTATCTATAAGTATATTGCTTACCTAAACAAGTACCGGCGAAATAGTGCCCGAGAAAATATTCTGCGCACTTCGAAAGTAACGGTGAGCCGTGCTTAAAAGTGGGTTTTTCCTTTCTCTAACCATACCTAATCGCTCCTTCCGCTTTTGCTTGAAGGGCGAACAGAGCAGAACTGAAGAGCAATACTAAAAATAATCCATTTTCACAGAGGAAGCTTTTGACAAGGATCCATGGGGCTTAGAATCTCGTTCAACATGGTTGCTAGTAGGCGAGGTCATACACAGTCATGCCTCTCATAGCTCCAACATGTGTGCTGCTGGCGTATCTGCCTCTGACAGCTGCAGGAGACACTTTCAGCCGTCCCAGCCATGTAGTGTAGGACTTTTTCCACTCTAGGACCAGAAAAAGAGTCTTATACAAGTAGCTAGGTTCAGATACTCTCCTTGGTAAATACACCCTACGTTCTTCACACCATCTGCATGTTGTTTACTACAGAGCATGCATAGGCTGATCCAGAGGGGATGTGCTGTTTTATAAAAGCTGGCCACCATTAGCAAAGCAGGGATGTTCTGGGTCGGCAACTATCACAAGCAGCAGACCAGAACAGATTTTTTTTTTGCCTCTGCGGTTTTTACTGATTCGTATTGTGGTAAAAAAAGCTTTTTAGTAGTTACACCTTGCTCAGTGCCAGCAAAAATTGCATGCACACTTGAAATATTGAAGCGCTACATTTGTCGACGACCACGCAGAGAAGTCTATGACAGGGTGGCCGCCATCTTGGCATCTTCGAAGGTAGCTTTACGATATTTCAAGTGTATTACCAACTGGCCCCGCAATGTGTTTTGGTGGGTTGCATGGGCACGTTCATCAGCGACTGAAACATTGCGTAGCCTTTATTTATGGTGTTTTAGGAAAAATTTGGGGTTGTTCAAGTTGGGCACATCTGAAGGCCAGGGAGAAAAAGAAGTGTAGAAGCGATTCCACAGAGGCAAGCGATGACCAGTCGCCACAATGATTTCTGTGCTTCAATGATGTTTCGCAGCATCCACGGATACGTGGACCACATGAAGCATCATTATTTCCCACCAACTTGAAAGCAGTTTATAAGGACCACTCAGGCAAGCTGAAGGTAACCAGTCTCAACACGAGTTTACGTGTTCGCGTGAATACTCCATCGAAACAAAACTGCTGCAGTTTTTGGAAACGTCACGCAAGAGCTGAGTGAGTTATCAACAAAGCAGGATGTGTGTCTTCGCGCTCCCATCCTTCTGTGTATCTTGGCTCCATGCTCCTTTGCGCACAGCCATTTTAAAGCTAAATAAAACGCCCCTCGTTCCGGGACGCACTCGCCTGTGCTGGTGGAACTACCCCAGGAACCCACCGGCAGCCCCCATCGAATGCGCCCGTCGCCTTGACGCCCGCATAATTTCCTCCTTCGACACCACCGACCTCGGCAGTCGACTCGAAGGACACTGTGCTAGCCGGACTTGCTGCGACAAGTACTGCTTTTCTCGCTCTTCTCCCAGTGGATTCGACAGCGCGTAGTTTGTGTGCGGCTTCCCTGTTCACCTACAATACCATCACACCTATGGATCGGCTCTTTGAAACGGCCCCACCAATGGGGCCAACCGGACTTACAGCGTAAGTTTGGAAAGTCCCATTCTTCCTTTAGCCCGTGTTAAAATGTGCACATCACTGTACCCCTGCAATTCTTGGCGGGGTTGTCGGTCGACCATGCATGGCGCTTGGATGTTCGTGCGTGCGTACGGAAGGTAGATCAAATGTTTTTTTTTTTACTCCACTCTTACCTTTCGTTCCGATTTATTTCACTCCCATTCCCCCATATCCCACGTGGTGTTGTGGAGGTGCCCTCCATAGAGAGACCGTGACGACGCCGCGCTTATCTTTTTTTTTTCATTTTACTTAAGGAACCTCTATGCATGGAAACAGCACATTCTCGAAGACAGCCTCGAAGCGCGAAAATTGGCCCAGCGGTTGCTCACTCGCATGGGACACGTGGCACAGAATGACGGTCGGATGCAGCGTCTACCTTCGACCCTCAATTTTGTCTGACGGTCCCCCTAACAAGCGCATTCGACAAAGAAAGAGACACGCGTGTCAGTGGAAAAAGAAAAGAAGCTTACCGCATTACATTAGACAGCTATAGTACACTGGGCTTACCTGGAAACCGGATGTACTGTCATATCGGGATCGAAGTGCGCATGCTCATATACGTACGTTACCCGTACCGCTTACCGTATGTGTAGTATTTTTCATAATAAACGAAGCGTAGGTGTACGTAGTGTAGGTAAACATGGCGGCACTCTCGGACGCCCGCTTCGAAGTTTTTTTGGCGTAGTTGTTGAAAGATTCACCTTGTTCGCAGCAAACGACTCTTTAAGTCGCCTCACCTGCCTTCAGTTAGCTTCAACGACCAAGTATTATGGTTAAGTTGGCTCAGTTATTGAGATAGCTTCCCGTTTTGAACGTGTCTAGGCCTAACTGGAAGATCAATGTAAACAAATCTGCAAGGTAAAATTTTCCTTTTTTGGGGCGCGGTTCTTATTTATTCATACTTTTTTTAAATACCACAATTATTGGTGCATGCACGATTAGAGCGGGCACTTTCTTAATTTTCTCGTCTTTTTTTCCGAGTGCAATCTTCTTTTGCTAGGTTATGTCAGTGTGCTATACCAGCGTACGTCAGAAAAGCAGCTGCTTATCGCTGCACTGGTAGTTGAGGCAGTTGAAATAAACAGAAATAAAAAATGTGTTGCGAACACGATTGTCCAAAAACAGGGAAACCTGCGCGCGAGATCCACTGTGATTGACGACTTACGTTTATTGAGAGAAATCTGACATTTGAAGCCGTTTTACGACCAACCACAATGCAACGTAGTCGCTAACAATTTGTACGCTTTTACGGGAAAGCAGTTCACCGCACACGCTGTCAAAGAGCGCTGCGAGTGACTCATGGTGCAGCACACAAGGGACGACAAAGCCAAATTGCGCAAATAAGTAATCTTTCAGCGAGTCGTACATAATTCCCTAGCAAACCGCTCTGTAGTGTATGTATACATATACACTACAGTATGTATACATATTTTTGTAAGATTGCGAACCGAGGAAAACTACGACGAGATGGCCCAACTGCTTCAGCAGCTCGTTCAGCTGGCAAAGGATTTTCATTATGAATAGGGCCAGTGCCAAAGTGACCCCGTGCAGATTTATCTTCATAATCACTGGTGATGCAGCGTGGTGGGGCTGAAGTACGCGTAGCTGCTCTTGCCTCCCACGAGCTGTCACAGGATTCACTGGCGGCAACAGAAGACATCCGAAAGTATTTGCTTTTTCACTTCAGCGGTGCCTTAACCAAATAACAGTGCTTTGTGCTCTGTTATCATAAGTTGAGTATTAGTTGAGACGAGTCGACGTGCCAGCGTCTCTTAACAGAAATTACTGTTTGTGCTTACTTATACATTTAGCACATAGAAAAACTTTACTCCAAAAAAGGTGCAATGAGGAGCAATAAAGAATCTTGGCTTGCGTGTGTGCGCCTTTTGTATACTCAAGTCGAGGCAGCACGCCCAATCGACTTTGTAATGTATCACCAGCCAAACATTTTTTTATTTACCATATTATGAGAAGTCGCCTGCACTCCTGAACAATTCTCTTGAGCTCATAACGTCTCAAGAGATCACATATATCAAATTTTGTTTTTCAGCAAGCCAAGCATCTGTGTTGCAGCAGGGGCAAGTTTCTGCCAGCATCATGCAAGAGGACAATGTTCAACCACTGTCATCCAGCACTGCAGCTAGCCGCATACTCCTGTCACAACAAGAACAGAGCTGCTCAGAGGTAGATATTTTTTGCAACTTTATTATAGTATTCTTGAAAACCGTCCTGTGCGAACGAGACGGAGCACAAAGAAGAGGACACAAACAAGGGCTGTCTAACTAACAACTGAAGTTTATTGAAGGAAATTTCAACCACCTTGAAAACCGAAACCACATGCGCCGAAATTACCTGTTATCAAACAAGTCCTATAACTTACTTAGTTCACAATCTAAAAGACAGACTCATAGAAATGTCATGGAAATGTCACGGCAGTAAGGCAGCCAAACTTTTTTGGTTTCCTTCTTCTAGGAGGTGTGGCTGTGGCTCGCACTCATAGTTCATTACTCGTATCTCGTACTGCGACGTTTTGATCAACCACAGGAAATACATTGCTGCTGTGTTGTCAGAAATATTTCGGATTCATACCGAAGGGTCACCTCTGAAGGTGCAGTAGAATTTTTTTCCTTCCAAATAAAAATTTAAATAAAATATTTATTCTACACTACCTATTACCATCCTGGCACTCGAGAACTGACCATAACATTGAAGATAAATTCTGTTTTTGTTGCAAAATAAATTTGTCAGTACACTCTAATTACTTCATACGGCAGGTGCACTGGGGTGCAATATCGGTAATTTATATGATGTGCCGTTTAGTTCCATTTGTCTGTTACATGAGTGTTGCTTCTAAAGGGGTTTGTTTGTACTTTTTCTGTGATTTTGTGGTGAAGTGACAAGCTTCTGCATGCACAGTGTAGCTGCACCGGCAAATGAAAAAAAAATGTGATTGCATCAGCTAAATCCTCAGCAGCGCAGAATAGTGAGAAATTCTTGCACTTTTTTCATACTAGCAAAGCGAAAGCAAGACGCTGCAGACATGGAGTCCCTTAAAAAACATGAAACATGATTCAGCGATGACATAAAGAGAGTTCGAGCTGGAATCGCGCCGCCTGCATCTTGAAGAAGCAGACTATAGCTTGAACGGGAGAAGAAGCTGAATGAAAATGCTGAAAAAGAGAGCCAGCGGAAGCAGTAAGAAAGCTTCATGAAGTTCATGGAAGCCATTGTTAGTAATTATCACAAAATAAAACTTTTATACGAGCTTTGAGTGAGGCGGCAGTGGTTTCTTCTTGTTACATTTTCAACCAGGAGCCCATTCAGCCACTTACTTTTTAGGGGGGGGGGGGTCACTTGAGGTTCAAATGAGGGGCGAGAACCAAAACGGGGGGATGCTGAACCTTCTTTTTGTAGTTACTTTCATAACAACCGGTAATATCAAAACCAGACACGAGCCATGAACCTTGTCAAGCTTTGCTGGCCTTTGTTCATAGCCTTCAACATTCTACAAAAGTTAAAATATTTCGATTTGATCATGAGAACCACTTCATAGAATAAATACTTTAAGTTTGTGCACGGAGTGTTCCTATAAATTGTCATAGTCAGCGGTTAGGGGCGAACAGAAACTGAAAAGGAGGGCACTCAGGCTTTAGGGAAGGAGATTACTCCAATTTCTCTCTCCCTTTTGGATCCGCCATTGGTGCCAACACACGCCAAGTTGCACTTACAAAAGTAACCAGCAGCAAAGGTGCAGCTTGCAAAAATGAAATCAAGTAGTCGTTAAGTTACAGTACAAAAAACTGCAGATAAATACAGGCAAACGAATGCGGCTTGTCTTTGTGTGTTAATATAGAGACAAACGACTGACTTCACTGATGTACCACAAAATAAAGGGCCTCGCCATTTATTTTCGCGAGGTTCGTTTTTCTTTTAGTATATTATCAGCAGGAAACCTCATCACGCACTGCTTTAACAGCTGCTACGGCAAAGCAAGAAATACGTGCCACAAATGTCTTCAAAATATGGATGATATAGGTCTTAAACGCATCAATATTAGGGTGATCTACTTGATTGATACAGCCAAGACTGTTATAATGTGGCAAGTATATGTAGCTAATATGCAATAAAACAATGAATCTCCATGGTAAGCAGGCACTGAACGTGACGGAAAAGTAGAGAAAAAAAGATAGATCAGATCATTCATGAAAGCAATCCATACTGCCAGCACATCAAAAAATGGACAAACAGACAAGTTACTGAATACATATTTTAATAAGACAATAAACTGCCTAATGCCTAACAGCTCATCTGCTCGACATCCAATGGTGTCATAATTTCGGAACATCCAGCTGATGCTTGTGAAAAGACGTGCGCATACCACTGTCACTGCTGCAAAAAAATATTTTTTTGGCAGCAGTGACAGTGGTGTGCGCACGTCTTTTTGCAAGCATTTACTGCACTTTCGAGGTTAGTTTACAGGTTCTTGCATTGACCTATGATAGGTTGTGAAATATTTCTAGCCGCTGGCGCTGCTGCCCTGTAATTTATTTTTCTTTGTATTTGCAGTGTGTCTCTGTACTTATCTTGTCAAAAGAAATTGCCAAACTGTTCTAAGAATTTAAACAGGAAATGAGAACTGAGTGGAAAGGCGCGAAAGAGGCTTTTGAACGAGGCATGCACACAGACGAGTGCAAGATGCGTGCGGAATTTGAGGAAATCAAATCCAGCTTAAGTCATGTTAGCAGCATTCTTGATGATGTGAATCGCCGGCTTGACTTTGTTCTGAACAAGAACAAACAAATCAAGAAAGAAAATGACGCTCTTGAACTCAGGATCATCGCTCTAGAAAAGGGTCTTGCTACCTGCGAAACGAACAGGCTAACATCTGAGCAATATTCGTGAAATTGAAACATTCAAATCAGGGAAATTGTAAAGGCAGCCGATGAGAACATTGCACAGCTTTTTGATAAAAGTTGGACAAGCTATCGGAAAACTCATATCAGCCTGTGACGTCGATGCGTGTCACCGGGTGCCAAGTAAAGATAAAGAAAAACCAAACATTATTGTTCAGTTTTAAAGCCGTGAAAAGCGTGACAGGGTTCTCAATGTCGCTCGAAGCAAGAAGATAAAGAACGCTACTATCGGCTTGCTAAGTGACGCCCCCATCTATGTCAATGAGCACTTGTGCCCGGAAATGAAGAGACTACTGGTTATGGCAATTTTGCGAAAACGTGAACGTGGTTGGAAGTTTGTTTGGACATGAAACGGAAACAACTTGACCCGTGGCACTGACTCGTCACCTACCGTGACAATCTGTCGAGAAAGTGATGTAGTAAAAATTAGCGGCACTTAACAAGTGAAGCTTTTGAATTATTGGGTGAAGGCTCTTTTTACCATGTTGGTTGATAGTTCTATCACCGCTGAGGACATTCAGCGCATTGTGAAATCTAGAAAAAATGCCCATGTTCTGCTCAAGGTGATGCATTTAAACACCCTATCACTTCAACCAAAAAAGGATGATGTCACTTCGCTGTTGGAATCGCGTGACACAAACTATGACCTTTTAATGTTCACAGAAACGTGGTCTACTGATGAGTCAGAACATTTCATGCTACCAGGGTTTAATCACTTCTTTTTAAATCGCATGGGGAGTAGAGGGGAGGCATTACCATTCTAACAACACTTGAGTCTTGTGAAGTAATCGAACAATATAGTCTTGTCCCAAACAACTACTAAAGAAGCACACAAATGTATTTGCTGTTGTCTATCGCCCTACTGGTGGTTCTACGGCTGATTTACAAACAATCATTGATCGTCTTTTGTCACATACTTGTGTCATATATTATATGCTTACTGTAGGTGGCGATTTCAACATAGAGATCTCGAAGAACTCAGTCACAAGTACTGAATTTTTATCCGTTCTTGAGTGCAACTCTTTCAAGTGAATCTACAATGTCATCACTGGACATGTTTGTTACAAATTCTACCACAGAAGAAAGAATTTCAAGTGTGATCAGTTCTGACATAAGTGATCACTTGCCTATATTCATTTCCCTAAAAATGCATAAAAATTTGGCTTATGTAAAACCAAAAAAATTCATGTACTGCTCAATAACGCCAAACTTATTTGAGCACTTTAGGTGCTGCATCATGCTGACACAATGAATAATATAAAGGCTGATGAAGATGCAAACAACTCATGTAACAACTTTATTGCAACATTCAAGGAACTTTGCCTCGAATCCTTTCCTCTGAAGGCACATCACAGGTCAAGCAAGTCGTGAATGCCATGGATAATAAACTAACTTAAGCGTTAGATAAACCACAAACATAAACATTACCATCAGTTCGTCAAAATACGTAATGCGGGCTTATAGATTGAATACAAGGCTCTTAGAAATTGGTTGAATAAAGAAAAAAGCAAAAGCAAAAAGAGACTGCTACAGTCGTATTTTTGACCTGGGTCCTCCTGAGCTACGTAATACTATGTGGAAAAAGTTAAATGAAGTATTCAACAGAGGAGCCCCAGCCACGATATCTTGAAACAGATGGAAGGATAATAAACGGCGTCAACCTTGCTGAAAAATTTACTGACTTCTTTGAGAAAATAGGAAATACCAGCTAGAGCGCGCAAACAGCAACTGACATTACTTGCTTATCAAACACACTTTTTCTTAAACCGACTTCCACATCTGTAGTAATTACGCTATTCGGTAGAATAAAAAATAGTTGGAGCAGTGATCCTGACAGCATACAAATGCAACCAATAAAGTATGTATTAGACCTCACAGCGGAAGTGCTAGCACATATGTAAAACTTAGTGTTATCAACAGGTATTTTCCTAACCACCATGCAACTAGCGAAAGTTACAGCAGTATATAGGTCTGGAGATAAGAACCAGAATAATATCTATCGCCCAATATATATACTACCAGTGTTCTCGAAATGCCTTCCACAAATAATAAACGGCAGGATTGACAGTTTTTCGAGAAAGCACAATCTAATAACCGAATCTCAATAAGGTTTCAGAAAGAAACTTTCAACAGAAAGTGCCTTATTGGCACAAAAAGAAGTCCACTTTGCAATATCGAAAAGAGACTTTTGACACTTGCATTGTATTTGGACTTTAGTAAAGCCTTTGATCACGTATCTCATGAACAGTTAATAAATAAATTAGAATACTATGAATTTAAGGGAATACCACTCAGACTTATGCAGTCATAACTGAGTGCGTGGTCTCTGTATGTTGAGATAAATGGCTTCCAGTTACGCACACAACCAATTAAAACCGGGGTACCACATTATAGTATTCTGGGGACTGTATTGTGTTTATACTACATAAATGATATAATAAAAATTGGTGAAATTTGCAACTTCGTAATATATGCTGATGACTGCACGTTATTTTTTACTGAAAAAAAATTTAGTACTCTCAAGGCTTTAGTGGCCAACACATGTTATAAGCTTCGTGATTGGTCTACCAAGAACAATTTATTGGTGAATGCATAAAAAACAAAATCTATCCTTTTCCGAGCTCTCGGAATATCCCTCAAGATATGAAATTGTGTTACCTTAGGCCCCTACAAAATCGCAGTGACTAAATCCGTTAGGACGTTTCGAGTAGTTTTAATGAACATATATCCTGGAATGTGCATACAGACCATATAAGTATAAAAATGAGACGCGTGGTTGGCACTTTAAATCAATGACAACATCCTTTGCACGTTTCTGTACAGTGACTCATATATTAGACTCTTTTCCATGCCCATGTGAACTACTTTGCTTTAGTTTGGGCAAACACTACGTCAACAAATTTAAATAGGCTAAATATACTTCATAAAAGAGCGATCAGGGCAATTAAAAAAATACCATACCTTGAACACACAGGACAACTTTTTGTTAATCGTAAAATTGTTAAGGCAAACGACATATACAAATTACGGTTGTTACAACTATACGTTAGGGCAAACAGAGGGAAACTCGATGCATTTCTGACACTTGCAAAGCTTGAACGTACTCAAATCATTTACTCACACCAATATAAACCCCCGTGAAAAATTTCTTTATCTCGCACCAGTTACGGCACCCAAAGGCTTAGCCACATGCTACCTACTATACTCATTTCATATGAGCAGCAAGACATAAAAATTGACAAATTAAACACTATCGGTGTGCAAACACTACTTTTGTAGACTTTTATTATTTACATTGGTCACTCTGTGTTTCCTTGCATCATTTTTTGTGTATCTTTATTTTTTTTCTAATTATTTCTTTTGTGTAGCCTCATTGTGTACCTTTCTTATGTACAAAAGCGACGATACACACTCTGCGAATTATTGTGCTCATGTGTTTTATGAAATAGTCCTTTTTGTTTGTATACCTTGGCCTGTCTTTCACTTTGCCGTTTGGTTGTAATATTACTTGTTTTATTTTATGTTTTTATGTCATTCTTGTATTTTTTTTGCTCTGTCATTGCTGACATAGGGTGGACGGTGCTTAGTCAAGCAGCAACAACTGCACCTTTTTGCTGTCTCCCCAATTTTCGCCATTCTATCTGTTTTGGTGAAAATTAAATACATGAAAAATAAAATGAAATGAACATGGGGTTCCTACTTGTCTGGTCTTAGACTGCCTCAGCTGGTTTTTAAGACATCATTGGTATTTTTATGCCAGCAATCAGACTAGTTGGTCAGCTCATTATGCTGTTTGTACATAAGCTATATTAGGCTCAAGAAAACATATGTTACAATAAATGGCACAGCTTGCAAAAGACATGAGGTCGCGTCTATTGTTCAACACTAACTTAATTTTCTCGGAGCTCATCCTCCCTTTCCACATGAGGAGGACCACTCTTTGTTCAACAAAAGGTGGCAACTCTATCTGAACAATCTTTAATGGTGCCCCACGCGCTGTATGAAATCAGGTAAAAAGAAGAACAGAACCCTGGATGGTATATCCAAGTAACGAATACGTAAATTTTTACAAGAGAATATACGAATCCCAATAAACCATTGCGCCGAAGACTGCAACATACTTTAATTTCAAAAATAAGCTCTAGCTTGAGAGCAGCGGCCAAAACACATGGAAATGGGTAATTGGTTTATCTGCACTTCTATACTTTTTTAGAAGTAGAAAGTCTGCTTGCTGTAACCTATGTGAAAACCATGAAATTTGCACATTAGGAAAACCGAATATCAGCATAACGATATCGAAGATAACCACCAATACCAGCTATACAGCATTTCTGAAATGTGTCGGCTAGGATACAAACTAAAAAATTACCTTCCTAATAGAAGTCAGGCCGCAGTAAGGCCACAAGGTAACCTTGGCTCTTGAACAGAGCTAATAAAACGCAGCAAACATTCTGAACAGCAATATAAACAAAGATAAGAAACTGTTAAGACAAACAGAACCATTTTAGCAATGTATGTTAGTCGCAAAATTCATTTAAACAGTACAGTAATGCAGCACACAAAAATTTCTAAGAGGTAAATAATAAACAATAATGCTGACACAATGACAGAATAGCCCTGCAGAGCCAGCGGCTACGTAAGTATAAGCAACTTGTTTTTGCTGGTTGAGTGAACTTGTTGCCAAAGCAGAGATACATTGCTTGTTAGATTATTCGAACCCTCTGCATTGTCAGTATTTCACGTACAGATGTCAGCATGGTGTGTATGACTGAAGCCTATTGATTTGGTGAAGGCACTACAATATTCGATGAGTTGGCAATGTTCCAAAACCAAAATCAAAAGTATTGCTTTTTTACTAAAATTGAATGAAGCCAAAAACTAATTGCATACACACTTAGACCCTATATTTTCGCCCTTTTCATGCTAATAATAAACGTGTCTGACTGCAGAATAACAAAATATTTGTTTACGTGAACATTAGAATTGCCGAAATTTATACAAAACAACACATTACTATGTTTTCTTTCTTTGATTGATTGATTGATTGATTGATTGATATGTGGGGTTTAACGTCCCAAAACCACCATATGATTATGAGAGACGCCGTAGTGGAGGGCTCCGAAAATTTTGACCACCTGGGGTTCTTTAACGTGCACCCAAATCTGAGCACACGGGCCTACAACATTTCCGCCTCCATTGAAATGCAGCCGCCGCAGCCGGGATTCGAACCCGCGACCTGCGGGTCAGCAGCCGAGTGCCTTAGCCACTAGACCACCGCGGCGGGGCTTTCTTTGAATGTACTACTGAATGCCTTGGTTTGTTCATTTGACTTATTCGTAGAACGTACATTGCAATTCGAGCCCGAACGGGAAAACTACAAGTATAAATAAATGAAAAGCAATAAAAGGACCAAGTACATCATGCTGCCAAGCTTTTAAGCTGACACATAGCTTAGAAAGAAAGCTGCACATTGGCTTTGAGGCTCTTTTCACCTCTGAAGCTGCAAGTACTCAGTCAGTAGTGGTGGCTGCACATCGAAATAACTTGAGACTAGGCTGCCATAAGGGCAAGCGTGCCAGTTGCTCAAAAAACCGCCACTTTACACAGCTGAGCAGCCTGCTGCCTAAGCGGCGTCTGTTTTTTTTAATCTAAGAAGGCAAACATTGATGCAACTTTTCCGAAACCTCATTCAACAGCTTGCCGTACTGAGCTCATCGATGAATTGAAGGCCTGCCGAGCAGCCGTCATGTTGGCTCCTCCATATGGCTTCGTGAGCGAAGGCAGCAAAGGTACGCAGGATCTCCATAAATATTGTAATTCTTTGATTTTCCCTTCATTGGTTTTTCAAGCTTTACATAGGCAGAACTGCCTTGCAGTATGTCTGAAAAAAGTTCTTATTGACAACTACAGCTTATTTAAATGGAACAGCATGTAGTGCACATGTAACACAATTATAACACCTATGCTGTATTCAGTATGTAGTACTGTCCTTGTACCTTCTTTGCAGAGTACCTGTACGCAACAAGCAGTGTCACTAACAAACAGTTGTTGCCTTAAATGTGAAGATTGTTTAGAATAGATATGAAAAATAGGAATGGTAGCAACAATTACCACATGAAATATAAGTGACAGAATTAAGGAAGCCTCCACCATGATTTCCGCAACCAATAATTCTTTAAATTGTGCCTAATTTAACTACACAAGCACATTCGCTCTCGCGTTTTTCTTCTGTTTTCGCTCTCGCGTTTTTCTTCTGTGTTCCTTCTAGTGCAGCGTAAGTCTGTTATTGACAGCAGATCATCTGGCTCCTCGTGGAACACTACAATACAAATTTCATGGAATAAAGGAAGCACAAACATCGATGCTTATGTTGATTCATACCGTTGTCATAGTTAAATAGTTAAAAGATTGTGGCCTTCTACTGTCACACAGATAAGAAACAGATGTACAACGGGTCAGCTGAAACTTCTGCGTAGAAGCAACATAATATGGAAGTAGAAAGCATGTCACAGATCTGAAAGCACAGCAAGACATAGGTGCCTTTCAGCGCAAGAAGTCGCCACCGGAAATACGACGAGAGTGCGCCTGTATTTGAGAACGTTGTTGTCAGCTTGTGTTTGATGAATATTTAAAAATCATTGCCACAAGCGCTTGGATTCTGTGAACGACCAAGCTTTAGTGCACGGGGGTAGATTATTCGCGACACCCTGTTTGTCGCGAAAAATAAAGCGCTGTAATCATAGCTAGAAAGCAAACTTCTGGGTACTAAAGATTAAGTTATGGGTGCTAAAAATAGACAGGTAGGACTTAGCATCCGGAAAAAGTTTACCACCGAAAGATGTCTGTGCGAGCATTGAAAGGTTTAATGGTTTACCCAGCATTTGCATTGCGTTTTTTGTGCAAATATTAATGCGAACCAGCATAAAACCACAACCACACCTGGTGTGATGAAGAAATGGCTATAAGTGCAGATACTACAAATAGAAAACGATCTGAGCAACTTCACATGTCCGAATGAACGTCATGGATGTTTGTTTATTTATATAGATAGTATGTATGTGATTTATATATTTATTTACAGCAGCTATTCTCAGACTGGTGTTTGCAAAGCAATTTTTTGGGTGTCCATGAAGTCCACCTGAGAACAAAAAAGCTCTTTTTTGCAGCACGCTATGTCTCTTGACAGCAGCTATTCTGAATTTTGGTATGCTTCACTGCTTAAATTTTCGCATGCAGCAAAGCTGCTTCTTCTTTCTGTTTTCTTGTGAGGTGGCTGTCACGCATTTGTTGCAGTTTTCTACGATATATGCCTGTATTATTCGAAACTATTTGTTGAAGACAAAAGCGCATGACATGCATTCGTTCAGAAACATGGCACCCTTCGCATGTTTCAGATGCCAGTCTTTTGTGCTTCTTATAGCTGTTGCAGCCAAACAAAGCGCAGCAGTAGCTTGTCGACCAGTTTTTGTCAACTATTTCACTCTTGGCAGCACAATTGCTGTAGCATGTCGAAAAATTACAAGACATCGGCCTCTCATGCACCGCGCCATACAAAACGTGGAAATATGCACGCGGCAGTGGCAGAGCGGACAGATACATGGGGCAGAAAGTTACCGCCTGGCAAAGATCGGTGAAGCTCCTATTCCACACGAATTCCATCTGAATATATTACCAATAAGTTGCGCAGTATGCAGTACGCGTTCCACCTGTTTGTAGCGCTATGTTTCCTCTTCAAATATGCAAGCCCAGGAAGAGTATGCTCGCCGGCACATGGAGTAAAAAACTGCAACAAACATGTGCTATCATATCATAAAATAGAGGAAAAAGAAGGCAGCTTTGTCGCATCACAAAGACGCAGGTGGGGGAAGCGTACCAATATTTAAAAATAGCTATTTTTGGCAGGCATAGTGTGCCTGCTAAAAAATGCATTTTTTTCTATGTTTAACATAGTGGTGGACCACTGGAAATGGATTTACCAAACCCTTGTTCAAAAACCTCTGCTATAAACAAGTAGATAAATAAAATAATTACTAACTATGTATCTAACTAAGTAAGTAAACTATTACTTTCATTCTAACGTGTGAAGTGTTCAAATTGCACTTGCCTATTGAAAAGACATACGCTAAAGACTTACTAAACGTACGTATTTTGATGAGATTCAACGAAATTTAAGGACTTGCATCTCAGACATGTTTTTCGAGCCTCTCAAACACTGCTAAGAACACTGTGTCTAATGTACTTTGTGCATTGGCACTAACATGAATCATAGCACCTTCCAGAATTAGGGCCATCAAGTTGGCAAACGATTTCACTAGGGCACATAATTTACTGATATTTAACTACGTGCATGCGCCTAAGGCCTGAAAAGTAGGTCTTCTGCTTGCGCTTGCGCCTGCATATAGGTCTTACTGTTCCATTTATGAACGCCCAAATGTTGTCTAGAGCAGCCCCCCGTTCACTTACTGCCTGAAATGAGAAGTGCACTTTACTGTCAACACAAAGCTTATATTTAAAATACCAGGACACACAACATGTTACACAGGCCAAGGGTATAAAGAGGGCCTAAATGCCCAATTGCTTGTAAACACTAATGCACTTTACCAAGTGAAAGGTACATATTTTTCCAATACTTCATTTATTACACCGTAAAGGCCTGGGAGTACTTCATAAGTAAGACCAGTGTGACTGAGACATGTGTCTCGTTAATAATGTAGGTCCATAATTGTTGTTATTTTAGACCATGATTTTTTTGTACCCATACAATTGTATAAGTATGTGAATATAGAATGTTTGTTGACTCTTTCCAAGCCACTCCTGTAAAAATTCCTGACGGGATTGACAGTATTGTTAAATAAAATAAATAAATAAAGAAGGTATACAAAGAAACAAACTTAGTACAACAAAAAGTTGCAGGTAAAAAAATTTGGAAAATAAATATAGCAGTAAAAAAATTGCATGAAGTATTACAAAGGCAGCTCGCCAATTAATTACTGAGGGTGTGTATTATTGTAGTGGATGACAGGTCAATTGTTTGCAAAGTTCTTTTGTGAGTATGAATCTATGCTGCTGGAAATGTTACTCCACAAATTATTGCGTGCGGGCAGAAAAAGGTATTGCCAGAGTTCAACCACTTATGCGCGATGATATACGTATGAGTAGGATGAATAGCGATGGCACGAGTAGTACATGCGTTGTGTGTAGCTGATAGAGGAAGGAGTAAAGCAGGCAACAAAAATACACAATTATGGTAAGCGGAGCGTCCATTGTAAAGCGGTTATGGCAATGTGCAGAGAACACTAATAGAAAATAAGTTATGCAGCACAGTTTTTAACTGCTCTTATTTCAGTTGCAAGATATATTGTGATGAAAGGCAATTCTTGCCCAATTTTTAGTCACACAAGCGTCAGGCATGTCAGCGTCTTGACCTCAGTGTAATTAAGATTTGAACACGAGGGACCGAAATGTACAGGTGTCAATTTTTATGAAAGGGAACACGGGAACGCGTGTTCTGCGCGCTCCGGCGGTTGCTGGCAGCGCGTTCAAGCGGAAGCGAGAGCAACCAGTCTAATTGCGCATCATCTCGTGGCGATAAAAACAACCATTCGTTGCTGATATGGAATTAGCGCCAAGATTTAGACCCCCTCCCCCCTTCAAAGGCAATTACGTGAGAGCCGGTAATTGGCTTGAAGGAGAGAGGTTGCAGTCTTGCCGTTCTATATCAGCAACAATTGGTTGTTTTTCTCGCCGCGTTATGATGTGAAAAGAGACTGGTTGCTCTCGCTTCCGCTTGAACGCGCTGCCAGCAGCCGCCGGAGCGCGCAGAACACGCGTTCCCGTGTTCCCTTCCATACAAATCAACGCTGTACGTGATGCTTCAGCAAAATTGTTCGAATACGCAATACCCACGATAGGTGTGGCTATAAGTGCATTAGTGGGTATTGTATATTGCTTGTTGAATAGATTATGAATACATATTATTGCTAGGGCAGGCTGAATTTCAGGCTTGCCATGAATTGCCTTTTCTGATATGCAGAAACGAATGTAAAGACAGTTAGTGCAAAGACAAGTGCCTATATATGTGTGTGAGTTGTATCTGTGTCACAACATACATGCAGGCTTGTATGGTCAGTCAACTTCTTCCTTTCACTTTCGGATTTCCGCAGCAGACTAAAGGTTGTGGAACAAAAAATAATATGTGCTCTTGTACGCATCACACTCACGCTTAGCACTTGTTTTACAGCTATAATGAAGGAATGATGACAACAAAAGGGAACAGCAAGCAGCATCGCAGAGTAAGGCACCACGAGGTCGGCGCTCGAGCTCCTCCATCTTCCTCGTCCTGTCGCTATCTCCAATCTCCCACCTGCCCGTTTGGTTCGACCAGTAAACCTCTTTACATTTGGTGGATCGTGCTGGGTAACCACATCGCCTACAACCTGGAACTCTGGTCTCGCACCCTGCCGTCGACCATGCAAGTTGACGCTGCCCAACAAACAATACCTCTCGCGGCCGCTACTTGCCCCGGCCCGGTTCAACAGCGAGACCCCCCGATCTTTGCCGGCACCGACGACCAGGACGTCGAGGACTGGCTGTCGTCATACGAGAAAGTCAGTGGACCCAACAGGTGGGATGACGCTGCTAAGTTAGGCACTGTCAATTTTTATCTCACCGACGTGGCCAAGCTGTGGTATACGAACCACGAAACTGAGTTCGCGAATTGGTCCGCCTTCAAGGAGGCAATACGTGCCGTTTTTGGTCGTCCTGCCTTACGGAAGCTACGCGCCGAACAACGTCTGCACACACGGGCACAGGAGCCAGGTGACCAGGTGAAACTTTCACATCATATATAGAAGATGTGATTGATCTCTGCCGTCGCGTCAATGCTTCCATAAGCGAGAGTGCGAAGATACAGCACGTTATGAAAGGCGTCGACGATGACGTTTTCCAGATGCTTCTCGCGAAGTCTCCAAGCACTGTGGCAGAATTAGTGACTTTGTGCCAAAGCTATGATGAATTGCGGAGGCAACGAGCTCAGACGCGACGCTCATTCCAGACAATCCAACCAGTGGCCGCACTGGACGCTATGACTCACCCGACAAACCTTCTCGCACAAATGAAAGACTTCGTGCGAGAGGAAGTGGCTCGGCAGCTTTCTCTGCTGCCTTTTGCTCAGCGCCAGGAGCTCTCGCACCAACAGCCACTGCGACACCCAACACCATTGGCTCCCATGCTCCGACATGTGGTCCAGGAGCAGATTTCCGAGGCTAGGCCGGTGCCCTTGCAGCAGCTCCCCGTCACCGCGCCTCTTACTTACACTGAGGCACTAAAGCGGCAGCAGCGACACCACCCCCCGTCGTTCCAGGGACTGCCGTATACCTCAGCCCCGACTCAGCCGTCCACCGCCTGGGTTCCTCCCATTGCCACCACAGCCTCGACTCACCCGTCTGCCGCATGGACTGGTCTCCTCGTCGCCAATACTTGGAGAACGCGCGATAACCGCCCCATCTGTTTTGCGTGCGGCGGCCCTGGCCATATCGCCCGTTACTGCCGTCGTCGCGTGCCGGGATACACAGACGCCTGGACACAGAACAGCTTCATGGACCTTTCTTCATCCCGTCTGAAAAATTCTGACCCTCAGTCAAGCTCGTCTTCACGGGAATGTCCGCGTACTATGTTTGGTCTCTCACCTTCACCCCGTCGTCACTCCCTGTCACCCATGCGTCGTCGGCCAGCTCCTGAACACGAGGGAAACTAACCGCCGCAGTTCAGGAGGCAAGAACTGCGCTGTCGAAATGCTCAAGTCCTCGGACATTGCCGTCGAATATTGTCGAAGTTTTTGTAGGAGGTACTCGAGCATATGCTCTAGTGGATACTGGTGCTGCCGTTTCCGTGATAGACGCTAAACTTTGCCGCAAGCTCCAAAAAGTGACGACGCCTCTTAATATGATGTCCTTGCAAACAGCGAATGGGGACCCGGTTCAGCCTGTAGCCGCCTGTACTGTCCGACTGATGATCGCGAAGGACCACTACACTGTTGAGTTTATTGTCCTGTCCTCGTGCTCACACGACATCATACTTAGATGGGATTTTTTATCGCGTAACCATGCCGTTATTGATTGTGCAAGATCGGAGCTTGAACTTTTCCCGTTTTACGATCAACCAACCAGCCGCATTCAGCCCGCCGAACACAAACTCGTCGTCAAAGAAGGCACTGAAATTCCTCCGACAGCAGCTGTGTTGCTCCCCGTGTTCTGTGACGGCATTAGGAACGAAGCTGCAATCTTTGAGCCATCAAGCCTCTTCCGTAGTCGAAGATCACTTCTTCTGCCGTATTCAACCCTCTCTATTTCTGAAGGAAACAGTGCTCTTTGCCTCATCAATCCCCTTCCGTATCCCGTTGAACTGTTTCAAGGTGAATCTCTTGGACACGTGCATGCCATTGATAAAGAACAAATTTTTACCATGCCGCCAGATTGTTCCGGTGACTACGACGCCATCAGTGTCCTCAACTTTTCCAATATACCACCTTGCGAGCTTTTCGATCAATCGATTGCCGAAGGACTATCGCCATCTGAACGCTCTGAGCTCTTTCAGCTGCTCTACCAGTTTCGTGAATCATTTGACGTTGCTCAACCTACCCTTGGCCGAACTCCCAGTTTTTTCCACCGCATCGACACACGTTCCAACGCGCCAGTACGACAGCGACCATACCGTGTTTCCGCCACGGAACGTCAGGTTATCACCGAACACGTTGACGATATGCTCAAGCGCGACGTTATCCGACCTTCCCAAAGTCCATGGGCATCACCTGTCGTTTTTGTTAAGAAGAAGGATGGTACAATTCGCTTCTGCGTTGATTACAGGCGCTTAAATAAGATCACTCGCAAAGACGTATACCCTTTGCCCAGGATTGATGACGCCCTTGATTGCTTACAAGGTGCCGAGTTTTTTTCGTCGTTAGATTTGCGTTCGGGTTATTGGCAGGTGCCTTTAGCAGATGGTGATCATCTAAAAACAGCATTCGTGACACCGGACGGCCTATATGAGTTCAAGGTCATGCCCTTCGGCCTCTGCAATGCGCCGGCCACATTCGAGCGCTTGATGGACTCGGTTCTGCGGGGTTTGAAATGGAACATATGCCTCTACTACCTCGACGATATCGCCGTCTTTGCACCCGATTTCGCAACACACCTTGTACGCCTGAAACATGTCCTCACGTGTCTGAAGAATGCGCAGCTCCAACTGAATCTCAAGAAATGCCACTTCGCTGCTCGGACGCTCACCATTCTCGGTCACGTCGTATCAAAGGATGGTGTTCTTCCCGACCCGGCTAAACTACGCGCTGTTGCTGAATTCCCCAAACCAACGACTGTAAAATAGTTACGCAGCTTCGTAAGATTGTGCTCCTACTTTCGTCGGTTTGTGCGCAACTTTGCCTCCATAATTGCCCCTTTGACCCAACTTTTAAGGAGTGCCAACGACATCTCATCATGGTCTTCCGAATGTGATCATGCATTTACCACTCTTCGCCGTCTCCTGACATCACCGCCTATATTGCCCCACTATGATCCCACGGCTGCAACTGAAATCCATACAGACGCCAGCGGTGTCGGTCTCGGTGCAGTTCTCGCTCAACGCAAGCCTGGATCCCCTGAGTATGTCGTCGCCTACGCCAGCAGAACGCTCAACAAGGCTGAGGTAAACTACATTGTTACCGAAAAAGAGTGCTTAGCCATACTTTGGGCAATTGTGAAATTTCGCCCATTCTTATATGGCCACACCTTTGCTGTAGTTACAGACCATCATGCCTTATGTTGGTTGTCGTCGCTGAAGGATCCATCAGGTCGCCTTGCTCGTTGGGCTCTGCGACTTCAAGAGTATGACATCCGCGTCGTGTACCGTTCCGGCCGCCAACGTGCCGATGCTGATGCGCTCTCGCGATCACCACTGTCGACTGAGGTTGCCTCTATATCTTCTATGGAACACGCGCTGTCCGTTCTTGACATCGACACAATGACCTCTGCACAGCGTGACGATCCATGGATAACTTCGCTTCTGGACGTCTTATCTGGGGTACCGACACTTTACATCACTCGAGCAATGCGACGCCAGGCTTCGCACTTCACCATTCGAGGTGGCCTCTTGCACCGGCACAATTACTCACCAGACGGCAGGAAGTGGCTGCTTGTTATTCCCCGAAAGCTACGCTCTACAATCTGTGCATCATTTCACTCCGACCCGAAATGCGCTCACGCCGGTGTCTTCAAGACCTACGAGCGTTTAAAGAAGCGGTACTACTGGCGTGGGATGTTTACTTTTGTTCGACAGTTTATTCGCGGCTGCCACGAGTGTCAGCGACGAAAACAGCCACCGAATGCAGGAGCAGCTCCACTACAGCCGCTTGCGTGCCCTGACCGCCCATTCGATCGCGTCGAAATCGACCTTTATGGACCACTGCCATTGACCACAGCAGGTAATCGGTGGGCTATCGTTGCTGTAGATCACCTGACACGGTACGCCGAAACCGCTGCTCTTCCTACGGCGACCGCTCAGGACGTCGCATCTTTCATCCTCCATCGGTTTGTGTTGCGTCACGGCCCTCCTCGCGAGCTCCTCAGTGACTGGGGCCGTGTATTTCTATCCGACGTAATCCAAGCACTTCTCTGTCAGTGCCATATTGTACACCGGATGAGTGCTGCTTACCACCCTCAGACGAATGGCCTAACTGAGCGGTTTAATCGGACCCTGGGTGACATGCTCGCGACGCATGTGGCATCTGACCAAACGAACTGGGACCTGGTTCTTCCGTTTGCGACCTACGCGTACAACACCGCGACCCAAGTCACCACCGGCTTTTCTCCATTCTACCTTCTATACGGACGTCAACCATCGCACACAATTGACACTTTGCTGCCATACGCACCAGATGTATCTGAGTGCACGACCGTGTCTGAAGCCTTCCGTCACGCAGAAGAATGCCGCCAACTAGCGAAGCAGTTTACTACGGCTGACCAGCAACGCCAGAAAAAGGCCCGCGATGACGACCGCCCTCCTGCCGCCAAGTTCGCCCCTGGAACCCTTGTATGGCTGTATGTACCACCCTGTGCACCTGGTTTGTCTACCAAGCTACTTTCAAATTACCATGGCCCATACCGCGTGGTAGAGCGCACTTCGCCCGTCAATTACGCCATTGAACCGCTTACGCCACCCGGTGACCATCGTCGGCGTGGACACGACATTGTTCACGTGGACCGCTTGAAGCTGTACTTCGACCCGCTCGTTCCTACTTGATAGATCGCCAGGATGGCTTGCTCTTTCTCGACGGGGGCAAATGTAATGAAGGAATGATGACAACAAAAGGGAACAGCAAGCAGCATCGCAGATTGATTGATTGATTGATATGTGGGGTTTAACGTCCCAAAACCACTCTATGATTATGAGAGACGCCGTAGTGGAGGGCTCCGGAAATTTCGACCACCTGGGGTTCTTTAACGTGCACCCAAAACAGCATCGCAGAGTAAGGCACCACGAGATCGGCGCTCGAGCTCCTCCATCTTCCTCGTCCTGTCGCTATCTCCAATCTCCCACCTGCCCGTTTGGTTCGACCAATAAACCTCTTTACACAGCGAACAATGCAAGTCATGAACACCTCCAATGCTCGTCTCGCTGTCTTGTTGGTTACAACATATAGTATAAATATGCGCTCCGACCCGTGAAACAGAGCAATGATTTGCGATTTTTTATTCATAAGCACATTTTTACTAATTTGCAAATATCACGCATTTTATAGTTAAAAGTTCATCGTTTCTTCTTAAAATGTTACGTTTGGCTGAGCAGCGAAGACAGAATGTTTCTTTATGAAGTTTGCCTAGCCGCAAACCTTTTCGACCTAGAACTATCGAAATAAACATGTACCTGCAAAGCCAAGTTATATGCCACATATACGTGAAAGGTCCTGACGTCACGTAGATACGCTATTGCGATTTGTGGGACATTATGAAAATTCTGTCTGCGTGCGTTGGTGACTGCTCTGGGCGGAGCTTACGTTTATTCTTAGGCTGTAGCCGACTATAAATACCACCAATTAACGGAACTGTACGCAAAGCACCACACGTACCCCGCAGCTTAAACATGCCATGCCAATTAGTCAAAGCAAAGCTGTTCGGTATTTTTTAAGGGCAGCAAAAATACAGTGATTTACTGCTGAGGAATCATCTAGAGCTACTTCCGACAGCGACTCGTGGTTGTTTAGATCTCTTAGAAGACGCCCAAAGCGGCGAACGATGTGTGTCGTGAGTTGGGCCGTTACGCTTGACATCACCGAAAATTGCACTCCAAACATGGATTCTAGGTCAAACCACCTGTTCGGGTAAGCCAGCCTTTGCAATGTCATGCACATAGCTTGAGCGCCAGCGACTCGTACGCCTTGGACACTTGTAACAACTTCAGGCATACCCAACAAGCCGCACAAGCTGTCGAAATTGTTCTTTTCAAAGCGAAACAGTAGTCTGAAGGCCCCAGGTTCCACTGCACTGATGTTGAGCAGTCCCGTGCTTGAACGATACCTGATCATGTTCAGTTCGCTTCTCCTTTTCATGAACAGCGAGGTTTTCACTGCTGAAAAAAAATCATGCTCGTCGAAGAAACACCCGAGTCTTCCCATTGAGCGGCTGAGGCAGAAATCTTCTATATCGGACCACGGAATCACTGACAAGTACCGCCAGTCCTGGGAAATTCCCCGTGGCATTGTCGCTGCTGCGCTGTTTTTGTTTCTCTTTAACGTCCCGTGCTCCAGTCGCAGAACAATGAGTGGCAGCCAGTGGCAA
This sequence comes from Rhipicephalus annulatus, assembly GCA_013436015.1. Taxonomy (NCBI): domain Eukaryota; kingdom Metazoa; phylum Arthropoda; class Arachnida; order Ixodida; family Ixodidae; genus Rhipicephalus; species Rhipicephalus annulatus. The sequence continues at coordinate 263,479 of WOVY01002444.1, read as the reverse complement.
AAAGACGCACAACGACTTAGCTGCGGCTAAGGTCACTATGACTGACCGCAGCAAGACTGCTTCATGTTATCAATACAAGATAACGCTGAGAAACACTGCTTACCGATTGCACTTCTGCGATAGGTAGTATGCGTTACCGGAACACGAACGCTATCCCGCTACACTATAATTCGCTTTTGGTAACACACGGTACCGGTACGGTAATGTTATTCCCGTAACGACAGCTATCACGGTAACGGTTCACTATGACTTTATACTACCTTCGCGTCAGTATCTTCGAATGATCGCCTCTGCCCTCTGGCTCAGAGCTGAACAGATCCGGCATCGTTCACACTCAGAGTCAGAGGACAAACGATCGAGCCAAACATCAAACTCGTTGCGCGAGGGTAACCAGAACCGGAGGAACCATGCGCCTTCAGCGGAAATTAGCTTTCTAGTAAAAGCCCTGTCGAAGCTCACCCGACGAATCCCACGCTCTGAAACAAAATGGTCGACGTGCGGATGAAACGAGCCGTCATCAAGAGAACGCTCAGATGGGAGAATTTCTGTCACGGGCATGGTTACGTCATCCTTTCCTTCATACCTTTCGCCGCCATATCTTTCGCTGCAGGTCTCCGACATGGTTAAAAAGGGGGATAGAATGAGCTCAGCGCTTGAACAGACTAATTTTGACATGGAAGCACTCGCTTTGATTCGTTGAATAGGCTCGGATTCAAGTCCCAGAATGTTTTTTTTTTTGCAAAGTACGGTCTATCTTATAACCGTGCTGCCGCGCATCGCAACACTTATCCCACATCTCACCTCTCAGGCTGCTGGTTGAGAAAGCTTATCAACTTCAGTCGTGATATCAGCGTGACATCACATTTTCGTTAGGAAAGTGGCACGAGCCGAGTTGTAATTCCAGCGCATGCACGGTGCTCGTTCGGGAGAATATATATGAGGGTTGAACGCTTGGGAGAGTGCGGTTGGGCCCTCATGAGAGAAAATAGAGGAGGGTGTCGCTACTTTCTCCATATTAGAGACTTCAGCTCGCAGTAGTTCAGAGCGCTTGAGGAGAAAAGAGAGCAATTAGAAAGAACCAGCCAAACACGAGGAGCGCGCTGCCTTTCAACCAGCCGAACAGAATAAGGCTGCTGATAGGGCTCCTGAAAACCGCGAAAAAAACAGTCGAAAATGGTCTTATTGTGGCGAAATATACATTGGCCATTTTCTTGACATTTTGGCTTGGAATTGAGCCATTGTTCAGCAGCCAGCACAGCTACCAGCACACCTGCCACGCCACCTGGTTATGACATCATAGGGGGAGTCGGCGTTGCATCGTACATAAAGAAGGTGTGGCTCAGTGAGAATCGTCTGCACATATGGAAAGTGAGTGTAACAGAGTGAGAGAAGCCAGGGTTTCGTCATCAGAAGAGGAGGCAGCGAGCCTCGGAGACGGAGTAAGAACGCCTAATAAAAAAATAAGCTTGTTATTTGAGCAATTTGTGATTCGTCCTAATGTAAGTAAATTTTGCACAATTTCTAAATCCCGCGAAGCCTCACACATTCACGGACTCTTTCACACGTGAAACAGACAACACACACTGTGCTTACTACCGGTGGTTTAATGCGTCCAACTGAACAGCTTAATATCTTAATATATACAGGAGAATGCGCAAAAGAAATGATCAGCAATAGTGCGCATATGCTAATTATTCAACAAACGATACAATAACCACCACCACCCAACAAAGTACGAAATAAAAAATGAAAAGATAAACCAGCCAGACGCACTGAATCCTTGCCTCTAGAAAAGATATTTCCTTTTGATATTGCTACGTAGCTGACATATCAGTGGTCAGAAGACGATGGTTGTTCAACCTGTGACATGGTTGGACCTATGATGATGCGGCCGTTGCGGAGCTTCGTGATGAAGACGGGGAAGTATCCAGCACCTCCAACACAAAGGTGTTACGTGAAAATGACACGAGGCATGTCTATTTAAAATTTATATTCAAACTGATGCGTCGACTAAGATGGAAGACAGCACGCACAACTGACAGACCACTTCCTCGTTGTCGTCTTCTGACCACTGATATGTCAGATACGTAGCAATATAAACCAAGGACGGCTCGCTAACACACCTATCCTTATTTTTTGCTATAAAGTAGGCTTCCAACGGCAGACGTGCAGATCATTTCATGCTTCTTCCGAGTACCCGCGTATCTGTAAACTGTGGTTTACACCCGCATGCAACAGCATGTGCCACAAGATTGCGCGTGCTTATGCGCGTTTTTTTTTTCAACTTGGTGCGCATGCTACCGAGCTGGTCATTTAGGCATCTCTCGGTTTGCCTGATGTACAATACTCACAGATTGAAACAGGACACTCGTAGCACGTAGCCGCCGGTGCATGTGCCGCTGCTAGTGGGCGTTCGCAAAACCAGGATGTTGCATTTTGGTCTAGAATGAGGGAGAGAACACCTACAAAGCAGGATTACTCCTTCCGGTCGCTAAATAGTTGGCATTTACTTCAAAGTGCACACTGCCAGCGTGACGCTGCAAGGCTCACGTGCTTTTGCAAGCGCGCCGCCCGAATTCAGGGGACGGCGCGCACTATTTAAGCAGACGATGCTCTCGATGTGCACCCGTCGACGATGAGGTACGTAGGCTGCGTAAGTAAGACAAGGAATACAGCTAAGATATGGCGCTGACATGCGCTCGTTGACGTAATAAGCAGCTGCACAAAAGCAGTTTGTCAAGCCTTTTGTCGCGACAAAAAGGAAAAGCAGCAGTACGGGCCTATTTCCGTGCAGCATCAAAAAAAATCACCAAGTACTTTGTTGTTTTGCCCAGAGCAGCCAATACTGCAGCTATTCTGCGTGGCAATTTTTCGTAAAGCTACCAGCCACGAAATAACAAGCAAGCTTCTGTCATATTTATTCAACAATAGCCCACAATTTGTCCTAGTGACGCTAATACATGGTATTATTTCCACGTTGCATGAAGGCAAGCCTGTCACTCGTTTTCTTTCTTGTCGAGGTAGAAAGCACGAAATTTTTTACGTTTATATGCATAAGTTTATCAGGTATACGAACGCACGCAAAACGCACTGTCCTAACTAAATCTTCTGTCTTACTTCCACAGTATGCGTACCGCATCGCCTAAGCGGGCAGACCGAGAGGGTCTTCTGCTGGCGCTGCAGTAAAAGTGGTGCGGCGCGGCGAGCTAGTGCGGTTGACATGCGAATGTGCGTGAGCCTTGCAGCGCCATGCTGGCAGTGTACACATGGTGACAGTACAGGCCGACACTGTAGCCACCGAAACAAGTAATCCTGCTCTGAAGCTGTTCTACCCCTGGCTCCATACCAAAATGCAACACATTGGTTCCACATGCACCCACGAGTGGCAGCACATGTACCGTTGAACCCACATTCCGAGTCTCCTGTTTCAATCAGTGAGTACTCTACACTGCAGTTGTGGATGGACAAAGGTTTGGTAGTGCTGTTGCTGAGTGGTATATGAAGATGTCACACGGTCGTGATGCGGACGAAGGAAGCAGACTGGATGGTCAGATAACAGTGTTTATTGGGTCGAAATTGTGGCCACGTAAAAATAAAGTCAGATTACAGGGCACCGAAACTGATATCTGTGAATAGAGCGTCAGCCGGATCCAGAAACGCAGAAGAATACAACTGCCATAATATTCTGAGACGTCCAGAACGTGTGAGCGACTTCTTCAATAGCGGTATTTTTTGTTAGGTGTCACAGACGTCGTTGTACACCTAATTTAGCAAAGTTAGGTGAATAAACATTTATATTGAAGTAATGATGCTATGTCACGCTGTAAAACTGGAATTTCGTCTTGCGAAAAACCCATCCCAGCTCTGAGATAATGAAAACGTGGCCTATTGTAATCATTTCCTATTTTTTCAGCGAGACTGAGGCTTTCATGCATAGCTGCAGTGTGTCGAAGTGGCAGCGTGTACTCGGCCTTTTAGGAGATGTAGAGCACGTGACAGCACACGTGGTCATCTGTTTGTTTTCAAATAACCACATATATGTGATGCCAGGCACGTAGGCGAGGAGAAGAGGGGCAGGAGAGCCCGGCCCCTTTCCCCGAAATTCGTTCAGCCGGCTGATAACCTCAGAGTATAGAGGCACAAGTCCAAGTAGCGGCACACGCACTTATACAAAAACTAACACTATTTAAGGAACCAAGATCAGCTACCAAGGAACCTTTATTCTGCAAGCACGGGAAGACTCGCCGAGAAAATCTGCTTTTGGCCTGTGATTCACCACAGCAGAAACCCCACTCACTCATATGTCTTAGGTGTCGACGTTTGTCTGTACACGAAAGAAGACACACTAGTGACTCACAAGTTTACGACCACATGATCTGTACGTATAGCAAAGACCGTCCACCATAGGTGACAGCCAAAGGCACTACACAGATAGCTTGGAAAAGTAAATTTAGGTACGGAATGCGACGCCTTTGATGACCCATTAAGACGTCCGACCCCACTCGCGCCATTGGAAATATACGACCCTTTCTCCGCTGCCTCTGTCCTCACGCAGGCGGCCGCGTGGAGAAAAGCGTAAGCAGGTTAATACATTTGTACACAGTTTGGACACCTACCTGCATGAGGAATGTTTGTGTGGCTCTCCAGTTACTCGTATATTGTGTGCCCACAGCAGCGCCATAGTTGGCGAACTTGCTCAATACTGTCAGAAATGTAAGCAGAGGACCACCGTTGTTAACTACGTCGTTGTATGTCATTGTTAACTACATTGTCGCGTTTTTATTTTCGCTAAAAAATAGCAACATTCTTCGTATGTGGGACGGCTGAAACATCTAAGGATGTTTAATCATTGCACTGGGGTAAAGTGATTAACACCTACAAATGTGAGCCAGCAACACCGTTTTACTTATTTACCGCAAGACCTTATGAGAAAAGAAAGCCACGGAAGTAATGAATCACCACCATGCGTTGGGACAGACGAGCCGCTCCGACATTGTGCGATTTAATGCGCTGCATATGGTTCTCAAGCTTTCATTCTTTCTTATCAGCGCTCTTTGGATGCACTAGATTATGTTGACACTGGTAAACGACGAAAGTTATCGCAGCCTAATCGTGTGTATGTTCGGTTCGACCGCCGTGCATGAGCACTTTGCTCTAGCTTTCTATATTGATTATTTACAGGAACAGCAATGCGGCAAATATTGACCAGAAAAAAAACAGCAGTGATTTAGACATCGCCTTTTTAATTAAAAGAAATCGGCTGTTCGCCACAAGCTCCATCTTATATCTGCGCCCTATTAATGTGGTCTCCACGCAGCTCCCATTATATTCGCCAGCTCGACGATTCACTCCGCCTAGACAGCAGCGCTGACGGTTCCTTCTCCTTCGCAATAGAAGGTGATGAGATGTATGCTCTGCAACTCTCTCCCAAACTTGTAAATGCTCCCACAGCGTCGCCTATTGGTGCTTTTCAATAACCCAACTGATTGCACTACAACATCAAATACGTCTTCTCTGGTCCACTGATCCACGCTATCCCTTGAGCACCAGACTTCACTAACTGACGCCTCACTGACTGACCCTCCGGGCCTCCGTCGCTGTGAGCATGGGCTTTCGCCGCAAAGCCAGGGAAGCCTCTGCATGATTCGTGCATGCGTAGCACAGTGAAAGCTCTGGTGAAAGGACCACATCCTGCTCAAAACTTGCCTGTGCCCTCAGATGGTGCCACTTTGCTTTTTCGAGTTTTCCCAATATTGCGAGGTTATGGGGCACGGAAGCGTCTTCGGGGTCTTGGGCTGGTTGACAACCAGGTGCGCTGGTGCTGGGGTGGTGACGTTAGGTGGTGTATGGTTCATGGTCCTCTGACGTTCAGGCAGCAAACTGTGCTGTGGCTCGAGTCCCTGGAGACCACGGTTGGAACGTACGTGCACAGGGGTAAGCTCGGCTGAGCTACTCGATGGGCTTGCTTCAGGGGTGCTCTCTGGGGACCGTATCATCTACCGTACCCCGCACCTCCACGAGAAATTGTCACAAAGGTACAGGGACGCACACACAAAAGCACGGCGTTTACTTTCGTGACCAAAGGCCAAAAGCACGAACACCAGAGCACGCGCCCACAGAAGCAGTTCGTTGGTGCCACTTATCTTTCTCGAGTTTTCCCAATATTGCGAGGTGTTGGGGCTGGGAAGTTTGGAGAATCCCACAGTAGCCTCCAGTTTGTAGGGACTTGCGGGCGTGGTATAACTCGCGGGCGTGGTACGCTTTCATCCGTACTACATGGACTATATCTGGACGTGGACGACTTCGGTTGAAACTGGAATTTGAGCTTTGAAGAACTACCTCGTAATTCACGTCACTGAGGCAGCGCACAACTTCGCAAGGCCCAAGGTAGCGTCGCAATAGCTTCTCCGAAAGCCCACAATTTCGAACAGGTGTCCACACCCATACACAGTCACTTGGTTGAAAGTGGACGTTCCTTCGGCCTTGGTTGTAACGGCAACTTAGAAGTGCGGCAGCTTGGGCTAGTTGGTATCGCATGACGATAGTTATAGCGCGAGAACAAAACGACGACAGAGACAAGAAGGTCTTTCATGTCCATGTTGTCTCTGTGTCGTCGTTTTGTTCTCGCGCTATAACCATCGTCTTGTAACGGCAAGCGTCGATATCTTGCTGCGTGCGAATGTGGTTCCGGGCAAGCTGGCGGGCTTCCTCGGCTTTCTCAATGAAGTCGTCAACGTTGTCATTCCCGCAGGTGTCCTGGTCTACGGGGAGCATAGCGTCTAACGGTGTTGTGACGCGACGGCCATAAACAAGCTCGATTGATGTTAAGTCTGTGGTCTCTTACACAGCGGTATTATAAGCACACGTGACGTACGGCAAAATTTCATCCCACGTTTTGTGCTCTACATCAACATACAGAGATAGCATGCCGGTCATTGTTTCGTTTAACCGCTCCGTCAAGCCGTTTGTTTGGGGATGATAAGCTGTCGTTTTCCGGTAGTTAGTGTGCGTCAGATTGGTAACCTGTCGCAGTACCTCTGCCATAAATGCTGCTCCGCGATCGGTTATGAGAACAGCAGGTGCACCATGACGCAAAACAATGTCGTGGACGAGAAATCTGGCGACTTCAATTGCAGTTCCACTAGGCACAGCTTTGGTTTCTGCATAGCGAGTCAGATAGTCAGTTGCGACAATTATCCACTCGTTTTCTGAGGATGACGTAGGGTATGGACCAAGAAGACCCATTCCCACTTGCTGAAGCGGTCCTAGAGGTGGATCCAAAGGTTGGAGGAATCCGGCGGGCTTTACGGGTACTACTTTACGCCTCTGACAGTCACGGCAGGTGCGGACATTGTGCTGAACGGAGGAATACAGCTGTGGCCAGTATTACTTTTGTCGGATGCGCGCTAATGTCCTAGTAAAGCCTTAGTGACCGCCAGAAGGATCGTCTTGACACGCCTGCAAAACTTCCTCACGCAGTGCCGTCGGAATGGCGAGGAGAAAAGTTTTTTGGCTGCTCTCAATCTTTCTCTTGTAGAGAACATTTTTCCGCGGGGAATACGGTGTTAATCCACGTGATAGCCGGCCTGATACAATAACGTCTTTTCCTTGAAGATGATAGATGACAGATAGTAGCTCAGCGTCCTCACGTTGAAGCTCAGCCATCCGGACCACACTGACGATGCCAGGAAACGGTAAATCTTGTTCAGTGTCAGATGACGTCGGAGAAGTAGGAGCACGAGACAGGCAGTCAGTATCTGTATGCTTATGTCCTGATCGGTAGACCACCGTTACGTCGTACTCTTGAAGGCGCAAGCTTCAGTGGGCGAGGCGACCTGATGGATCCCGTAGAATTGGCAAGCAAGCAGAGCGAATGGTGGTCACTGACCGCTCGAAATGGCCAGCCGTATAGGTAGGGTTGAAACTTGCTAATGGCCCAAACGACTGCTAGGCACTCTTTTTCGGTGGTAGAGTAGTTAGCCTCTGCTTTTGTGAGACTGCGGCTAGCGTAAGCTATCACACGCTCTGCGCCATTCTACCACTCAACAAGAATGGCTCCGATTCAAACATTGCTGGCGTCTGTGTGAATCTCAGTGTCAACAGTATTGTAACGGGTGCAAGAGAGGAAAAGTCAAAAACTAGTTTATTATGGGCGAACTTGTGCCCTGAAAATTATGTGCGAAAAGATGGAAGAGTCCGCTAGAGCGTTCCAAAAACAAAAACTGTTCCTCTGCCCACGCACCTCCTTCTTCTTCGCAGCTCCAACCCACACTGGCTCGTGCCTGTGAACAAGAGGCATGAGTCGTGCGGCCCCAAGCAAGAGTGCGCACAAGACAGTGGACGCTGATTCTTCATAATGTCGGATATCGTAAACAGTCTCTGTGGCAATATTGTCAAAATGTGCCAGCACTGGAGCTGCCTGCAGTCGATTGCGTAGCTCTACGAAGGCTTGTTGTTGTTCTTTTGTCCATAAAAAGGGTACGTTGGACCGGGTCAGTCTTGTAAGAGGTTCCGCAATTTCGAAAATTATTTGACAAAACGGCGGTAGTGGACACAGAGTCCGCGAAATCGCTGAACAGCCTCCTCGTGAGGGAAATCGGCAACAGCAGCCAACTTCTCCGGATCTGGTCGAACACCCCCCGGGCTCACCACGTGGCCGAGAAACTTGAGTTCCTGATTGCCAAAGTAGCACATTTTGGGCTTGGTAGTAAGGTTCGCTCTTCTTATTGCAGTGAGGATACTTTTTAGCCTTGAAAGATGTTCGTCAAACGTGCTTGAAACACAACGACATTATCGAATTATACAAGACACGTCTGCCACTTTAGTCCCGAGAGTACAGTGTTCATCATTCATTGAAATGTGGTGGGAGCGGAACAGACACCGAAAGACAGCACCTTGAATTTATAGAGCACGTCGGGAGTCACAAACGTGGTTTTTGCATGGTCGCCCTTGTCAACTTCAATTTGCCAGTACCCTGCCTTGAAATCTAATGATTTAAAAAACTGGGCATGGCGTAGACGGTCTAAGGCGTCATCAATCCGTGGCAAAGGGTAAACGTCGCGTTTTGTGACTTTTCTAAGCCGTCGGTAGTCGACGCAGAAGCGTAGTGTGTCATCTTTTTTCTTTACTAGGACAACAGGTGACGCCCACGGACTGGTCGAGGGTTGAATGATGTCATCATTCAGCATTTCTTGTACTTGACGCCTAATCACCTCTCTTTCCTTCGGGGACACACGGTACGGATGTTGGCGAAAAGGCTGTGCTGACTCCTCGGTAACAATGCTGTGTTTTGTAACGGTAGTACGTAGAACTTTAGATGCTGTGGAGAAGCAGTCCGAGGATTCCATCACAAGGTTCAGCAGCCGCTCTTTTCATGAATCTGGCAAGTCCACATTAACGTGAATGCGCCTGCCCAGGTCAGCAAAGATTTCGCATGCGGTGAAGTCGTATCCATTAACGCTGACATCGGAAAAGTCGGCGATTTCACTGAGGAAAGCGACAGTGGTGCCTATAGGGACGTGCTGAAACTCGTTGCTGAAGGTAGTCAGCAGGACTCGAGAGCGTTTATTCTCTAACCGAACAAGGCATCGGGCTATCCAGCTATTTCATTTGAGCAGCAGCGGATATTTGCCTCTGCAATATTTTCATAGTCATTGAATTCATCAAAAACGTCACAGGTTACCAAGCTCAACACGCTACTCTTCGGCGGTAACGTGAGGTCATTGTCAACAATTCTCAAGGCATTGATGCAATTGTCGCAAGGGTTGCGTGTTAAAGCGTGTGCCGTAGAAAACGTCACCTGCGACTCTTGCAAGTCAATCACGGCTCCGTTATCGTGCAGAAATTCCAGTCCGAAAATAAGATCCCTCAAGCAACAGGGCAGATTCACAAGTTCTCCTAGGTACGTAAATCCCTGAATACTGACTCGTGCTGTGCACCGTCCCACCAAAGTGAGAAGATGGCCTCCTGCAGTACGTATCTGCGACCCAGCCCACTGCGTAGAAACGTTCTTCAGCCGGCAGGCAAGACCCGCGATCATAACGTAAGTGTCCGCTCCAGTGTCGATTAGTGCCATTACTTCTTCGTCGTCCACGGTTACCGCAATGTTTGATGTCACCACTCCTAGTACCACGTTTGATTGCGTCTGTACATCTTTTTGCTGCTGTCGCTGTCGTCGCAGTGGATGATCTTCCGTAGAGTCAGCGTCAGCGGCCTCACCTCCGGAGGTCGCTGAACTCAGTGTTCCCGACTTGAAGGACTGGGTGAACAGCGTCTAGGAGCGCCGCGTGAATATGCTGGGTTCGGTGACCAGTAGCGAGCAGGCTACGACGAGTGGGGCTCGTGCGACCGATTTTCGATACTGCGACGATTTTAGATGAAGCTCTCTATTTCCAGTGGTCGCTCACCAGGTCGTGGACGAGGGGCATAGGCAAAAATCTACGGAGACCCACACGGCGGTATGGACATGTTCGGTAGACGTGTCCGGCTTCCCCGCAGCGGAAACAAAGGGGCCGGGGGACGGGTGTACTCCAGATGTCACTCTTCCTCGGTCGTGCTTCGGCGATCAACGGCGGGCTGCGAAGGCGTAAGTCTACCTCCATTTGTTGAGCGCGTCGCTCACTGGGGTAAAACACGCTGGCTGAACTGCATAATGGAGGACGTCGCACTGCTTCCACGTAGCTCATTTCGAGACATTGCCTATGTTGTGGCGCCTCAGACTGTAAGGGAGCGTGAAGGGCTTGCCGTAGCTCGGCCCGTACCATCTCCGCAATGGAGAGCTGCTCTACAGGTGAAGCAGCCACCTGCATCTTTTGTAGCTCCTTCTTAATGAGAGCTCTGATGAGCTCTCGCAACGCGCTGATGTTATTGCCGAGAGTGACCTCACTTGGATGTACACCCCGGTTATACTGCCTGACAAGCTGTTGAAGGGCCCTCTTCATTACAGTGGCTTTCTCCGGGAACGCCATAAGTGTCACAGGTGGGTTTCGAATCAGGCCTGCAAAAGTTTCTTCTTTAACACCACGCTATAGGTGGCGGACTTTCTTGGATTCAGTCTTAGAGGGCTCCGCACGCCCGAAAGCAGATTCATGTCCTCTATGTAAGTCGTCACCCTTTCGTTAAAGCCTTGAACTCTTGCCTCTATAGCATGCTCCGCTGTGTCTTTTCTGTCCTCTCGGGCAAAGACCCTGAGGAACTGCTGGTGAAACTCATCCCATGACGTAAGCGTTGCTTCATGGTTCTCAAACCACGTTTTCGCGGAGTCCTCACGAAAGCAGTACACATAGCGTAGTTTACGCTTCTGGGTCTAATCGTTGATGCCGGCGACCTGGTCGAAATGCTCGAGCCAGTCGTCGGCATCTTCAAAAGCAGCTCCGTGAAATGTCTTCTAGGTCTTGGGTGGGTTGACAACCAGGTGCGCTGGTGCTGGAGTGGGGACGTTAGGTAGTGTATGGTTCATGGTCTTCTGACGTTCAGGCAGCAAACCGTGCTGTGGCTTGAGTCCCTGGAGACGACGGTTGGAACGCACGTGCACAAGGGTAAGCTCGGCTGAGCTACTCGATGGGCTTGCTTCAGAGGTGCTCTCTGGGGACAGTATCATCTACCGTACCCCGCACCTCCACCAGAAAATGTCACAAATGCACAGGGACGCAGGTACAAAAACAGGGCGTTTACTTTCGTGACCAAAGGCCAAAAGACCGAACACCAGAGCACGCGCCCACAAAAGCACTTCGTTGGTGCCACTTTGCTTTCTAGAGTTTTCCCAATATTGCGAGGTGTTGGGGCTCGGAAGTTTGGAGAATCCCACCGAGGCCTCCAGTTTGTAGGTATTGGGACCCGCCGGTGTCAACAAACAGTTGGTCCTCATCACCAGGCCATTTCCTTTGTAGTGGGGAAATGGACTCTTGCAAAACAGAGGGAGGTTTATTTACATCTCATGAAGACATTCAAGAAGACGAAGAAGAGAAGCGGTAGAGAGCAAAGAGAGCTCTCAATTTTTATTTACCAGTCTCACATTTAGTATTTTATTTACACTGTATTGACTTGACCTTCGGAAAAATTTCATATTATGATTACACGCCAGCTATTAACAAATCTTTTTCTTTCTTTTCTTTCACTTTTTTACATTGTGCAAAAATAATATCATCCTGTTCAAACAAAGTACTCATATTTGCCTAGCCTGGATAATCCCAAATAATTAACTTACATTAACCGCCGGCTTCTTCGTCAATCCCCCTTAGTGGGTAAGAGCCGCAAGAAAGGATAAATTAAGCAAGCAAGCAAGCAATGTACAACAGTCTTCGGCTTCTATAGCGAGCCGTCAGACAATCCTGAGTCCTCCTCTTTGACCAGTCGGATGGCTCTGTGACCCATTCCCGAGGATGAGAGTTCGACAGGGTGAAGGGAGAGGGAAGAGTATCGTTGACGTCCAGGGGTGAAGGCGCTCATCCCAAACGACGAGCGATTGTTCGTCACGCTCCCCGAACCTTTGTTTGAGTGACGCATCAGCTGTTCAAGACATTCTACGGGACTTAAGCACAATAGACCTCTCCCTGTTTGTAAACAGTGTGACGTCACTGCGGGCACACCGCCCACCATACGCTTTCTCGGAGAATGTGCTGGTTGGCAAGAAAGTCTCACCGGGGGCATTTTTCTGCATAGCAGAGCGGCGTATCTGCATTCCTTCGATAGAAATTTCTATATTGCATGTATTTTAAAGTCAGGGGTTTAGAAAGAAGGGGGTCACTAAAAGGTCACTGTTCACGGTGAGAATTTACTCTTTATAGATGGATGGATTAAGAGATAGACGCGACTAGCACGCAGTGGGCTTCACCCATGTAGATGGCAACCATAAAAATTCTGATCTTTTTCAAAAGCGAACGTTTTGAATGTACACGGTAGCTGGAACTTTAAGAAATATTTGCATCGCATGATTGTAAACTTATTCAGTATCTATCGTGGCATGTGAAACGCTGTTTTAAACAAGGTACTGCATTGGCGGCACTATTGTTACGAGTGGCTGTGCACGACGTGACGGGTAAAATTTTAACTCATTGCGCAAAAGTGTAATCAGAGTTGAATAAAAAAAACGCTTCTTGCCGTGCGTTAGGTGGAGGTTAACATATCCTATATAGTGAAGATAAAGCGCGATTCTACCGCTGCGTTTCTCAGTAACCCAGTGAAAAATCATTTCATGTAAAACCCGACAACTTAATAATATATAATTCATCTGGCACAGTTACCTTGCTGCATTTGACATCTATAACGTGTGTTCCTTCTTAAAACTTGAAACACAAACTTCTAATGCGCATTGTCACTTCATAAGGATCAAGCCGTAAAAGTACAACGTAGATGAGCAACGAAAATTTCCGCTGTTTCCATTAACACGTATCCTGTATCCGATAATATGAGTTATAGCCATGGTAAAGCGTATATGCAGACTCGGCAACGCTACGACATGCTTATAGCTCATGCGTAGTCGTATATATCGCCCGGAGATCAGGCACTTTTATTTTTCCGCACGTTGCGCATACGATGACATGTATCCAGTCACAGATGATTACTTCAAATGCATTTTTACCTTCAATAAGATGTCAGATCGCAAAGTTGCATTGGCAACCGCTTACTGCAACCGGCCCTAAAATCAATACCAGTGTTTTCGCAAACAGAACACACCGCGTTTTTCACACTGCACACCCCACGCGCAATGTTCCCAGTTCCACCATACGTAGAGGTTAATCAATATTGTTGACGCCTTTCAACGCACACTGCACGCCACAATTAACACGGCACATTTTCGAAGACGATGCCGCTTTTTTTTTGCACAGGCTGCCACGCGTGTTCACTTCTCCAAGGTAAACAGCCAGGCAACGTGGCAAATATTTTATCACGCACTTTACCACACACCAAGATGTTCTCTGACACATACCACAGCTAATTTTGCCTCTGTTAGATGAAGATTAAGCCTTTAAAAAAACTTGCCCCAAGCATCGAGTGACTGCCCTACTTAGCCACCGGCGGGCGTGTTTTGCCAACCACCGCCTTGCACGTGCACTGGTGACGTCACGCTCAGAAGTACCCCGGTAGAGGTCTAATGGTTAAGCTTGCACGTTTTTTTGGGTGTCACCCAAAAGGACAGTAGTCCTGAAAAAAAACATGCGTCTACAATTGGTTAGGCCGGCTGCACCAGTATTGTGAAACAAGGAGGGTGGAATGATGCAATTTAGATTGTTTGGTAAAGCGTTTTCCAATATCGCTCACTTGATGAGTTCATAGACACCTTCTGTGGTAAAGCAACAGATTCCACCGCTAATTGACACCATCAGCGAGTCTGTTCGCGCAACTTTCTGGTTAACCTCTCTGCCTTCTCGCTTTGTCTACTTCTAAACATTTCTGGGCCTCACACACATATTGTCTGTTTATCTGTAGAGTTCATGTATTTCATTTTATTTCAAACATTTTACCCTCAGCGCGCATACAGACGTTAAAGATGGCGTGCTTTATACAAAAACAAAAAACGAAAAAAATATTTCATAGAGACAAAACAAATTCCTTTGAATACATGTCCAAACAAACTAATCTAAGACAGGCTGCAGAGCTAAGTGGTTGGTACGGAGAGGGGAGGATGGTCCCACTCTGCGCTCGCTTTTAGTTTTGGTTTTTGTTGTGGACTACGCTGAAAGAGATGGTAAGCAATGCGGAGGCAGCATTCCACGAATTATTCTCTCTTTACATCATCAACGTAATTCAGAGTGAAGCGCGAGATTCCATGGGTTGTAGGAACACAGAGATACCGGGCAAACCACGATTGTAGTTCTGCGGACGAGTACTGCAGGTTAACCTTGTTTATTCTGTACAAGGATGACCTGTATATTTCCGTCGAAAGCACTTTGCTAATAACCACCGCAAAACACTGAAACGTTTGTGAATTGTGTTACGAAAGCACGCCATCAAATGCAAATTTGAATTTGTGCAGCAGGTCATCTGTTTTTACTGGAGAGATGTCACGACAGCTCATATCCTTATACTAAAAGGGGAATGGGAAATCCAGAAAACTGAATGGCAAGTAAGTCATGCAACAGGACAAATTCCCCGCTTTGTGACGGATGCTGTAGCTGGATGCGACAAAACCCTCTTTCCCCACATTTGCACACTTAGCAAGAATCGGCAACACTCCCGGGCAGCACAGCTGCTACAGAACTAAGGTCATCGACACTGAATAGAGTAAAAATGTATTTGAAAAACCGGACTGCTGGGAAGCAGCTTGATGGTCTGGCCCTAATGTTGACGCATTGCATACAAGTAATTGTTGAAGTAATCGCTGTGTTCATGGAGGAACCGCCATGCATGGAAATTATAGCATTTATCGCTGTCTTCAGCATGGCTACATGATCGCTTTTTTTCTTTCGAATTGGCCTTTACTATATGGTAAAACCAATGGTGATGACATTCTTTAGTATTGTTCCTTAAAATGAACGTTAACGTTCTGCCTCTTGTGTGTCAGGGAATAATCCGCTTTTTCGTGCTTTGTTCATTAGGATTCTTTTTCCAAATCTGCGTTCTCTGTCTAGACATTTCTGCCATTTAATTGCTCCCTTTCCTCTCGCAAACCTGTTTTTAAGTGAGAAGCTTGGCAGAGAGAGCACCCGATATATTTTGCCGCACATGCGTAGTAGACGACGGTTTCTTTGCATCCCCCCATCCTTTTATAGATGATAGTCTTCCTTGGGGACCTTCGACGCAAAAAATTTTATCTGTCTGTCTGTAAATTTGTCTGTTTGTCCATCCTGAGCGGTAATCCAAGCGACATCCAAACGATATCCGAAACGGCAGACCCCATCTGCAGCACTCACTAATATTGCTCAAGTTTGAGAGTTCATACTTGTGCGATTGTCAATTAGAAAGCAACATTGCGCATACCTGATGCACCATATCAACACGTCACTATTTTGTATGTGTGGCTTCATACAGGAGAAGGCACACCTCAGTAATGCTAAGGACTATAGCATTTATCACGCTGCGCTGACAGAACAACAGATGCTCGAAAAGGCAAGTGTTTCTAATGCTTTGCTAAGACGACAAGGTGGTGGCACCTACCCGTCGCCTTGCGTTCTCAACCTTATCGCCTCCAAGACGGGCGCGTAGGCTGCGCACTTCGTTTTCCAAGATAACTGCCAGATTACGCTCATGTCTCATGTGTGACGTGACTCAATGAGCTCGTTCGCCTCCGCTGCATGCTCGAGGCACTCTGACGCAGCGCCTCCAGAATACCATTGACTGATTTTCCTGCGCAGAACATCAAATACGCGTTTTGTTCACTCTCTCCAGACGCAAGACTATCGTTTTTTGACGTCTTAGGCAGTGACACGTGCAGACACAAGGCCAATTTTTGTTTGTCACTTGTTTTCTTGTTACTGCCCCTGGATAGGACTTCTTATTCGGGAATATTTGGTAGAAAAGCATTCTTTCTGGTGCTCACGCACTTGTTTTACAGCAGTGTCAAAATTTGCATTCAATTGCTGATTAACTCGCCTCATGTGTGGCAATTCACTTTGTTCTCATTTTCTTTTAATAATTAGGCACCCTCTATATTTCCGGGTAACTTTCTTTCAACTTGATTTGAAAACACTTTCTTTTCAACAATTAGGCTTGCCTCCCCCCCCAAAAAAAAAGTAAATCCTGGCTCCGTGTCTGTGTAACGCAGCTGAGATAGAGGAAGCCAAACGAGAGAAGACAGTACAGGGTCCCACATTTACTGCATTTGGCCCCAAAAAAGGAACATACAGAGAGAGGATTGTGCAGTTTTCTACAAATATGCTACAAATCTGAGACGCTTCTGTTTGTACGACATATTTCCACTGGTGCTGCGTAAATAAACAAAGTAGCTTATGGTGCGATATGAGTCTGAGTCGACTCATGAGTGACATTGCTGACCTGTGATAGAGGTTAGTTAGCTAATCAAATCTTTATATTGAAGAATGCAAAGTGCATCAAATTTAGGGTTGGATAGAATTCTGTCCGGTCTAGTGGCAGCAGTGTAAGAAAAGGTAAAATACGCCGACCACAATAAAAACTATTTCAAATATACAGGACAAGTGAGCTCCGGTGCAGGAGCTCTCTTCCCAATAAATTTACAAACATGTCACTTCCTGTGTATGAGCAGTCATTGTGGATACTAATGAGACAAAAATTATTATCATAACGCTTGCCCCATCCTTGAGTTAAACACGTCAGGCGGCGATGAATCTGTATAACGTTGGCTCCGCTGTTTGCATTCGAGTCGTGACTGCGCTGTTATGACCCGAACAGAACTAGGAAACGAAAATTTGGGTATGACTTAGTCCTGAATTGTCCCATTTCAATCTGTGCGTATTGTGCTTTTCTATGGCTATAGCAAACATCGCGCGCCTACGTCAGGAAAGCTTCCATCTTAGCGAGAAAAGGCGAGGGTAGGCATATCAGAAGACGCAACGCCGAAACTATACAGCGTGGTGTTTGTAGGTTTTCTATGATAGAGCCTGCACGCGCTGAGCAATACTTCAAAACAAATAATACGGTTATGCAGGCCGTCCAAGTTCAAGCACTCGGAGAGTGCTTTGGTTAGCCCTGATGTACATCTAACAGAGGCAGCTATTGCTATTTCTCATGATCATGTAATGAAAACTCCCGATACGGTGTAAGTCAAGAGAACGTACGTCAGATGATATTCATGTGTTATTTGTTATTACTAACTCATTACTTTCACTGGCTCGTTTGCTAAAACTATTGACAAGTACAACGACAAACTTCACTCGTGCTTTACCTTTTCATATAAAACATCGATGCCCAATCAGTGTCTCACAATGTACCCTAGTGAGCCAAGAAGGCGGATAAAAGTTTAAGCTGTCGTCGCCTGAGTGGAAGCAACTGCCTGTGCTTCACTTGCGCGAGCGGTATGTGGACAGTGTACATAATATACGCGTGTTTCCACACGCACCTTCGGCGGTGTACCCTCGCTCCCAGAGACGCCATAATTTGTTTGCAACTGCCAAGGCGCGCTTCACTAGCATGGCAAGCTGTGGCTCTGGGAGTTTAAAAAGCAAAAAAGCGCGTGTTTAGCCTGCGCCCACTTATAGAAAGTCATCTGGGTACCACTGTCCTGGCATCTGATGCGACAACAATCATTGCAAGAGGAAGAGTTTGCTGAGCACTGCCTGTGAAGTTCACAGCGCATCGCGGGAATTGTGCCCGTGTGGTGTTAAGCGATTTCACAGATTTCCGTCCACAACGAAAAACGCCGATGGTTAGAGGAGTTTAGTGGCGCAAGGGCCAGATGTGGTCAAAGAGCGCCAGAGTGATGATATTGAACTGTACGATACGCAGTGTGAATAAAACATATATGATGTGGCTGTAAATGGGCCTAAAAACAGTCGCTGTAGGTGCGTAAAATATACGTATAGTAAAATTATGACAATGACAAATGATGTGTGCTATGGAGACATAAAGTTCATCAAAAATGATGCGTATAAGAAATAAAAACTTGGCGTCGCGCATTAGTGCCTCGATAGAGCCCTTAAAACAAGAGCATGGAGGCCTTGGCTCATTGAAAGGTGCTGTTACAGTGACATCCTCTGGACAGAGGATGCCCTATAAATTTTTTGGGTTAAAACATTCAATAATACATTTTTTTAGAAAGCCAAGGACTGATTTTGCGTCTAAAAGCGGCTCTTCGCCGAGAAACGTATTATGATGTAGAGGGTGATGATTGTGGTATGCCTGAAGAAAAATATTTCTTCCTTTCTTTTTCAGCTTCCGGACACTCGAGGAGGACGTGGAGCACGGTTAGCCTCTCACCACATCTACCACAAGTAGGAGGTTCATCGCCAGTCAGCAGAACGCTATGGGTACCATATGTGTGTCCTCTTCTTAGGCCACAGAATAGGACATCAGTTCGTCGTGTTCTCGTTGCGGAGGGCCAGTAACCCAACCGCGGCTTAATCCAATGAAGCTTATTATTTATTTCTGTGTCCCACAGCGTTGCCAGTGGCTTCGCAGTTTCTTACATAGGAAGGGTTTTAGATCTGTTGCAGGGACAGTAGTGTAGGGTTCATAGCGCGCAATATAATTGACGTGATCATTTGGTCAGCTAACACAATACCCTCGATACTTTTAAGGCCAGGTACCCAGAAAATAGTAACATGCTGGTTGGACATAAATGCTGTACACAGAACGGAATACAGCTCAATTATTACCAGGATTTCGAATCTGAAAAGTGATCTTAATGCATTTACGATGCTTAACAAGTCTGTAAATATGTTATTTTTGTATGTCTGATTTTTGTATATGCTTCACAGCCGACAATAGTACATAACCCCTCAGCCGTGAATATACTTGTTTCCGGGTGCAGTATACCGGATTACGAGAAGAATGGTCCGACGGCTGTATAAGCCACCCCTGCGTGCGACTTAGAAGTGTCGGTATAATACTCTACGCATGAGTAGTTCGACTGGAGTTGTCGGAAATGCATTTTAATATGTGCTTCTGCTGCGTGTTTAGTGATCTCGACAAATGAGGTGTCACAATGTATAAGCTGCCACTGCCTTGGCAATAAAATTTCGCTGTGGGCATAGGACAAAGTTCTAGCAGTGGAGCACCCATTTCTTCACTTAAGTTTCTCACACTCAAAGAGAACGGCACTTTCGCTGCGGGTCGATTATGGAAAAGGATGACAGCGGTCATGTCGCTTATAGTTGAATAGGCAGGATGCTTGATGTTTGCGCGTACCTTTATATAATATGTGAAACTGCTATAGGATCGCTGCAGGTGAAGGGACCACTGATTCGACTCTACATAGAGGCTCTGGATCGGACTTGTCCTGAAAGCCCCGCTTGCAAGTTGGATACCCAGGTGGTGAACGGGGTCTAGGATTTTAAATGCACTTGGCGTTGTGGAATGATGAATTATAGAGGCATAATGAAGGCGCGACCCCACAAGAGGCACTTCAAGAGGCACTTTCGATCAATACCTCGTGTTGTACGTGATAGGAGTTTTAGGACGTTCATCGCTATCAGGCATTTCTTTTTTACATGTTTAATATGGGGAACAAACGTGAGCTTAGAATCTAAAATGGTTCCCAGGAATTTATGCTCGCTGCTCACAGAGAGTTGGTCTCCCTTGATCGCAACATTTGGTAGTGGCATTACGCCTCGTTTGATGGAGGAATGTACGAAAGTACTTTTTTGGTGTTTATTTTAAAACCATTCTCATCCGCCCATTTAGAGAATTTATTCATTCAGAGCTGCACTTGTCGTTCGCAGATAGACATATTGCATGATTTTAAACTCATCTGCACATCATCAATATACACGGATTAAAACATCGCGCTTAGAATGACTGACTAAAGGGAGTTCATTTTTACAAGAAAGTGTGCAACTAGGCATGCCCCCTTGCGGAACACCAGTCTCTAGCGTAAATGATCTAGAGAGAGCATTTCCCGCGTCTACGCGAAAGGTTCGGTTACACAGATAACTTTCAATTGTGTTTATCATGTTCCCATAGATGCCCATGGCGGCAAGATCGCGTAGAATCCCAAATCGCCATGTGTAATTGTACACCTTCTCTAAGTCTAGGAATACCGAAAGTACAAACTGCCTATGAATAAATGCATCTCTGATGTATCTACGTGAACAAGGTGGTCTACTGTCAACCTCCCCTCTCTGAAACCACACTGAAGGAAGTCTAGAACACTGTTACTTTCTAGAAAGTGAATTAAGTGCCGGTTTATCATTTTCTCATATTGTTGGCATAGACAGCTTGTTAACGCTATCGGCCTGTAGCTGGTTACCAAGGACGGGTCTTTGCCTTGTATAAGTACCGGGATGACTATCGCTTCTTTCCATGACACTGGATTACTCCCAGCTTCCCACATGATATTGAAGAGGGTTAGGAGTGTTTTTAATGCTTCGGGGTGAAGATACTTGACCATTTCGTACGTTATACGATGGCCTCCAGGCGCCGAGTTGTTGCAGCACGCGAGAAATGCCTTAAGTTCAGCTAATGTAAATGGGTAGTTCTAACTCTTACTGAATGGACGTTTACATTTGAGGGGCTGCCGCTATTTGCGTTCTTTGAATTTTAAAAATGTTTCTGTATAGTTTTATGCACTTGAGACATATTCAAAGTGTTTGCCTAGGCAACCGGCTGCGGCGGCTGCATTTCCGATGAAGGCGGAAATGTTGTACGCCCGTGTGCTCAGATTTGGCTGCACGTTAAATAACCCCAGCTGGTCGATATTTCCGGAGGCCTCCACTACCGCGCCTCTCATAATCATATAGTGGTTTTGGGACATTGAACCCTACATATCAACAACAGGCAGCCCGCCAGCTCCTCCAGGCTCTCACCTCGGCTACTTACCAAGGGTAGGGGGTGTGACTCCGGACCCATTAACTTGTTTACCCCATTCCAAACCTTCGTTTCGTCGGTGTAAGAGTTGATACCAGATCTGTACCTATTCCAACTTTTTTTCTTTGCAAGACGACTTGTTCTTCTGGCTTGCGACTTGACCTGTTTGAAAGTGACGGGGTTTTCAGCCATTGGGTAAATTCGGAGTAATCTCCAAGCTTTATGTTGACTTTTTCGCACTTTCCGACAATTGTCGTTCAACCATGGGATGCGACGCTTATTATTCATTCCGTTAGTTTGCTTAATACAATTAACTGCAGCGTCAATAATAAAACCTGTGAGCTATGCCACAACATCGTCTATATTAAAATCAGCAATGTCATCCTGCATCTAAAAGTGTGTATTCTCGGAACAGTTCCCGCTTGGCTGACTTGGTGTTCCAACGAGGAAAATCAGGCGAGCATGTATCCTTTTTTGTTAGCTTCAACATTATCAACAAGCGGTCAATCCCAAAGGAGTTCTTGAGAACAGACCACTCCAGATATGAAATTAGTGTACTCGCGACAATACTCAGGTCTATAGAAGAGTATATGTTGTGTGTAGTGATATGATATGTTGGTTCTTTTTGTTAAGTAAACATGCACCTGACGAACACAGAATGTGTTCTATCAGGCGTCCTCGCGCATGCAAACGGTGGTTGCCCCATAGGGAATTATGTACGTTTAGATCCCCAACGACTATATATGGCGAAGGAAGTTCATCAATGAAGATTTGAAATTGTGTCTTCGAAAGTTGATAGCATGGAGGAATGTAAATATAAGTAATTGTTAGTAGCTTCCCGAACAGCACTGCTCAGACAGCAACTGCCTGAAGAGAACTTCGGAGGATGAATTGCTTACAGGCAACACCTTTACCAACTATTAAAACGACACCGCCGGACGAGGTCGCAGCGTCGTCACTGTCTTTGCGGAAGATGGCATATTGCTTTGGGAAGTTTGTGTGGAGTTGAGATGTGTTTCCTGAACACACAGTACCTTTAGAGTATGTTTATTAAGAAGTTCTCTAATATCGTCAAGGTTATGAAGAAGTCCTCTCACATTCCACTGTAAGATCTGTGTGTCCATTTTAGATCTGTTTTGTGCAGTGTGCTCAACAGTAGAAAATTAGCTTACGGACCCTTTCTAGGGGCCGTGACACGTGATGTTTCTTTTCTGGATTGGTCGACGGAGTCGCGCTGATCTTT
Organism: Rhipicephalus annulatus; assembly: GCA_013436015.1. Lineage (NCBI taxonomy): Eukaryota > Metazoa > Arthropoda > Arachnida > Ixodida > Ixodidae > Rhipicephalus > Rhipicephalus annulatus. The sequence continues at coordinate 240,858 of WOVY01002444.1, read as the reverse complement.
AGGCACTGGCTGCGCCCTCACGCTCGGTGTTGTGTCCATTGCCTCTTGCGAGGCGCTGGACACGCGCTCTTGCGAGCGATGCGTTTGTTTTGAGGGCCTCGCCTCAAAAGATGAGACCATCGCAGCCCCCTGCCCGGAGGTTAGTCGGTCCTTGAATGGCGAAGCACTACTGGCTGCAACCGCCGAAGGAATGGATGACGTCACCGCTGGCTCACTATGCGTGTGCCTGACAGCCGGAGGCCGTCGTAGAGCTGCCCCTGACGCGCCACTTCGGCAAAGCTGGCTTCTGGGTGGTAGGACACCTGCCTTCGTGCCTCTTTAAATGAAATGTTTTGTTTTACTTTAATTGAGACAATTTTCTTTTTTCCAGCACGGACATGACCGTGAGTATGCGGTATGCTCCCCTATACTGTTCGCACAGTGAAGAGAGTTTTCACAGGCATCAGGTGTGTGTTCTTCAGCACTGCATTTCGCGCAAGTTCGGCAGCCTCGGCAGTTCTGTGAACTGTAACCGAACTGCTGGCATTTGAAATATCGGAGAGGGTTTGGTACATATAGCCTCACTCAAAGCCTGAAGTACCCAACTTGATAGAGTTGGGCAGTACACTTGGATTGAAAGTAAGTATCAGGTGCTTAGTCAGGACATCTTTGCCATCCCACCTCATCCTAATTCGTTTCACGTTGATGACATTCTGTTCGCTGAAACCCTCAGGAGTTCAGCCTGCGTCAGCCCTCACAGGTCATCTGAAACAACGCCATCGATGGTGTTCATGGTTCGGTGTGGGCTGACTATTATTTTGGTATCTCCCAATTTCACTAGATTAAGCAGTCTCTCATATTGTTTCTGGTCGCGGAGCTCCAACAGGAGGTCACCACTTGCCATTCTCAATGCTTTGTATCCTGGGCCAAAGATCTCTAACAAAGACTTCGAAACTAGAAAAGGCGAAAGTGTTTGCACTGGTTTGCCGGGTGTGTCAGTGTGGTTAACGTGGAATTTGAGAAAAGATACTCTCTGGTGACCAAAAAACTGGAAGACTTCATCGGTGCGCCCTCTTTTCTGAGAGCGATCTGGAAGTGGGGGCAAGGAAGTAGTCATATGAAAATGTTTATTTTTCGCAGTGGTGCCAGCCACCCACCATGGACACCTACAAGGGGACGCTGCAGTGTCTGTAAGCACAGGGCCTGCAGATGCCAGCTGTACACCACCACTTTAACCGAATATGGTGTATCCAAGGTAGCATAGCTAAAGCGGGTTAACCCATGCCGCCAGGAAACACGGAAATCAATGAAAGAGAATAGAGGACAGGAAAGATTTAAAGTAAGAGAGAAGACAGAGATGTGGGGGAGAGACAGGAAAAGGCGACCACCGATTCTCCCAAGGCGGGTCAATCCAGGGGTGCCATCTACTTGAGCTGGAGCCAAAGCGGTTTGTTGCCTTTGCCGAGGGGCCTAAAGGTCCAAGCACCCAGCGTGAGCTCAACACCCAGGATCCCCGTTTCCTCGGACACGGTTCAGCTATGTATGGCTAGGCGTAGGAGAGAGCCGAAACGCCCCCGTTAGCTCGGGTCCATGGTGTCGCTACACACGAAACGCCTCCTTGCGCAGGCGCCCCTGTGGGGGAAAAACGCCGAGCTCCACCACCTTAGTATATAATTGCAATCAGCAGGAAAAACTACGAGCCCTGCAAAGAGTACGAGTAAGTAAACTTAGTGTGTTTATTGAAGCGTGAATCCAGCTGTTTCACTTTACAGCAGCGATTTGCGTGCAGTATGCCTGTGGTATGAGGCACAAAACTATTGCCGTACTCTTTCGCAGGCTGCATGTCAATAATAGGATATACGTATTACGACTCACGCTTGGATGCACGCACCGCGCATGTTTAGTGCAACTGTGACGGCCTGCTATTGCGACGCAAAGAGGCGTGAACAGCGCGGAAATTATGGCTTTCGACTCAGTCGAGCTGCGACATGTCTTAACTCTCCCTAGGCAAATCTACATGTTCTTTCGGTCGGCGTCACAGTAGCATTTTAAAATCTGTTCTAGCAGGCACTCTTGCACCGCGTGTGTGTTGCGATAGCCCGACAGGACTGGCAATCAATACACACTTTGTGCATGAGCGTAAGTTGGAGCCAGATTCTAGTGCTACGTTGACGCTGGCTTACAGCACAAGTTCTGCCTTGTCCCAGCCAAGGCTTGTCACAGTTGACGCTTTCTGTTCTTCGTGTTTCTTTCAGTCGGATAATACGTACCTGATGACGTTGCTTCCGCAGTCTGCAATTCACGTGCTGCAGACATTCCGAACTGTCGAGAAAGGTCTCCTGGACGTTTCACGTGAAATTAACGCAAAATTCAAGCAAAGGAACAGTGCGAAACATGCTTACAGCTGGACTGGGGTTGTGAAGTTTCGCGTTTGATTTGCAGAGCGTCTGCTCGCGTGGCAGTTGAGGGTGTCACTTCACCGCACTTGCAACAGATGGCGCAACGCGCTTTTCAATATGGCAGCAAGCACTGAGCTCATTGTGTTCTGGCGTATAGAGCACGCATCTAAAACAAACCTGATGACATACTTGGGGGGATTGTTGGGATTTTTTATGTCTTTTGTGTCTATATATGACACGATTCTTCCATTAAACTTTCATTGGTTAGACAGCACTTGTGTCGTGTGCTTTCTCATCTTTTCGTGTTCCTTTTGTCTTCCGTTGATTTTGATGAGTATGTTCCAATTAGCCCAATTTGTTACGTTACACCAGCAAGAGTTATCACCATAAGCTTTAGGATTCACCACCCTACAATGTCTACAGCTGTGAAACTGGTTGTTTTGCACGCCGATCTTTGTTTAACCAATTGGAAAGCACCTAAACGATTGCTAATCTTCAGCGACTACAAGGCCGCCTTGCAGTCCGTTCTATCAGCACTACGAGCGAGCTATACGAACGGATCGTGTTTGAAAGTCGGGTGTAGTCTCTATGCATCGCATAAGAAAGGGCACCATATGAAGTTTTTAGTCGCTTCCAAGTCACTGCGACGTCAGTGCAAACGAACACGCCGATAATGCCACTGGGGCAGTTATTGAAGGCGCACGTAGAGATATCACACCACTTTCAATGCATGGCGCTGCGAGAAGTCTTTGAGAGCTTACACATGAGATAACGCTTTTTCTGTGGTGCCCATTCAGCATCAACACAAACAGAACCTATCATCAACACCACACGCGCTCTTTGATGCATCTTGATATGCCAACTGGACTCGGCCTAAGAGAAGCCACCATGCATATTGTTGATGGTTGGGTGTTGCATTCAGTAAATTTTATTACTTGCGCTCTGGATCGGCCGACAACGCTCTCTGCGATGCTTGTCGCTGCGAAGAGACGCCACCGGAAATCCTGCGTGACTGTCCGGTCTGTAATTTTCAGAGATAGTTATTGGCGTCCGTTACACGGCACCTTCACAATAGACAAATGTCTGTTTAGTCCACTCTTACATGTAGTCGACGCAGGATATTTAGCTAAAGGTGCCCGATGAACTACTGAGGTTTTTAAGGAACAAGAGGTTGCGGCAGCCATGTGACGGTTCACACCAGACTGTTGTACTGTGACTTACAGCCTGTTTATGTGTGGGCTGCATGGAGCTCTTTTTTAGTGCTATAGCAATTATATGGACACTCTCGACTGGATTTCGCCGGCGGCGCCAGCGTGGGCGTCGACGTGGACGTCGGCGTCGATTTCATGCACCGTATATTTATACGTATCTCTATATACGAAAACGCAAGATAGAAAAATACACAAAAAAGACCCCGCCGCGTGCAATCGAACGAAGGACCTCCGCGTTGCTAATGCAAGACGTTAACCACTTAGCCACTGTTGGGCCCTTCCTTGAACTTTCAAACAGCAAGCTATTTATATGTGCTACTTATCGCTGTTGGCGGGCATCTCCAGAGGGAACTATCGTATTTTCAGCATTATCAGCAAGATGGCACAGTGAGCGCGCCGTGGCTCTCATCTTTCATGCGTACTTTGGCCCGTGTAGAGAATAAGGGGTGTACGCCTGATCGCTCACCCTTATCTTGCAGTGGGGAGGCTCGTACGTCTCGTACATATTCTGTTGTAGTTACCGGGCACACAAAGGTCACTGCAATCACTGAACATCCTTCGTTTGCGAAAACAGCACGATTTTTAGACAGGGTGAAGTAGCAACTGAGACGCTTATTCGCGTTCATCTGTACCTGTGAGTACGTTTCGTGCGTCATTTGTGCGTGAGAAACACGGGACACGTTTTGATCTGCTTGCCATTCTGCGCGTGACCTTTCAATTTGTTGCTATCGCGCTTATTGTTTCGCTTTCGCGGCAAAGCTATGACGTTTTGCTCTTTCCTGTGCCATTTTCTGTCTCTCACAATCCGTTCTCATGCGTAGGGAAGCAAAGTGGTTATTTTGGACTTGTAAACCTCCACACTTTTCCTCCTCTACAATTCATTCTCTTATCTGTCGTTATGGATTTATGAATGGCTCCACACATAAAGACGCAATTTCTTTTTTTTTCAGCGATCCTGGCACAGCCCTAATCGATTACTAGTGCAGTCATTTCTGCGTGTTCGGCCAACACAATAGCTGCCACACTTTTTTAGAACTTTCTCGTAAAGCTAGTCCTGATTCCTCCTGCTAGAGACGGGAGCAACAAGGATGAACAATGAGCATGAGTGCCGTCTACCCACTACACGTAGACGTCGCTCGTGCTTGTTGTTCGTGAATTAGGCAGTTGGTTGAGCGGCTAGCCTTATACCAGCGTGAAACAAATGCTTTTATAGAGGTCTTTGCAAATTATAGCAGTGTCATTAGCAAATGTAGTATTATGTAGTGGAAGCGTAGAATAACAGTGGCTGCTAAGACACGGAATCTTGAAAGAAGTGGCTGGTTCATTTTCCACCGCTCACACAGTAGGCACTACGAAACAGTAAGAAAATAGAAAGCGCATAGAAGAGAAAGAAGTGTATAATAAGAGATGAAGAAACAATACGAAATACTGCTAAAAAGCAAAACAAAAAACGGAAATTGATAAAAATAGGCAGAGAAGAAGAAAGAAAAGTGAAGAGAGAAAACAAAGAAAGGTGCCCAGTTGTGCACTTCTTTCAGGTGCGTGAAGGAGCTGCAGACAATGACAACGATAAAGTGAAGTTCGAAAAGCGTGCCCTTGCAGACATGGACGGAAATAAATCTGACGCTGTGAATCAGAATTTGACAATATATTGTTACGTGATTTCGTCTGACTGAAAGAGGGCGTAGTGGGGTACGAGCCAGAAGACATAAAAGGCCATTGCCTGCGGCAGTGACGAGCGATGTGTCCAGTACGACCACTGCGGAAAAGATTGGCCTATCATCAGCTGTTCTCCATTCAGACGGGTTCCTGGTTCGAATAGAGTACGGACGGCGACGTCTCATGTCCACAGAAGCTATCGAGGGACCAGTATTATCCAGGGTGGGTGCAGTGGACAGGATACCAAGGTTAGCGAATTCCTGGCGGACAACAGCCTGGATCAAGGCGACAGCTGGCGTTGAGGCGTCGGGCAACGTCGGTTTGTTGGCAGCCGGGTAAGCGGCCTCGAGTTTACGTCGGGCAATGCGCGTCACGTCTTCGGTTGTAGACGGATGACAAGGAGGGGCTTCGCACGACGACGTTGCCGCGGTGATGGGTAGGCGCTGAAACTGCTGCAAAATGCGTCGACTCTTCGCCTGCTCGAGACGGTGGCACTCTTTGATCACGGCGTCGATGGTCGTTACGTTGGTAAATACAAGCAGGCTGAACGCATCGTCGGCGATTCCTTTTAAAAATTGCGAAATCTTGTCGGCCTCAGTCATGTTGGGATCGGCCCTTTGACACAACGCTAAGACGTCTTGAATATAAGTCAAGTAGGGCTCAGTGGACGTCTGTGTACGTACAGCCAATTGCTTTCGGGCATCAAGCTGTTGACCAAACAGGTTGCCAAAGAGGTCGCGGAGCTGTTGTTTAAACATTTCCCAGCTTGTGATTTCATGCTCGTGGGTCTCAAACCAGATGCGAGGGGTCTTGTCAAGATAGAAAATGGCATTCGCAAGCATAACGATTGGGTCCCAGCCATATTGCTTGCTGACGCGCTCGTACATGCTAAGCCATTTGTCCACATTCGCGTTGTCCTCTCCAGTAAAAGTACCGGGATCACGGGGTTGCGTTAGGGCGATGTACCGGGTTGCTGTCGTTGCTGAGGTAGGTGGCGAAGCCGTATCCTCACCCGGAGCCATGGTAGCAGACTTAAGGAGGCGTCCACTGCGTAACTCCGTTGTCAGAAGAGCACCCAGCACTTCCACCAAAAATGTTACGTGGAAAATAACAGTTGTCAGTCCGCAGCCACAACGCAGCTCACCGACAACGTCCACTTCTTCACTCTCAGTCTGAGTCACCTTTCTTGGGTACGCCCCACTATGCCCTCTTTCAGTCAGACGAAATCACGTAACATGACCCCCGGCGGCCAAAGCGCTGACCCGGCGAGTTTACGGGGTCACAGCAGGAGCAGTGTGGTAACGCTTGAGCCTTGATACGTGGACGATGTCCCTTGACAGCAGAGCGGAGGAGGTTGATGAATTATCAGGGACAATTTCATGAATTACCAGGGAATTATCAGGGAAAACTAGGCTGCGCAGTTTCTGTAGGTGATGCTGCCCTGTCGACCTTACCCAAAAATCCTCTGTTGCCCTTACGTTTGAACTGGAACACCCTAGAAGTATATGTTGATGGCACACTTGTTGAAGCTTTGATAGATACGGGTGCTCACGTCTGTATTATGAGTTCGCGTTTTCGTCGTCGCATGAAGAAGGTCCTCACGCCCCCCTTAACCAGTGTCGTCTAAGTTGCAGATTGTGCAACAGTCCCTGTCGTCGGTATGTGCACAGCTCAACTTGCGGTAGCCGGTCATTAAGTGGTCGTCCTTTTACCGTGCTTGGACCATGTCCCCACGACCTCATACTAGGCCTCGATTTTCTTCCCGACAATTCTGCTCTGATTGATTGCTCCACTGGTGTGCTCCGCCTTGAACTGCCACAAATCAGTGCCGCCCCGTATTAACCTACATGCCGATTACAATGCAGCGACTTTGTTCGCCTGTCCCCCAAAACTGTGACGTTCGTCGATTTTTTGTGCTCACCAGCTGTGCCCGACGGTGACTATTACGCTACGCCTCTCACCGACGTACTCCTTGCGCACAATGCTGCAGTGCTCTATACGGTGCTCAGAATCAGAGATAACAAAACTTGTCTACCTCTTGTCAATTTCGGCTACATGAATCACGTGCTTCCACAAGGCATTTCTGTGGCCCACCTGTGTCCGTTGCTCGATTCACAAATTGAAGTGCTTGCCTTAGACACACTTGTTTCACCGCAACGCACATCACTCGCAACACATTCGGGCAGCCGTCAAATTGTAGACATGATCGCCAGTGATCTTCCGCTTCCGCAAGCTGAAGCCCTACAACATCTTCTCGAGGCCTACCAGAATATTTTCAATTTTGGCGACCGACCTTTCAGGCAGACGTCCTTCGTCCAGCATCGCATACACACAGGTGATGCCAACCCTGTTCACCACCGTTCCTACAGAGTGTCTGCTTTTGAGCGGAGCATAATTCAAAAGGAGGTGAACAAGATGCTAGCGAAGGACATTATTGAACCATCCTCCAGTCCCTGGGCATCCCCGGTGGTATTAGTTAAAAAGGAGGACGGATCGTGGCGATTTTGTGTGGACTATCGCCACCTTAACAACATCACCAAGAAAGACGCATACCCTCTGCCCCACATTGACGACGCCCTTGATTGCCTCCATGGTGCCGCTTACTTTTCTTCCATCGATCTTCGTTCTCGTTATTGGCAGATTGCCGTGGACCCCATGGACCGAGAGAAGACGACTTTTGTAACACCCGATGGCCTCTACCAATTCAAAGTCATGCCTTTCGGCTTATGTAATGCCCCCGCCACCTTTGAACAAATGATGGACTCCCTGTTCCATGGATTCAAGTCGTCTACGTGTCTTTGTTATCTGGATGACGTGATTGTGTTTGCTCCCACTTTTGAAGCGCACCTTGAGAGACTGTCTAAAATTCTTGATGTATTCCGTATCGCCGGCCTTCAGCTGAATTCATCCAAGTGCCGGTTTGGTCGCCGTCGCATTACAATACTTGGACATATTGTTGACGCTTACGGCGTACGGCCTGACCCAGAAAAAGTTCGAGCTGTGAAGGACTTTCCTGTGCCAAAAACCGCCAATGATGTCCGCAGCTTCGTGGGGCTCTGCTCCTATTTTCGGCGGTTCATCAAGAACTTCGCGGAAATCGCTCGGCCCCTAACAGATTTACTCAAACCAGATGAGACGTTTACCTGGGGTCCCTCGCAAGCAGCAGCATTTTCCGACCTGACCACTTTGCTCACTTTTTCTCCTGTACTGGCTCACTTCGACCCTACGGCACCGACCGAAGTGCGCACCGATGCCAGTGGTTACGGAATAGGCGCTGTGTTGGCTCAGCGACAACGTGGGCAGCATCGCGTGATAGCTTATGCCAGCAGGCTGCTGTCCACCTAGGAGCGTAATTATTCCATCACAGAGCACGAATGCCTAGCGCTGGTGTGGGCAGTCGCGAGAGAGAGAGAGAGATAAAGATGCAAGGAAAGGCAGGGAGGTTAACCAGACGCACATCCGGTTTGCTACCCTGCACTGGGGAAGGGATAAAGGGGAGAAAAGAGGTTGCAGAAAGATGAGAAGGTACACACAATCACGAGCACACTAGGGGAGCACACACAGTTTACAGGCGGTCGCTCAGGTTTGTTGACTTAAGGTAAAGTAGCAGTGCTTTAGTTGCTTTCTGCGCAACTGAGGCAGATGCCCAAGGTCCTAGTATCTTCTGCACACAAAATGGTCCGGGGTCAAGTCGATTCAAAACCATCCGTAGCTGGCATCGCTGTGTGTCGTAGGCAAGCGCAGCTGCACAGGACGTGTTCGATGGTCTCTTCATCTCCGCAGTAGTCACATGTAGGAGTGTCTGCCATACCAATGCGAAAGGAGTACGCCTTTGTGAATGCAACACCCAACCAAAGGCGGCATAACAGTGTCGCATCGGAGCGGGAAAGTTCTGACGGTAGCTTTAGCTTGAGCGAAGGATCCAGTTCATAAAATTGACACCTTTGGAAGCTGGTAGATGACCAGAACGTGCGTGTGAGATCTCCAGCCAGCAGGTAAAGTTGTCTTGCTGCATCATTCCTTGATAGAGGAATCGGGACTACACGGGTTTCTTCATAGGCTGAGCGGGCTGCATCATCGGCTAATTGATTTCCGGTAATACCGATATGTCCAGGCAGCCATTGATATATAATATCATGCCCTCGTGCTAGAGCTTCATGATGGCAATGTCTTATTTCTTCTACCAGTTGGTCATGGCTCCTCCTACGCATGGTAGACTGCAAACTCTGAAGCGCTGCCTTCGAATCACAGAATATGACCCATTTTCCTGTACGTTCGTGAACGAGATATTGTAAAGCAGCCCTTATAGCAGCAAGCTGTGATGCCGTAGATGTAGTCATATGCGACAACTTAAACTTCATGAGTTGTACTTCGGTCTAAGTACAACTCATGTTTTAATAGCAGTGTTGCTTGCTTCAATGCTACTCTGGAGTAATTGCTTTCTTTTTGATTCCCGGAATTTCTAGACGTACTTGCGGCTGGTCGGGGCACCACAAAGGACATGCCATTCTCGCAGCTGGCGTATATCCTGATGGAATGCTGTTTAGGTGCTTGGCTATGACGTCTGAAAACGTAGCACGTGGTCTTCCGGAGGGTAGAAGGGCCAAGTGGTGGTCGGGGACACGACTAGCATGTCGAATGTGCGCTCTGAGGCAATCCACAACTCTATATGTCCTGACCGGATAGTATTTGGCAAGCATGATTGTGGCATAAGTAGAAGTGAATCGGGGCAGTCCTAGGCAGATACGCAGTGCCTGACCCTGCAAACCCTCCGATGAATGAGCATTGGATTTACAAGTGTTAATCAGTACCGGCAAGCTGTAGCGCAATAGACCCAGAAATAGGGCCCTGTACAGCTGTAGCGTGGAGGCCACAGAAGTTCCTCATGATTTCCCGCACATGAATTTCATTATATTCACAATAGATAGCAGTCTCTTCTTCACGTACGCACAATGCGGGCTCCACGAAAGACTTCTGTCGATTATTATGCCCAGGAAACGATGCGTCCGTGCATATTTGACACTCTGCCCATTGATGTAAACAGGGTATGGCGTCATTGGTTTGCGTGTTAACGCCATCAACGCGCACTTCACAGTTGATATATTTAGGCCTTGTTTCTGAAGGTAGGCTGTTGTGAGGGTCGCTGCCCACTGTATTCGTGCACGCACCTGAGGGCGAGTAACTGCAGCACTCCAGAGGCAAATATCATCGGCGTATAAGGATAGGCACACCGACTTTGGCAGAACCTTCACCAGACCAATGAGGGCCACATTGAACAATGTGGGGCTTAAAACACCTCCCTGAGGTACTCCGCAGTAGGTGTAATGTTCAGCAGTTTTACCCTCATCTGTTTGCACAAAGAAACACCTGCCAGTTATATAGTCTTTTATCCATTGAAACATTCGTCCACCAATGCCCATTGCTGCGAGAGAACTGAGGATGGAATCGTGAGCTACATTATCATATGCACCCTTCACGTCAAGAAAGAGTGCCACTGATATGCGCTTGCGACTTTTTTCTTGTTGAACAAATGTTGATAAATCAATGACACAGTCAATGGAGGAGCGGCCCCGACGAAAGCCTGCCATGCAAGAAGGGTATTTGGTGTATCGTTCCAAGTACCACTCGAGACGAAATAGAACCATTCTTTCCATCACTTTTCCGAGGCAGCTTGCGAGGGCAATAGGGCGATACGCTGTCAAGTCCAATGGTGATTTTCCCGATTTCAAAAGTGGTATTAATCGACTTATTTTCCATTCTCAGGGAACACTGCCGCTGAGCCAGGAGTTGTTGAAGCATGTTAAAAGTTCTTTTCTAGCTTTTTGTCCAAGGTGTCCCAACGCACTATAAGTAATACCATCAGGACCTGGCGATGACATGCGCTTAGAAGCGCATGTCACGAAATGGGCAGTCGCGAAATTTCGCCCTTACTTATACGGCTGACCATTTATAGTTCTCAGCGACCACCACGCTCTCTGCTGGCTCGCCTCCCTCAAAGATCCCACAGGTTGTCTCGCCCGCTGGGCACTCCGCCTCCAGGAGTATTCTTACAACGTAGTGTATAAATCAGGAAAACTGCACAAAGATGTGGATTGTCTGTCACGCTACCCTGTGGCCGACTGCGATCCTACGAGCACGAATTCTGTGGGCTGCGTCCTTTCCATCTCCCAGCTGCTTCATCTCGGGGATGAGCAGCCTCGCGATCCGGATATCAGCCGCCTAATACAACAGCTCGAATCTTCACCGCAAGACGCTTCTGTTCGCATATTTACCTTAAAGGACTGCACGTTATATCGGCGTAATTTATCGCCCAATGGTCACGACCTACTTCTGGTCATACCAAAGCACCTGCGTTCCACAGTCCTACGCGAGCTCCATGACGCGCCATTCGCGGGTCACCTTGGTGTCTCTCGCACATATGACCGTGTGCGCCGCCGCTTCTACTGGCCTGGCCTTTCACGCTCGGTACGTCGCTATGTCAACGCTTGTGAAATTTGCCGGCGTCGCAAAAAGCCGTCGAAACTACCTTCCGGATATCTTCAGCCCATCGACATCCCATCGAAGCCATTCTTCCGTGTTGGTTTGGACCTACAAGGTCCCTTCCCAACATCCGCCTACGGAAACAAGTGGGTCGCAGTGGCTACAGATTACGCGACCCGTTATGCAGTTACGCGAGCCATGCCAACAAGCTGCGCTACAGACGTCGCTGATTTTCTACTACGCGATCTCATTTTAGTGCATGGAGCCCCTCGTCAACTGCTGACAGACCGAGGCCGTACGTTCCTTTCGAAAGTGGTTGACAATATCCTGCGTTCCCGCTCTACCCAACATTAGCTCACGACATCGTACCACCTCCAGACAAACGGGCTTACAGAACGTTTAAACCGCACCCTGACAGACATGCTATCGAAATACGTCTCGGCCGACCATCGTGATTGGGACCTTGCACTACCCTACGTGACGTTCGCATACAATTCCTCCCGGCATGACACTGCTGGGTACTCGCCATTTTACCTTCTGTTTGGACGCGAACCAACATTGCCGTTTGGATACCTTCCTGCCAGCCGCTGCGCAGTCTGCTTCTAAATATGCACGCGACGCTATTACCCAAGCTGACCACGCTCGTCAGCTTGCCCGCAGCAAATTAATGGCGTCCCAAGACTCGCAGAAGCAACGTTACGACGAGCGGCATCGCGACGAACACTTTCCAACAGGTTTTCTCGTTCTTCTTTGGTCCCCTACGCGACATGCAGGCCTTTCAGAAAAACTTCTCTCTCGCTTCACGGGCCCATACCGCGTGCTTAGTCGAGTGACCGACAATACATATAAAATTGTCCCTGATAATTTATCAACCTCTTCCGCTCTGCTGTCAAGGGACATCGTCCACGTATCAAGGCTCAAGCGTTACCACACTGCTCCTGCTGTGGCCCCGTAAACTCGCCGGGTCGGCGCTTTGGCCGCCGGGGGTCGTGTTACGTGATTTCGTCTGACTGAAAGAGGGCATAGTGGGGCATACCCAAGAAAGGTGCCTCAGACTGAGAGTGAAGAAGTGGACGTTGTCGGTGACCTGCGTTGTGGCTGCGGTCTGACAACTGTTGTTTTCCACGTAACAATATTATGAAGTTGATCTTGAAAGCATGCAATAATTAAACAACGGTCATTAAAGTGCAATAATAAGCTGTGTATCACGAGCCCGAAAACCTGCTTTTGAAATTTTAGGCGCTGTAGCGCCTTAAACGTGGTAGCTGAGCGTTACACGTGGTAGCTATGTATAACTTGCACTAACAGTGGAAAGTATATTCATATATTCAAATTCACCGTATTTCACTTGATAATCACTAAGCCCTGGTCTCCTATATAAAGGATACCGTGCCACATTTTTTTGTGTATTGAGGGAGTGCTAAGAATTCATTAATTTCGTGCCTTTTCGAGTTTTGGTTAAGCCACATTAACAAAAAGCAAATATATTTATATGTCAAAAATTCAGGGCTGAAAGGGTTAGAGAGGAACGCATGGGTTCTCTCATCGAATTATCTAGAAACGCTTACTTACCTGAGAACATCAACATTCGTGTCGGTTGTCGGTTTCCAACCCTTGGTGCCGCGCTCGAAACTGGAGTATTATATCTAGTGAGTATACAACCTCGCTTTTAAAATGTTTATGTGCTCGTTAAGGGGTTCTACAGGGGCTATGGACGCTTGTAAAAGCAGGTCTCATTTTTGATAGCTTTTCAAGGACCTGGTGGAACAACAGCCATCTGCAGGACAACTTGCGAAGTTCACGTGGTCGATTGTACACACGAAAAAAATTTCGAATTTGCTCAAGTTGAGCGCCATATATACGATTTCCGCGAGGCCTCTCCAGAAACAGTCAAATGTAGCAAAAAAGATAAACAAAGAGCCACCAATAATCATCGTTGAAAGCAAGGCCGCGAGCATAGTTTTCTTCAATAAATGTATGCTTGCTCGTCACTTAGACGCTAGCTTGCAAAAGTCATTCTGCATGAAGTGCTTTGGCTAGACGATGTACTGAAACTCACTACTCCAACTACGCAACCAAATATCATGTCGACCAACATACCATGCACGTACCAGCGCTAATGTAGTGAGATGCAGTGATGATAGGCGAGATGAGACTGTCGAAGAACAGTGGTCTTGACTTTTTGCCACCTTCCCGCTAGCGCCACTGAAAGTGTGGCAGTTCGGACACTCTCATCAAATCCTTGTGCTCCTCCACATCGCCATCCACGGTTGAGCAGTGGCTATAGTGCTCGGTGATCCGAAGGTCGCTCGCTCGATCCTACCACATAGGTGGTTGCGTTTTTGTGGAAGTGAAAAGCCCGTGTACTGTGCCATGCCAGTGCACGTCAGATGGTCGAAAGTTCCGTTGCCTTTACCTACAGCGTCTCTAATAATTGTAGTATGGTCTAGGGACATAAAGGTCGAGATTTTATCATTATTATTGTCATGTGCGCATCACTGAAATCAATGGCGAGAAATACCTCCCTCGCTTCAGTGAATATACGATTTCTTGGAGGCATTTATGTTTCCCCTAAAAGCGTACAGCAGGTTCCTTATGCCTCATTCCACGCTCGAGTAGAAAATATGCCATGGCCATTAGGGCAGTGGTGCGATGACTTTAGTGGCGATAGCGGGACTTGGGTTTGTTTTTACCTGCACAAAAACACTGATAGTCGAACGGCAGCTTTGTCATTAATGCCATAGACTCAAGTTAGCCATTCATGGCTTAGTCATGGGGCTAAACTAAGAATTTAAGTTGCATTCGCGTTTCTGAAATGATTTCAGAGCATTGTTTGGCCTGCTGCCTAGAAAAACTCCTGATTGTTTCTTGTGCGTTTGTGTGTGCTTGTTTAAAAAGCAAAATATTTTTTAAAAGGTGACGATCACAGAGAAGGAAGAAAGCCTAAAGCGTTTACCCTGCGAATATTATTATAATATTAGTTTCAATAAGTGGTTTTTGACCAAAAGGGGGGAGCTGGAGAGGAAATTTAATTAAACAAATACCTACATCATAATGTCTGCATAACAAGCAGCTCTCGCAAAGATGGTCCATCATGTACCCATATTATATTGTCACAGGTAATGGGTATGAGCCATCAACTGTAGGCGGAATCCCTTGGAAGTGAAGAAAGAAGAGGGCTTGTGCGTCCTGGTCTGAGGGCAAGCAAGACGTCGTTTCGTCGCTGTCTGTTATTACGTTCGCGGCACTGGTGGAGGTGCGGGGTGAATGCGCCTCGGCTGCAGATTTTCAGCCGACACACCGAGCTACTTGGAGACAGCTACAGCTCCCACGGCAAGAAGCAGTCGCCGCCTGCAAGGACTATCTCCAGAGTACGGTCCCCTTTCTCAAGACGAGATGGCAACATAAACTAACAACCAGGCGAGTCAAACCAACGACGCCTATTCTTTTCTCCCGCTTGTTTTTCATGCGCCGCAAACACCACGCTCATTTCATGGAGACATTTATGAAGATGTTGACCACAGGCTTGACCACTTCAATCGAGTTGCCAACATCAACGAATGGGATGAAGCTCGCAAGCTGCGGAGAGTTTACTTTGCGTTAGAAGACTCTGCCAAAACGTTGTACGAGAATCACGAGGGTTCCTTTGCGACGAGGCATGAGTTCAGCCGACAGTTTCGTGATGCGTACCGCAGCACTGAAAGGAAAGAGAAAGCAGAGCAGGCTATCTCGTCTCGGAACCAACGACCCACCGAGAGAGTTTCGATGTTTGTCGAGGACATGCTTCGACTCTTCAAGCGTGCTGACCCTGCAATGTCCGTTGAAAAAAAGGTGCGGCATTTAATGCATGGGGTAAAAGAGCAGCTCTTCGCCGGACTCGTGCGCAATCCACCGACGACTGTGGCAGAGTTCATAAATGAGGCAACCACAATGGAGCGTACTCTCCAGTATAGGTCGTCACAGTATGAACGCCATGACGTGACCCTTGCTGCATGCTTTATCGGGGCTGACAGCGAGAGGCATGCCCTCGCTGAGTTCATAAGAAGCGTCGTGCGGGACGAGCTGCGCCAACTCCAAGCAGCGGGACCCCAACCACCCGTAAGTGCTCTCGCAGACTTAATCCGAAATAAGATCCGACAGGTGGTCACCCCACTCGCGCCAAGGCCTGAGGCCCCTGTGCTGACTTATTCGGCGGTTCTGCGATCTCCTGCACCACATGGCCCTGATCCTACCATGGGGAGAATGGATCAGGCTAGCCATCGATTCCAGGGCACCTCTTCGACTCCGCCACCCGCCTCAAGGTTTCCGAGTGCACCAACTTATCGTCCGTCTGGATCGCGGCAGAACGCCACAAAGGCCAGCGTGTGGCGTACGTCCGATAACCATCCACTCTGCTACCACTGTGGCGAAGCGGGTCACGTCTACCGTAACTGCCAGTACCGCCAACTTGGTCTCCGTGGCTTTCACCCTGATGCTCGGTGCCCGCGTTACGGTGAGCGTCCCCGCGACATCGAAGCGTACCTTACGGGCCAGCAAGCTCCTCGCCTTGTTCAACGCCCCATTTCAAGATCACCATCACCTCGCCGCCTCATGTCACCTAGCATTCCCTCGTCATCTTTTGCTCCTTTCAGAGGCCAGTCACCGAGTCCCCACAGGGGAAACTAGAAACCGCGGCTCCTGGGGGTGAAGCCGCGTCCTAACGAACTGTCAAAGAGCCTCCTTCGACGCAAAGACCCGACGAAGACCGTTCTGACTTTCCAGTCGTTTTCGAAAGTCATAAGACTGTTTCCGCCGACATCACCGTTCACGTTGATACGTCGTCACTGCCCTCGTCGACACCTGCGCCGATTATTCGGTTATGAGCAGCACCCTAGCATCCCAACTGAGGAAGGTAACTACCCCTTGGCAAGGACCCCCATTGCGCACGTCAGGGGGCCACCTCGTCACGCCGACTGGAATGTGCACATCCCGTGTTCGAGTCCATGCTTCGACGTTCACAGGGTCTTTCCTCGTATTACCTGTGTGCTCCCGTCCACTCATTCTGGGGCTGGACTTTCTTCGCGAACACTGCGCAATTATTGACCTACGAGACTTGCAGGTGTCGTTCGAGGACCTGTTTCATCCTGAACCGGAAAACGCCCGCTCATCAAAGGCTGCCCTACGTGTATCCTCCGAATCTGTTACTCTGCCTCCCCGCAGCAGCATTTTATCAACGTTGAATGTGACCAAGACGTCCCCGATGCTGTAATTGCAGAAGGAAATTTGTCCCTCCTTTTTGCACAACCAATCTGCGTTGCCCGAAGTATTGTTCAGCCCAGTAGAGAGCAGGCTTGCCTATTAGTTACGAATTTCAGCGAGGAATATCGCCATCTTACCAAACACACTGCGATCGCATACCTTGAGGATATCGCTGACGTCCCTGGTTCCTCAACATTATCTGCTCTTTCGTCGTGCGACGATTCCGCCATGACATTTGCAAGCACTCTCGACGTAAACCAGGGTCTACCGTCTGCGCAACGGGAACGTCTTTTGAAGCTACTCGACTCATTTCGGGACTGCTTCGCTACGACTTCGAAAGTTAACCAAACACCGCTTGCCAAGCATCGTATCATCACCGAGCCTACCGAGAGACCCATTCGGCAGCATGCCTACAGAGTCTCGTAAAAAGAACAAGACGTTATACACCAACAGGTCTAGCAGATGCTCAAGGACGATGTCATCCAGCCATCGACCAGTCCCTGGGCGTCCCCTGTTGTGTTAGTAAAGAAAAAAGATGGTACTCTGCGATTTTGCGTCGTCTACCGAAAGTTGAATAAGATCACTAAGAAAGACGTGTGTCCTTTACCACGAATAGACGACTCGCTGGACCGCATTCGCAATGCTCGTTACTTTTCTTCCATGGATCTACGCAGCGGCTACTGGCAAATATCTGTTGATGAGCGCGACCGCGAAAAGACCGCCTTCATTACTCCTGACTGACTCTACGAGTTCAAGGTCCTTCCCTTCGGCTTATGCTCGGCACCAGCTACTTTTCAAAGAATGGTGGACATGGTTCTTTCTGGGCTAAATGGCAATCGTGTCTTGTCTACCTTGTCGATGTGGTCGTCTTCTCGGACACGTTTGAGCAGTACGTCCAGCGCTTACAGGCAGTTCTTCAGGCGATTAGAACAGCTGGACTTTCTCTCAAACCTGAGAAATGCCACCTTGCATTCGAGGAACTGAAATTTCTTGGTCACGTCGTCAGCCACGCCGGTATAAACCCAGACCCTGAGAAAACGAAAGCTGCTGCCGCATTTCCTGTCCCAACGAACAAGCACGACCTCCGCCGATTTCTGGGACTCTGCGCATATAACAAACGCTACGTCAAAGGCTTTTATAAAATCGCTGAACCGCTAAATGAACTTACGAAAGGCGGCGTGCCGTTTGTTTGGGTCATGATCAGCATCACGCCTTTGACATGCAACGAAACCATCTCCAAGCCCCACCTGTACTCGGTCACTTTGACGATAACGCTGCCACAGAGCTACACACGGATGCCAGCAACGTCGGAATTGGAGCTGTACTGGTTCAATGGCAAAATGGCGTAGAGCGCGTGATTGCCTATGCAAGTCGAACACTATCATCTGCTGAGAAAAACTACTCTGCAACAGAAAAAGAATGCTTAGCCATTGTTTGGGCTATAAAAAAGTTTCGCCCTTATTTATACGGTCGACCATTCAGGGTAGTTAGCGACCACCATTCTTTATGCTGGCTCGCCAACCTCAAAGACCCTTCCGGACGTCTAGCACGCTGGAGCCTTCGGCTGCAAGAATTTGACGTTACAGTCATTCACAAGTCAAGACGCAAACACACTAATGCTGACTGTCTCTCACGTGCACCAATTCGAAGCACGAACGCGGACGTTGAAGAGGACGATACAATCCTTTCCTCTGTGTCAGCAACCGACTTGGCTCAACAACAACGCGACGACATGGAGCTAAGCCCGCTGATTGACTACCTCGAAGGCCGAAAACGCAGCCTTCCTCGAAACTTCGCACGTTCGCTGGCCTCGTTCTGCATCAGGGATGAAGTCCTCTATAAGAAAAATTTCGACCGTACTCAGGCTACTTACCTACTGGTTGCGCCGAACTCGCTTCGGGACGATAATTTACATGCTTGTCACTACGAACCACTACGAATCACTACGAATGCAAGTATGCTTGTATTGCCGTTCATATCAGCAGGTGCTTCTTGTTTAACGATTATGGCTGCACAAAGCATGACTAATATCTGGTGGCGTTGGCTAAATTATGTCAATGGTGTCGCCTAAAGGGGGTCAGCACAAGCCACAATTGAGATATGATGGCTATATGAATATATAGCCATCAGGTTATGAAAACTGCCGCAAAGTTTAACATTTCAAGTATGCTTGGACATGAGCACCGGTGTTCAAAGTACCGGTTTTGCACATCCGATAATACAATAAAATATTTACACTATTACTGAGTATTTCCAACTTATTTACTAAGGAAAACGCAAACGTTCTGACATATTGATGTGCCAGAAAGCAAGACGCATTGTGGGCGGGTTTCTAACTTTCTTATATATTGCGCATGACGAAACTCCATACAAGAAGGCACAGAAAACTTGTGGAGCGCTGACTTACAGCTGATACTTTATCGAAACCAGAGAGATTTTTAAGATACCACTGAGGACCAGAAAAGACGTACAAGGAACGTGCGCTGGTGAATCGTTAGTGCTGGTATAAAGCAGACACGTGTCAATGTTCACAGTCAAGGGGCTTGATATCTGCTTAGGAGAGTGCTACGAGGGTCCGCTTGCACGACTGTTCTGCAACTTTCCTTTCACATGTTTGGTGTTGTTTGCTCGTAATAGCATCACGATAATTGCCTACTACATTGTAATCTTAGTTTTTCGGTTCGTAAGATTTACTCTCATTTTCATCAAATCGCGAATATTTGCAGTGTTTGGTGACTTGAGCACAATTCGCTATCCGGATGACACGATCATGGTGGTCTTTTATTTCTATATTTATATATCGTCTGGTTTATTCCCGGCAGGAAATAAATTATGCCTTTCTCATCCTCGATTAACTGCTTAATACGCATTAACATCAAGAGCTGTGCGTGCACCAAAGCAAACAATATTTAAATCAAAGATTAAAAGAACACCAGAGCAATGTAACGCGCGTAGACACCTGTAGCCATGTGTCGAAACCACCGATTGTCGATCCGAAGAGAAGGACAGAGAACATTGTGAACCAATGTACTACGACAGCAACTGGTAGGCAAACGTCGGGTTGTTCTAACAAGGGAAATACAAGAAGGTCTAACAATGTTGCAGGAAATGTGTATATGCGCACCATAGTAGCAGTTTCGCAAAATGAAACCAAGTGCCTTGACTGTGAGGTTTAGTCATGTCTCTCTCTCTCTCTTTTTTGTAACGCTTAATCCACACACGTATTTTGCACTTCTCTTCTAGCTGTCAGTGGTATAAACAGCTCGCTGTCTCCAATAAAATATGAGCATTAAGTGAACAGTCCATGTGGATTGAGTGCTTTCTGTGTATTGTCATGTATAGCTGTGAGTATGGAAGGTTTATCTAACCTAAAAAGCGTCCCATCACCCTATTTATCTCCGTACATTGGTGAATGACTCTATTTCGCCTTAATTTCAGATAAACACTCAAGCAAACATAGTGAAAACGCGTTATTAATGGTCACTCTGCCTCAATAAATATAATAAAATGTAAAAAAAGAATGGAAAATAACCGCACACATGGTGCGGATCAAATACTACAATTTATAGTGACCCTTGATCATGCTCAGTACACGGCTCTTGCAAAAAATCTGCGTACATTAGGGCTTCAGGCCATTGCTAATAGAGGTCATGAGTCTTGGTTGAGGAAGATTGCGATATAATAAATTTCCTGGCCGGCGTTAACATCTAAGATGCTTGGTAGACCTAATACTTAACCTAACGACTCCTCACTGGGATTCATTACATTCAACTGTTCTTCCATGCGTCAGCTCAGATGCGTTCATACTAGCGTATATTTCACACCAACTCAAGTATCTCGCAAGAAACGGAAGTGCAGAACCATCAGAAATGTTCCGAGTATACTGGCGCTCGAAGCTTTATTAGAGAAACGGCTACCGTCAGCCGCATAGATAATTTTTAGAAAGTTGACAACTTCGTCGACTGACATAGATAATGTGGTTACGACGGAGCTGCACAGCGAGTGCCGCAGTTTCACTTTGCTGCTCCGGTCAGGTTGCTTACGGGTTTAGCTTAGAAATGCTGACTGCCGTGCTTTGAGCTTGTGCTAGGCCTACTGTGGGAGGGAGTTTGTATACGTGTGTGTGTATGCTTTCGTGCATGTCTGTTTTTTTTCACATACGAGCATACGAGTGACAAAGTGCTGTTTCCGCTAACTAGAACAATGGCTACTTCGCTGGTCTATAACTGCTTTCTGCTATAGACTAAATAGACGCTATATGCAAATCTGAAAGAAGGGGTGGTGAATCATTTCGCTTTGGGCTTGTGATTTGTGTACGCATCCGCCATTAGTGTTATTCAGAGTGGTGTGTCGTCAGATTGCAAATGGCTAGCACTGCAACCGATAAAGTTCTCATCGACTCAAGGTGACATCCTAAGTGTGCGTGTATTTTTACCACCCTACACTTAGCAAGAACGATGACCGCTAACAACTGTTTGAAGCATTGTGACCTAAGACATTTGAATACTGCGCCAGCTGGAAATTCATACTGTAAATAAACAAGCAAAAAACGAAGCACGGGAAGGAGACATGCCGCCAATCTAACAACCGTGTTTAATAGCAGGAAAAACGGAAACATATATAAGCATCATATAAAACAAGCCAAACGCAACCAAATATTTGTGGCCACATATTTACTTATTGATTTCTTTGATTCACATTCACAGATGCACAAGGACACAAAGCGCGAGAGAGCAAGTTTCCAACTGCCACCTCTTTCGGGAAGAAGGAAGACACAGAAAAAGAAAGAAAGGAGAATACAAAAAAATGACGAGTAATCTTGGAATAATTTATTCACTCTTAATACCCGCCTGATGGATTCCTAAGCTTCACTAAAAGACAGCCCTTATCCATAATCGATCATCGCAGAGACTGTACGCGCAAGCCACTGCTATGAGACACCAAGGCTCTAGCTAGTCATCATATACCGGCCAAACAAGGTATTGTTCATTCCCAAGTCAAGTGAGACGTGTACTCCGAGGCCATCACTGTCAGTGGATGATTCCAAAATGGTACATGTCGCCACGAGTACTTAGGTCTCAGTTTTGCTTGATTGATATGATGCTTGTATATTTTTCTGTTTCTTTCTGCTATTGAACTCAATTGCTAGATTGGCGCAGTATTGTCCACTCCTCGTATTTCCTTTTTTTTCACCTTTGATTTCAAGTGTGAAGCATTTTTGTAGCGTGTGCAACATAGAAGATAGATTTTCTTCATCTCACCCAAGATCAACAGGAGTGATTACCAATGGCACCGCCTATGAAAACTTAAGGTCAACTTTCAAAGTCTATACACAGGTAAAAATAAATGTTCGAATGTTCCCTGATGTAAGCAAAGCATGCGCCAATCATTGTTACACGGCTATACAAAAGCCAAACTCAAGTTTAACGGCTGAAGACTGGTAATGGTAGGCTGCATGCATTTCAAGTTCAATACGCCTTTCAGGTATATTAGCACACTGACAAAGCATTCTTCAGTCTGGTTTGAGAATAACTCCAAATTTACAGTAGCCAACAAGGGTGTTTTTAAACGTTCCGGGTGATGCGGGCTTGGCTCGTGTAGAATAAAAAAAAACGCCACGTGTTATATTTGGACAATAAGTTGGAGTTCTGTATTTGCGTCCATATCACCGTATAAACGCTTGTTGTGACACTTTTTATTGCACCAACATTGAGTAGTTGCACGGGTGACATCGTTCAACGTGGAGAAGCAGTTGTTTGGTTTGCTATACGGTGCCGACAGGAGAATTTCCACGTCTCTTGACATACCTTTTGAGAGATTCGGCGAATCGGTAAACCTCAATATTGCTCTAAATGACTCTGTACATCACGGCGACGACTCCACATCGGTCAGATGTCCTTAGTGTACCAGCAGTGGGCTTGTAACTGACGGACGCACTTAAGCAAATGTCATACCTCTCCGCTCTTACTCATCTTAACCTTGATCTCTTGCCACAAAGTTGTTATTAGAGGTACTACAGGAGCTGTTGCAGGAATGTAGTTGCGAGAGTGAGCGGAGGAAGATAGGCTATGCAATAAAGGTTTTGTTAGGCTAAAAATCAAAACAAAACTACATGATTTGTTAAGCACTCGCCTAAGAGGACCCAGAGGCGTAAGCCTCTGTTTATTTGTTTTCGAGATTTCAAACACGTGAATTCAGAAAGTGATTATTAGTTGAGTGTGAGTTGTGCCCGTCAAACAGACCTATTGATTTTTCTATTGAATATGTTTGTTTTCGTACTGCATTGTTTTTTTTTCGTGATGTAGCTTTATATATATATATATATATATATATATATATATATATATATATATATATATATATATATATATATATATATATATATATATTGTAGCCTTGATTTGCATACTTTATTGAAAGGTGAAAATTATTGCTCCCTGATGTTAAAATGATTGCTTCCTGATGTTAATTACCACATCAGAAATCAATCTTTTTTGTTGTGCTGTAGAGGAAACAAGCGGTGATATTGTTTTAACTATACTGCCCGCACCACAGTAACTTTTATTTCTATTTGCATCCAATACCCGCCTCAGCTACGTACTTGTGTTCAATTAAAAGTAGTGATAGATTGATGCGTAAGTGCTTAGGAGTTTGTTCAGTTAACAACTCTATTCGGTTTTCACGTACAGAATGGCGGGAAATGGCAAGCACCATCTAATTGTTGAAAAACACACAAATGACGTTTCGGTCCCGCTACGGAGGCCTTGCTAAAAATAACAAGCTCTTCATAACGCTCCTAATCGTAAACTGATTTTGTTTCAGCGATTAGCCGGTGTTTACTAATTCCTGCATTGAGCTTTCTCGACCATACGGGTTCCCGTCGAGTCCTGGACTTCATCACCTGCCAACTTAAATATTAGTATCGGTGCTCACGTCACTCAAGTTGCATATTTAAATGGCTTTACGAAAACTGGAAAGGTCACACATTAGGAGTGCATGGCAGCAAGTAGAGATCAACAAATGTTTCACCAGGTGTTGTCTCTGGCACCAACATTCTTAGAAATGAACTTGTATTTGTCGTGAAGGTCTGAGCTGCTGCCTGGTTGAATAGCACTCTTTATAACGTTGGCTCGAAGTGCCCCTGTTTAGTTAGGTTCGAGGCCATTGGTTGTTGTGCATGTTGTTCGTAGATACTTCAACTCAAGGAAAGCCACTAAAACGTCTAAAGAAGAATAAGACTGACGGGTAGAAGAGTAGCCAGCGAACACAGCAATGACGAACACTGTCTTTGCTTCTGTCCTTCAGCTGCCTTCCTCTTTCGGCGTTTTAATGACTTTCCTCGAGTGGAACTCCACTTAGGATGGCCGATTTTTATGTAACGTCCTATACCATCTGGTACTAGCGTGCGGCTTTTCCAATATATCTGTGAAAGAGAACTTGAACCTGTACATCCTGTGTTTGTGAAAGCTTATGCGCTTTAATTTTTTTAACCCATCAATATTTTTTCTCTTTCCCACTAGCGGGAAATTAAATGGGCAACTTGTCCCCTTTCGTTCGTAACTGCTTCGGAGACCATTTTGGGGAAAAGCACCACCAAGGCACCTTGAAAATATGTTTAATGACCGAATTCATAGCGTACAAACCCGGTGTTTATCACTGGGTTAATCGCGATTTTTATTAAAGCATTTCACCTCTATAAGTTACGTGTGTCAAAAAATGTTAGTTTTGCCCACCCATGTGGTTTTTTTCTTATTGTTTAGTAAACGAGAGGGGTCTGCCTTGCCTTTTTTTTAAAGCCACGTATCATAGAGAGTTTTTATACCTAGAAAAGATGAATTTTGGTTTAGTTTAGCAATAAACAGCTTGGCTGAAATATGCTGAACAGTTTAACGACGACGCAGTTCCGAAATAAGAAAGCCCAAAAGTGGTTTTCGGGTCTAATAATCCAGGAAACACAAATCGTTTTATTGAGGTGCTAGTGTGCTCGTTAGGATGATTTTATGTGTTCGCAGGTGAAATCAAAAATAATTCAGAGAGAAATGCTCCAAAAGATAGGCTGACCAGGCTTTACATAGCGGTCTCGTTAAGAAGGCTGGTTATCTCGGCTGAACTCTCAGCTACGATCGTGGCTGTTGTGTCAATCAATATTCAATTGCAGTTTCAGCTCTATGCATGTTCATTGACGCGTTAGTATCCTAGGCAAGAGTGTGCGTACGTTTGAACTTTAATTAGGGACACGTCCGGCACTTTATTTTCGTCACTCGAAGGCATTAGTGAATGTTCTCGTGTGGACTTTAATACATGCACTTCACTGCAAAACGAAGTTAGCTGTTTATTTTGCGCATGCTGTTAATAATGAGAACCACCCTCCTTGAGCTTCATTTTTCGGAGCAAGTGTTCTGTGCTAATCAAAAATTTGCTTGTTTTTTATTTTGCCAACCTCTGTTTTCTTGACTTCATGTGAGTTAATAATACGAGCAGAAGTTTTGCTTTGGCGATTCCCGAAAAAAATAGGAATAACTTGTAGTTAGGTGCCTAGCTATCGGCGCTCTTTAGCGATGTGCTCATGTTTCAGGGTGTGCGTTCAGTGCCATGATAGTGATGTGCCGATGTTGATGAACATGCTCGAAGACTTCCAACGGTGGTCTGGTAGACAACCTGCTTCGACCTATTGCAATATTTTCTACAACAAACGAAACGAAGGCTTGATGATCCCTCCGTGACTGACGCTTCGACGACGTATCGTGTGTTCCTTGGGGCAGGCGCTTGTCGATATCCCGCATGCGTACCCACCAGTTCGCGAGTTTGCCTCTCGTCTTCGAGATCCACATTCGCCTTGGCCTGGAGAAGTTCGCTGAAGCGTGGTGATTCTCGAGGGAGCGAGTGCCTATACATCTCTCTAGATGCTCCACTTGTATTCGCCTCTTTCAGCTTTTGTAGGTTGTGTTTGAGTGCACATGTAATTCGCAGTGTTGCACCCGCAGCAGCGCTTCGGATTCCCCTGAGCAGAAGATAGCTAGCTTTCCCCAGTGGAATACCGGATGCTGCTATCGTGTTTTGCAATATTGACGATAACGCTACCGCGCTTACGACAACCTAAGCTCACAATATGTTAGCGTCGTTGTTAAGGCACAACTTCTGTTCCTTGCAAGTTTCACAATACTTATTTTGCTTTATTACGCTACTTATCGTAAATTGCCGTAAAGTATCGCGAGCTTAGCGAGCTAGTCTATCACGTTGCATCAGTGGTAACAGTACTTTCCTCCTGATCCGAAGGTTGCGGGTTTGATCGTGTCCATGGCGATGGCATTTATGGGGAGGTGGAATGTGTGTACTGTGCCATGTTCGTGTGCGTTAAAGAACACCAAATTGTCGAAGTTGCAGAGCACACAACTATGATGTGCCTAATAATAAGAATCTCGTGGCTCTTGTGCGTAAAGTCCCAGATGTTACGATAAGCTGAACCACCTTGTTTATTCTTATCTTCAAACTGTCGTTTTCATTTCAATTCAGTTTGTACAAGCTATTGACACATCATCGTTACAAACAATGCTGTAGAGTACGGAGTGTGATTTGGGAAGGCAAACGTATTGGCGAGAATAATAAAATCCATGGGACTATTTCGTTTTGATGAGCTCCCCTGTTTTTACGTTTCAAAGAGCAATAAATGTCGAAGTTACGCTGCTTTCATGTGCACCTACTTCGGGCTAGATCTGTAAACTCTGCGCTGAGTGGAGTTCCCATTTATCGTTTTTTTCTCGGACAAAGAAACCTCGAACGCATCATGAAAAATTTTGAGTGAGAACCTCCTTACTTGAGGAATGCCTTAAAGTGGTGTATACATCAACTTCAGCTGAATAAATGGCTGTTAATCAGAAATTTTTATTTACAACAGAAAGACAAATGACACTGCGAGTCATGACCATAACTCAAGTAATAATACTTATGAATTCAACTGCGCACTCAAAAAAGTGATTTATTCATTCAGTCACAAATACTTCGGCAATTTGTTTCGCAAATAAAATGTACAATGCGCTCGCGTTGAGAAAATCATATTCCAACGTTGGTAACGAAAATAATCCTTTTTTTAAATCAACAAGATTTATTTTGTAGCAGAAAAGGTTTGGTGTAGACAGGTTGGTTTTTCGACAACACGTCGTATGTGGATGCAAAACGAAGCCAAAATACCTGAGAGAAACAAACTATAACCTCTGGTTCCTTGACTCTTATATGAACGCTTTGAAATTGGTGACAGGTATGTGTATCAGCTCGGAAATTGCATTTAGTACATTATATCGGCTTTACCACAAAAACCAGAGTTTTTTACATTAGGATTGAAGTGTTTCGCCATCACAGTCATCTCCATACAGCCGCAGCCGAGTATGACCGCCACCAGATGTTAATAGAGAACTATCAATTAAACTCTTTCTATTAAAACAGGAGTCATTATTCCAATAGTGACATTTATTCTTCGGACTCACGGTATTTTACTTATGACTTACATTAAACACGACACCTTAAAAATGAATACGTCACGCTTTACGTATAGCTTAGTCGGCAACCTGACTAAGATATACATTATTTGAGGGCGGCTTTCCCTCAAACAACGAGTCACGGCTTTCAGCCACAACAGTTTTAGGCAATAGTGCTGATCTAAATCCCGGGTGAATAAGTAACGTACTCCAGCCTTCAGTGTTATTCTTGAACACCAGTGGTAAAAACAGTGTTTTGACCATTGGTGATAATGTTCCCTCCTACCTCGATCGTGAAACGCGACACATGTTGGAACTGCCCCACTATTTCTGGTGCTGTTCGTTGAAATAAACTACGCTGCCCCAAAATAAACTAACTCTCGGCGCAGAACTAGCTAGATAGTGCTAATTATGCCCCAAGAGTTTGACGAGTTAATGATTCTCTTCATTATCGGAGCATCTCGGAGCCCTTCAGGGAGAAGAAATGAGGTCAACCTAACAGATATGTATACAGACATAAGTAACTGTTTACAACTTAGTCGTTCACCATGGTTTTACAAGCTGCGTAATAATTACCATATTTTTGCGTAGGCTTGCCAGTGTGCAACGGGCTGTCAAGTACTGCACGTCCTGTTAAAGAGGTAGGCCATAATAAACCCTGCAGATGAAGTCATCTTACACTTGTGTAATGTTTTATGAGATTACTGTAGCAAATTCAACTTTTTTCTGAAAGGTAATAGAAGGTTTCTCACTGAAACTGTTAGCATGGCCCCCAGTGTTATGAAAAGAACGGCTAAGATTTGCTTCGAGAAACATGCTTTGGTATTGTCTAAAAGTCCAGTTGACGTGAAGAAAGTCTACCGTGTGCGACACTTTATTTTACCGAGGCAAGTACTTTGTGTTTCGCATATTTTCCCTTTTACGCGTTTCGGCAAACCCGTGCAGCCCACTACACAATGCCCTCACATGAGTGCCCTGAGCATCTTTTGTGAATAATAAATAAATAAATTCTGAACAACAATGACACATAGGTGCTGAGGCAGGTGTTGCTTACTTTCAGCTTCTAGAAAATATGAAAGTGTTTACTGTTTTGCTTTCTCCCTCATTCTATGCAGGAAAGCGCCCTTCATGGAAGTACGGGCACCATGTTTTGTCATGTAGAAGGTAACAAACCTGCGTAAGTTTGGCTGAAACATTTCATAAACTGACGACAAAGAAGGTGGTGTGTGACTAACTCTCAGAGGTACCAAGAATTTTTGCCCAATGTACACTGCACATAGGCGGAAAATGTTCCAAGAACATGACTCACGTCAATTCTTGAGGTCCCCTTCTCATTCCGAAATTGCTGTTATCTAACTTATACGTGAGTGTAAAGACAATTAGAAGCCTGAATACTTTAGGCTGTTGCTAGGAATTGCGAAACAAACCCGTGATTTTCGCAGGTGTATTGCTTGACTGCATATTCACGAAACAGCATGAAGGCAAGAACATATTCAGGCCTAAATTTATACTTTCGTCATGTGATAACACACATACAGCATATATTTTAGAACTCTCACAGTAGGACAAAGGCGTGTACATTACTGTTGTGTCGCCTTAGCTAAGACGCACTACCTAACCTTTCAGACCAGAGAAATATCTAAAGAAGTCAAAGTTTCGGGACAGCGGTTGTACTTGGCCGAATCTGTCAATTCATCGTCTTGTGCCTTGGGCCACGGATGAGTAGCGTTGTCTTCTTGAGAATCTTTGCAAAGTGTCGCCATTGTTCTGTCTGGAAGAGCTCCGAGATGATTTAGACGCTTCAAATTGTCATCTTCCGTCAAACACCGCCATTCTTTCAAGCAGCTCACTTGCGTCGGCCGAAGCAGGAGACGGCGTTGAAAGAGCACTGCTTCCATCCACTCCTTTTCCTCTGGAAGTCTGGCACAGCCGGCGGCTGGTCGACCTGTTCGCGCTGCATCTGGCGGGCCATCTGCTTGGCCATCAGGTAGTTCCACAGCAGGTTCTCCAGGCCACCACTCGCCATAGCGCCACCGCCCATGCCACCAGTGCCCAGGCCCACGGCGCTGCCCCGCAGGCCACTCTCGTCCGCCACCTGAGTGAAATAGAGCAGAAACTGAAGCGAAAGACAGCAAAGCAAGCGTTTTTTTTTTCTTATTGTCTCTGCCTTTGTACAACTCCACATTACTTCTTTTTTCAGAGAAAAAGCTCTTTAAGCCATAGGCTTGCCTTTCGTTGTGGTCATGGTATAGAACCACCGCTATAGCGAAAACATTGTGAGACAACAAAAAATTTTAATTTATTTCATCGTAGACGTAGGCTAATAATGAGAAAAGACACGCGCTGCTCCCTGCTGCAATAACCTATTGGTGAGAGCATTCTTAAGTTTATGTCTACTAAATTGTGCGTAGATATTGAGGCTTCTCAAGTCAACCTGTAACACAAGAGCACACGTCAAGTTTCAACCACTCACTCATATTAAAATGGTATCCCATCACCGCTGAGATCGTGGGTTTATGGATTCACTTGCCAGACATATCATCCGCTCAAGTGTGTTTCTAAATCCTGGTCGAATTGCCTAAGACAACTGGAAGGTGAAATAATCTTACGAGTCTATGCTTCATGAAGGAAAGTGGGATAAATTTAAGGGCTATTTTACTTTGTGAGGCCGAATAATAATAAGACCTGACCGACAATTATGCCGAGGAATGTATTGGGAATGTCATTAGAAGTCATTCTACTGTCATTGTGAAGAAACAAAGCTGGACGAAACGATAAGCTGCCTTTGGCAGAGACCGAACCTGCGACGTTGGAACAAAGCATTCGATGCTCTTCCAGCTGTGGTACGACAGCTGTTACTTAACCGCCTACTTTATAGGGTATGTATGTGCATTAGGCGTGGGAGCGTCACTGCGCTGCCTGTTGCTATTGAGGTGAGTGTGGCACGCACATTATTTGCCGGTTGGCCCCACGTAGCGCGTGATTGCACTGCGAGCTGGAAGCTGACCTATAATCTCTCGCATACCACTTAAAGGCATCAAGTTCGTCGGATCGAGATCTTCGCTATGAATGAAGGAAAGAAAGGTAACTTCGAGGGATCGTTTTTTGTTAAACACGTTACTAATGACAGACAGTTATTATATTTACAGACACTTAACTGTTATTAAACACATTGTGCACATTGAACACACCTATAATGGCAGACAAATAAATAATAATAATGACAGACAATGAACTGACAGACAACTATACCAAGGAAAGTGCAGGGGATGTTATTGGAAGTATTTGTAATGTAACTGAGAATAATGAAGAATGAAGAGAGGAGAATGAAGAAGGAATGTGGACGAAGAGTGCAGAGTGGACAAAAAGATAACTTGCCGTGGGCAGTAACCAAGCCTGTGAGTTTCAAATGACGCGTCCTATGCTATGTCACTCAATTTACTTTAATATTGAACAAATCTCGGGAAAAGTATGGTTACTCACCGATACGACGCCTAGAGCTTCACCTATTTGTAATGATTCACTTCTTCGAGATGAGTGAATTTTTTAAGAGCGAAGCTCCTTAGGCCTGCACCAGCCACCGAAGCTCCATGCGCCAGGCAAGCGCACCGAGCAAGACAACAGGTGCGTACTCCCGGTGCGCCGGGAGTGCCGGCGCTTGCTGTACGTTAATTCGTTCCCGCCCCCGAGCGCAGCAGACGCTCTTCTCACCCGCTTCTCACAATAACGCGTTCACGAATGCCTGTAGCGAGATCAGGCTCTTAGTCAGTGGCATCGCATTTTAAGGAGCTTCGCTCATGGGTTGTATTCGTACAAAGAACAACTAGTTTTCACAGACCTAGGTTTTGTGATGTATTGAAGTACTGAATGCAAAGGTATGTTTTATAGATAAAACGCTATACAGTGTTCAGTGCCAAGATATGTGTTTTTATCGGTGAAAGTAGCGTGAACGGCAGCGCGAGTGTGAAGCTGCCTCCGTAAGAAAAATGAATACTGGAGAACGTACAAGGCGTAACCATCTGCAGGTGCGTACACGCGTATCTCTGGAGGGGATCAGGACATGCATCATATCTTTTTCTGTGGCGTGCTCTCACCTCAGTGTTTGTGTTGAAGCCTTACACCACTAAGGTAATTATGCTCTATCGAGTGACTGGGCTATCAGGTCTCGACGCGCGTGAAAGAAGCATTTGTGGGCGTGAGACGCGCATGCGTTAAGGCACTTTATACACGAACCAATATGTATCGGTCACCGGAAATCGGTTTTCCAAAAGGTTTTTACAGCGGAAGCTGGTATGACATCATAACAGCCCATTTTGTAGCCATAGTTGTGTGCTACTGCCGCTGGTGGTGTCCGTGACCACAATTGCGCGAAATAATAAAGAAAAGGTGAAGCATAAAAACCAACCTCAATGGTCTGGTGAGATTTCAACCCAGGCTGTCAACGTGGCAGCCGAGTATTCTATCACGAAGCCACCATGGCGCTTGTAAAGCCTTCGCAAAAAGCACAGATCGACAAGCCCTGTAGAGCTCATTCAGACTCACCAAAACATTCCAGCGCCATACCTCACTCGGACTCACACTCACCAAAGTTTTGTTCAACTAGACTCACTCGAGCTCGCACTCACCTAATACTACCCGTACTCACGGCTCTGTTGAGTGCGACTGAGTTCCAGTGAGCCGACTCATGAGTTCGTTAGCCGAGAATTACATTTTCCGACCATGGTGTTAATGCTCTTTACACCAATACCACGACCGTGCTAATCTTTGCGCCTTTTCGTGTAGTATCTTTCAATATGAGTTACGAATCATTGCAAACTAGTATATCAGGACATATTTTGAAAGAGGTGACAACAGAACTCTCCCGAATTAACTTTTGTACGTAAGGGGAGGTGGTGCTGGTCATAGCACTTTTTTCGTAATTCAAGTCTCTGATCAATAAATATTGACATGGTGATTAAACGATACTGCTTTGGATTACCTGTCAGTAGACGGGATGAGCTAGCACTGAGAGGGAAAGTACAGGAATTCAGAGTCTCGCTTCAGAACAGGTACTCGGCTCTTAGTGAGAAAACCAACCTTAGCGTTGATAAAATGAATGATAATCCGACGAGCATCATTATGGAGTGTGCAGTGGAAGTTGGAGGCAGGGTAGTTAGACAGGACACTGGCAAGCTTTTCCAGGAAACGAAGAATCTCATTAGGAAGCGTCAAATCATGAAAATCTCAAGTACAACAGACAAAATAGAACTGGCAGAGCATTCGAAGTTGATTAATAGGCATAAGATATGCGATGTAAGAAGGTATAACATGGAGAGATTTGAACACGCTCTGAAAAACAGAAGAAGCGTCAAAGCAGTGAAGAGGAAACTTGAAATAGGCAAAAATCGGATGTACGCACTAAGGAACTAAGAAAGCAAAATAACTTTCAATATGGATAGGATAGTTAAAATAGCGGAGGAGTTTCACAGAGATCTGTGCAGCAGCCGGGACTTCCACGACCTTAATACTATAAGAACTAGCAGTAACCCAGATGACAACCCACCAGTAATATTAGAAGTGAGCAAAGATTTGGAGAGCATGCAAAGAAGCAAAGCTACTGGTGAGGATCAGGTAACATCAGATCTGATGAAAGATTAAGGACAAATTCTGTTAGAAAAACTGGTCACCCTGTTTACGAGGTGTCTCCTGACTGGAAGAGTACCAGATTCTAGGAAGAATGCTAACACCATCTTAATACATAAAAAAGAAGATGACAAGGACTTGAAGAATTACAGGCCGATCAGCTAGCTCTCTATAGTATCCAAGCTATTTACAACGTTAATTGCTAACAGAGTAAATAAAACATTAAAATTCAATCAACCGAAGGAACAAGCAGGATTTCGAACAGGCTACTCAATAATTGACCACATTTAAACTATCAATCAGGTAATAAAGAAATGCTCAGAATATAACCAACCACTATACACAGCCTTCCTAAATTACGAGAAGGCGTTTGATTCAGTAGAAATATCAGCCGTCAAGCAGACCTTGCGTAATCAGTGCATCGATGAAGTATATATAAACATCCTGGAAAAATCTACAGGAGATCAACTGCTACCATAGTGATTCACAAAGAAAGCAACAGAATAATAATCAAGAATGGTGTAAGGCAGGGGGTTACGATTTTCCCAATGCTATTACCACGTGCTTACGGGATGTTTTGAGAAGCTTACAGCGGGAACAGTTAGGGATAAGAGTTAATGGAGAGTACCTTAGTAACCTGCGCTTCGCCGATGACATTGCATTGCTGAGTAACTCAGGGGATGAATTGCAACTTATGATTACGGAGTTATACAAGGAGATCAGAAAGGTGGGTCTTAAAATAATCTGCAGAAAACGAAAGTAATACACAAAAACCTCGGAAGAGAGCAGTGCTTTGAGAGAGGTAATAGAGCACTTCAAGATGTAAAAAACTATGTCTACTTAGGGCAGGTAATAACCGTGGTGCCAAACCACGAAATGAAAGTAAATAGAAGAATAAAAATGGGGTGGTACACATTTTGCAAGCACTCTCAAAATATGACAGGTAGATTGCCACTATCCCTCAAGAGGAAGGTATATAACAGCGGTATCTTGCCAGTACTTAGCTACGGAGCAGAAACCTCGAGACTTACAAAGAGGGTTCAGCTTAAATTGAGGACGACGCAGCGAGCAATGGAAAAAAATGGTTGGTGCAACCTTAATAGACAAGAGAGCAGAGTGGATTAGGGAACAAACGTGGGTTAAGGATATCTTAGTTGAAATCAAGAAGAGGAAATGGACATGGGCCGGTGCATGTAGCACG
Source organism: Rhipicephalus annulatus (assembly GCA_013436015.1). Classification (NCBI taxonomy): domain Eukaryota; kingdom Metazoa; phylum Arthropoda; class Arachnida; order Ixodida; family Ixodidae; genus Rhipicephalus; species Rhipicephalus annulatus. Next base: position 206,597 of record WOVY01002444.1, on the reverse strand, counting down.
TAGACAGGAAAACCGCTGGTCATTAAGGGTAACTAACTGAATTCCCAAAGAAAGCGAGTGGGTTAGGGGGAGACGGAAGGTTAGGTTTGCAGATGAGATTAAGAAGTTTGCGGGTATAAAATGGCAGGAGCAAGCACAAGACCAGGATAACAGGCGGAACATGGGAGAGGCCTTTGTCCTGCAGTGGACGTAGTCAGCCTGCTGATGATGATGATGTGACAGGAGTATAAACGTGAAGCCAGGTGGCTGATAGAAATGATCAGTTGGAGTAGATTGTAGTAACATAGGTCGGCAAGAAAGGGGGAGCTCACTCAAGCTCACGAAATAATTATATGTTAGGCTTTTGGACCAAAGTTCTAATGAGCCGGACTCATTCGGCTCACACTCACAAAACTTCTCCTCAACCGTACTCACTCAGACTTAAACTCACCAAAATATTACTCACCTGGACCCACCCATACTCAGGCTCATGGCAAGATCTGAGGCTGGGTGAATCCGAGTGAGTCGACTCATGAGTGAGTTCGCTGACCTGTGCCAAAAAGATCCTATACAAGTCAAGTTGACCCAGCACTCGCGTCAACACGCGTAAAATAGCGAGGCAGTAGAACCAAATATAAACCAGGCGTACACAATAAGAACTGCGCAGCCATTCAATCGTTGAATCCTTCGAAATATTTAAAAATGGCTCAGCCATAATTCTTTATCGTCAGCTGCCGTTGCGGGTTGTCACGTCACTTGTCCAGGAGTATGCACCGTCTTACAAATATGGAGGTCTCCTCTGGCCAGGTGACAACGTTCGCAGGTGTGCTCGTTTAATTGAAGGTGAGCGCTCGATCAGGGCGCTTTCGTCATATTCATTTTATAAGATGAAGCCCGTCTTGATTGATAACACTCGCTGTTTTGTACGGCCCGTAGGAGTTCCGTAAAGTGGGAAAAGTGCTTGGGATACTGGTCCGGGGATCGTCCTTCCACTCCAGACGTTTTTGCCAACATCCCATGGGTGAATCAGCCTTCGAAATATATGGGCGTACCACTAAACGTTTATCGTGACAAGGAGCCGTACGAATGGCGGAACGCCATTGTACTGCGTAAAAAAGTGGATAGAGTTGGAGGATGGGACTCGCGGCCCCCGATGTAATCTTGCGGCCCATGATGTATAATCTTTTCTTTGTCTCTAAACTCTGGTAGACATTGCAGGTTTTGTATAGCTGGCGTGTAAACGTGCAAAAGCTGCACCTTTCGTTTGCAGTATTTGTATGGTGATCAGTGCGGGAACAGTGTAGTCGGACTAACCTTTTTCGCCGCGTTTGGTTCTGTGGTCTTGGTCTGTTACAACTGTTGTTAACGCAGGTCTTTAGTCAATTTATCTTTCTGCGAAACACAAGATGACCGTTACTATGTGCAGTTATTCAGCTAAGGCTTAGAAAAGCTCTACCTTCACTCGTTTTCACCTCGGGCCACAAGCATTGGGCGCTTTACAGTTATTTAAAAGAAGTCGTCTGTGCATGCAATTTTTAATGGCGGGTTTTCTATCGAGTATCTATCGGAAGTAAAACGAAAAAAGGTTGAGTACAGACCTTGTCGACAGTGCTTTATCAGTATCATTTTACCGGAGTTTGTATCCTCCTAGACGTGGTCAAAATCTACTTGCTTGATTAAAAAAAAAGGGCTGTCCCTTCTAGTCCAAAATCAATTTTCCTCATGCTCCACAGAAGAGCTCTAGAAACTCAAGAACGCACTGTTTCTTCTGTCCTAAACCTGAAACCACCGAATATGTCTTTCTGATTTGTTGGGAAGGTGTGGTCTTCTAGGACACCCTGCACGGAACTATTACAATTTATCGTTAGATGCCATGGGATCAGATTTTTAGCAGGTAATGAAGAAGACGATGGAGCAATTAATGATAATGTTATTTTGCTAGGCCTTCACCGTATTTGGGAAAATACATCGTGTTCCCCTCTGCTGACACCAATACACTGCCTATTTTTAATAGTTTGTGCCAAATGATAGCGAACTTTACTGAAGACTGTAAAATTAGGGGACCAGTACCAGAATAGCTCAATCAAATTGAGTGACCTAATTGTACAAATGAATTCTAATTATTATGTAACCATACCGCTTCCTAACTCTGTACGCACAGTTTATGCACTATATCATGACTGTATGACGTGCAGCAGAAAGCAATAAAGAAAAAAAGGCTTTGTGGCGTAGTAGTTAGCACCACTCACTGCAATTGAGAGGTTGCTGATTCGACTCCATGTAACAAACTTATGGCTGCTGTTTTTTTTTTCCTTGCAATTACTGAGTATGTATATTAGAACGTTATGTACGTGACGGATACTCTATCATAAACCACTTTCGAGTTAAAAAACGAATACGTTCTTGAAACGTGTGAGGCCAGCGTTCGCTTCGAAGGACGTGGACCAAGAAAGACATCTCGTTGCCAGTTTCAAGGAGGCAGCAGAGACCAGAGGGTTCCTGCAAATAGGAGCACTCCCACAAAGAGTACAACCGGGATTAGCGCCGCTATACCATTTCGTGAAATAAGCGTTCATTTTTTCACCTCCACAATCTATGTTACACCCTCTGTTGATATGTAGTTTTGACAAATGCGTTGCTAATTACTAAATGGGATCATTTTATTACCTGTGCTACTTTAATAAGAACAACATCAGAATAACTGCTCGGATTTCGTTCCCGAGCTGTGCTTTAAAGTATTTGAGCGTATGTGATGCCTATGATTGCATACGGCGAGACGCACCTATTGCCCCTTTTTTCTCTACCTTTGAGCATCGGTGACTCTGACATTACTTAGGAGGAATTACGCTAAATAAGTACGCTTTACTTTAGTGAACAACAGTGGAGAATGAGAAACCCAGCTGGCATGGCAGCAAAGTCCGAGTCATCGGCTCCCTACACATGGAAGCGCAGATTTTGAAGTAATGCATGAACTTTTCGTTCACGACTACTACGTAAAGTTGTTGTGTCTATAACACAAGCAACCAGCCAAAATTGCGCTACATTATTGTGGTGGCACGGCCGCTTGTGCTAGTTTCCAGATCGTTTTGCTAAACCATGGTTTCCGAAGCATTTTTATTGTACTTCTTGTATTACCACCGAGGTATCTTTTTCAGGTTTCTCTTACTTTATTTGAGAAATATCAATGAAGATAGCGTAAGTTTTCATGATGCAGTGTATTATAACGCTGTTCTAGTTACGTCAGCGTTGCGAGTTGTCGGCCAAAACAGGTGAGATGAAATGAAGGCGTATATTAGCGATTTCTGAAACCCCAACCATTGGATAAAGCTCCGTGTGGAGAGAACCGCCTACGTTATTGAGCTTTGCGTCCCCTAGGCTGACAAAATCACCTGATGAGTCCCGTCGCTCAGATTCACTCAGACTGCCCGCCTTCGTGGAATAGTGGTACGGGGCTCGGCTGCTGCTGACCCAAGGGCGTGTGTTCGATCTCAGCCGTTGCACTCGCATTTTGATACAGGCGAAACGGTAGATGTTCGTATGCTGTGCGATGTCAGTGCACGTTAAGAAGCACGAGTTGGTCAAAATTTTCTTAGCTTTGCACTACAGCGTCTCTCACAATGTTATCGTGTTTTTGTGGCGTAAATATACCATTATCAATTCACTCAGACTCAGATCGGCCCATAAGTATGAGCTTAAGTGAGTTGGGTTGAGTAGTACTTTCGTGAATTTGAGGCCGGGTGAATACGGTTGAGAAAAATGTTTGTAAGTTTGTGTTCAAGTAGGTTCGGTTCAGAAAAGTATTAGGGTAGTATGAGTCCCAGTGAACTCCAAGCACAAAACATACTGCCTGAGTTCGAGTGCGCTCTACTTTTTATTGCCCAGTTATGGTCCTATGTTTCCAACTTTATCGTTGCTATCACCCCTATATTGGCTTACCTTTATAGTCAAGTCTATTCGTGCGCATCTCAACACTCTTGTGGCCGTGTGTCAACTCGATATTCGTTGGCCAGAGGAGTCAATACTTGGCTGGTAAGGCCATCTACCGCAAACTATTTCCCTGAAGGTTATCGAATAAAATATCTAGCGCCAGTCGCGCACTTCACATTATTTTGCTTACTTTATTTTCAATCACTGCGGATGACTCGTATTTAACGGTATAAGATCAAAAGGCGTGTCGAGGAGCACCGGCTTTCAGAGATACTAACACTTTCGCGCAATCCTTTTTTGTTCGGTCAGCCAAAGACTGGAACAATCTTCCCACTCACGTGGTACAGACCAAAGACCTTGACCAGTTTAAATCGCTGCTTACCGCGCCCGGAATTGTGTAATATCCTCATGTCGTTTTTATGGTTCCCGTTTTCTGACTTTCACTGTTGTCAGTTCAGGCGAAGTAATGGAGCGTTGCCTTCTGACATCATATTGTTTTCTGTTTTTACCAAATTTATAGCTACCTAGCTCATTGCCGTTGTTTGCATTCTGACTTGTATGTTTGCACCATTGTACTGCTGTAAAGCGTGGTTATCCAAGCTGTTTAAGCTCTGATTGGTCCCAATATAAAACATGTAGCATGTCCGGCCATGTAGTTTCTTTTATGATTCTTCACTCATTTATTGTTGTAACGGTCTTGTATATAGTTATGTTGGTAGCACACCTCCCCCTCACCCCTACCCTCGTTTTTTGTTCTAGTCTGTCACTTGTACCACCCCTCATGAAATGCCTCCTTCTAGGGGGCCCTTGAGGTATGAAAATAAATAAATAAATAAATAAATATTAGCATTAAAAATCATCGACAACATAATCAGAAAAGCTATGTTTAGGTTCACGGACTCGTGATTGTTGATTGATATGTGAGGTTTAACGTCCCAAACCCACCATATGATTATGAGAGACGCCGTGGTAGAAGGCTGCGGAAATTTTGACCACCTGGGGCTCTTTAACGTGTACACGAATCTGAGCACATGGGCCTACTACATTTCTGCATCCAACGGAATTGCAAAAATTCATAGGGACTCAGGAAAAACGATGATTCCGGGCCTGAGTGACTGTTATGTTGGCGAGTTTTAGTCTCAGTGAATGGACCTCAGATAAAGTTTAGGCAGTCTGATTGAATGTGAGCCCAACTGGGACAAATTTTGGCGAGTCTGAATTTGAGTGAGCCCTTAGAGCTGAAGAGCTAGCTTCATTTCTTTCGCCGATCTACGATGTTCTCTACTTTGATAAGGAATTGAAGCCTAGCATCTACGTTAAGATTAGGTCACCGCTAGAACTGAATGCCTCATTTTGCAAGCGCGGTGCATACCATCGGTCGCCTCTCACAAGGTGGACCTATCGTAACTAAATTACTATTAGGCGTTTCTACGTTTGAATTCGACAATGTTTTAACGCAAGCTGTGGTCCAGTATCCCGAATTAACTTCGGTGACAAATAGTTCTTCAATCGTTCTGCATGAACATCTTTTTGTAAACTCTTGCCTCGGTCGAAACGCTGCAATCGAGGCCGGTAGCCTAGACCACATCTATGGGCTTAGAGGTGCTGCATCACACGTTGTCTGCTAAGCTACTGTAACTGCTCACACTTTAGGCAGTATAAGATATGCATTTCTGTGGGGCAGGGGAAGCGTGTCACCAAAGCAAGCCACAGAAAAAAAACGAGATGCTAACGTGATTCATGGTAGGTGACGATCAAACAATGTACTGTTTCAATGCCTTCAGTAAATAATACTTATGTTGAGTATTTTTTACAAGTTTCTTAATCTAGATATATATAGGCACGCGCAAGAGGCATTTTCACTTTTCTCTTCTAAAAATGTCACCGCCTGATAAGTTGTAACTTCTTCGATGAAGAAATATGCATAGTTGAGCATGTATAAAGAGAGTCTCAAAAAATGGATGGGGAATGGCTATACCTCGCGAATTTCTTTCTTCCGGACCACAAATTTTTATTATGTCAAATAAAAAATATATTAAATTGTGATTGGTTGTTATTTGTTCGAAACTTCATGCAATCTACGTGCCTCCGTATGTGACATTCTTGTGATGCCAAAATTTGCGAATTACGTGCTTTATTGAAATAAGTTCGCTGAACACTTCAAAATGAGCAGGCAATACAAGAAAAAGCTTTATTAGGCCCGTAAAACAACGCGGACTTAGATGATCTGTTTCGTCTGAGAAATTTGAGAAAATATTCCGTTTCTTGAAATCCTGGAACATGATACAATATGAAACATGCGAGACACTGGTTTAGTGTGACATGTTCTGAAATATTCTAAGCAACACGTAAAAAAAATGTCACTAGTTTGCTCTGGAAGTGTTTGTTTTTCAGGACCATTTTACTTCTTTTATTATATATTCCCACTTTAACGTACACATAATCAGACAAATGCACACAAAATCTTTCGTAAAATAGGCAGTGACACGGCTGAACATTCGCCGATAGTGATGGCAGGGAAAAATAGTGTGTTTAATGCGAGCGAATTTATCTGGCTGGTAAGATGCATGCTCAGTTGCAATGTACGAGTAGTGAGAACCAAGCGAGGGGTTTTAAATGAATGTTTTTCAGCTTTACACTATTAGTTTTCACTTCATTAAACTTACATTGCTTTTTTATCGCCAGTAAAGATAGATTCAGTAGGCTGTAGATTGAGAAAATATTCAGAAAATTGTATTCGCTAGCAAAACAAAGCCCATAACGCCCCACCATAACTGCAATATGAATGTACTCATGCTTCGCTATCATGCTAAGCATCCACTATCAAAAGTTTATTCTTTTTTATGTGGGAAATTTACAATATGCTTGTAAGACCTGTTATGACAAAAACGTCTCAAAGATCTGACAAGCCCATTGAAATTGTAATACATACGTTCAATGAGGAGAAATGAAATAAACTAGCAAAGGCATCCAAAAATAAAGTCTATAGTGATCTCCTAACTTTTCTTGGGGCTACCGGCCGATGTAAATATACCGCGAAGGAACATGAGTGTCTTGACAATCTACCACTTCTAATGTGAGGCACTGGCAACACTAGCACGTCAAATACATTTATTACCCTACGAGCGCATAACATAAGATCTCCGTGTCATTCAAACACAATATATGATTGCTGCTTTCTGCATTCCGCATTGAATTCCAAGTGATCAGATACACTTTCAATCATATAGCTTCATTCCTGTATATTCGACAAAGCTTTACCTCTTGAACATTGGAGAGAAAACCTGATCACAGAAACATTATTTAGTAATAACTAGTAATTGTTAAGACCTAACGTTTTGAAACCACTATATGATTACCAGAGACGCCGTAGTAGAGGGCTTTGGAAATTTAGACCACCTAGTTTTGTATAACGCGTGCCTCAAAGGCCTCAAGCATTTTCGCTTCCATTGAAAATGCGGCCGCCAAGCTCTGAATTCGATCCCTCCAACTGTGGTCAGGAGTTGGGCACCATAACCCCTGCAGCATCGTGGTGGGGTACTCCTAATCAGAGCGTCAGGAACAAGTACAACATGCATTACTGCATGGCGACCACAATATGCACTATTACAATGAGCTAACGCAGTGATTTTAATCTTTTTCAGAAGAGCTTGCAGCTTATGTAGGAATGCGTAAGTTCCCATCGCTGTAGCCAGTACATTTTCAATTTATTCTATAAATGTGTTTACCAGAAGCACTGGCCGAGCAACAATTTATCACATTGTGTATTTTCTGTATCACTTTTGCTGTTCTTTCGCTCATTAAAACATTACGCCCATTACTTAGGTTGAAGTGAAACCGAGTAAAGTTATTTTACTAGACACAGCTCCCAGTAATGTGCTAGCAGGCTTATAACATAATAACCACAAATATATTACCAGTTTCAGTTATTAGAGAAAATATGTACAGTACTCACGCATTGAAGCGGGACAAGTTAGGCCTAAGTAACACACACGACTTCTGTTTCACCGTCTTCAATAAACGTCATATCAGCGTAAACTTCTCTCAAATGCATACATTATACGAGCGTTTATTCTTGCAGGCCGAATTCGTCGCAACACGAAGTGGTTACTTTCGGACAATTTCGCATACCAGTCATTGCACTAAAATGTCCTCTTTGAATGCGCCAGCACTCTACATAATACATCTCTCCCTTCGAAGTGTTCTGAAAGCCGTTGAGAAAGACGTGGTGACCTCACGCGTGCTCTGCAACGAGTCAATTTTTGTGCTTGACTAGTTCTTTTCAATATTTTTGATGATCGGAATATCAAAAAGAAAATTATTGAGCGGTTAGCTCTACAATGTCCTTTTGGACCAGTTTGCGGAAATCGCAAGCGGAATAGAGGTCTCACAATTTTATTTGTAGGATATTTCGAAAAGAATGTATGCTTTCTACACGCGCCGTCTACTAGTGAATTATTTGTCCCGAGAGAAGGATGCCTTTGGCGTGTATTCCTGAAAAAAACGAAATTATTTCGAAAGTATGCTCAAGTGCGTTTATTTTACACAAAGTAGTAGATGACCATTCGAACAAGGGATCAGCGCTATTAGAGCAACTTAGCGCCAACTTCTTTTGATTTTTCTTGGCTGCCAAAGAAATTGTCTGTTGATCGTTTTGTACCTATAGTGACGCCTGCTTTTTGAGCATACACGTATCTTGGTTTTTCATCATCATCAGCCTTACTATACGCCCACTGCAGCGCGAAGGCCTCTCCTACGATCTGCTGATCATGATTACTGTCCAAGTATTATTTTGTTCTGCTTTATTTCTGCATGTGTGAAGTATTGTTTTCTTCTCCACCTGATTCGTACGCAGAAGTAAACAGGTGTTAAATTCAGCTAACAAACAAGTGTTCTAAAACCTGCCCGTCCACTTCTTAACTTGGTAACCACTTTGAATGTGAGGAAAATGCCGAGATTAATATTTTTCTATGAGATTCTATTATCAAAACAACACCAAAGGCTCATGGTAATAATAGGAGAATTAGGTGACGTAAATCCTAGGATACCTGGAAGTTGCCAGTCAGGGCTCGTATACCTTTTCAGCAGCCGAGCAAAACAGAGGACCTTGAAGTGATGCTTTTACCACTGCCATTGGCGCATCATGCGACTTTCGCGACTGTCGTATATCGTGCCCTCATTTAGCATGATGCATTCCTATTCACAGTGCGGTAAGCACAAATTGAAAACGTCTATTTTTTCCTCGTTGACCTCAGTTTTACGTTATGTTGTACGTGCGTGCGTAAATCGATTGTACATGTGTGTGCTTGGCAATGAATTAGTCAAATAAGATCAAATCAAAAGTACGCCCGCTCATTCTTTGTTAAGCTTTACAATCGTCATCGCGTGTTGAAGACAGCGGAATTTTCCAACAGTGTTGCTTTGCTTGAAGCTGACATCACTTGAGCCACACCCGGAAATATTACGGCAGACACGCCTGCTCTTCAGTTAAGCAGTGACCTTTCAAAGAATAATTTGTGAACAGAGGCATTGCAGTATGTGACAAGCAGTGTCTGCTTTAAGACCCGTGCTATTTATAAGCCAGATTCGATGGGACCTTTCCATTTACCACACGCCAGCAAAATGGTGATGCGCCCAAGTCACGCACCGCGAAGACGCCACGCATTTCCACGGCATCGCTCTCGCATAATTTGAGTTTTTTTTTCTTTGTGCTGGCGCATCGCTACGAAACTTTCCGGCACAGGAGAACAACAACAAAAATGCTGAGTTATTTTTTGCTTCTGCTGATGTCTGTCACGTTCTTTTAATAAATGCCTGCTGTCTTTCTCATTTGACCTTCGTTTTGAAGCAAGAGAGATGTACTCCAGCGCTTGTGCAGCTTTTGAAGTGTAGAGAGGGCTTCATTACGTTAATATATTCACAACGTTTCAAAGCAAAAACACAAATAATGCCCACACGCGTGAGAATTCACTTTATTTGACAGTTATTTGTTCCGGAAATGGCGCATCCCGCAAGTGTGTTTGGCTTATAGAAATATTCGCAATTGATGTTCAACGTTCTCAAGGCGCATGTGTGTAGCTATTCAGCCATTTGATTAAAGTTACTGATAATGGAAATTCTGAAAATTACACGTCTCTTTCCATGCAGTGGGCTGTCTGTTTACGCAGTTATATTGCATAGGGTGCTAGTAGGAAAGGAAGTTAGTGCCGTGAGGTAAAAAATAAGCAATCTTTACTGCCGTGCTGAAGAATCTTGACAAGAATGTCCCCTTCGTTTTTCCTAGACCACATTAAAATATTATTATTAAAGTTTGAGAGCTTTATATCCTTAAGCAAACAGCACACTGGCATTTTAACTCTTCGTCACTGTGTTATCTTTACATGTGTTTAAGCCTAAATAAAACATAAAACACCGTGAGTGGCTTCAAGGTTAAGACAAATGAAAATGCGCGCTGATGGGCCACAAAACATGGTAATGTGTTAGCCATAGCGACGATAACAGAGTGGTGACAATCACCTGAAGTAAATTAAATATTATAAGGTCACTTCTGCACCTAAGGGTGCAGAAGTGACCTTATAGTGATTTTCGGCAACGTGTAGGAATTCAAGTTAGAGCTCGTACACCGAAAACATGCAGGGGCTACGTCGCTAGTTGAGCGGGAAGTAACGACATTAATCCTTCAACTGTTCCGTTGCATTAGGCGTACCTTCCTACATAAATGAACACAATTTGTAAAATTCGCCTCGTGAAGGAGATTTGCGGCTGGTGTCTACCCAGCATCATGAAATAGACCTGTGTCATGCATGATTACTAAAACAAAGGTAGCGGCCATGCACAAACCTTCAAAGAGCCTGAATTGATTAGGCTTGGTTATACATTTATCATATTTGTAGTCAAATGAACGCACCTCTCATCAACCATTCACTTGCCTCTGCAAAGCATTGAGAAAAATTCATTATTTCAGCACCTGTGAAATGGTAGAAAGACGTCTGTAATGTACGCTGCACATGCATGCCAGGTGCTATGAGAATCTTTCATTATAACATGACATAAAATGGGGGAAAATTGAACACGTCGAAAGTATAACCACCTATTTTTTTCTTCAATGGAAAGGCAGTGGTAAGAGTTAAATGTGATTTTCGTTTAAAAGAGTAGCATTCACTCAGATATATTGAAGAGCTGGGGAACCATATGATTCTTCAAATGAGTGCCTCACAACAGTCGGGAAGCCTGATTGCGAAGCGAAAGAACACTTCTATTTTTGAAAAATGGGGGAAGAGGAAAGAGGAAGTCTGCGCAGTACTGAGAGGGCTGAGATTATATTACGTGAGTTAGAAACCGCAAATATTGAGTATTCTCAGAGGTTAATTGCATCTTATTCTCTCACGTAATCAGGGTATATGTCCTCCACAGAAACACAATACTTGAAAGGCATTTCGGGAACTCAAGGTATGACTGTAGATTAACACACGCCAAGACGCAGAAAATTTGCTGTGACGCGTGAAGACGCGATGCGAATAGCAGACATTTAAAATTTGCTCTTAACATCAAGCCTCACAATTGCATTTTGTTTAAAAATTCAGCGGTTAGTAAAATGACGTAAAATAATATATACACACCTTGTCTCCACCAGGAGGTGGTTTCTGCAAATTATTAAAACGGGGTCATCATCGTCATCATCATTATCAGCAGCAGCAGCAGCCTGACAACGCCCACTGCAGGACAAACGCCTATCCCATGATTCGCAAAATAAACTCGGCAATGTGCTTTCTGCTACCACGTTATACCTATGAACTTCTTAATCTCATCGGCCCACCTAATTTACGGCCTCTCCTTTATGCGTTTGCCTTCTCTGGCAATCCAGTTTGTTCCCCTAAAGACCAGCGGTTATCCAGCCTGCACGCTACTTGCCCAGTCCAAGTCCATGTCTTCTTTTTGATTTCAACTTAGGCCAACCTTAACCCCGGTTTGATCTCTGACCCACTCTATTCTTTTCTCGTCCCTTAGGATACACTTGTCATTTTTTTGACATCGATCGCTGCGTCATCCTCAATTTAGCTGAACCCTTTTCGTAAGCCTCCAGTGTTCTACTCCTCAGGTAAGCATCAGCAAGATGCATCTGCTATATACCTTCCTCTTGAAGGTTATTGATAAATTAGCGTTCATGGTTTGAAGATGCTTACCGAACGTGATCCAGCCCATCCTTATTGTCCTAGTTATTTCATTCTCATGACATTCATTATTCTGGTAAATTTTTTGTAGAGAACGGACAGTAAGCTTCTCGGCCTTTAATGCTTCATGTCCTTAACGTCTCCTTTCCTATAAGTTATGTTGATGTTGGTGTTCTTTCTAAACTCTGGTACTATTCCTGCCAAGAGGCATCGTAACAAGGGGGACAGTTTTCCTAACACAGTTTCTCCGCCATCTTACTGTAGGTCTGTTGTTACCATATCCTCATCAGCATTTTTGTCTCTTTGTCTCTTGCCTTCCCCACGCCCACCCCCAATGAGCCAAGGCCGCTGGTGAGTGAATAGGTGATAAAACTTACGCCTGATACATGAAACATAGGTGTCCAACACGACACGGGTGTCCAAGAAGCGGGCGAACAACACGAGAAATGTGAGGTGCTTGCTTTCACAGCTCCGCGAGTGCGTTTGCTAATGTCACCTATCCGAGGTACAATGGTCCATTGTCCTGTTTTTTCTTAGTTGAACACGCTTACCGTTTTTGTCAATTTAGCAAAAAGTTCAGGTATAACGATGGCCTAAAAGTAAATGAGAGCAGTGTAGATGGTTGTCATAGTTGTCTCGCGCTTTCATCAATACATATTTTAAACACACACAAACCCATACAATTTCATACATTTCTAGTTGCATTCCGAAAAGCAAGCGTCAATCGAAGACGCATTGGTGCATCAGCTCCACGTCGCCACAAAAGTTTATTACAAGTTTTGGCTTAGTACCGGCCTTTATCAAAATTTGTCCTGTGATTATGCCTTCTTGAGTGAGGAAGATTCCCTGCTAATACGTCGATGTGAATTTGTGCCCTTCAATGTGTAATTCAAGCGTAGGTGTCACTGATTGCGAAAAGTGGTGTCGTATACGCACAATTCAATCAATAAAGGACAATGGCATGTGTGAATAGTGTGCAGTGTACTAGGTGTTTTTTCTGCCGTTTTTGTTCCTCTAAATGCTTAAGAAGAGATTGCACCTGTAAGACAGTATGTTTTCTAGGAGATGGAAACAAGTTTTATTGAAAGGGGAAAGCTTTTAAAGCATTGATCATGATAGAATTATGGGGTTAAACGTCTCAAATCCACCATATGATTATGAGAGACGCCGTAGTGGAGGGCTTCGGAAATTTCGACCACCTGGGGTTCTTAACGTGCACCCAAACCTGAGCACATGGGCAGACAGCATTTTTACCTCCATCGAAAGTGCAGCTGCCGCAGCCGGGATTCGATCTCGCGACCTGCGTGCCGGTAGCCGAGTACCTTTACCGATAGACTACCGTGGCAGGACTTTGGAGGATTGGCTTTGACTGCTAGGTAACAGCTATGAGTCTTTCAGGCCTGGCGGCATCCCCTGCTTCCTGAAAGAGTTGTAGTAGGACTTTTGAGTCAAAAGCCTGGGCAGTGCGGTCTCCCACTGCTCTCTGTGTATATGTATTTTAGCCAGTTTCTTTGAGGCAAGCCCATATTATACGATTTGGGTCTATTATATAATGAAAAAAATACACCATTGCCCACCAAAAGGAACCGTATGTAGAAGCGAAGCAGCGGGCACTAACGCTTAGGCCGGTGGTGAAGCTGACACTGGCGCTCATCGCGGCGTTGTGCAGGAGAGAAACCTTGGGGGGGGACAAAGCACGCAGTAATAAGCCGGCGTTTCCTAATGGGCAACGATAGACATAAAACCTCGATTGTACACAGAGACCCGTCAGAAGCAATGAGCGGGTCGTCTAATGCTCCAAATTATTGCAAAAACATGTCTTCACCGAATAACTGTGGCACGATAACTCACTTCAGGAAGTTATATATGGCGTAGTGGGTACCCAGCAATTTCGCTTCTACTATTTACCCGAAGAGACTTTAAAAAGGCTCTGAAAGGCCACTCTTCCGGCTTTCACAGGACTTCACTGCGCGTTCCGAGCAGGCCTGTGAATGTTTGTTTCTTTAGTTTACACGCGCGCAGTGGATTTTTTTTGTTCATCAACACACACTAGAAATCTCCCTCTGCCACTATTTTGAAGGTCAAGATCCACTGCCTATATATACAGGGTCGCCACTGAATGGTTGCGCAGCACAAGCAGTCGGTGTTTCAATAAAAAAACTCGCTAACAGACGCTGCCTGTGGCAGCGTTGCGTAGGAGAGGAGAAGGTTGGGGAGATGACGCTCATGCGTATTGGCGTTGTAAATGCCGCTGGGAGGAATGCCTAGAGGAGATAGAGGGGGAGCAAGCGCAGCTTAGCATGCGCTCCCTTTGTCGGCGTGTCGAGGCGAGAAAAGGGGAGTGGATGCACATTCGTAGTAAGGGTGGTCACGCCGCACACTGGATGAAGCTCCACCGTGAACTGCTTCGCAGCTAAAAACGTTCACATCTCCGAGTACAGCGCCGGATAGCGATGGTAGTGCGTGACTGGATTCGGGAAAGTGTTTATCTGTAACAGACACCATGCCTCGCCTGCTGCTTGTTTAGCGAAGTTTGTGCCTGGGAAAATCAGGCCCTTCCAAGCCTGAGGTGTTTTCATCTCTTGATAACCCGCCAAAGGGAACAGACCCCGGGCTTCACGCTGCGTCTTTTCGGCCTGCCGATTCTCGAGTAAATTCATGCACAACTTCGTTTCCAGGGAGGTAGGACAGAGCACGTGCCCTTTTGATATCGTTACGTGGCAATAACAATCGTATGTCAGCGGTAGTATGGCTTGCGACTGACTTAGTGTCATTTCCAGGTAACATTATGAGAAGCCCAGTCATTGTGGAAGTTAGCACTTACGTCAAAATCTTTTCTTCAGCATTGCATTTACCAGCATTTGACGAGCCGCTGATGTTTATATTGGTTTTAATGGTTTTCAAAATTGCTTTTCCTTCAGGCTAATCCTAGTGCTATAGGCATCCCCTACGCCACTTCTACCTTTCCAGTATGTACGTATGTTCCTGTACGTAGTGCAGAGGTAGCAAACTAGATGCCCCAATTTTCGGTTAACCTCCCTGCTTTCCCCTCATTTTATTCTCTCTCTCTTCTGTATGCATAGTGTACCTGGCCTTGGAATATTCCTTGGAATACTCGTTACTACAATCACCTTGTTTTCGTCATTCTCATGTTCTGCTCCGTCTACATAGCCTGCTTCCCGAGCGTTGCTGGATCGCTCATATATTGCCTTCAACTTTTTCATAGTTATACCTTTGCAATGATTTGAATTCATATTTAAAAGTATTGCAGGTACTAAAACATGTGGTGTGCTTCTCGTGGAATGTCTTTTTCACCCCATGTTGTACGCCATACGTGGCCCCGATGGTTCCCAAAATACGTCTTCCCGTAAGACTTTGCGTCAACCGTTCATATAGTAGCACCATGCGGGTCTTCCTCAGCTCTTCGGGTGTGTTCGTGGTCCTTGTACCTAGAATTCTACATTCAGAGTACTTATTAGCAGACCTTTTTTATGACTTTGATGAATGGCAAATGGAAGCCCCCTACGTAGCTAAGTGACTTTTCCGCGGATAACTGAAAACATTAGGCATTAAGATCAAGCTTCCATAAGTTTGTATTACCTCGAACGATCATGTCACAAGACAAGTGCTTAGCGTACCCTTCAAACTTCAATTCTAAACTACAAAAACATTTATACAAGCTAGATAATACAGCGAAGTAGAAAATTGAGATAATTCTAAACAAATGTTTTTGACACCATATGAATGAAAGTGCTGAAAGATATGACTCGGACAGAATATGAAATGTTCGTGATATAGCGGCATAGAAAAAACAATAATCTGTTCGTGCCTCTAGATATTTCGGTTATTCCAAGCTAGAGTGAGTTAGCAAACAACCTGCCCAGTTAACTTCATGCGCCCACTAGAACAAGGTGGAAAGTGATGCTCACTGTTTGTATGGTGTCCTGGAAAGAAATCAAAGAAATAAATTATGAATACTCAAAGGAGTAACGGTATGAGATCATAATAAAAACACCTAATGAGTATTTCTTTCTATATCTCTCATACTGCAGAAAACATTTTCATGACTCATGCCCGTGCCACACGGGCAGAGAAAATGGCATTTACCTCTTAATGCCTTCAGATTGAAGGTCATTCGCCTGGTGCCACACGGATGAACAAAATGGCATTCGCCCAAATGCCATTCGTCACCTAATGTCATTGCCAGAAATCATTCGACTGAGAGATGAGTACTCTCGACGGCACACCTGATGAAGTAATTGTATAAAACGACATTTGAATCGACTGGTAGGAAACATTTTGCGTATTTTATTTACACTAATCACTCAAACAACGGCTTAACATTTCTCTTCGGCTGGTAGGCTCTGTAAAATAAATGAGCCAGGCGCCATTTTCTTTTTACGCTGCGGATCTGACTAACTTTGGCTTAAGTTGCTACACGGTCGGTTGCAACGTTTTGAAACAAAGTAACGAACGAAATCGAACGGCAGCGTAATATTCTTATATATACTTTTATATATTATCGGATGTGTACAAAGCTTGTAAATGCTTCTTTATTTTTTAATTGCTACTCACCCGATTCTCACGAGGAAGGTGCTGCGATCGACATCATCAAGTTAATTGTCATTCGCTTTGGACGTGTAGCAGCGCAGACAAAAAAAAAATGTCAATCGTAACTGAATGCCTTCGCTACCAAATGTCACTTTGCATGCCCGTGTGGCACGGGTATTAGGTTGTCGTTTAGTAGTACAGCATATTTGTAACATATTCTTAAGAGAGTATGCCGCCAACATGAGTTAACATTCATTAGCAGATGGGTCACTGCTCGTGATACGGGAGTGAAACACACTATAGTTGCAGCAGGTTTGATAGAATCTCACCGTTTGTAATCACTTATTTCGCACTTCGGTTTCAGTATAGTTTTATGTCTTATGAAATATATTTACAGTATATCAGTAGAATATTTGGTCCGATGTGCAGCTTGGAAAACTTTTGCTGTGGGCTGACCGAAGGAAACGGCTGGAAAGTAGTCCGGTATATTTATTCAAGATATTTCGCATTCGCAATCTCATAGTTAAGATGAACGCCTTAATCTATTGTGTTAGACTCGACCGTGAATGACCTGCTAGTTTGTATTGAGTTGGTGAAGCCTAAAACAAAAGACGGGGCACGAAAGCGACATAGAGAAACATTTATAGTTTGTTTGAAGCACCTGAAGTTTGTTTGTTGTTTCATATAGGAAATTGAAAATGAAAAAAATTGAACAGTGAAAATTTCGCGAGAACCCGTGTTTTCTAGAAATTGATTTGTTGCGAAGCATTGTCCGAGTAGATACTTAAGCAGCCTTTATTTTCGAAGTGGGCCAAGTCCACGAAGCAAGAAAGACAGGAGGGGAAACTCGGGGTGGGCGCTAGCGGGAGCGTGCGCCATGACAATGTCACCTCGGGAGAGGAGGTTGATAGGATGAATGTATCCGGCTGTGCCTTTTAGATCGGGAAGTGTCTCACGCCACCTAGCCATAAAGTTAAGTACTGTCACTGTGTGTTTGAGGATTGAATTTCTCTCGCGCCTTGATTTTAGCCACCAATCAGTTAGCCACCTTCTGGTTATTTCTACCCGTATCAAGTATATGTTGCCTTCACTGTCCCTAAACCCCAATGCTTTGAAATATTCGGGGCCATTATCGTCGACAATAGGGTGGAGCCCTTTACAGAACAATATCAAATATTCAGCCATTTGCTCCTCCTCTCCACACGCACTACATACCATGTCTGTGCCTTCGTATTTCGCTCGGTACGTCTTGGTCCGCAATACTCCCATTCTAGCCTCGAAGAGCAGCGAACTACCCCGACATTTATCATAGATCTTTTCCTTTGAAATTTTCTACTTAACAGTCCGGTAGGTCTCTGGTGATGATTTCGTAAGCGTTCCCATCTTCCACATGTCCCTCTCTGTTTTTTTCACTTTCTTCCTAAACGATGTTTCCTTTTGGCTTGGTATTCTGCTGTTGTCTAAATACTTGCTTGACGGTTTTCCAGTATAGACATTCTTTATGTACAAGTAACTGAAAACATTCCTAGCCCCCTTTACGCTTCTCTCCCATTTTTCTCAATCGCTCCTTAAATTCGAACTTGCTGCTTGCTTCCCTGCACTAAAAAAATGTCTATGCCATGTCTTCCTGTACGCCCTCATTTGGGGTATTCCCGTGTGCTCCCAAAGCAAGTCTGCCTATTCCACGTTGTTTAATTTCTAATCTTCTTTGAACTTCTGATTTCATGCACAAGACCGCAATGCCGAACGTCAACCGCGGGACCAAGACATCTTTCCAAATTCCTCTCACAACGTAATACCTATTGTGGTTCCCCAGTGCCCTAATTTTCATTACAGCTGCATTCCTGGTGCCCATATTCATTATGGATCTTTCGTGCTCCCTTAGGTACTAGGCCCCGTATTCTATTGTTACGCCCAAGTATTTGTATTTTTTCACTATTTCTAGCGTGATTTCCTGTATCTTATGCTCACTGCCTATGTTATGATTAAAAATCATGATTACCGAATATATCCAGCTGAACTTCAAATTTGACTTATCTTCCTCTTTACCACTGATGTCTATCGATCCCTCAGATCTTCCTTGTCATGGTTATACGCAGTTTGGTTATACGCAGTTTGCTTATTGGCAGTCATGGTTATATGCAGTTTTCGCAGTTCACTCTGGGCAACCATAATTTTCTCCATATATTACTCAACTTCACAATGTGTACACTCTGCGTCAATGTCCATCTTCATTCGCGTCTGCACTTAGGCCCAGTTTCAGGTCCACCCCGAATCCTGTACGTTTACAGCCTTTTCAACAAAGTCTTTTGACACCAATTGTTCTTGTAAATTGTCCCACTTGATAATTACAAAACACGGCATACGACAAACCCTGCCCTACAGAAAAAGAAAGTCTACGCTATACTACAAAAATTCCCGTGTTCAGTGTACGTGCACCTCCCCCACTCCCCCACGGGAACCAAGAAAAAAAACAAAACAAACAAACTCACAAACTAGTATTACCTGGTAACTGACCCCCGAAAAAGCCGAACAATGTAATAAATGCTACAATGGTTTTAACTGCTGCCTTAACAATTATAAAGGCAAGTTCAGAACAAGCAAAACCACTTATCTGCGCAGTTGATCGGGAGTGCTAAAAAAACACACCCATCCACCGTGCCAGTCCAAACTGAACTTTTTGAACTGAACTTTTCGAACGTGCGCGCAGCGATGATTGCATCAACGCACAGAACTATTCGTTTTCTGCCGCGGGAGGACAACGCGCGCGCCCCCGGCCTCCGATGGCACCCGAGTGTCGTCTGCTACGTCTCCTTCCCGCCAGCTATACTATGCTACTGGATGCAGCTAAGAAAGTTTTTCACCAGCTGGGTTCGCCAAAACGAAATGAAGCTAAGAAAACGTCTTAGTGCCAGCATTTTAAATTATATATGTTGAATCAGATGCTCTGCGGACAACAAAAGAAATGAAGTGGTAGAATGGAAAAAAACAAAATACAGGCGATGTGCAATAGTAGCTAGGCGCCTGTTTAAAATCCTTCATTGTGTAGCTTGAGGATAGATTTCGCACATTCTTCAATATAACATTGTCATACAGAACTACTGAGCGCGAAAGACAGACATTGATGAAGCACGTTTGAGCATCCTGCAATAGATTTGAACAGAAGAGCGGAGAATGCCTCGAGCTGTGAATCAGTTCTGCGTAAAAACACTTTGACCTTTCAACGCTCCGTCAGACCAACATTAGTATGTTGGTCTGACTGAAAGAATGGGCAAGGCTTTATGAAGAGTTGATAGACAATGGAAGGGAAGCGACTGTATCCAGGAAAATTAGTTTTACAAATGAACGGTCGGCAAGCGTGACACTACGCTAAGTTTAAATTTACAGACATCCTGGACCAGCCGAAGATCTAGTGTCTCGCTGAAGTGGCGCCTTAAGTTTTTGAGTAGAGGTTTTACATATTCGTGCCAAGAAATGAAGCCGAGAACTGGCTGGAATATTGCTGAAAAAAGCAAATAAAAACAGCGCCAAACGAGCGAAGGTAGAGCATTCTCTTCAAAATTCAAAAATCGTTCACGAATATTTTACGAACCTCCAGACTCCTAGGCAAGCTACATAGAGAAAAAAAAGCGTGGTTCTCAGTTTTATGTGTTTGGTTGTTGTATCTTGGAATGAACAATTGCTTTTCTAGAAGTTCCAACATAAAATAAAATTTGGAAGAAAGCGGATTCACGAGAAAAATGTTTTCCAAATTTTTTTGTTTCTATTTTTTATTTTATTTATCACGAAAAGTTCCTGCTGTATGTTCTTTTATTACCGCATATTGTATGCCATGTTCCCACAAATAATATTTCTACCCTCGAATACGAAGGTGAAAGCGTGAAAGCGAACCTGTTTAGTGCTTGTGGAGAGCTTCGCGAAACTATCGCGGTATGGTCTCTGATCTAGGCTAGCTTAGCTAAAGCTCGTCGTAGCAATTTGCCGTCTCATATAGCGAGTGTATCGGAGCTATGTACTGATACACTGAGCAGCGAGTACAGGCGTACAAGCAAATGACGCTTCTCTCGTCTGATGCTGCGGCATAGCAGTTCGGCCGCGGTTTTGTAGGTGGCGCTGTCACGACGTTCGCCGCCGTTCCGGGGGGTGACACAATCGCGGCGCGGAAAGGATCCGAGTTTCCCCTGCTGACTATTCTTCCTCCGTGGCCAAGCCTAAAGGGTCGCTTGTTTTCCTACCTAACGTTTGCAATCACTCACGCTAGGGCACAGGCATGAGTTTCTCGAAACCAACTACCCGCTTTACGTTCTATGTATATGCACGTGATAGGTGTAGTGATCTTAGGCTTATTTCATGGTGTTGAAGCAATCATTGACCCCATCAGTCATAAAAATAATATGTAATGCTTACTATAATGCTCAATGGGGATAGCCACCACCTGCAACAGCAAGTGACGTTGCTCAACCCCCCTATCACCCCCCCCCCACCTACACACGTGTAAATTCTTCTTCCGGAGCAGTTGTGAAGGGCCATAAGCTCTGAAAATACAAAGAACGGGTGCTTTATTCCCCCTGACATTTCCCGTGTTTGCGGCAGAATCCGTGAATTCGCCAGTTTGCTCACGTGGCGTCAAGATAAAACGAGCTCTAAATTTATTGAAATACGAGACATCTGTTGTCAATTGTCCTCTACTTTGCTCTGCCATGCCGTCGGATGCCCAATCTAGTATGTCTAGAATGGCTATTATACGCAATAAACTAATCCACTTCCTTTCCTGTGTTTGCGAGTGTGCAAGTAGAGCTAGCAGTGTGAAGTCGTAAATCTCAATACCCTGATTGGCCCTACGCTCAGTGCTCACATTCAGCACGTTCGGTGAAGAGAAAAGTGTTGAGAAGGATATAGCGCTTGTAGGAAGAGCAGTAAATGCAAGACATGAATAACTGCCCTCTCCTCTTTGTAATGGGCATGGTTTGGTGCCCCTTTAGGCAGCCTCGTAGATCTGTAGTAGACTACTCGACTGCCAGGCAAAATGCCTGGGTTCGATCACCACTAGATTCGTGATTTTATTTGGGGCCATCGCCATGCGTGCCCACCGACACGTTGCCAACGATGAAGTCAGATTTTCTGAGATATTGACTCGTTTATGGTGGTTATTTAGGATGACATGAACATGGAAGACGCTCGAGCTTCGCCTTCAGAAGTACAACACAATAACGTAACCCCCCGTTTCCTCCCATTCCTGAGTGCGTCGCCTTCGCAAGTGCTTGCCTGGATTCGGTTTTCGGCGGTTGCCTCAACCGTTTCGCTGGGAAACGAACGTCTGTGCGTGTAACACTGGCTCTTTAAAATTATACAACAATGTGTAGGGCAAGTCCAGTTCCGAGGAGCCAATTACGCCATAAATAATCCTTTTGAGAAACAGTGAAGCGCCCTCTTCGCGTCCGTAAGGCAACGAGCTAACATGCACAGACTATGTTCATATGTACCTAGCTTGTTTGTTTGTTTGTCGCCTGAAAGATTTCGTTGAAAACATTGCTTTTACTTTCACTTATTTCCTTAAAGACTTCACGTCGGGGCATTACACAACTCGTTGGAGTACAAGTAGAATGCATCACACTGCACTAATCAGGATGACTAAACAAAAGTCTAACATCTTTGAAGTAAAATCGCATAGCAATGTCAGTTTGCTAGAACACACCTCTGTTTGAGCATGTAGGAGAAAAATAATCGTAAGGAAGAGGATGACACTAAAAACCTAATACTCAAAAAAGCAACAAGATACTATTGTTAACGCGCGAGCAAAGAAATATTAGCGGCCATACTTACACTGGATATAGGGTTCTGTTAAAAAAAAGAAACAAGTCAAACTTTTGTTGTTACTCTTTTAGAGGTAACCTTACTGCACACGCAAAAAAGAAAAAGGCGCAAGCAACCAAGAAAAAAAAACAACATATCGTTGTAGCTGCAAGTGTGCTGGCTGAAACGATATTGATGTACACGGAAACATGTTATCGTTGTTGAACTAACGTCGAAATACTCTTGCACTAATATTTAAAGCAATCAAACATAATACGGCACAATTATTCATAGATGTGCGTAAAGGAACGTAAACACGGCAAAAAGTGTACCTGTAACAATGTATATGCTTACTGAGACGACCACGATGATTTTGTTTTCGTAAGACGGCTTTGTACATGGCGTTTTATGGCATCTCTTTCATTTTATTATGTTTTTTTATGAATTCTTGTATGATCTGTGAGGATGAGTAGCATTAAACACAAGAATTGCATGACCTAAATATTCCGCAGGTTATGCTTTCTTCTGCGGCAGAGAAAGAAAGGCCGCCGCAATTTCGCACCATTGAGTTGTGCAGTGAAGGCGAAAAAAAGAAAAAGGAAAAGCTTCCTGCGTCCTTGTGGTTGTTGACTTAAAAAAATATATATTAAAACAGAAAGAAAAACATGCTTAGAACGACAGTCGCTTTCTTGAGGCATTAAGTAGAATGTAGCAATAAGGCGTTCAACGTAACACGGTATTTTTGAAACCACTACACAACGAAAACGAAGAAAAATGTGGGCTAAATGATTTTTCAAAGTTTTCGAATAGATTTTTCGCAATGTTTTGTTTTTAAATGGCCGCAGCGTATTTTTGACAGTTGCTGTATACGCATCACAATAGCCCACATAATCACCATACTTCTTATTTGAAAGGAACGTTTCTTTATGAAGATATGATAAGTATGTTGCCTTTTGTGATGCCTCTTTACAAAATATTTCGCCGACGTAAACGAAAAACTCCTCTTGTCTTTATTGTTACTCTGTTGTTATTGCTTTTGTTCCTAAATTTCGCATTGTTTAGCATTGTCATAGCCTTCTCCGGTAGGCCTATTACTTATTAGCCTTTGAAATATATATCTAGTATTATGTCCTCCTGCTGTCACGTTTCGCTTCGAGGTTTGGTCACTGCCGCTTCATTCATCAATTTGATCGTTTTCTCAACAGCCTGTGCCCCATTTTAAAGTTGTGACTGGGTCTGAGCGACCTATATATTTCGAGCGAAAGAACTCAATGTCAGAGATCAGTGGGCGCTTCGTTCAGTCTAACAGCTATTTCAAGCTCAAATGTTTCTTTATGTGTTGTACTCTTAAATAACTTACGCATCATATGCATTGAATTGTAGTGCGAAGGTTTAAAAGTGCAGAACAGCCGTTTTGCTCTGCAATTAAGAATGACTGGCGAAGTTCTTAAGCTTAAGACACATAGGTGTAGTTGGCACAGAATTCGGAAAATACGCTCTTAGGACATCCTGCACCTGAATTTGAAATGACTGTGTGGAAAGTTCATTTCAAGTTGAGTGTGTGCTTCTACGATGTTTTTCATTTCAGAAGCACGAGGAATTATTTATTTATATATATTTCTATTTATTTATTTATTTACTTATTTATTTATTTTGGCCACGAAATGCAATCGTCTTGTCGGCCTTGCAGCATGCGTGCGGCGTTCGGGCACGATTGTGATAGGCGTCTGCCGCTCGTGAAAACCCTAAATATTTAGTGGACCAGTAGGTGAGGAGTGGACGTTGCCCAGTTTTCACGGCACGTACTTGTGCTATAACGGTCTTTTTACACACACCAACACAATTTTTAGTTGCAGCGGTGTGTGCGTCAGCTTTTTTCTGGTGTGATAGTCTTCTCCTCGTTTTTCTTCAAGTAATACGAATCAGCTGGTCCAGATATCGATTCTCCTACACAGACAGCCTAGTCGTGCAGAGCTTTGCTGTAAAACATAGCTACGGACAGGTTGCTTCGTCCACGGCAAATATGTACTGCAGTGGACACGAACATGACTTCATGTTCGTGCCGAAGGTAGCTGCATCAAATTAAGTGTGCCTGTTTATAACTACGTGGTAGCTCACGTGTATAACAAATTGTCTTGTTCGAAAGATGAAGCGATGACATCAACCGGGTCACAGATACCACCGGTGGTTTATCTACCTCTTACTTCTGTGTCCTCTCTGACGTTTATGTATTATTCCGTCTTTCCCCCACCCCAAGTGTCCGGTAGTGAGCCGAGATAAAGCTTGGTTAAGATCCCGGCTTTTTCTTTTCATTTTTGCCTCTCTCTCTTGTTTGGCAATGCAAATGCTACATTACTGCCTCAAAGCTTTCAAATTATTCTTGCCAGCGGAAGAAGCTAAGCCAGAGAATTCGATAGAAGATCGTGTGTTTTATAGGCATGATCAATATTGATCTTATAACAAACAATGGTGTTATCGAACCGTGTCCGTGACGCTAAAACGAGGAGAACAAGATGGATTGCTTTGTTTCTGTGTTTTCGTGCTGTAGACTAAGAGAGGGAATTACAAACAGGGGTAGTGCAACAAACGGAAAGCAAGGGACGTATAATCTGTAGTATAGGGACGCGACGTAAAGCCGCGGCCACGTCTGAATTGAAAAACCGACGTGAGCCGTCGGTTTTTGCTCTGCGGCAGGAAACTTTGAGAGAATATCGGGCTCCGATGCGGTCAGCCTGACCACCCATGCTCCTTCAGAGCCCAAAAGTGTCTCAAGCTTTCTTGCCGCCTGGAGAAAACCGGCTGCTCGCGTGCTCCACACAGACGTGTCCGCGGCTGTACGTCGCCTATAGACAGACGTGTCTAGGAGAGCAGCGGAGTGTATGTCTACCGTGCGTGGATCTACGCGTGGTCCGGGTGCTGTGAGTGGGAGTGCACTGAGCACACCACTCGGGATCCGTGGCGCTGTAAGCGATAGTGCGGGTGTGCCACTACACGTAGGATTACACGTTGTGTTTAAAAAAAACATGAAAGCACCATGTCCTTTCTCAGTGTCATAGCTTCCAAGGCAAAACCACGAAAGAACAAAGATGCAGTACATTCATTTACGATCACTTGAGAACAGTGAACGCGAACGGAGGGAAAGTGTTATTCAGCTTACCTTGTACGAGGATATCTAAGAGGGTACCGAGGATAAAAAATGACAAGATAATACACGAGAGAAGTGTTAAAACAAGGAATAAACAATTCGCGCGTGTTTTAAAAACACATCTGAAGCTTACGCTTGTGAAAAAACCACCAGCATAAATTAGGTATTAAATCAATAAATAATCATTTACAAGTGCAGGCATAGCGATTGGCTAATTTTTAATTAAATGCTTGTACAAATATATCAACTTGGAATGATAATGCTGGCACATATCAAACTGTATATGAAAATGCGAACACTTTATGAAGATTGCTCGCACAAGTAGTGCTTCGTTACTTTAATTATTGCGGTGCTTCAGCACAGAGACATACTCTTCTGCTCGATTACCTGTCTCAAACAGCTCATATTAACTCACTAGTAACTTACACTGTTCGACACACGGAAACTGGTAGTTTATAAGGACTGCCACATCTCTCTAACACCACAAGCATAAAAAACGCATTATAAAGTGGTAGCTAAGGTAAACTGCTCTTTTTTCGCTAGTAGAATAATAACTCAAGCGTGCTCAGAGAGGAACTTAGCTTTAGTCACTTGCCAGTGCTTCAGAAAGAATCCGCTGATGGGGAGCGAATACTCTTGTAACGGGACGTGCTGTGCGTAGGACTGTAGGCCCGTCCGTATCAGGTGCCTCGAAGGGGTCTCCAAGCGGCTTTTCTTTTTTGAATTATGTAAGTACTTAAGCTACAAGCACAACCGAAATGTCAACCAAAATACCTTGCATCAAGGAAACAACCTCCGATGAAAGGATGTCAGCTTCCTCAGCTATGCTATTTCTATTTTACCGAGCAGTCCCGAATAAATGTTATCGTTATCAGATTCTCCATGGGAGCTCCGCAAACTGTGGTAGAGACCACCCAACACGTTTTGCTTGTGTGTCACCTGCAATTTCACGACACTTTACACTTATGGATGAAATAAACCCGAGTAATTATACTGGTGCCTGTCCAAGATGTGGCGCTATCCCCTCAACCTTACACATCACCGGTTAGTACACCACTGCCTACTTTACTTCCCTGCCGTCAATCGTTTGGTGTGTCCGCACACTATGGAGAGCAGGGGAAGAAAGACACCCTTCGCAACGATACCTCCGAGGTCTGTCGGGTGCTGCTTCTGTGAGCCCGGTCAGTCGCAGAGAATGCCTTAGGTGTCCTGGGATAAAGACCCTCCCCATTTCGTTCGCATATGAATAATAAGCGCTTTCATTATCTGAGTTCGTGCGACCCCAAGTATAACACGCTCGGATGCCAAGCAAGCTCGCGCGGAGAGCGCTTTTCAGTTGTGTCTGTTGCATTCCGAGCGAATAGTCAATTCAGGTTCCATCGACGCTACCTGGCCTGGCTGCCAGTTCTCCTATGTGCAATACCTAGAGCATACCACGCCTTCCGCCTCAGGAGCCTATTTAGGTATATTTTAACCGAACAATAATTAGTATTGCATATACGACTACTATACTGCAAAAATTTGAAATATGAACAAGCAGAAAGTACACAACGTCGCGAGAAAGCATGGCAAAATTGCAGAAATGAAGGCAAACAGGCATTGCTTACGTTAAAATTTTCGTCCTGTAAGAGAGCAAGAGAGAAATATCAAAATGGAACTTTGTGCAACAATCGGCATCACTTCTAACTGAGAATCAAATCTTACCTCGCATTCGCTTTCTCACATTGCAAAAAAAAAAACAAAGTGAGAGAGGGTCACGTGCTCTTAAGAGCAATGAGTGCGGTAAGCAGAGTCACGAGCGAACAGTGAAGCTCTTAATTAGGCGAATTAAAGCAGAAGAACCAGAAAGGAAATTCCAGTTATGGCAACAGAGGCGAACTGAGCGGCCTGTCGGCGAAATCTATGCCTTGGTAAAACACGGCAGCTATTCTTGCACGTGAACATTTTACTGTACTCCCATACATTTATTATTCTGCTCCGCTATTCATCTCGAGAATTTCTTTTGTTAAAATTATGGTGAAACGCTCAAGAACTTTCGACACATCAAGTTCATTAATTCATATGCGGTTTTAACGTCTCAAAACCAACATATGGTAACGAAAAACGCCGTAGAAGAGGGCTCCGAAAATTTCGACCACCTGAGGTTTTTTAGCGTGCACCCAAATCTGAGCACATGGGCTTACAACATTTCCGCATCCATAACACATCAAGTTGCGTGGCGTGCCGTCTTCCAGGTGCAGCGTGTGAAAGTGAGAAATAAGTTACCAATGCATGGTAGTGTCATTTAAGAAGATACGAGTACAGCAACTTGCAAGAACTTGTTAGTCTGTTCATTAACGTTATTTATACGTTAAATCATGGGACAGAGACTAATCAGGAAGGCGTCGACGTCACCGTAAACATTATTCACCAAATTAAAATTTTGCACACTGGCTCAGTGTGTGGCGTCGCATTGCAGCGTATATCTGAACTTGAATGCAAAAAAAAATGCCTGGCCTGCGATGCAGAAAACACTAGGCCTGCGACGAAGGCGCAGCACTGTTACAGCGAAAGCTAGAAGAGCGGCCTTACAGAGCCTTTTTTAAGCACGCGTTTGGTAACTGCAGCAAACACGCTTGCATGATGCGCACTACGGAATCGATAGTAAAAATTTTTGGGTAGTAGGGCGGCATTCGCTATGCTATTTTTCTCCATTTTTCATAGACACGTGGTATGCGCTAAGCACTTGCAAGGCATTTTGTTGCCATTGTTCATGCAGTGGCACACGACGATGAGGAATTTCGCCTGAAGTGGGCATCCGCCACAGTTAATAGTAGAACAAAAACAAGTTTTTGTGATGGGTTGGAGCGTTGGACGGCCCACTGGTTACGCCATTCGCATTGTGCTACGACTGGTTGTTTTTTCACTGTTTTAAAACGCTTTATAAGTGTAGTAGCACGTATGCTTTCCCGACGTCAAGCCTGCCTAAGGCAAGCTTTCCAAGCGCAGGCGTGACTCAGTGGTAGAATACTGGGCTGACACCCCGCGGACCGGGGCTCGAGACCCACTGTGTCAATGGCACTAGGTTTTTTTTCTGATTTCTTGCGCTGTGGTTACGGAAACCTGCGGCAGTGGTAGCGGCTGACAACTCTACGGCGGTGCGTGACCCGAGTTGTTATATCATAACATCTTTTGCTGCAGTATATGCCGAAAGAACTGTAGTGTGCCATTATGGATATTTAAAAAAATTGTAACAAGGTTTCCAGTTTGCCTAACGCATGGTGTTATAAAATGATAGGTTGAAACTTTTCTTTTTGTACCTGGTTGATCGACGTTCCGATGCAGCCAGCTTAAGTAGACTACTATGCCACTGAAAGTAGCACACTCTTTCTGGCTGCACTGATGCACCCTTAAGAGTGCGCGTATTCTTAAAAATAAGCATGCACAAAGTGAAAAGAGAGGTGCCGGCTTTGCTTGGCAACTATTGGATGATGAGGAGAATCTCACCTTAAACTTGAATCGGTCGAAACACCGCTAGATAGAGCGCTCTCGAAACCACAGCGGAAAAAAACCAAAAGCTGCTTACAAGTGAAGATTGTGTATTAGAAGCACAGAATGTGCTTTTATTACAGAATGACAAGTACTAAATCGTGGTTAGCGTAATCGTAGCGTCTATAGCACGACCTGTTTCTGCATCTTTAAAAATGCAAAAAGAAAAGCTTTCGAGCGAAGTTGTGCAATACCTTAACTGGTGTCGGGTGTCTTGTGATGAGAAATGGCCCACAGCTGTGCACTTAATAAAGTTGGTCTGTGCCAATCAATCCCGTAAAAAAACTACTGATTCACCACCAAAACAAAGATCTACTTCAATGGGTGTCTTTCTATATTCTATGTAACTGCCTCAGTCATCACTGTGCACGAAAAACACCCCACTTAGGGGCCGAGCCAGCTAGCGTCTAATATCAGCCTCATCAGTGCCGTAAATTAACTTTCATTGCTGCGAGTACAACACGTCGTTAGGCGCTGATTTGCATCCCTGTCGTGTTAAGGCTCGGGGTACTACGCTGGTTGCGAGTTCGGCTTTACGTCAATGTAAAGGCAAGATCCCGAAGCCAACTTTAATGAGCTTTTTATTGAACAGCCAAGACACTTGGGGTCTTCAATTCTTTAACTCCTCAACAGCTGCAGCGCCTATCAGTATACAATCTTTCGCTAGTACAGTTAATGCTCTCACACAACACTCAAGCACTTTGTTTTCTCAACTCAAGCACTTTGTTTTCGGTCCGGTACACCGTGTGTCCTTACTGATATAGGAGTTCAATGCGCGTCGTGGTCGAATGTGGAACGCACACATTCTGTGCTACTCCTCCCGTCTAGAGTGACAAAAAAATTGCTCCGATACACAATCAAAACATTCCTGCAAGTGGCGACCCAAGCGCAATAGCGCGAAATTTTGCAAACCTTGCAAATAAGCGACAATCGATACCAGAACAAGTAAGGCTGCGTTGCGCCCCGTAACCGCCTTCTCGACATTGAAGTGACGTCCTCTGATGAGAATTTCGACGGGTGAAAGGGGATTTTGGGTGCGGCACGTCGGCAACTTCGCTTACGCAGCAGGGAGTTGAGCAGCAAAAATTAATAAAAGGACGCGGCGCGGAAGCAGAAGCGTTGAGGAATGAACGAAGAAGTTGTCAGCATGCAGCTGGGACAGTATACACTGCCCGCACATCCCCACCCTCCAGACCGAAAGAAAATGACGGCGGTAGTGCAAGGAAAGGCGGGGTACGGCAACGAGTGCCACGGTGTTTTCACGTTTCCCCACTTTATACCCAGCGTAGTAGAAAAGCAGCAGGAAGCTATAGGCCTCAGCCTGAAAAGCGTGCGACGACAGATTTCCGAGCGAGAGAGCACAATCGCGTGCTCAGGAGGAATGATTGACTGAGAAGAGCTGGAGCTGCCTCGGCTAACGATCGCCCGTGCATGCAGAGCTGCGGAAAGGAAAATTGTTAATGGGAAGTTGTGCAGGAATTATAATCGATCAGACGTTTCCTTGCCAGGTGCTCGACTGGGCTTGCTATACTACTGCGCCGTTGCAACGTCGGTTGTGCGCATGTTTTACTTTTTGGTTTCCTTTGGTATCTTTTGCACAGTTTTGTGCTGGTGACGATTGCAGTCTTCAAACTGTTCAATCCTAATGAAAGGCGATACAGGCTACAATTGCGAGAACCTGCCGTTGAAGCTGAAGCTTTCTGCTAGAAATAAAGGTACTAGTATTATAACGGCTGCAAAAGCATATATATATATATATATATATATATATATATATATATATATATATATATATATATATATATATATATATATATATATATATATATGTCGCTGTCATCAACTAGCTCAAGGAATTACTTCAGACGTGTGTAGTTACTGTGAACACGGCAAAAATGGAGTATTTATATGGTGAATATTTATATGGCTTGAAATTTTAACGCCGCAAAACTTCCAGGTGAGGTCGCAGTGGAAACCAAAATAATGCACTGGAGCGAGTTGACATCAATTAATCAATCAATTCATAAGTCAATCAAATCAATAATCAATCAATAGAATTCAATAAATGCTACTCCGCCAGTTTCTTTCAGGCAAGGTTAAGACTCATAAAAAGGTTCTTTTTAAAAGTTACGAAAATATGTCGATTAAAGTTGTCGTGGGCAAAGTTCTTATGCTTCTGAATCATATGTGCTTTCACACTTCTTTTTTCTGGACGCCTTAGTGTGTTGCAGATGTTCCAACATAGGCCTAAGTAGGTTTTTTAGAGGGTGAACAATTTATTTTAAAAAGATTACCCGCCGTTTGCGAGACAAAACATTTGTGCAAAAAAAATGTGCAAAGTAGTTGGCATTAAGTAGGCTTTTTTTGCTCTTTGTTTTTCAACATTTTGTCAAATTGAAAGGGCTCTCATGTGGCCAAAGCTTTTTACCGCCTAAGATACTCGGTGAACACACTTCGCAATAATTTTTAATAATGTCACGTGGTTCATGACATAAACGAAGACAGTAATCGGTATGTCTGAGACGAAACTGTTTATTAAGCCGATGTTGTGGCTGCTAAACGAAAAGCCCGGTTACAATATTTAACAGTGACGGATAGCGGCAAACAGAGCGTTAGTCATGAATTAACTGACAAGAGGGGAAGTGCGTCGACATTTATACATGTGCGGTTGACTATTCCAGCCTTATCGCTGCTCATACATAACCCAAGGTCTAAAAAAATCTCGAGTGTTCGCGTCTTGCCGCCAAATCCTAATAAAACGTTCTGCAATAATCTCAAACCTTCTCGAACGATGAGGCACAGTTTGCGCTGAGCATGGCTGACAGGCTTTGTGTGCAAAATTTGAATCAAATAAAAAAGCAGAAACGCTCGTGGAAATATGCATCTATGTATTTCGCAGATTTTTGGCGAAAAATGTACTTTAACCAAGTGGCACGATTGATGCAGTTGGTGTTTTAAAAACCCATATTTGCGTGAATGCGTGTGACTGTGTTTATTATGCAGCTGATACGATGCCTTATCGGATCCATATCGTTCTCTGCAAGACGTGCGTTCGTGGTAGATGCCTCACGAAAAACATGCAAAAAACAACCAAAATATTCAAAGCATGCTTACGGCCATCATCTTTTTCTGTAAAATGAGAGAAAATATACAAAGGCATGAGTCACAACTACGGTGCAGGTAATTTCTGCGAGAAAATAGCAAGTGCCCATTTGATTTTGATTAGAATAGCGTTCATTTAATTTCGAGTATTTGAAGTTTCTCTACGACCGAAGCACGCGCCTGTTGTCGCGTACTTCATTCATGATCCAAGAGCGGCGTTTCAAGCGTCATGTACTCATAAGCGTCATGCAGAATATTATTTCAGTTGGCGTTGCATTATCACCCTCACGTTCCTTATATCATACAAACTGGCTCACGTCATGCAAGGAATATGACCAATAAACAAGCTGTTGCTGTAGATTGAATTATATTTAATACCAGTCATCATATGCACGTTGTGGTGTGCTTGAGAAAACATTCTTGAACGAATAAATTGTTGTTTGATTCTGACATTGCCGATGATTCTTATTTGTGCTTGAAATAGAATAGTAGTTTCCTAATTACAGTACGCCAGGGACGTCAGAGACGTCGAGAAATGACTTTTTAGAGGTATATGTACGCTGGTGGCCGCCCGCAGCCGCTTTTCAATTACAGTAGCATGAAAATGTTTATTCTGCACACAAATTGTACGCGGCAGTCTAAATACGTCCGCGCATCTGTGTCTGCGCGTATTTCGCGTACATACAAAGTGTAAAAGAATAATGTTTAGGGCTGGCGGGGTGACCTTCCAACCTCCTCCAAAATGTTTAGAAGTTCGGTTCAGGGGAGTTGGGCGGGGAAACATTCCAACTCTCCGCCCTCTTTTTCGCTAAGCCTGTCGCACTCAACTGTTCAGTTTACGGAAAGGCGACTATTCGCCTTCAAACTCTAGGCTCAAAGACCTAAGTATGTGACTAGCCAGCTTATGGGTCAATTTTTTATGTGCGTGAGATGCATGTATTGTTTGGAATTCGTGTCATACAAACGACAATAACATTACTGAGTTCGTTAAAAAAGCTATTTGTTTGGTATACCTACGCTACAATATCCCCTTTTGACCTTCTTCGGAACTTTCTAATCTACGTCTGATTTCTGTGGCAACACGTCGCCACAACGAAAACCGAAAGTTCGCGCATGTCTTAATTGAGTGCCCACAGTGTGCTCACTTAAATCAGTAATTTCAGATTCTCAACCTTCCTGCACTCGTAGCTCTCATAATCTTAATCATTTTCAACCTAAATCTAGAAGTTATTTGTACAAATATAGCTACTTTCCTGCAACAATGGATATTTGGAAAGCTTTGGCAGGATTTTTTCATGCTTTACTCATAATCAATTTTTTTGTTTGCACGTGACATGTCATGTTACCATCACTTCTGCCGTAGTCAATGAAGGGCTGCAGTATGTATAAATAAACTAAATAAACAAAAATATATGCTACACACCAAGTCCGTAAGGTGTTTTTTCAACTACCCTCCGTCAATTTGGAGCAGCTAGCCTCCTGTGACATCACAACAAGTAGGCACGAATGCGTGAGCGACGTCAACGTAGTGCATACGTGCACATCATGCGCTGGTGGGATTACCTTGCAAAGAAGCAGGCGTCGCAACAAATTAACAAAACTGCAATTCTTTTAATTTTTTACGAAATAAAAAGTTGGTGCTTGGAAGGCATAAATAAAACTTCTTTTAAGACATAATCCGGACTTGTAGAAAGAACGCTTATCACCAGTTGCTGCATAGGGTGTTTCTATATTCGCTGCCATGTAAATAGAGCGAGAGCTTCCTCAAATGTTTTGTCTAGTCGAAAAAAAAGAGTGTACAATAAAGCAAGCAAAACTGGTAGTCTTTTTCTTGTCTGTGCAAATGGCGGCACGCATGGGCTTCGAAAAACTTCTATTGCTGAACCTATTTGCCGGGCCAGTAACAAAATGATGTATCTCCGTTTTCATATCTTTCATAAAAGCGTTGCGACTGTTATTTGAAGAAAAAAGCCCTAGGCGTGTAACCATAATAAAGTTTATGAAGGCGTTATAGGCTGCGAAATAAATTATTTTTAAAGGATCCATGCAAACAATGATTTAACTATGGCTGCATATTAACTCGAGAGCAGCAATAACGCAAAGTCTTTCGTATGCTTGAGAGACTCTAACTTTATAAATAAGTATGTCTAGAGACATAGGAAAGAGTACGCAGCTAGCACACGATGTTAGTTGAGAGACGAAACAGCATATGGAAGAGTTGAAAAAGCGCAGATATATGTGGCAACCATTTGTTGTGAGCAAGAGTTACCAAGAAAGTGCTTACAAAAGCTTCGTCTTCTTCCTGGAAAAATGGAAGGAGGTTTTGAAAAGGAGCGATGAAATAACAAAGCATTAGTTTCGCAATATATCGAAATTCATATAAAAAGAATAATGAAGAGATACTAAACAACACTGTTACAAGACTAACAGCTCGCGAAGCTGGAAACCAATATGAAAACGTACTCATGTACCTATATACAATCAGAGTTCTTTGTATACTATTACTTTACCTTTCTCTGCTCAATCTACGCACAACTGAAACCTACGTCTCTATTCCAGATCTGTTACTGGCTTTGCTTTAAATTTGCTGGTGTACTGATCATGCGATGATCTGCTGCTCATATCAATGACGTTTCTAAAAAGGCCTCTTTTTACTTCCTCCTTAGCACTGCGGAATATACTAGCTTGACTCACTTCCGATAAGGTATATTTGAAGCCATTTGCATTAATTATATTGCTAACAGCAGCTCAACCTACTGGTAAAACGTACGTAGTTTCTTTCTTTGAACACAACCTCATTTAAGCAAGTTATTTCTGTCATCCAGCAATTGTTAACGCCAGAATGACAAAAAACGTTCAAGACTAATTTAAGCGTAACAGTAACGTTTGTCTAAACATTCGCCTTAATACACAAATAACTTATAACTTGCCCATACGTTTATAGTGACGTCACACAGCTGGGCAGCACAAAAAGGAGCGTACTGCGCCTAATAAAAAGGCTCCTATGGCGGGCGTGTAGATATTCATACAACAGCACACCCAGCATACGAACAAAATATTTACAAGGAAAGAGAGCAAGAACATTGTAGTTCTGGTTTTATCATGTCGTCTTTTTAAGTAGTCTTAGACAAATATGACATCTCCGGAAGAGTTATCTTGAAGCACAGTGTCTGAAGTTTTTTTCAACTAGATTCGATCGCTATTTTTTTGGTTTTTTAAATCGTTAAAAGAAAGGTTGAACCATATTCATGAATACCTTCGGATTGTAAACGTAGGCATGAAGAAAAACTTGACTGCCACCTAACATGTACCTTAAAATTAAGAATATTCTTATTTATCTTAATACGTATTTGTAGAGTCCCGTGCTGAACTGCGTATCGAGCCTACACCTCATATCTACTCATAGCTTAAAGTATTATTTCATATTTCTCATTCATTTTTAGGAATTCGGTATATTAAACTAACTTTACGTCATTGCTTGAAATGTGATAAATCTATAATCAGCAATGTTGTCTATAGCAGCAACGCGCTGTGCATAGAAGCTAGATGAAAACTTCTTTATTAATTTTTTACTAACACCCATCCCGCACAAGTCAGGGCTGTTCGTGAGGCCAATGAACACAGTTTGACAAGGTTGTGAAAGTTATGTGCAATATTGTTTGAGTAAGCGGCATAGCCACCAGCTTTCTTGAAAGGGGAGCCTGTTATCAGAACAGCTCAATGGTATTTATGTCTCCTGGCTTCATTTATCGAGAAGCGTGTTCAGTCTTCTTGTTACTCGAGCGTTTAGGTTTAGCGCTAAAAAAATCTCAGTGTACGTTTTGCAACCCACGATGGGCACATGAACGGAGTTCTTAAAACCGTTAGAAATAGCCTGGAACGTCTACCATTGATTCACTGATCAGAATGCAATTTTTCCAGTTGGTGTTGAAATTATGCTGCTGTATTAAAAACGAATAAGCCCATTGGTATGAATAAAGCATCGTATTCGACCAAAAATTGTGGTTACAAAGGGAAAAACTAGTGTCTTTTCGAATAACAATGCTTAAAAGCGTATTGAATTTATACTCACTGAATCGTCATCATCATCATCATTCTGGGAGAAAAAAAAGAAAAGAAACGTGAAGAGAGAACCGACACGCACTTCCACGCCACAGTCGTCCATCTTTTCTCGTCTGCGAGATGAAGGCGTTTGACTCGGAAATATTTCGTCATTCTTAGGAATGCATCCTCTCTGTTTTTTTTTTTGACAAAGCGACTTAGGTGATAACTTCGTTAAGCATTTCGTAACGTTTCATGGTAGCGAAAACCACGTCCCGACTTACAAAGTTGCACCTTTGATTGTCATCGTTCACGTAGCAACAATGCATCGGCGATGGTTTTCACATGTAATTCTCTTGTAAGAAAAAAAAATACAGTGGCGAAAATTCATCATTCAGAGGTACTCCACTGCATTTTGTGCGCGAGATTACCTTTTCAATAGTCAAAATCTACGCGCACAGTTTCACAGAAATTTATCTTCTTATAATGCTGCTGGTGTAGCTCCTTCAGCATCAGCTGACAAATCAAATTAGTGGCATTTTTTCTGAAGCAAAAACCGAGACGCGTCAGTTACAGCACTAAGATAGCTCAGTGCAAGCCAGCGTTTGGAATGTTCAGATGCTTATACGAAATATTATTCCATGTTCACGATTGCAGTGCGATTCAGGCCTAATAACAGGATAAAAAAAACGAATGAAGCGGGACCTCGTACTGCCCTGTAATCTGAAAAAGAGACCTGTTGACATTTTTTCTATGTGCAATGGCCACAGAAACATGGACGCATGCCGTGAGCTTTCAACAAAAATTGCAGTCTTTGTGAAAAAGAAGGCAATGTTTTTTTTATTTAGAAATGGTAAAGTTATTGTAAAGTCTACATTCTGAACATTATGAAATTGACGACAAACATCTTTATAGTGATCCAAGAGATCGATTGATTGATATGTGGGGTTTAACGTCCCAAAACCACCATATAGTTATGAGAGACGCCGTAGTGGAGGGTTCCAGAAATGTCGACCACCTGGGGTTCTTTAACGTGCACCTATGTCAGTGATCCAAAAAAATCAATCGGAGAAGGCGAGAAAGAAGAGGATACAAAAAGAGGTATAAGTGGCCAGCAGGAATGTAAATAAAATGGCTGAAGGCAAACTGCTGTCATTGGAACTTTTTATTTGGCGCAGCTTGGTGCTCGAAGAAATGACTACAACTGGTCGCATTGAACCCCTTGCTACCATTGCCATAGAGCTAATCAGTGACGTCATCGCCATAGGTACTGTGAAGGTTAACATATCAATTTTTAGGTTTGAAGCGTGGGAAAAGCAAGCCTCTATTAAGAAGCAATCACTGAGCCATTCTGTAGCAATGCAGATGCGTCAAGGTGGTCGCACGTGCTCTCCTAGTTGATTTGATTACAAAAGCAGCAATTTCAGCAGTAACAAGCACTCTTGACGGTTCTGGCATCAGATCAAATTCACCTCATCACAGTAATCCGAGACATCTTTGACAGCAATTCCAGTGTATAATATTGGTCAAACACGTTCGCGTGTGCATAAGAACAGAATTATTGACAAACAGATTGTGAGAAAATGCGAAGTAAGCGCGCATGTCTTTCTGGAAATGCCAAACAATGATTCGATTTGCGTTTTGCCCGACATAAAGATAATTCATGGGAGTCATGGAAGGACCCCTTTATCGGTGCCTTCAGAAAGAACGATGTAGACGTGTGGGACAGAGCCATCACGTATGAGCAAAACAGTTATAACCTAGTCGACTATTTCTTCGTAAAACAACAATTGCTGTATAATGCTGTTTCAAAGCTTCCAGAATTACGCATTGTGCCACCTATAATAAAAAGGATGAAGAAAGAAAGTCAGATGTATATTGAATTCGAGGTACATCTAACAAATGAGAAGCTGCTTCACCGTTTGAAGTACACAATGTGCGACTTCACAAATACATTAGACTTAAAAAAATGCACCACCTTAGCCAACGAAAGCCTGGCCCTCTATAAAAGGTGTCTCGCCTTACGCGAATAACTGCGTGACATGTGATACAACCTAATTGTAAGAGATAAAGGAATCACTTCAAAAATCGTCACATAATTGCTTGCCGGTGCATGCACTGGATTCAGAGACCGTATTCATTTTAGGTCCAAACACGCTTTTCACAGCGATGGTTAATTATGGGGTCTACGCATCAGCGCTGCTCGACACAGGTGCATCAGTAAGTCGCATTGACGAGAACATGGTACCCAAAGATGACATCTGTTCAGAAAAACCAATCAGTGCGTGTAGCTACGACGGAACTTGCAGAGAGCTCAGGTAATAAACCGAGGAAGAAATCCTCTATCGAGGACGGGTAGTAAGTATAAAAAGCCTTGTAATGTCAGGTGTTCATTTTAAATTTCCGCTGTCCCGACCCAACATGAAACTTCTGAATATCAACATTCTGTGGAATGAAATCCTAATAACTGAAAATGTTCAATGTTGCTCCCATATTGGAAAAACACTGCTCAAAATAGTACAGTGTGCTGATGAAATCTAGTCGAAGTATGCGGAACTCATTTCTGTGGGAACGTATCCCACAGCTACGAGAGCAATTGAAGTTCCTTGCGAACTACGTGACGAGAACGTCGTAAGAAAAAAGCCATAAGACTTGGGCCACGAAAAAAAGGCTCGGATAATTGAGAGTTTCAAAGCATGCTAGACGCGGGAGTCATTAGACCATCCATATCTTCATTTGTGTCAACGATTACGGTTATATCTAAAGAAGATGGATCATTCCGGCTATGCACAGACTACAGACTCATCAACCGGCAGACAGACGTATTTCCTTTCGCAATGCCAAGAATCTATGACATAATTGACGAGACAGGTGGGGGTGAATGGTTCTGTAGAATAGAGTTGCGCAAAAGATATTGGAAGGTGCCAATGAGATAAAACACAAAGAAGTGTAGGGCATTCGTTACACCGTTCGATGTGTACGAATATAATCGGCTCCCGTTCGAATGGAAAACTTCCGGAGCATTTTTTCAGAAAATGATAAAATATGTACTGAAAGATTTTATTGGAAAGTTCTGTAATGTGTACGTTGACAACGTCTTAGTTTATTCGAGAACCAGGGAAGACCATGCGATTCATCTTTCAGCTGTTCTGCAAGCACTCAGTGGTGCACTACTAAAAATAAATGCAATGAACATTAAGTTCTTTTGCCAGACTTTAGTACTTCTCGGAAGGCCCTTTGAAGGAAAGACAAAATGTACTGAGGAAGAATGCGTGCAGCGAATCAGGTCTCTTGCAAAGCCCCATGACGTTCTTTCCCTTCGTGAGTTTTTAGGCATTGCAGGACACTTCAGGGCATTTATAAAAGAAAATGCTAAGAAGACAAAGTGTCTCACGAACTCAACCCAGAAAAGCATTCCTTTGATGTGGTCTGAAGAATGCGAACGGGCTTATTTGGAACTGGCTAGTACAATTTCGTCTGACCGTGTGCTAACGCTTCCAGATTTCACGTTGCAATTCGAGATCTATACAGACGATTCACACTATAGAACAGGAGCTGTTCTGTACCAAAGATATGTCAAGAAGCCTGCATCTCGACAACTGCCAGTTATCGGCTATTTATAGTACATGCTTACTAGAACCAAGTAAATTATTGCACCCCAGAAAAAGAAGCACTATAGCAGGTGTCATGGCCTTGAGATATTTCAGGACATACTTGGAAGGCAGATGTTTTAAGCTGTTTATCGATAAGCAGGCTTTGACCTTTCTAGATTGGTGCTGCTTCATCTTGCACAGCCAAAGAGGAGAATCTCACGATGGACAAGCGAGATCCAACAGTACACATTCGAGGTAGCTCATTGTCCTGGACAAAATCACCAGGATGCTGTTGCCTTGTCCAGATTGCATGTACCACTAGAAACTGTAACTGAACGCATGAAGTTCATAAGGCTGTTGGATGGAACAGGAAAACTTACATTCAATAACGGAAAGGTACACGTGCCTGCGACAGAGGTGCAAGCTATCCTGAGACTGTACGATAATGGTCCAGAAAATTGAAGACACGATGAATTTTGGAGGACGTAAAGAAAGCTTTCTGCAAGATTCACTTTGGCGAACATGAAAGCGGATGTCGCTAACTATATAAAAACTTGCCATGAATGTCGAGTATTCGAAACAAAGTTTATACCACGCGGAAATAAAATGAAAATGCTAGTATACTGTGAGGTGCCCTTTGAAGTACTGCATCTCGACTTTGCGAAAGTAAAGCGAAAAGGTGAAGGCGTGAAAAAACATAAGTATTTTTGGTTGCCGTGGATGAATGCACCCACTATGTGTCTGCTAACGCCGTCTGTGAACACGTAATTCAGTTATATTACTACTCGAGCGGAATCTGTTCAAGGATGCCAAAGTTATAGTGGCTGACAGTGGACCAGATTTACGAAGTCTTAAGCTTTGACGATGGGCGCAAGAACGAGGCAATAAATTAAGTTTTCCAGCACCATACCACCTTTAAGCTAATTCCCTTGCGAACAGAGTGATTAGAGACTTGAAGATGTTTTTGTCTTCATACCCGGACTTTGAAGGTGGGTGTAAATGCACGCTGGAGGCCGCTGTAGCACTTCACAATCACTCCTGTACTGCAGGACTTGGATGCAACCCCAACTTTGCCGCTTTCGGAAAATTAAGCTATAGAGCAAGATACAGAATTGGCCAGCAGAAATATAAATAAAATAGCTTAAAGTAAACTGCTTCCGTTCGAGCTTTATTATTTTCTAATCGTTATTCACATAAATAAGGAAAATACGCCAGATGTTGCAGCAATGAAATGGTAGGTTGATAAAAAAAATTGCTCGCGGTGTAGATTCGTGGTCAATATGGAGGTTAATTTCATTCGCAATAATTTTTTTGTTCTATGTAGCTGCATGATGGAGCCAGCGTGGTGGAGACAAGAACAAGCAGCGTGTTGCAACTCATACCACGAGTGCGACTGTACGTAATGAGAACAATATACTGTACACAAGACCACCGTAGCCACCGTATATTTGCTCGAAGCATGCTGTTCGAGAACTACGGATTCATTTCAATATCAGCAGAATTATTTTTCGACTAACTGTTCGCAACAATAAAAGTTCACGTTCATTAATACCGCTTCATACAAAGCAGCTGTATATCTGAAAATGGCGATGAAGATCTCCAGCACGAGTCACCGTTAACGTAGAAAAGCGCAAAAATTGATATACTGAAGAAAATTCTCCTAAAAGTACCAAGTGAAAGGATATTGTACCGTTGCATTGCATCTTTTTTTTTGTAGGGGAGGGGGGTTAGCGCGGCAAAATGTTGTTCAATCTCATGCTTCTTTGTATTTGTACAAAAGATGTACCTTTGTGCATTTTTTTAAATTGACGCATATTTTTTTTTGTTCAGTGAAGATTAGCAAGAGGTCGTAATACTTTGTCCTAACAATGGGCCTCTTTCTGTTTGCCCTCCTCTGGTGCGTAATACTTTGAGGAGCGATAAACTTCAACTTCTAAAAAAAACACGAAGGAAGAAGTGGTAAATAAAATTACCCTTACGTTATAACAGTTAAGCTCGCTCATATAGTGGACCTTTCCATGCAATATAATAGGAAAGCCTTGTTCTAGAAGCGAAAGTGCCTCGCCTTTCTTTATAACCTTTTAAGCGTCCCAAACAAATCGATATGCAGCCGTCTTGTCAAGTTTTGATTGGCATGCCACCGCCGTGTTGTTGCCAGCTTTGATGCCATGCCTCGATCAACATGTCTAGTAGCCCCATTTTTTCGAAAAGCGACGTGCGTGATACCATACGAAAACCCGAATAAATGTTTGGACAGGTGTATGCGCACATATTTGAGAACATAGTGAAATATTTCACCAATTCAAGCTAATTGGATGTAATAATGCCTTTGGATAAAATGCCATAGCAACAATACAGCACATGCGCCACACTATACAGCATACCTTCAATACGTTATTGATATGTAACCAACCTGGTTATGAGAGTTCCCGAGTTGTCTTAGTCTCTGCTCTAAAATGCGTAATTATTATAAAATGGACACTTCCACAAGATTTGCTGAATTATGAGGCATAACAAATTCAAAACGCATAATTTTATCCCATGCATAGATCACTGCGGAATGAATTGGCGCGTGTGTTGCAGCCTTTCCGATGGCCTACTGTTTTCTCTTTGTGTATGCTTTTAACTATTAACAGAATACAAAAGAAACGAGCGAAGCAGTTCCTAGTATTGCCCTGTAATCTGAAAAGGAGACATGTTAGCGTTTTTTTTTTTCCTATGTGCGATGGTCACAGAAAAATGGATGCATGCTGTGAGCTTTCAACAAATGCTGCAGTCTTTGTGAAAAAGAAGGCAATGGTTCTTTTTTAGGGAATTGTAAAGTGTTTTCGTACTTCTCTTTGTAAGGTTGTTTTGTTTTATTAGTACATTTATTTGTACAAACTGTATATCATTCCCGTTGAAGCATAATTTGTAAAAAGTGAGCACTTGCGTCGACCCTTTATAATTAGTCATTGCGTTTGCGTCTTGCAGTGCTCCTGACGTTGACAGAAATAGAAGGATGAAAAGCTTTATCTCCTGCCAATGAGATTCTCATCACTTTTTAGATGACTAAACACGACAATAGAAGTCTTTCAGAAAAGACTTGTCGATCGGCGTAGAGCTTTCAAATGCAAGACAAACATTGACAATTTCTGAACGCGTTCAGGGAATCTATCGCACACTTGAAAAAAAAAAAGGTTGTCTTTGGTTTTTTTGTGTCTGCCGTTAGCTGATAGGATATCTTGCAAAATTCGCTTCTTTTCGAGAATATTGCTCTTGATAAACCTTCCGAGGACTTTCTGTTATCGATACAACGACGCTCAGAGTTTCGTGTTTGATGGAGCTATTTTACTAGAGTCCTATTTTTGAGACGTGGTAACACTTGTACAGCCTTAAGTTTCTTTCTTTATTCTGCCTAATGTAATATTTATGACAGTACCAATGCGTAAGAAAAACCGACGACACATGAAAAGTAGACGAAAAAAATTTTCGCGGTATCCTTCAAGTCAAGTCCCGCAAATCTTTGTGACCGCAGACTTTGTGTGCACGTATCTGGTCCTCGTTCGGCTAGCCTCACACCAACTGGTCCTCTTTTTAGATGCGGAGCATCTTATACTCGCGCCTTGTAGTGCGCCGTCCGCGCCGTCCGCGCCGTCCACACCGCTTCTCGAACATTCGACAGCTGACGCGCGCGCATGCGCCGTCGCGCCGTCGCCCACTCTTCCACCATCTGTGCATCCCTTCCTCCTCTACACACCGCGCGCGCTTCACTCCTCCACCATCTGTGCACCCTTCCTCCTCTACACACCGCGTTCGACATCTACAATTCTCCTGATTCTCCAGTGGACGCGCATGTGGCGTCGCGCTTCGAGAACATTCAACAGCTGACAGTGCATGCGCCGTCGTGCTGTATATATACTCAAGGTCGGCGCTCGCTCGCTCAGTTGCCGCTCGTCGGTTGGTTTGTACGGCGCGTCGACGTCCAAGGTCGCGGTGAAATGAATTCCAACGAATCCACAAACACAATGATCGACGTCCCTTCAACCAGCGCCGCCCTTTCGCATACGTGTGTACGTGTTCACTCATTTAACACCCCCTCCTACAACCACGTTAACCAATTTAGCCATCGACCCAAGTAAGTCGCAATTTAACACCCCATTTCACAACCACGTTAACCAATTTAGCCATCGACCCAAGTAAGTCGCACTTTAACACCCCGTTAACCAATTATATGCTCCGCATCCTCCTCAGTGTTCCCCCGAGGGAAGCTGCGGGCAATTTTTTATTTCGCCTGTTCTTCTACTATTCGACACGTGGCTATGCCCGCTTTTTTCCTGCACTTTTTCTATATAAATCTTTTACTTGCCATTTATTTCTCTTTCTCACTGTTTCAACTTTTCTTTCTATGCCATGCTTCGCTATTTACCATCCTTCATTTTTTGTCCTCCCCTCCCCCAACATCTTTCATTGACCTCCCTTTCCCAGTCCTTTTCTGTACAGGGCTACGCTATGGTGTGTTAGTTGCCGGGGTAGCCGAGTGGTTACGACGGTTTTCTCTCACTCTCAGCTTCCCTTTGTTTCTTTCTCTTTCTGTACACTTGTTCAGTCGCCCATCACAGTTATTGCATCCCACACCCGACCAATTGGCGAACGCGCTCTGGGAGCGAAACAGAAGAGCAAGATGAAGGAAGGAATAAAAACAGTGCACGTGGGTTTATGATGTTGACAATTTTTTGTATACGACACACGACGAAGCTAGAAAATAGCAGGTCTGCCGTAAAAGCTGTAACCTGTTTACATAGGTTGAGCTGCAGGCTAGCTTGGCACAGTGGGTGCCTTCGTTCAGTTTTAGTCATCGAGTCCTCTCGTGATTCAAGCGTTCACCACTGCTCTATACACACCTACATGTGATCATAATATTAGACT
Organism: Rhipicephalus annulatus; assembly: GCA_013436015.1. NCBI lineage: Eukaryota > Metazoa > Arthropoda > Arachnida > Ixodida > Ixodidae > Rhipicephalus > Rhipicephalus annulatus. The sequence goes on along the minus strand of WOVY01002444.1, from coordinate 161,859 downwards.
AACAGAAGCGCAACGACTTTCTTATATGCGAAAGTCAATAGTAGCAAGAGAAGTCGTGCACAAGGAAATGACCTAAAGAGCATTTCAGCAAACGAAGTGACTGAGCGCATGGTAGCTGGTTGTACGTGCTCCAAGGTGTACGCGTTGGTAACAATTTAAAAACACATTTATTCTAGGTCACCATTCCCTGCGCACGGGCTGGGGTGAATGGGAGCTCGATTGAAGAAAGAACATGTGAAGGGCTCAAACCGAAGCCCGCTGTCAGGCAATTGTCAATAGGTTCTATTTGCTGCAAAGTGGATGTCAGCACCGCCGCGATGAAATTGAGACAGTTTCCTGCACAGTGTCTTGAGGCCATAAGCGACAACTTGACGAAGTAGATGAATGAGGACACGTCAGCGCTAGTTTCACTGAAAGCAGCATGGTCAGGTCGCAAGGAAAGAAGAAAAAAACAAGGGGGGGGGGGGCATGAAACTAGTTGTACCTAAGAGCGGTACATAGCACTTCGTAACCGCAGCTCCTGCATTTGCTGGTACGGAGCTCACTTGCGAGTTGCTTCTTGGGAAATGAAAACAGAGAAAAACGCATTTCGGCGATATCAACGGCAGGGCGTGTAGGCGGCTGTTTGAGTAGGTGGCGCAAGCAAAAAGAGGCAAAAGAGAACTACCTCCACTGCTCTTCTCTCTGAAACAACGCTTCCCATTGCGACGCCCTTGTTCTCTCGCTTACAATGTACACGCACGTTCCTCGCGGCTTTCATATGAGGCCCCGGTTCCTCGAGCTGGGAGAAGCGTGGAGACAAGTCAATCTTGGCGGGACACAGACGCGCCGACTCAGCGGGCGCATGTGTGGCCACTGTGTCCTGTCTCCGACACAACCGGTGGGCAAACACGCGAAGAATGGATGTGCCCGGCGGGCATTTCTGGTGCTCTCTTGTCATTCACGCCAGTACTTGCGCGGGGCACACGCACCGACGTTCTTCGGATGGCTCTTGGGCATCGAGTCAGCACACGCCCTTTCTGGGCCGGTCGACGTCAAACAACCTCGTCTGCGGCGGAGTCGTTTGCTTTGGTTGGTTTTGAAAATGTCTTCGAAGCCGGTGCATAGGCAACGCCCGCCCTCGGTGCTGCAGGGTATCGGGACATTTACTCACGCAACTGCAGGTGAAGCTGCCCGCGGTCAGGCGTAATTTCTGTAATTTCTGCTGATAGTCATGTCCATATTCTGACCCTGCCTGCGTTCTTTCACCATAGAGCCATGCCTTAATTCAATTCATACAGCCGGAGGTCCCTCCAATTTGTGAAATCTAATTACACTGCAGATTACATTTACACCAAATATGAAGTAATCGATGTGTAGATTAAGCACCTTATGAATCATGTACTCGAAGCTGAGCGCACGCAGTCACTCACGTTTTTTCTTTGTCTCTTTTAGCACGTGTGTCGTGCACTAACTTTTCGGCTACGCGCGCTATCTGTCAGAATAAACTCAAAGCGTGAATTCTTAATGTCTCTATAAGCCCAACATCAGAACTTTTGGGCGCTATTTATCTGGGTAGCCACTGACTTCATTTTAGTACAGGGTTATCAATTACTTCTTCCCCCACACGATGACAATGTTCGTTAGCCGTGCATAATGTAACCTACATGTAACCAGCAGTTTTTCTGGGGTTGTGACTGTATGTGCAAACTTTGCATGGTTATTGGCGTTTTGTAGATTTACGATATGTTTTCTGTCAATAATAAGCAATTTGTACATAATGAGTTCAAGGAATATTTTGCAAACACTGTTATAAAAATAACTGACACAAGAAGCAAAATTTGACAGTGTAGTTGACCACTCACAGAACCATTACATTGCAAAAGGCAACTCCGCGCCTCTACAAGTTTTACATTCTCAATAGTAAACTAAACAGCGCAGGTTTGTGGTTGCTTTTCCTTACTTGACGGTGCATGCTTGCTTTCAATTTCCACAACAATACACTTGTCAGAACTTGAAAGATCTATGGGGTATCGGTGGATGCCATTTCTTGAACGTTGAATGTAGACCGTAGAAAAGGGAACATTTTATGAAAATAAACCACTTGATTGCATTTCGTGTAATGTTTATTTCCAATGCTAACTGCGCAAGAAACTCACTCGGTTTTCTAGGCAGCGGACAGATTGACAGAGATATTCGCTCATTTCTGGCGACTATACAGCACGTCCAAAATTGAAATCATTATGCAGTTGAATATCAGAACCCATCCTCAACTCATCAAACTTCCTAGCTCTTATTGCCTTCTTGTAACTCTGATTATTATTTATTTCATTTGCATACACAGATGTACAAGGATACAGAGGAAAGAGGGAGAGGGCAAGCTGGCAACTGCCACCTGGAGGGGCAGAAGACTTGCTAACTCTTCCGGGTGGAGGAAAGAAACAAAGGAAATAAAGCTTAGAGGGACTAAAGAGGAAACAAGATGAGGAAGAAAAAATTTGACGAAGACTCTGACGAGTATGAGTAGAAAAAACATAAAAAATAATAATAAAGAACGTCTGTAATTGGGTGACCAGGTCCGTTTGGTTCATAAATGTAAGAAGAGCTCCGTGAGCCTGGTTGCGTCGGGAAGCACTACCACTCGTAAAGAGGTAGTCGTCTAGGGTCACGCACTTATGCCCTAGGATTTTATATGCCTTAATCAGCAAAAACCGCTGCGTAGCAATTGTGAGATAGGGCAGTATTAGATGCTCAAGTGTTTCGCAGGAGCCATAAGCTGCGCACAACGGACTGTCCACACGCCCTTCCTGGTGCAATCGTTCACGCACCAGCACAGAGCAAACTTAGTTTGTACAACAGCGCTCGGGAATGACGAAACAAGTCATGGACACGAACACGGGGAGGGAACGATCAATTCGCCACACGCTGGTCTGGGTGCTACTTTAGGAGATGCTGGCGTATAAGCAGACGAGCGTTGTTCATCGCACATAGAAATCTCGGACAGTCACAGCTGTCACGGTTGCATGACGAAGCAAGTCGATCCGCTTCTTCATTGCCCGCAATGCCCTCGTGCGAAGGTACCCTCTGTGCAGCTAGGCATACCCCACGTGACAGAATGTTGTCGATGGATTCCATGATGCTGCTTAGAATAGGGCTGTCGGTCTCCTTGCTGGTGAGTCAGCTAAGGGCACCACGAGAGTCGGTGAGGATGACAACCTTCGATGCTGGTAACCCTTCTTGTACGTACTTCAAGGCGACATCAATCGCTGCTAGCTCAGCCGTCGGCAATGAAGAGAGGTGCGGTATTTGAAACCAACCACCTGATATCGGTTAAAGGGCAGAAGAAAGCTTCAGAAGCGCTGAGGCCATCGCTGCATACAGAAGCATCCGGAGATACTTTTGCATAGTCTTCGAAGTTTTCAAATAGGTGTGAATGGGCTAATTGATATAGTTCCAAAACAGGTTGGTCACACTTTTTGCGTATTCTTGGAATTAACAGATGGGTAGGGAAGGCACATGGGCTGTGCTCTGTCGATGTTTGCAACGCAATAGTTTCGCCGGAATCGCCATTAATGTCATTGAACAAAGCCGCCATTTTACCCATCCAAGAAAGTGGGCGCAGTAACAGCCTGTAAAGGAGTGTCTTGCCATCTAGGGCTCAATTCAGACGCTCAATATGATGCAGCGCTCTCTGGTCAGCTTGCAGCTTTAGCGGCAACTGGTGTGCTTAAGTAACTTGTGGGATGAATTGTGCTTCACGAGGTAAGCCAACAAGTACTCGGAGAGCCATATGGTAATCCCGTTCCAGCTAAGACATTAAAGCAGGTGGTGCATTCAAGACTGGCAAGGCATACATCACGCATGAGAGTAGAACTGATTGGTAAACCTGTAGCGCCGTCTTCTGATCAATGCCATCACCCTTAGCAGTAAAGACAGCCACATACTTGAACAAAGACAGGGATTTCCGCCTCACAGTTTTAACAGCAGGGCGCCAAAAAAAGGCGATCATCGATTATTACACCCAGGTAGCGATGTTGGTGTACTCACTGTATCGCTGTATCTCCGATGTAAAGCCCTCTAAGGCTTCGACGAGCGCGTTGCCTTGGACGATACGTGATCACAGCTGACTTCGCACGTGACACCTGCAGGCCAGTTTCCGCCAAGTATTCTGAAGTTGCATATAGAGCTCTCTGCAATATACCACGAAGATGTGGACCATGGTGTGACTGACCACTGACCCAGAGTGCCTTGTCATCAGCATAAATCGCTATGTCTATAGTAAAGTGGCATTCTTGCGGTAATCGGCCTGGAAGTCCAGCAAGTACGCGGGTAAAGAGAAGCGGTGACAAGACACTGTCTTGCGGGACGCCAGATTTAATAGCGCGAGGTTCACTCTGTAGTTCTCCAATGCGCCTTTTCATTCTGCGCTCAGATAGAAAATCACAGAGAAAGTGTAACAGACGACCTAAAATTCCTCCATTCATCAGTGCACAAATAATCGCCTTATGTGGTACGGAGTCAAACGCTTGCTGTATATCAAGAAATAGAACATACGCTGAATGCCTGTTTGCTCGAGCAGATTCAAGTGATGATATAAAATCTGCTATACTGTAGAGGGCTGAACGGTGGCGACGAAATCCGCTCATGACATCAGGGAAGAAAGTGAGCTCCTGTAATCTGGCGCCCAGACAAAACAGTAGTATACGGTCCATCAGCTTCATAATATGAGAAGTTAGTGATGTTGACTGGTATGACTTCAGGTGTTGTGCAGGGCGACCAGGCTTTAAAGTTCGCTTCACCACATGCGATTTCTATTCAGCAGGAATCAGACTCGTTTGCCACACTTTGCTGTATTCGTTCAGAATACATTGATGAAAGACGCCATCAACGTTTCGCAAGGCTTGGCACGTAACACCATCTTCACCTGTAGCAGTGCGATGATAACGGAGGTGAAGTGCATGACGCAGCTCGGCCAGGGTAAATTTTGCCTCATTCACCTCGTATGGAGGTCTGTATAAAATTGTTACGGAACGATAATTGGTGTTGTCTCTTGACATAGGGCCGGTGGAAATATTAGCAAAATCGTCCGCAAGAATTTTCGGATACTGTCCAGTCGTAATAGCACAATGCTGTAATTGGGCTCTTGCTGACCTTAGGTGTTTGGAGAGCCCTAAATATGCGCCATAAATTCCCAAAACCACTCACCATATGCAACGAGCTACACAATGCGGCCCAGCTTTTTCGACGAAGTTGTTTTCTGTGCCACCAAATGGCTACTTTAAGCGGTTATATAGTGTCCAATCAGTGCTTCCTTTGAAACGATGTGCCCTTCTGTAAGCATGTCGTAACAAGCACGTAGTCTCAAGAGCTTTAGTTCAGAGTTTGGCTTATCTATGCATCGTATTCGTCGGGCTGTAGCTTGCTGCAGACATTCACTCACTAGTTTGAACAGGTTATCGTGTGACGGCACCCCTGCAATCAGCTGACGGAACTTGACACCATTCGTCACTGTGTAGGCAGCACTGTGGCTGCTAGGAGAATTCTCTAGAACCAGTCAAATGAGCAGATGATCTGAACCTCATGGGTAAGCTTCGCTTGATCAAGTAAGATGCACATCTCTCGTTGATATGGCGAGATCAATGGTGCATTGTCCCTTTCCTCTGCAGCCAAATATGGATGAGCCACCATTAGGGTCTGAAGATTATGTTTAACAATAAGCTCACTGATTTCCACTCCACGATTGCCTTGTGGGCGACAACACCAACGAGGATAATGGGCATTAAAATCTCCACACAGTAGAAATGACGAGCCTCGTCGAGATAGCAGGTACTCCAGCGATGTGACGTCCGAAGATCGCGCTGGCCGAAAACATATGCTTGTCACAGTCGTAATCGTGTTTTCGAGAGTAATAGCAACTACTACACATTCAAAAGTCGGCGTCGAAGAGGTCACTTGCGACAATCACTGCGAAACGAACATCAGATCGTATGCACAATGACAATTTCGAGGCATTTCGTTGATGCGTTGTGTCTGTACACTGGAAAGATGCACACGCTATCACCGTGTATCGGGTATTGGTGCGAACGCCTACGTAACCCCGAAGTCTGAACTCGTCATTTCTCAAATTGGTTTCTTGGAAAGCTACAACATCTGGCGGATTCTTCATTGCAAAGAGCCTAAGAACGAGATCAGAATGGCACGGCATTAGAGACCTTACTTTCCATTGCAGCACATAGCGACAGGGCTTTCGACGGGGGTTGACGTTGCTTTTAGTGAATACTGTCAAGAACTTGAACGAGAGCCTCCAAGAGCTGTTGTGTGGCTAATGATGCTGGCGTTTGACGATCGGCTATGAGAGATCAGACGACGTTAACAATCATCTTAAGCATGGTTATAAGTGGGGCATCAGCGTTGGCTGGCATGCCCTTTTTAAAGTATTTTCTACTGCAGACATGGCCTTGGCGGAAGCTGGTTCTGACACTTTATGAGGCGCGACCTTTGAGGACGTTGTGTCCGACGGCTTTGATGGAAGCGCCGGCCACGATGTTGCCAAAATGATGGAATTGCGCATCCCTCCGTCGCTCCGTTTTACTCTGAGTTTACTATTCTTCTTCGGACGTACAAGTGTATCTTCAGTTGTGCCGTTGCCAGCTACTTGACGGGTGCTTTGGATAGGCGTCTTATCTCGTGATGCTATCTTTTAGTTTTCTCTTTCAGGACCTTCAATTTTTTCTTCAGCTTGGAACAATCTTTGTCCGTTGCTAACTGTCTAGCATTACAGTTAGGGCAGCAAGATGTCGCACTGTCTTAAAATTTTACGCTGTGATTTGCGCCACATTTAGCGCAGACCACAACACTTGTGCAGAAACCCTGTACATGTCCAAGCTTGAGACATTTGCGGCATTGTAGAGGCTTTGGTATGAAAGGTCGGACCTGGTACCGCGCTGGTCCGGCCTTTATGTGACTTAGTAGCTTATCGTACCCGAAAATAATCTTCACACACTTCGGAGAGCCAAACCTTCGAGCGCTGATGACTGTGGATGGTGGAGTGCAAACTATCATACTTTTCAAAACGTCGTCTGAAAGTTCTATGTCTACATCCGATATAACCCGAGCTGTTACATTAGCGCCCTGTGGAACAAAAGCCCGCACGTTGACGTTACATAGCTGAGATAGACCTAGCAGGGTTTGCACCAACTTCTCATCTGTTGCGTCTAAGGCAATGATATTTTTCCTGGGATTCACTCGAACTCCTTGAATCAGACCAGGGGCAAGTTTGAACAAAACGTCATGTAGCTTCTCTTTCGAGATAGAGTTCAGGCTTTCCGTGACGTCGACGGGCACATAGCCAACTGTCGTAGTTACAATGCTGTTGCATAATACGGTCTCTTCACTTGAGGACGATGCCGCTGACTTCTGTCTTGACCGTTGATGCTTAGTAGGTAAAAATGCATCCGAGTCATCTCACGTAGCATCAGACTCGGAATCGGCAGCTTCTGATGTCACTGAAGAGCTAAGCCGCTTCCTTGCAGTGGCAGGTCTACCCATGCCCCTAGGCAGGGCCACCACCATCTCATCCATAGCGAGACTTGCCCGGAGGGTCCCTCCAGCAGAGCAGAGATTTTGAGTACCAGTACAGGCAGTGCTGGTTCCCGAAGATGCACGATGACACACATAAAGTAGAAAAAAAATCACCAGTCAAAGAAACTGACCCTGATAACGTACTGAAATTCAGGCCTAAAGCTCCTATTGGTCGTACAATCATACAGTTACTATTCTGTGTAATACTATGTTTATTTATTTATTTATCCTAGAATACTAGATGCCAGTTTCTTCAAAGATTACAGTAGGGAAAGAACATAAAAAATAATTTTACTGGCATAGGGCGATACATGTATCATTGCAGAATGCTTATTGTACTGAAATAATATTGAAATCATTTTAATAAAAAGAAGTTCACCGAACGGATACCGGCGAAAATTATTATAAGAAAGCACATATGCTTTTATGAGATGGATGGGCACAGCATTTAGCTACTTTAATTGCTCTACTATGGCAATAGGGCTATTTGTGAAACAAGTGTTCTATTTGTATTTTCAGTCACTTTGGAGAACTTGCTTACAGATGATTCGTTTGATAAAGAAGGTTTGAGTGAATACCAATCTTTAGTTGCTCATAGGAAACAGCTTAAAATTGGAAATTAGTAATGTTAAAAGAGTATCCGGTTGGTGTATAGGAGTACTTCGGAAGTGTTGGTCTTCCAAGTGAGTGAGATAAATGTCCTAAGTATTCGTATTCACTGTGACTTGGAGAAGCTAGAGGCAGCTCAGAGAAGCTACTTGTATCAGTTATTTTTGTTTTGTGGTGTAGAGTGGCAGCATTCCTACAAAAATAAGTCGTTGAGGCTGCCAGTGTATACTTCTAGCAAGTAAGTTTCTTTTCTTTGAACTGGTTCTATTTTGTTTACCTGTTGCTCAGCAGACACTAATCAGAAAGAACTAGCATATACAGAACAGGCGAGGGTTTCATAGGCAACGAATACGGCGAACTTTAGGACGTCTTTTTAAGCAATATAATTGTTTTAAGTAATCTCTAGCAATGCCTCTATTCTGATTTTCGAACATCTCGAACAAAGCGTAGCTAGACAACGATGCCAGAACATTAACTGCATAAGAAACAGTGATGTACCTGTCCTTCCGCTGAGTACAAATTATTCAGGGCCGGTTACCAAAAAGCGTAGATATCAATTGTCCCAAAGGAAGTCTTAAATTTAAGATCGCTGGGAGTTAAAAGCGGCATGGTGTAAAACCCATTAGGTCAGTAATGCAGTGTGAAGTTTTCGAGGAAGCAGCACAATTGGGCAATGCTAATTCGCCTCAAAGAGGCAAATGATCCATTGACGCAAGAACCTCGTCGTAATTAGGGATGCCCTAAACGATGCATAATATGTGAGGATTACCCACAACGAGCGGGTGTTACCGAAAATCTCGGCAATGATAAAATAAACATGCGGGAAAAATAAAAAATGAAGCCTAAGCATACGGCTGCGTATTAAATTGCTTTTTGGCCCCGTGTAATTGCAAACATTCGATTCATATGCAAGACGTGCTATTGTTGAAATACGAACAAGCGAGTGCTAAACCATGCTGCAGGCATCCTTCGCGACGGACGAATTGAAGACAGTTTTCGCGGACGTTTACAGAAATATTTCTTGGTTGTTTTTTGAAACATAGGCGTCTTGTTTTCATTTAGGTGGCAGCTTCTTAGATTTTTAGATCACTTACCGAATGTAACGTAATTCAGCTACCTCGCTCGCTGAAATCGCATCCAACGCTTCACGATGCAGTTCCGAGGCAAGAGGTTCATGCAAGCGAGAGAGGCGTGAATGCAACGGTATCAACCAGAACTGATTTCTGCGGTGTAATACGTTCACGTAAAACGAACCGAACGAGGAAAGGAACCCGCCTGTTAAACCGCTGGCTCAAACGCATCCTCGCAACTGATTAAACTATACTCGGCAGCAAAGTTCTGCGGAAGCACAGCCAAAGCTACGGGGGCGGAGCTTTTGTACAGGGCTTACTACGCCAACTAATTCGTTTTTATGCGATTTCGGTTTCGCAAGCGCACCGAACATGTATTTTTTTCGCACGAGCACCATGCAATAACTCTTACCTTTATATGAGAGAAAATTGAAAAAAACATTCCTTTTTTTTTTGAACGAAACAATGCGAAGCTTCTGTGAAGCATTGAGACTTATTTCAGAAAAAAAAATGTATGGCTGAGCAGGTACTGGGCGATTGAAAACACGCAAATTCAAAAAGGATTTCTTGAATTTCAGTGCATATGCAAGAACTTTCTGGAGACGCTCGCGTTATATTTTTATGGGACAGGAAGGCAACAATGCGCAACGGAAATCTTGGCACGGATAGGTCATGGGCAGGCGTCTGACGTTCGTAAATGCAAGTCGGTGAAACACAACCTTTAGTCGACCGAGAACGCTGTTTTTCCACAGTCATCAGGGTAATATACATGAACGCGTCTGATTCCCAGGTGAAGCGCAACGAATTACTATTTTCGTAGACACTGACGGGAGTGGTGTAAAGCTATGTTCACACTACGGTCGTAAGGCGTCGATTTTTCATAACACGCGTAAGCGGAAGCACAACAAGCGTATGCGTCTAGTTCAGACTGTGAACGTAAAGGTACCAACGTTCGCAACGAATGCATGAATCGTGGGTGAGAGTGTTGAAGGCTAGGCAACTTTTACGACTGCGATACTACGACCGTTACGACACAGCCAATGACCGATCAGCTTTCGGTTTTTAACAACCGGTCACGAGACCTGACGGGACTTCCGTCCTCCCGGCTGCAGCCTGCAGCAGCATCGCGGAGGCGATGGCGGTAGCTGCCGGCGCGGGAAGTGCTACTTCGCCATTCTGCGGTGACGATTGGGTTGGCTTTGTCATTGGTTGGCTTTGTTTGCTCGCAACGTGCGTAAAAAGTTGTTCCGCGCTGCCTGCCGTACTGTCTTCATTTGGTGTGGTTTAGTCTCCAAGTCGGAGCTTGACGAGAAGGTTGTGAAAGTCGCCATCCACGGCCCTGTCGAGGAATACTTGGCGCACCCAAACTCTTCTTTGTCGCCTTCGCCGTCTTCGGGCGATTGAATACACGACTATAAGCTCATTTTGAGCGTGAATTTCTTCCAACTCGGCCAGCGCTCGAGTGTTGATGGGAGCCATATTGGACCGCTAGTGACGTCGATTCTACAACGACAAATATGATTGGCCTATCGTAAAAATCCTAATGTACGTAGCTGTAAATGTGAACAAAGGTATCGGCATAACTGCGGTAACGCTTTTTATAGCCGTTGCGTTCGATACGCCGAACGAGCTGTTACGCACGTTACGACCGTAGTGTGAACATAGCTTTACGGTACACGATCTTCAGTGTTTCGCACCGTGGTCCCGACATTTCACCGCGGGGCCGACATATCCAATCACAGCCGCATTGCCGACAAGATGCGAGAGCTCCTGGTGACCACCTGTTTTTACATTTATCCGCAGTGCATGATAGAAGCGAAACGAGCAGCAAGAGTGTGCTGCAGGTGGAACGAAAGAACCTGTGCGAAAGAGGACATACACCCACGAACACGCCTTTGGGAGGTGCGTGTTGAGTTGGCAAAAAGACAGCACAGCAATCACGCTGACGTCGCTGCACTGCTAAAATGTTGAGTCAGTGGCGGCGCTGACGTGCTCACTCGCTGTGTTACTTTTATAACCGCCGCAAATGTCCAACATGCACTTTCAACGCCACGCACGCTTCGTGTAGCGACTTATATCAACGCTGCTATCACGCATTACGCACTGTTTTCATGTCTCGGTCACCGTAGGTGAGCTCGGAGCCAATTGAGCTGCCCGAGAAGCTCGAGCCATCCTGCATTGCACCCCTGATCTTTAATGTTTAAAAAGGAGCTCTATTAAGCATATGAGGGTGAAGCATTGCGAAACACGCAGCACGAGGAACGACAGGAACGCGGGAAGGCGCTGCGTTTGTTAATTTTCTGTGTTCCCGCCATTACTTAGGTGGTCATTTCTCAATGCTTCACGATGGCCTACTTCACTCTATATTGAACAGATCTTGCTCGTGCGTTATCACTTTCTCTCCCCCTTTCTAATCTCCTAAGTAATTTCACGTTCGCAAGAGAAGTAGGATGACACATGCCCTGCCGCTGGAATAACGAGTCTAGCCGTTTTCAACCATTTAACATTTCCACCTTCGCACATTGCAAGTATTCGGCCCTTTGGGAACATTGTTGAACCGCAAGGTTTCGGAGCGTGGCTTCGCCATGTCATCTTTAGGAGATCTAGTAACGAACCAACGAACAAGCTTCGTTTCTGCGCATGGTATTCAAGAACAACATCCTCGAATCGATGTCAGCAAGAACTTCTTGAAGCTCAGCTGCTACATTGATGTACAATTTTTTTTTAAACACGGTCCATTCAGCTAATGTGCTGCAGTGAAGCACTTGAAAACAATAAAGGGGCCTTGTCTAAAGCTTCTGTACATGAAAGCAGTCACCCATAATTGCAGAAAAATCTTCATTTAGAGAACATGCGCCTTTTAGCAGAAAACTGCAATGCCCAGGATGGCGCTAGCCAATTTTTCTTTTCAGCCAGGAACGTCTCTCCATACGTGCAGAAAAGAAAGATGAAATGAAACCCAGTTGTAATGAATTTTCGAGTATATGCACCATACGTACAGCCGATGTTGTGTAGCAGGCTGGCATTGAGCAGAAACTTTTTATTGCAGCGCGATTGCATCACTATTCCAAGTAGGCTTGACGTATCTCAAACTCTCCTTTTAACGTGCTATAGGAAGCCAAAGCAACGCATGGTGGCACTGCCAATGCGGACAGGCAGCGTCATTTTTGGTAGAAAAGTACAAATCGGGGATGTAGCTGGCGCGTTTTTCTTTCACTCCATTGCGCTGACGCTCGTTTACGTGCTCGTGCGGAGAGCGCGCGCGGCGTCAGAGTCACCTCTTAATGTACCGCCTGCAGTGCGGCTTCACAAAGATCTCGGAGCTGGACAAGCACGTCCGAGAAGCGAATCGAACCAATGGAGTAAAGCTCGTTCTTCAAGTTTATGATGTGGAGCAGACGACGGAAGACGACGATGCCCGAGTCACTGCGAAATGTATTTCTCGAATACTCCGTGATAATACCGTGTACGACGTATGCCTCGAAGTAAGTTTCATTCTGCCGACATGAAGCCGCGTACTCTATCAATGTGCAGTGTTAATGATTATGAAAAGCTTATAATTGTTGTTTTGATGTTGTATCTATCAGTAGCAGCCGTGTACTGTCATGTGCAAACGTTTTCGGCGTGCTGAAAAAATAAATAAAAACTAAAGTTATAGGGTCATGGCACTAAAATTTCCGAGAAGATTTAGAGTCATGTCCTCCATGCCATGCATAACCCACCGACGTCACCGCGAAGCAGCAAGCTAAGTTTAACCACAACGAGTCAAGTTGAAATGCTCACCTTTTATTTTTCGCCTTTCATTTCATGCTTGCTCTATCTTTCGTGAACGCGGATGTGTTCGCAGGCTGTGACTAGATGGGAAACTCATAGAGCTTTACACGTGGAGAGCATCCCTTGGTGTTTTCTGCATTGTTTTAGCAGCCCACAACACAGTACTTCGGACCAGGGTGACGCTTCCGTGAGGCCGCTTCTTCCATCGCGGAAAGGCAACTTCGCACAGCGAGCGCCTCGTTTAACGCGCCAAGCTGACGGCACGGCGCCCAAGTTAGCCGCACCGACTGCAGAACGCGTTGCGCGCATGTCGCACGCGCTCCCGTTTTGGCGAAACACACTCACTCGCCTGCGACCTCGCCCGCGTCTCTCCTCAAGTGTTCCGAAGCTCGCGCCAGGGCCAGGCGCTGCGTTGTCGTCGCTCCACAAAGTTGAGCTTTGGTTCCCTACAGGGGAGTGTTCTGAACGACGAGACGCATGCTGCTCGTGGCATGCATGCACCGACCGAGAGCACAGGGCAAGGGAATATGTCGGAATGACCTTGGGCACTGCGGGTCGAGAATAAGAGCCTGGGTGCTTTTCTCTCAGAACAGTGGTGACAGAAATAGAGCAATTTCGAAGTGAATTCACTGCGTTTAACTTTAAGCCTGGCTTCACGTTTCAAAAACACGCGTGCCTGTGCCCAACCACAGGAATGAATGCTCGCGACGTGCGCCTAGTACGGCTAAGGAACGTTGTACTGATAGCCTCGGTCGATCCTAATGGCCAGGCTAAGGCAGGAGTGCACCGCTAGGAATTGACAAGGGCCAAACAGGAAAGACTATTTTGATATTGGGCTGCATCGCTGTGTGCAGAATGATTGTTGGTTTATTCGCGCACCTACGCTCCCAACTTGCGTTACCCACGGATTTGCCTAACGAGAGGTAGATTTCGTTGAGCATCCGAAACACCTCTGCGAATGCCCAACTAAACCTGTCCAATTCACACGTCTTGCATAAGTAACGTGCGTCACAACTTGTTTACTGCTCCTTCTCCAATGTTTTTATATCAACACACTGCCAAGGAGTTGCAGCAAACTGCACTTGAAACATCTAATGTGCGGTGTGTTGCCTTTCTCCGCTTTGATCGTGCGCCTTATTCACAGTAAAAAAAAAAGCAAGCTATAGACCTCGACAGTTAACCATGAAGTGTAGTTCCTAGCAATCTCCCTTGTCCAGCGTATTGTTCGCCGAATAGTTCACGCCAGTAAAATCTAGACTTGCCGAGCAAGCAGAAGGGATGAAAAAGTTAGGCAGGATGCAGCTTTCATGCTCGTGCTTCTGTTCTGGCTCTTACCCACTACGGAGGGTTGGCCAAGAAGCCGGTGGTTAAGGTAAATGGAAAAAATGAGCACTATGCAGGGCATAGCATAGGGTATTTCTGGAGTTGCGCTCTATAGGGCCGCCTTTCTTCTTTCTTTCTGCAGAATGCAGAACGAACCAAGGTGTCTGCAAATAAGTGTGGCTGAATCTGTAGGATGCTGACTAATTTACATCCCAAGACTTGTTTACGCAAGTGAACAGTCGGCCAGGGTAAATCAATGGCTATGATACTGAACTATGTTGACCCAAAAATCACGAGTTCGATCCCGGTCGCTGTGGTCGGACTTTGATGTAGGCAAAATTGTAGGGGCCCATGTGCTGTGCGTTTTAAAGAACAAGAGAGTTAAAGAACAAGAGATGGTTAAAATTTCCGGAAACCTTCACCACAGCATCACAGATAATTATATCGTGGTATGAGGGCGTGAAATCCTAAACATTATCACACAAGCAAACTTGCCAGAAATTTTTCCGTTTGTATGGAAGTACAACTGTAATAAAGTTTGGAGGGCAAAATGAATGGGAATTTCTGTCCTATGATAAACCTCAAAAAACCAATATACCAACAACCTGAATATTCCAAGAATAATAGTAATACTTGGGGTCTAAGGTACCAAGTCCTAATTCGCTGCGCCTGATAGAGCACCCCGCCGCGGTTGTACTCGGCTGCTGACCCGCAGGTCGCGGGATGGAATGCCGGCTCCGGCGGCTGCATTCTCGATGAGAAAAAAATGCTGCAGACCCGCGTGCTCAGATTTGGACGCACTATTAGGGACCCCAGGAGGTAAAAATTTTCGAAGTCCACCAATACGGCGTCTCCCATAATCATATTGTGATTTAGGGACGTTAAGCCCGACATATCGATCAATCATTTTACCTGATAGGGCACGTACATTTATGATGATCGATAGGATGTACGGAGGATTTGTGGTTTACCATATTTAACCTCCGGAGCAAGCTCCTTCATCATTCACTTCGCGCATATGGCGCAATTTTTTCAGTCAAGAAACTTGCTAGCAGACGCTGCCTGCTTCGGCGTTACCGGGTGAGAGCGTGGAGCGTAGGAGAGGAGAGACAGAGAAAGGATATGTGCATACACAATTGGGTTGTAAACGTCACGGCGAGGAACGCCTAGAGGAGAGGAGAAGGGCAGCGAGCAGAGGCTGCCTGCATCGGCGGTGGGAGGCGAGAGAGGAAGAGCGTAGGAGACGAGAGAGGATGGAGGGGCGCGCATGCGCTATAAGAGTGGTCACGCCTCACACCGGATTGAGCTAGACCATGAGTCGCTTCGCACCTAAATATTGGCACGGGCCCTTTCGCCCGGCGATTCGAAGGTGATAGCCTTACGGTACTTTTCAGTTTATTTATATTGACTTTGCTGCCCTACCCCTTCCTCTTATCTCCCTCGAAAGTGGTCTCCACCTAACGAGGCACTACCCCGGTGTTCGGAACATCTTCGACCGCACGTTGTCATGCGACCATGTGACGTCATGTTTTGCGCCGTCATAGTGACATCTCAGTCACGTCTAAAATCAAATGGGACGATTGGAGGCATCGCAGTGTCATCGTGATGCCCCAATCTCTCGGCACATGACCTTTTTATTGCTCGTGTCGACGGCCACCCTTCCAGTCAGACGCATCAAGACTTATATGGCAAGTACGGATGTCAGAGAGTTAAGATAACAAACTACTTGCGCAACGAAAGGGACCCAGTAGGTATAGAGGACTGTTGTGATACAGCCACCTTCACTTTTTCTGCCCTTTTCTCCGTGAACAAGCATCGACACATACACGCACCGAGATAAAAGCACATCACTTGTGAGTGGCTTGTGCAATGGTTTCATTTAAATGTCTGGTACACTGTACAACAAAACCACGCGTTTAGACATATATAAACGTACCGTCGCTACGATAGCCATTTTTCAACCTATATCTTTAGTGCTTTTCGCGTCACTCTTTTTTTTTGAACATCTGTTGAACGTAATATGTTCAGCAGATGAACATAATATGGTGCTAATTTAGGCTCAACCCAAAGTCCCCCCCCCCCCCCCAGGGAGAGCCTTAACATTAACAGTAACCTTTCAAAGATAATACGACCCACCTCGGCACCAGTGGCGGCGAGAAAGAGGAGAACGCAGGCTGAGATGAACACGATGTGCTTCATGGCGTTCGTTTAGCTGCTCTCAAAGTAAAGACCCGACGTTCACTCTGCGAAAAAAAAGCACAGATACGTCAGCTATCGGAATCATGAGGCACAAAGGTAAAATAAAAAGTGTAAAGTCAAATTGTTCGATGAAAGCAATGCACTCGTGTTATTCTCATGTGTGACATCTAGCCAAATAATATTCTTACAAAACACCTTATTTATACAAAACTTACCACTCAGTGTTTCTGGGATGGCTCAATTCTGGAAAACCATGCACGAATGAGTGCCAAACAACGTTCACGTAAAGTACACAGCCTTGACAGAGGCACAAATTGCTATTTACTGATAGAACCTTTATATTAGCCAATTTATTTGATGAATTAAACGTAATATAGCAGTGCTTGGTGACCTTGGTATTTTCAGGCTGTGGAAGGTTTTTGTGTTGTTGTTTTTTGGCAGAATGGCAGTGCACATGCCTGATATAAAAAGGAGCGGCACTGCAGTGCTTACAAAGGTGACAGCTCACAAAATAAAGAAAAAATTCATGTTTCTTTTGACAGCTGACCTGCGCATATATTCGAAGTTCATGCACGTTGCTAAGTTTCACGGCTGTTTTTCATATTTAGGCTATATAAGCGTCGATTAAATGCAACGGCCAACGAAAATATAGCACGAAAGCTTTTTCCCGTTGTTGCTGTTCTTGTTCGTTTGCGCGAAAGTGCAATGTTGGACGGCAATCGCCAGCTCCGTCATTCCCACACAGCTGCCCAAGAAACACCCATTAGAGACAATGCAAGTCCGGGTCGCTTGTGGTTGGAATTCCTGAACGTCCGTTTTTATTTCGTACGCTTTGTCTACCGGTATACTGATGCTGCGCAAGGCAAGAAAGTTACAAACGTTTTTTTCATTTCAAACGAGCAGTTCGCCATCTTTTTCCTTGATGTTTATTCTCATGTGACCAAACGTAAACACTTGGATATTAATCATATCACGGTCCACGTAGAAGTTTTTTTTTTACATCCCCGCAACTGGGCCGTTCAGCAAAGCAATGTATGAAGGAAAAGCAATACTAAAACAACAGGTGCGGGAAAAGAAAGCCCTTAACGAAGAATAAATAAACTGAGCTGGCAAATACTGAGCAAGCTGCGAAACAGCTCAGGAACCAATAACATGTTACCAGAAACGCGATTAAATTAACAAATAAAAAAACCGTGCGTATCCATAATGGGCGAAAATGGTCAGTGCCGCCTGTCTCATTTTTAACTTCCAATCGTCGTCACCTTCCATAAATTTCTCCGTCAAATATTACCCGTCGCTTATCGCTGCAACGTCCGAGGTTGTATAATTTTACCACGCGCACTGGTCACCCCCGATTTAAGCTCTCATCCGCGGACGCGAGTGAACGGTAACCTCGTAAATGCCGAGTCACAAAGCTTCCGTCTTTCCCCCCTGGTCCCGTCACTGGCTAGCTGTAATGAACACTGTCGCAAAGCGTTAGCAGCAGTTCTTTTTTTTTGTAGGTAGCTTCGCAAAAACATAGCGAACAACAACCAAAAAGTATACCGATCTGACTCCTACGTTCACACACTTTGTTTAAACCGGCATGTGCGTTATTCTTACACACAAACAGTGTGGAAGCGAAAACAAAAGAAGGGAACAATAAAGTGAGGGAAAGGCAGGGAGGTCAGCGAAAAATTTTAGCATATGTTTTACTACCTTGCAGTGCGGGGAGAAGGAAACGGGAAAAAAAGGAAGAACTGGAACAAAAGCCAATAGTCCATCTGTTTGTGCATGACGAGTACAGTGCAAATGACTGTAGTAAGGCTGTTCTTGCCATGTGCTGTTCTTACTGCGCCGTAGTGTGCAACACCGTAAGCTGCGTCATACACTAACTGCCGCATGAAAGGCTGCAGCACGCATAGACACGGGCACGAAGGAATAGTACACAAGATGTACCATGGATGCGTCCTTCGATAGTTCCCGCATATAAGTGCGCTCTAGCCTTTCATAATGCACTACTAACTGTCAGCCCCACAAGCCATCCTCGGGAACAAACTGTGAAACAGTACATATTCGGACACGGTGAAAATTATTGGTGGCGTTGCTTGCACCTCATCGTGATCTGATTCAAAGCTTTGCAGTCATATGTGGTAAAGGTAAAAGCGGGTGCACATTGCCGCCCATCTGCCAGATTGGGATGCATCAGACGCAGGAAGCTGGAACCATGGCAGTGAAGGGCACAGATATTGGGTGATATTCTAGTAACACTAATTGGGTGGTTTCCATAGCAAATAGACCTGGTGGAACTTTCTAAGTTGATGAATAGGCGTGAGGTGGCTGAGGTCATAAGGTATAACAGTAAAAAAAACAGAGCAGGCTGTAAAGAGTGGCAGGACCCTAAAAGATGCGAAGGCAAACTTGTGCATAGTTCGATATGTGATTTGTGCATTAAGGAACAAAGAAGGCAATCTCATAACCATTATATATAGGATAGTCGAGGTGGTGGAAGAGTTCTACAGAGAGCTGTACGGAAGCCAAAATAGTCAGGGTTATATCGTGCGAAACAGCAATAGTCCAGAGTAATTCGACATCGTACCAGTAACGACAGGGGATGTAAGGAAAGCTCGAGAAGAAATGCAAAGAAGCAAATGCACTGGTGATGTTATGATAACCATGCACCTCCTGAAAGATGGTGAAGAAATTGTGTTAGAAAACTGGCCCCCTTATATGCAAAGTGTCTCTTCACTCCTGAGAAGGGAACGAGAATCTTGCAATAACGCCAACATCATTTTACTACATATTAAATTATACGTCAAGTACTTGAATAATTGCAGGCCAATCAGCTTACTGTCCATTTTCTAGAAACTATTACAAAAGTATTATCTAATAGAAATAAAGCGACATTAGAGTTCAATCCCAGAGAAGTAAAACGCACGAAGGCGCGACAGAAAGTTGGGTAGGCCGATGAGGATATAAAGTTCGCATGGATAACGTGGCAACGGAAAACAGAAGACCAGCTTGATTTCCGCATCATGGGAGAGGCCTTTGCCTTGCAGTGGGCGTACACAGGCCTATGATAATGATGGTGATGCGCTAGCAGGGCTACAGTTGATACTACCAGAGAAAATTCTTCGCACGGCTCACTTTAACATTCAGGCTAAAAAGGAAAAAAAACAAGAACAAAAAAACGTGAAATAAATGAACTGCTAATGATGGTGGTGAGCCACGTATATGTAGGAGAGCTATTGGAAAAGAACACACTATGTAGAAAAGCTAAAAAAACATATTCATGTTAACGTAGCAGAGCATTCACACAAGTTGGTCCAGACACCCCCGTGCTGACAGATTATGTTTCGAATAAATTGTTCTACGGAGCAGCGATAGACCATGTGCACAAAATCATTTTGCACACAACCGCACCCATAGTAAGAACACATGCAGGGTGACTGGCTATGAAGAATTAAAGTGTTCTAAAAATGCGTAGGAAAATGGCAAGTGTAAATGACATCAACAAAGCAGTGTTCTCAAACAACTGCAGCAGAAACGAAACTAAATATAGCTGTTAGAGGATCCAGAAAAGTTGTACCATAAACATTATAACTGTACGTACAAATAAACCGAAGAACGACAATGTTGAATGATTTATGATGACAAAATGTATATTTCCCCCGTTCTGTTTTTCAAGGCAAGGTGTATACTCGTCATATTTTCAGGTACGCACACACGGACGCACACAAGTAAAGTTAGGTGCCTGCATGCAGAAAGCTAAGCCACGCCGGCACTATCTGTCTATAAAGTTCGCGTAACAGAAACAGGTGGGTTCCGTACGCGCACGCGTGCTCTGTGGCGGATAGGCGATCGTTAGGGCCTCGGAATGAGCCCGTGAAGGAAACGAGGCGTACCGAGCCGTGACGGCGACGCAGACAAATGAAGTTGCCTATTCGGCTAGAAGACGTCTTTACGACGCCATCAAAGGCTGCCGAAAAAAGAAAACCAATACGGTAACTTAACGTCACTGGCGTTACCAGCCCGAAATACCGGGCTGGGCGACGACCCAGAAAAAAGTAGTGCACGGTGCCTAGATAGGTCTGTCTATGCACACACGGATAATATATTTGACAGTCAGGTAGATTCTGCACGGTGCCTCCGATAAGGTCAGCTGCGTGTTTTTGGTAACGGCAGAGTTTTGACATTCTCACCTTGTGTTTCTTCTTGTTCCAGTATTTTTTTTTGCTCGCAGTCATCACAGAGACCAGATTGAGTGAGCATACCTTTGCCTGATGCTAAAAACGTAATGCTCCGTGCTACACTAGTTTCCGTTGTCGCGCGCGGCAGTTTTGCCATTAAAACGACAATCCATGTTCCAGGCCCGTTAATGGCGCCGGGTAGTGTTGGAATCGCGCTTGCGCACCGGAGCTATTGCGTCCGAGGTGTTAACGGCGCAACGCTACTATCGCCTGTACCCGTAAACGAGCTGCCTTTTTGAATACACACTTGCCTCATTCCTAGTCATAGACTCGGTTTAACCCTTTTTTTTGTATAGAATCCCTGAACGGAAGCTTTCCTTTTGTTATTATTTCAGTTCCTATCATTCCCTGGGTATATAAGGATATCACGCCTTCCATGGTTGTTATACCGCTCATATGTGCTAACAAAGTGTGAAGTTTGCAGCGAGAAACGTGGCTATTTAATCTTTTTTTAACAGCGGCCAACAAAAAGGTGCGTTGATAAAAACATAATCGTCATGCAAAAGTGTTCCTCTTTCTTGCAAGTGCGCTTTTTATTCGGCAACATTAGTTTCACTTTTGTTCAGCGGCCTCGGTCTCTGCGGCGCTAACACGCCGCTAACGACACAGCAGGGAAGGCATTAAAACAGGCGGGAAAAAAAGCGAGACGTCGTTGCTTTTACGTGTCGCCAGGCGGAATGGATGCTTTGTTTTTTTTATTAGGAAGGAAGGCATTTGTCTTCAAGACACGTACCACTTTTATTATGTCGTTTTGCTTAGAGCTTTGCTGGGCACTATAGTTTCCACCCTTCTATCTGTGCGCGCATTTCGAAACATCTCCTTACAATAACTGAGTCGATGAGGGGGCTTAGATTATGGAAGGACAGGCTTGGATGGCTTGACAATCAAAAAAAGAAGACAGTGGAAGAGTTGGCAGTCTAGAAGCAGGTCAACGTTTATTTCACTAAGGATCTTTAAAGCTTAGGCTTGCAATGAGTCCTTATAGTTCATAAATCAGGTAGAGTGAAGCAGGGAGTGCGGTTTTAAACTATCGTTCCTCGTAATGTGTTCAAGTTAGTCAGGTGAAGGTCTTTCCAGCTGGTTGGCGTTTTTGCGAGAAGGAATCGGTACGCACAATGCAGTTACGTAGCGCCAATCGTTGAAAGTTTCAGTTTTTTCTTTTTCTTTTGCATATCATATCTGAACTGGACCACTAAACCGTTTTGCTTGGACGAACCGGTGAATTACAGCGTGGGCTACAGCTCTAAAATAAACGGGGAAGATTTGTTTCCTTAATGAAGCGTGTTTTCACGGGTATTTAATTCAGGGAACACTGTACCTGATCGCCTAGAAGGCATGAGTGTGCGTCGCTCGGTACGATCGAGTTTTTCCGGTCCAGAAACTGCTCCCCTTGGGGCTGCGCGCTTCGTGAGTCAAGTAATACCAAAGTTGTTGTATTCACAGCCATGCATCGCATAAAACTTTAATGCGCATTATTCAGATGAGACCCGCACTCGATGCTCTTTGCGAACAAAGTATAATATTTACAATAGAACTGAGCATGATTCATAGGACAAAAATACTGGCAGCGTCTAAGCGCTCTAAATATAATATTGGTGATTCTCTGAACAGTGCAGACTATGAACGATATCACAATTAACTTCCTGCCATCACATTTTCCCCGCAAAAGTACTTACCTCCAAACACACATCTTTTCGGAAAAAAAGAATTTCACCCAAGTTCTTTTTTTACAGATTTTATGGCGAACACTCATGTGCATGCACTGAAATACTGCACATTTACTGCCTGCACTGAAACCTTTCGAAATACTCCTGTCCTGTGCTGTTCATAAATCTTCTAATTGTCCTCACTGAGCAGCTGTCAAGCACAGTTAGGCAATCAATGTTGCAAGCCAGACTTCAAAGAGCTGCCATTCGAACTGCCAATTACCCATTACCTACAAATTCGAGGCTCGGAAATTTCTTCTGAAAAATGCGCCCTCGTGGATTTCACACGCAAACCTATGGATAATTACGCCATAATCATCAATTGCCATCATATACCGTACATTCAATCACACAAGCTCCTCTGTGCCATATTAGACAGGGATTTATAATGGAGTCATCATCATGTATTGTACCTCAAAAAGCGGTTGATCGTCATAATCCATTTATTGAAGTTCTTCGCAGGGAAGAGTTTAAGAATTTCACCCACTGAAATGCTACAGCTGCGTAATTTTTTTTCGGCTGCCTGCGGTACAGCTTGCCCGCACTAACCAACGTTACCAAAAGACGCCTGCCAATGTAACAAAGTGTTGACGCCCAAGCACTCCAGATTTGCTTAGGCCTGTCTGTTAGCGCATAGACGGCAGCTTCTATAGCGATCACCTCGTCGAGAAACACTTTCACTTAGCAACACTCAGGATACATACAATACGTTTTGCTTGGACTCCCCGCCATCACCTAGTCTGCAGCTGGTATTTGAGAATGCAGAAGACGTCCACCGTTTACTTAAAAAAAAAGAACGTGGAATATGATTTCACTGGCTCCCACGTCACTGTGGTATTATCGGCAAAAAACAAGCCGATAAAGCTACCCGTTCAGCCCATACAGAAAACTATCAGATATTTTTACCGCTCACTATCACTGACGCTGCACAGGATGTCTTTGTGCTTCCTCGCCAGTGCACCACGTTGCAGTGGAACGAGCCACCCGGCTGTATTCCTTGGATCCCTATGTCTTCGAATTCCTCCAGGACTTCGCCGATATTACACTACGCCTTTGTGTAGGCAATGGTTCGGGGTAGCCTTTACGCACGCCTACGCATTTCGCATAGGGATGGCCGACATCGCATCATGTGACCACTGTAGCAATGTTGAATCTATTCAACATTTCCTGTGTGAATGCCCACAGTACAGTTTCTCGAGACAAGAGCTTTTCAATACGTTTGATAAACTAGACGACCGTATTCTTTCAGAAGAATGAATCCTGCGCCATCGACCGGGTCTACCGTCTCAAAAGAAGGCTGTGCAAGCTGCTGCGCCTCATTCGTTCAAGTAGTCTCTAAGAACAACTTTGTTCGGAACGTGCTGCATGTGCGTGCAAGTGTGTGTATGTGTCTTTTCGCTTTTATTTATCTATCTCTTTTTGTATTCTGTACTAATACAATTTCCCCACCCCTATGCAGTATAGCAAACCATCTACTTGTTCCGCGTTAACCTCGCAGCGTTCCAATTAAATCTATCTCTCTTTCTCTGGGATGTAAAACTCTACTCATTACACCTGTATAGTTTTTCTAGTCAGAAGTTTTCAACAGCGGCGAGTCAGAGTTTCCGAGTTCCGATTCCGCTCAATCCTGCAGCTACGCCACTACAATCAGATTGCCGCTTAAGCCTTATAACACCTTTCGTACTAAAAAAAGAGAGCACCGAAAAATATGTCAAGGACATCTGCTTTAGTGCAGACTAATACTCATTTGTTGCGTTTTCTATGCCAATGCCACGATATGACTCCAAGGCACGGTGTATATCGATCAACAGGATTTGAAAGTGCACTGACATCGCACAGACAGGTGGGCCTGGGTTATGTAGCCTCCACCAATAAGCGACCGTCATGATCGTGATCAAGCTCTCGACATCCGAGTTTTATTGGAGTAAACTCCCTTGTCTTGCTCTGGCAGCGCTCCATGTCATCACCGTGTACACTGCAGCGACGGGCTTAGAGTGTTTCAAGCTGTAGCACTGGTCGCCCTATAAAGCTTTAGGCTTGGCCCCTTATACACTGAGGTGCTACGCTCAGCAAATGAGAAAGTGGCTGCCGATCACCTAAGTGCGGCTGCGTCAGCTCAATCAGGATTTAATATTGGGTGACCAGACATGGTACAATTACCTGTACGCACTCCATCCTTGAGCTTTTATACCCGGCACCTACTTACTCATTTGCTGCTCAACGTCCGTCATTAATTTTTCTATGCGCTGCATCTAGTTTAATAAATGACTGATGAAACGACAACCGACTGAGTGAAAATGCCGAAGTACGGTTATAAAAAACAAGACACACTCAAAAGGCCCCGTTCATCTACGTGGTGCGAATAATAATGAAAATAAAGGGATGTAGAAATTAATAAGCCTCAGCGCTAGTTGTTCAAAGCCGGTGCCTACGTGGCAAGTATGCCACGAGGGGCTGAAATATTAACGATAAGCGATTCATCGTTGACTCGTAGTGCCACTTCCGTCGTATCGGTCTGTTACCTGAGTGCCGCTACCGGACTTAATATTGTTCCTGCGGTACTGCAGCCGTCCTCACGCTAGTATGGCTTTCCAGGTAAGCGAGTAGAATTTTTTTTCGCAAACGTCGTGACAGCTGGTTCAAGGAATTACCTCGTAAGAGTAGGAGGCCAGATTCAGGCTACAGTGAAGGCGACTGCCCTAGGGGAGACTAGCGTGTACCGAACACCGGGTGCCGGAGTAAGATTTCAGCGCTAAGGAGGGCAAATAATTGAACGCACTCAGAGGTGCAAACTAATGAATAAGCGAGAGCTGCCCATTGGGATAGCGCGCGCACGCTCAGCATGTTCGCGGAGGTTATTGGAGAGTGCCTCACGGTCGCGAGAACTTAGCGGATGTGGGGCTGCTCAAGAAAGTCATTTACGAACCCAGCTGTGCACGTGTAGTGCTATGGGCGACGTGACATGCTGTTGCCCTTAGGTCAGCTATACGCACCAACCAGGCTTAATGTTCGAGCTATTCAATAAACTGGCATGCTGAAACAGGCAAGCATACTAAGGCAAAAAAAAAATAAACACAGAAAGAGCAGAATACTTAACTCGCCTTCTCTGTGCTCAAACGAACACACGATGAGCGAGTAAAGCAGACTTTTCAGGAAACGAGGCTCACCTGGAGCAGTAATTTTTTAAATGAATTTTCCCTCTGCTGAGCTCGCTGTCCAAATGAAAGGTCGAGCATCAGAATTAGTGCAAATTTTGTTTATCAACGAATGTAGCTTGGTACCCTAGAGAGACTGTGGATTAAGGAACCCTCCCATCTAGGATCACCGCAAGTGTATGGGCCGGAGTGGAGTGTTTTGGCAAATTAAGTCTTTGTATCATTCATTGGTACAGCTAGAATTGATGCTAATTTTTAAATTAACCCTTATTTTTTAAATCTACGCTAGTTCTGTTTGTGCGGGGGGGTGCGATAATGTTCCAATGTTCAGTGCCGATATTCATAGTGCTGTTCACGAACTGACTGATATGTTTTAGGGGCGAAGCTCTTTATGGCGTCACCCGTTCGTCTCCCGTTGTCGCTTGTAACCACTGGTGGTACGTACACGAGAGAGCGGGTATGTGCCCCAGAGGATAGACTTTCAGGGGCGAAGCTCCTTAAGTCATGTGTCCTCGATACATGTAGTAGGTAGCCACCTTTCGTTTAGTTCTTGCAAATGTCCGCTAGATGTCCGTACTCGTATATAATCAATATATGGTGAATAGTTGCGAGATGACGGTCCTTGGAATATTCGCTAGACCGCCGGACATAGACAGACAGATGGACAGCCGCGCGGACGGATAGATCGACCCATGGTTAGACGGACGGACGGACGCTTCACCTCACTCGTCATCATTCAGTCCGTGGATGTGCTGCCATTTTTTTTTTCGATTCATCGCTGCTCCAAAGTATGATTATTCCAACTGTTTTGTGGCCCTGTCAATTGATGGTGTCCCAGGAAAATAAAAGTAATTCTACATTGCTTTTATGTAGGCGTGCTAGTTTTAAAACTATATCGAGCATCTGGTGCGGTTTCTTGTATGGTTTCACACGCTTCTTCTTCTGTCTTCACAGATATCGCACGTCAAGCAAACAAACAAATCTATACGGGTGACCACTGTTCTCCACTGAAACTTTCCATATTAGTTGCCTGACTGACTGCTACATAAGGAATCGTTCACTTCAAAAACTGCGGTGCTCATTCCCCACTTCCACAGAAGAGCGTACTGGGCATTGAGGCTTAGAGACGGGCTATTTTGCACGAGAACGTGGCATGCGACCAAGAAAAAATGATCGCGAAGTTCTGTCGCGTACGCGGCGAGCTACACAAAACATACCGCCTTCCGCTCGCAAAAATCTCGGCTGTTGACGAAGTTCGCGCGTAAGCTCGGTCTTTCCGTCATACTGGATTCGCCACTGCAGCATCGACCGTACGAAAACAACAAGCTTCCGTTTCGGCATTTGGTTGGTCGTGTTTTCAGCATTGAGAATAACATACAAAAGCTTTCAGAAGAAGCGCCTGATTTTTTTCGGGAGACTATCTGACTTCCATCACACTAAAGTGAGTACATTTGCTGTACCACCAACAGTTGTAAATTTCACATATGTAAGAATGTTTTGCATCTGGGTTGTTGGTTATCTTGCATGTGTATGGGTTTCAGTTACATTTAAGCATACGTACAAAGCAAATAAATGCGAAGACAGCCGTGTTTCTTTCTTTCGTCAGCATGTTTGAATATAGCTGCAATCACTCCAACAACATAGTCTTGATTGATTGAATATGAAAATTTAATTTTTAAATGCGCACAATCCGATATTCAAATCTATCTATCTATCTATCTATCTATCTATCTATCTATCTATCTATCTATCTATCTATCTATCTATCTATCTATCTATCTATCTATCTATCTATCTTTTGCTTCGTTCAGGTCTGCCCCGTACTTTTGGCACCTCATCACACCGCTGTTCTTTACCATTTGCTTCACGCAAAGGCGATGAACGGACAGGCTGCTTTGGCTAAGTTTAAGCACTTCGCGTTGTTTTTTGCGAACAGCTCTTGTGACCCTATTAAGTCGGGTGTCTAAATCGGCTCAAAAACCACGATCAAATGGCCATTCAAAAAAAAAAAAACATTTAGAAACTAGGAGCAGTTCAACGATGAGACAAAGGAAAGAGTCAGAAGATGAAAGTTGATGAGGATGTTCTCAGTTGCAGATGTCACGTTCTTTGGAGTATGATGGCGCTCAGTAAAAAAAAACGTTCAAAAAGGAGGACCGTTGGAGGAAACAGCAAAACGCGGTAGGGTGTAACAAAGAAATAGCAAAAACAAACTGAACAAAAAGTAACTCGACCGTTCATTTTATTGACTGGTATCAGTACAAGGAGATGGAAAGCTTGACTGTTGTCAGTTCTGGAGGAAGAAGATAAATAAAAACAGGCTGCGTGAGAGTGTTGGCCGTTAGATGCGTAAAAAAAGAAAAATAAGAAAAAGATCTAGGAGCTGACCTAGGCGTCAAATCTATCGCCTCAGCTTTTAGTGTAAACGATAAAAAAAAGTAGGACAAGAAGGAAGGAACTCTTATGGGATGAATACACACTCACTCGCTTGTGCCTTGAAGAAACTGGACGATCATCCCTTCACTCGGGAAAAAATCTTGAGTGGCTGGCCTCACATTACATCGGCCTAGAAAGCCACACGAGGCCTTCTACTATTCTTGAAGGCAACATTACTGAGCGACCACCTGTTAAACCCTGCACTGTGGGTGTGGTGTGCAATGAGCATCTCTTCTCTCTCTCTCTCTCTCTCTCTCTCTCTCTCTATATATATATATATATATATATATATATATATATATATATATATATATTTTCATGTGTGAAGCAAATTACTTCCTGCTCCCGGCAAGTTATTTTTTCGCCCACTTTTCCTTCTTCTTATTTACATTACATTGGTTCTAGTAGTAACTTCCCCTATACATGCCTTGGCATTATTGTCTGTTAGATGTTATTAATATTTTGTCAAAACACGGAAAAACGAGCCCTTAGGTATACACTTCTTTCCCATATATATATATATATATATATATATATATATATATATATATATATATATATATATATATATATATATATATATATATTTATATATATATATATATATATATACTCTTTTTCTTTCTCTTTCTGCAGGGTAGCAAACTCGGCTTAGTCTTGTTAACATCTCCACCCGCTTTATATACCTTCTCTCTTTTTATGTTTCTCTCTTGACTGAATAAGCAAAATTTGCTCAGATAACCAAAATATTTAAGACACGCGAAAAAGACTGACCATTCTTCTTGCTGTTTCGATTGCCAGGGCAAAAATTCATGCATCCGATCTCCACGAAGGCGTTAGGATGAAAAAAACGTCATAGTTTGAGAATTCGAGACCTCTTATTTGAGAATTCTTTGAAGAGCATCGAAAAGACATGGACAGAAGAGGCTGACAAAGACAGTGCTTACTCTCCTAAATAAAGTTTGGTTAATGAGAAAGGGTATTCAAAGCAATACATGGATCTTCCCACACTTCATCAACATCCAGAGTAAGCGCGCTGTCCTTGTGAGCCTCTTCTTCCCGTGTATATTCGGTGCACTTCCACCAAGTTTCAAATGTGGACGAAATCCTACGGGCCCAGCTTGCAATCTTCCACCAACAAATTGTAATGTTATACGAAGCGAGGCTTCAAGCTCTTTTGGATACGGTCTCTCCAAAGAGACTTTTTGCTCAGTATTTTCGCATTCAAAGCGCAGCACATAGAAGGGTATACGAACGTTTCTGGTGGCTGCCCAGGTAGCGAGATAGTGCGTGCGCCAGCGATGGCCACAACGCCCGTGTGGTTCGGAACCTTCTTTTTTGCTCGTTAAGGAGGGGCGGGGCCATTGCTCTGTGCTTTCGATGGCTGGTCAAACGGGTGGATCCTCCGAGCGATAGAGACGAGCCCATTTGCTTGATCTCTGCCTCATCCGCGTTCGTCGCCCCAGTTCCCGAGCCTATACGTATGATGTGCAGAGCGTTCTCATCTATTTGGACATGACAGCAAAGGCACATGCCCGTCGAGACTTTCCATATAATTGATACAAAACAATATCCTCCGTAAAAATGCACAATCCAGTGATGCACTAATGCGTGGCCTTTTTGTACGGTTGCTTCAAACACAGGCATGAGATTACATTTGTAGGTGGTCGAAGTGGGTTTGTCCTCGCCGCAAAGCCCTGACAAACGTTTGTAAACTGCATGTCCTTAAACTGGTCTCTTTTTAACCTTCGTGCCTACTTACCTTTCACTGTGCATTGAGTAGAGCGCGATAGCTAGTGTCCAGTAACAGTGCAGGCTCGATTTCAAATGTTCAGAGTTGTGTATGAGACACTCAAGTGGCGATGTTCCTGTGCTTTTGCAAACGCTCAATTAAAGGAAACCAGACGTCACCTTACCCTGACATTTGGTTTGCTATAGCTTACTTTATGGGCTTGCGTTACAGGACCGTCACCTGAAAATCAAACATAAACAGTGTGCACGTGTCGATGTGTAGGGCACATTCTTCGTTGTTATCGCAGCGCTTGTAATCACCGGAGTAATGATAAGCGCGCAATACGAAGCCCCTTACACGCCAGACTTTAGCGCTAATCCTTTTCATAGCTGATGCAAACGTATTGTGGGCGCGTCGATGACGCCGCCAACGCACTTATCTCCGGCGCAACTCTCGCACGCGTTCGCCTAATTGCACCTCGTGCTGCCTCGCCCGCCTACAGAGCGTACGGGACAAGCCGCTTATTCGCGCTTAGTACCACCCGTGAAGCACTTATTCAAGCTTGTGTACTTAATTTTTTTTTTTGCGAAACTCGCACCACATGCAAAGCACTCACTTATTGTCCCTATACTCTCTAGCCAGCGCGCTAGAATGAAAAATTGAAGAGCACAGAAGAAGGAGAACAAACAATAACCCCCCAAAGCTGATTCATGTACAGTCTTTCGATATACTGTCCATGCAAATTAAGGAAATTTTTGCAATTGTTAGCTCAGCCAGTTTTCTCCAGATATACTTTGATGGCATTTTCACCAATAGCGCTAAACACCTATCGAGTAATATGTTAAGATCTACTTTACAGAACTTTGTGCTATGAATGCATGCAAAGGTCATCATTGTGACGGACGCTTTACAGAGAGATGAAAAGAGCGACATCGGTGTACTCTGACCTATTCTAGACCGTTCCTTTTCCTTCCAAATTCCAGATTTCACACCTATTTTCACTGCAGAGTTTTTAGCTGTAGTATGAGCGCTTCGAAAGCTGACATCAATAAATTCTGCGGTAATAATAGCGGGCTCTTTGTCAGTCTGTAGTACACTCACGGCATTCTATGATTCGAAAGCATTAAGCAAATTCAATTCCATGGTACCGAAATATTTATATCAGGTATGATTAGTATGGGTGGCTGGGCATAGAGACAAAACTCTAAACGAAACAGCTGATGCACTAGCGAAAGTGGAGTTAGATCGACCAGCTAAAAATATTACACTTACAACACCTTTTATAGTAGAAGTTAGATTTCGGAGGCAAATGATGATGCGAAAATTCTCTACACCATCTTAACGAAATATCCCGGTTTCCAACTATTTATTGACACCCTGGAAAACTCCCTCATGTCATAACAGATGTGTGGAAGTTTGAATCACTCCGTTACGCTGTCGTATTCCTTCATTAAAGTTTCATTTGTTTAGAGCAGGCTTGACTCCTTCCCCGCTCTGATCTTTTTGTAGAGAAGAGGAAACTGTGGAACACTTTTTGATCTCTTGTCGAAAGCTTTGAAGAATAAGAAATATATCGCTAGAAATACCATCACGAATCCTTGTATTAGTGTCGTCATCACCATCATCATCATCATAAGCCTGACTTCGTCCACTGCAGGACAAAGGCTTCTCCCATGTTCCGCCACTTAACTCGGTCCTATGCTTGCTGTATTAGCTTAGCCAACGTCAAATTTACGATACCTAGGTGCCCATACCCCTGGAAACAGCAACAGGAAAGTGTGCGAGGCAGAGCAAGATTTCATTGGACAGTCCAAGAGATTTACTCAATAACCTCAATATCAAAGGTTGTCAGTTAACCAATGTAGGTTACGGGAATATCCTCTTTGATATCGATCATTTATTGCTACTTGAGTAGGAACTAATTCATCCACTTTTTTTTTCATGAATGGTTTACGAATATCAATATTTCTGATAATATTCTTTTTATGAGTATTTATATATATATATATTCTTTTTTGTTGTTAAGCTATCCTATTCTTGGCCATTACCCCAGGGTAAGTGTGAGCCAAAAATTTAGCATATGCATCTACATCTACATCTACAAGCTGAACACAAAGAGGGAGTGAAGCGGTGTCTTTCAACATGTGTGCACGCGGTCGTTATTGCTACCCACGAGATAGAGCATAAGTACTCCTATAATTCCCGAAGAAACGGGAGAGCAAGAGAGGACAGGCTCACAACATCAGCACAAATTGGTCTCAAGTGGTTCGATGGCACCGTTAGAAAAGTGGCTTGCCTCCGCCTGAAAAAAACCTCTCGTAACCTTAAGAGAGGAACAAACACGACGAAGAAAACACGTAAGAAAAGTCAACATCCACACAACCGAGCGCGCGCTTGCATCACGCTTGCCATTTGATTACTTTGGTTTATTTTTGTGCTCGACACACGAAAACAAGCCCACGCTAGAACTGAGGAAGACTTTGCGAGACCCAGACAGTACAGATGCCTTGGGGCAATATTTTTCATTTCAGCGATCTTGTTTTTTAGGGGGGGGGGGTGGCTACCCTTACGTTACATCTTTGATGGAGAAAGCTGGAAACTGACACGTGCGACCACAGCGGAATTCTGAAAAGGCTCGACGCGGGCCTTATCACGCGCACACAGGATAGTACTTTGATTTTAAGCCTGACTCGAGTGTCCCGCGCGTGAAAAGCACGAACGAATAAACTGATGATAACCCCTACGCTATGCACCTATCAATGCTAACACAGTCCGTCGTACCCTCTTATTAGTGCGGCCGCACCTTCGAAGCTTCGCGCGTTGTAGAGTGCTTCTCGAACGCGTGATAGTGTTGGCCACGCTTAGAAGGCCAACCAACGGCTTAGGCGAAAACTTAAGCGTGTCTCTGGCGGCGGCGCCTGCTTGTAGCGAGAAGATTATCCGGGACAGGGACGCCACGTGTGAGGCAAGGCAGACACGGATTAAGCGTTATCGCACCCGCAAGACGCCTAACAAGAGATTACCGCCGCACCACGTTGTCGCACAGCTGCCACTACCTCGCGATTTTATGTAAAATTGTGTTTTGATATATTATAGGCACCACCCGGTCTCCACGCTGCAGTCGCGTCTCACCTTTAGCATCAAGATAAACATTTAAGATACCGCTATTGTAACGCTTATCTGTACTGACCACGTTGTTTTGTCAGCCCGTCGTAATCATCAAAGTATGCTGCTCTCTCGGAGCACCACGTCTTTAGACGGCAGTATGAACGAACACTGCTAAAACTTTATCAAGGCTTTAAGCGTATAGTTTATTGCTTCGAATAAGGTTGAGTAAATGTACGAAGATTTGCTGGCAGACATGTTAAGGTATTATTTTGTGACATGCATGACATTTTGAATGCTGGGGCTGTTGTTAAGGGCTCGCAGATTGCTTAACGCAATAGTGCTTCATAAATTCACCATGGTAATATAGTTGTTATGAAGCTCATCTGCGTACAGGAAAGAAGTGGGTTTGGCACCAGCCACGGAGGCCAAGCTTCTACGGAGGCAAAAAGCTATGGCGCCCTTGTGAACTGCGCGATGTTAGTGCACCTCTCAGAACGCAAGGTGGCCGAAATATCGCGAGCTTTTTACTACTCCGTGACTTGTAATCATATCGTGGTTGATTGATTTGTAAAGTTTAACATCCCAAAACTAATGCTATTGTTGTTTTAACACGTAAATTCTTTAAAACGATCGTTGGAAATCATCAAGTGTAGAGCCTTAGATACCCCTTTAAACACAAAAAATTACATCTCCCCCCAAAAAGGAACCATGAGGAGGCGTGAAGTAACATTGGGAATGCACACCAAGTTTCCGATTACGTTGACTCGGCGCTTCCGTTAGTGTGTGTGGTTTGTATTTAGTGCTTGTGTTATTACTACATTGTGTTTATGTGTTGCTTCCGTTAGCGCCAGTTAAAACTCATCTGAAAAGGAACGAAGCGACAATGACAGAAGCCGACCCAGCGTTCATATTCAATGGCGGAGGGAGAGACGGGAGTGGGTTTACAGGCTACAGCCCAGGAACAGCAGAAGAGAGAAGGTGACCGAACAACTGCGTAAAGGAGGAGAGTAGGAGAGAGACTATGTGCACGCGTTGTGGAGCGCGGACACCACTGGATCAAGCTCCCTCATAAGGTGCTTCACACCTAAATTTACTTACGATCACGGTGGTATATGCATCGTTAAAACGAATGTTGTAGACGAACGTTTTTTTTTTAAGTCTCGATCACAGGAATCGGCAACATACACAAAAGTTAACGTTGTCTTTACAGGTAATTTTTTGTATATACGTATGTGAGAACTTCCACAAACTGCACTTCTGTTATACAGCTAGAAGTATGTCTGACGTGGATCCATCAAAGTTTACGCATGGTGGCAAGTCTCCATCTCGGCGCCTAACGCCAAAGATGTTGATTTAACCCTTGTGGTACGCAGCTGAAGTACATTTAGCATACACCGGGGCAGAGCATATGCTGAATTTTGCGCAGTGACGGCATTAACAAGTTAAACACAGTATTCAAGGCGCTGTGTGAATACTGGTGCTCTATATATGCAAGCGTTGAAAGCGCCGTCACTTGATGACAAAAACTTCGAGAGGTGCGCTGTCCCACTGTCCACTAGAAGTGTAACCAACGCCTTTGCTCATGCATATACGCCACAGCGCTTGAGGTTTGCCACAGGCATTGTTCGTAACTGGAGCCATGAACGCAGGAAGGCGTTCCGCTCGCTAGTGTCTATCTCGCTGCAGCATGAAATCAGAAACTACCGACGCACTCGCTGTCGGAGATGATGCAGTACTTCAACTCTTCGCTAAAAATAACCATACTTGAATTATTCACATTCATCAATCGGCGAGTATGATTTACCCACCTGTGTATTCGAACAGCATTTCTCTTCACTTTCAAGCGCCCACGGCTTTGCTGGGGAATAAAGTTTTAGGACTAGTAAATAGTGCTCACATTATTTTCTCGGTCATTTATTTGATAGAGTGTTTTCTTTGTGTGTGGGGGGGGGAGCAACAAAGCATTTCTCTTTTCGTGAGGCACTCCATATGGTCACTATATGTAGAAACATAAATGTGGAATAAAAACGGAATGTTGTAGAATCGGCGTCCGTACTTTAGGCATTGTCGAAGTCAGTAACGATGTGTTTTTCAAATCCTGACGTCAAAACATTGTGGATCATATCCCCCGAATGTACACAAAGCAGCAGTGGTGCGCACAGCGTTGACAAGGTTTAAACGGGCGAACACGCTGGCGCTGGAGGATTCATATGAAGCGAAACTCGGTTTAGTGTTTACTCGAGTAAACGTTTGTTTGAAACGCAAAGACACGGGGGACGGGTTAACATTTTGGTATCTAGGTAACATTTTGGTATCTAGGTAACATTTTGGTATCTAGGTAGCATAAATCTAGGTAATATTTCGTTCAAACTCCCCGCCCCCAGCCTCGAGTCTCCATGAGCTTTACTGGTCCAGCCATTCTACCACTAAGTTTTGTAACAGCGTTCCGCTGGCTGATCCTACTCTGAGACCACTGACTTAGACGCTTCGCTTAGAAATCTTTTTCACCGTAACGAATGAATACGGGAGCGTGTGCTGGCGCCACTCTCGTGTGAGACATGCATTTTGAAGTGAACTATTTCGTCTAGAACACGCTATACGATTCACCGCCACTGTCATTTGCACCTAACGTTACAAAATATAACAGGGGGGGGGGGGCGAATCACCACAGTTTTATTTTAATCTAGTTCATTCAAGTAAGACGCATCAATTACATTTCGCGTCGGGTATACCCAGAATATACATTCCAATTTCACTCCACGCAGCCGGGCATTTCATAACGTTGTATGAGCGATCACGATGCACCAGAGACTCCTCCGTGGCGGATGACATCAGGAACCACGTTTTCTCAAACTCTGGAAACGCAGAGAGTGCCGCCATGGGATTCCGTAACACGGCACCCGATCGAGGCCCATCAGCAGTGATGAATCGCCGTTTCCCTCGGTGGGTGGAAATGACGCTCGAAACATATGCATCATGGGCCGAACAGAGAGCGCCAACTAATTAGCAGCCCGTGCCTAATGGCGTAGCACTTGTAATATGTTTTGCGACCCGCACGCCACAGAAAGTTCGAGCCATAGAGAGACCGACATGAGACGGGCCTTTGAGTGTGCCGTTCGCCTGGTATAGACCATGATCAGAGCACTGCACATATGACTTTGCGTCAAGTCGAAGCATCGTTTTTTTTTTTTTGCACAACTATACCAAGTCGGTTGTGTTGGGGTATAGTTTTGCCTTATTTGGCACAACTATACCAAGTCAATATGTGTTCTACGATGAAATCAGAAGGGCTTAGTCAGTACACATCGATGCTGAGCTTCTCGCGTACATTTCAGTCGTCACAGCTGCTACGCGCTGTAGAAACATTCCCAAGTCAATACCCGTGTTGACAGATAAATCACCGATTAGCAAGTATAAAGTTTGAAGGCATGTCATGTTCGTTAAATCCTGGAATAAATACCACGCCTCTCTATGATTGGTTGCTCGGAAAGCAGTGTGGGATTGTTGACCTAAGCATGTTGTTAGCGCACAAGGCACAAGAAATATTCAAATGGTAAGAGAAAAAGGTAAACAAATGAAGTTTAAGCACATTTTACGTATTGTGGGCTTCGATTTTCACGCAAAGCTGTCATCGAGTGGCAGCCTACGCTGAACTTTTTGCTTTCAACCAAGTCTGACGAGGTGGATCCACCTGAATCAGTAAACTGAGTAAATCCGCGCTTATACAGGCCTTACCAGGCATGTCAACTACGCTGACGTGTAGAGTGTAGCTCATATCAACCCCACTCGTGCTAGGAGGTCGATGGAATTTAATCGCAAGTATACACAATGAATCGATGGCACGTAAATCATATGCAGCTGTCGTCAGCGTATTCGGTCGAGCCGTTTTAATGTAGTACCTCCCGGAATCATTGCGGTACATATGTAATGCTTATTACACCAAAGCGGGCAGCCAGCTTTGCAAACAGCTTTCGCGTTGGCCCGACATGACACATGCGTTAGTCTATTTTTTTCAATAGCGAAGCTGTTTAACCTGCCGCAATAAGTTTGCCGTATCACGAAGCGTAAAGTACTTTGCTCCCACATTTAGGCCAACAATATAGAGAACGAGAAAGCCAATGACGGTTGCGAGAAGACGCCTAAGCGATTGAAAGCCGGCGCCAATGACGACGTGGTCTAGTGGCTAAGGTACTCGGCTGCTGACCCGCAGGTCGCGGGTTCGATTCCCGGCTGCGGCGGCTGCATTTCCGATAGAGGCGGAAATGTTGTAGGCCCGTGTGCTCAGATTTGAGCGCACGTTAAAGAACCCCAGGTCGTCGAAATTTCCGGAGCCCTCCACTACGGCGTCTCTCATAATCATAAAGTGGTTTTGAGACGTTAAACCCCACAAATCAATCAATCAATCAATGACGACGTGCCCGTATATATTTATATGGAAGACTATACAATGCTTGCTTTTGGGGGAGTTCATGTCACTGGTGCTTGCACATCCGTGTCAAGTCTGCGACTTGGCGGTGCAACTCGATCCTCTCCGCGCTGATAATCGTCGATGAAGCGAATCAACATCAGCCAGCTAAAGCCTAACAACAAGCTAAAAGAAACGAGATTAGTCTTCATAATCGTCCGGTTTTACCGTTCCAAAGATTGCGCAGCTTAGCGCTCAGTGCAAGCATTGTTCTTTCTTTCTTTGAAACAGTGTAAAGCCCTTGAGCAGCTCTGTGGTGGCCTACTTGATTGTCGTGCATAATGGCTGAGTTCAGTTCACTTTGGTCTTCATTCTTCCTTCCGTTAGCATTTTTCTCTTATTGACAATGCGGCCAACATCGGCAATTCTTCTGCACGTTCTTGTTAATACGTTAACATTTCCCCAATTTCGTTCACTCTGTCTCCGAGTTGATATAGAGTACCAACCGTTTTCGGCACATACCCACATCTCCCGTCTGCTTTGCACGTATGCTTTGCGGTCTGCTTTGCACGTGTAACTGACAGAAAGAGTTTCGTTGTTTCCACGACAGGTATACTCACGTCCTTCATACTACGTCCTATGAATCGTCTTAGACATGCACTCATGTCCTCCTATGCCAAAATTGGTGCATGTGAAGCCAATAGTATGATCACGACCACACCCAGACATAGGTATAGATAGATAGATAGATAGATAGATAGATAGATAGATAGATAGATAGATAGATAGATAGATAGATAGATAGATAGATAGATAGATAGATAGATAGATAGATAGATAGATAGATAGATAGATAGATAGATTCGAATATCGTATCGAGCGCAATTGAAAATTAGATTTTCATATTCAATCTATCAAGACTACGTTGTTGGAGTGATCGCAGCTATGTTCAAACACGCTGACGAAAGAAACAAACACGGCTGTCTTCGCATTTGTTTGCTTTGTACGTGTGCTCAAATTTTACTGCAACCAATACACATGCAAGATCACCAACTAGCCCAGATGCAAAACATTCTTACATATGTGAAATTTACAAGTGTTGGTGGTACAGCAAGTGCACTGACTTCAGTGTGATGGAAGTCAGCTACTCTCCTGAAAAAAATTAGGCACTTCTTCAAAAAACTTTTGTTTGTTATTCTCAATGCTGTAATATCGACCAACCAAATGGCGAAACGGAAGCTTTTTGTTTTTGTGTGGTCGATGCTGCAGTGGCGAATCCAGTATGATGAAAAGACCGAGCTTACACTTGAACTTGGCGTCCAGAGCCGAGGTTTTTGCGAGCGGAAGTCAGTACGTTCTATGTAGCTCGCCGCGTGCGTGACAGAACTTCGCAATCATTCTTTGTTGAATTTCGTGCTGTGGTTGGGATCTCCAGCTTATTGCCTGCACACCTGGACAAAGACAAAGTGTCCTTGGTTCACTTAGAAATGCTCAAACTCTTTTAAAATATGTCAATTTTACGTCGAAAAATATGCTGTGGCTCTGAGGCACGGTGTGGTGAAGAGACTGCATGCAGAAAGTTTATGATCACTCGGTTTTTTTCTGGTGCACCAAACGCTAACCAAGTGCACGTGAGTTCCATTTCGCCGCCACTGGAAATGTTGCCGCTGTGGCCTCAAATAAAAAAAACAACGTACTGCAGTTCTACAGCGAAGTACCTTGTCAGGTAAGCATACCATGATTGGAAGAAACGAATACAACACCATACGTTCGCCGGCAACGCATACCACCCAAACAAGTGATGCGACTGTATAACACCACAGCCTCAAAATTGATCGAATTTGTCGCTACTGCCATTCATAACGCTCACATTACAAACCGCGATTTACCGTAAAGGGTAATGGAAGGTGCGAGCGATGGCTCGATAGGTAAACGTCAAACTCCCCTTTTGCAGGCATCTGTGAGGCCTAAGAGAATGCCCAATCAAATTTTTTTGTCACTCAATTGGTGGTTGCTCTTGCAAATCACCGAGATCGAGGAGGGAGTAATCGCTTTTATGAACTGCTACGCCTCTAATCTATGCGGTTTTCCAACATTAATCGGCGAGCATGCGTCGGGGTCAAAGGCATTTCATACCGAACAACGAGGAAATAAAAGGCCGCGGGTAGAGGCAGAGGGCGGTCACGCCTTGCGCTTAATTACGCGCAGTAACAGTCTGGATTAACGGCGTCGCTCGGTAATAAATGACCTCCCCCAGATTCTCCTCGCAATTCCTTGAAGCGGTTCTTTTGTTTTTGCGTTTACACATCCGTTTTCTTCTCGATACTTTTCCCCGTGTCTCGGCGAATTAGTGGCTAAGCTCTTCAGCTATGTTTTTCTTTCTCGGACGATTAAGGAGAAGAAGACGAGGCATAAAAAGGTCATCGTCGGTCTTCGTTGCACCGATGTCTGCTCTTTTGTATAAGCGATGTTTTTCGCATAAATATCGATTTTTTCGCTTATCATACTTTCATTAAGTTGGCGTAAACACGTGGAAAAGGTAGTATTTGTTTGTAACCTACAATTATTGTTGAAAAGCACGACGTCTTTCGAAATAATATTGTTACCATTCAAGAGTTCCAACCAAGTTACCAGCCGGTACCATGCGCATACAGTGTTAGTGTGAGAGTGGTACTCACTTTCCTGTTTATTTTACGCGCTCTAAACCTCTTCTCTGCAGTGTTTTCAGTACGCTTATGTTTATGCGTTACTTTTATTATTGCGAGTACCTTTATTATATCCTCCAAATTTTATTATGGATTTCATTATCATTGACAGCAGCTACGATTTATTTGATCACCGTAACCTTTCCATCGGCTGTGTAAAATACTGCATTCGCTTTACACTCTATAAAGGAAGGATGCGTACATTAGAGAATCATTTTGTTTGTTAGACACAGTAATGAGATTTAACAGACAAGCAAGCCAACAAAATTATAGGAGATGCTTTTGAAAAGTAATTGTAATGTAAATGTCACGAAAGAAAAGTGTATGAAAGGATAACTTGCCGTGAGCAGAAAACAAACCTGCGACCATATAATAACACGCCCGATGCTCTACTAACTGATCTAACACAGTGGCTATCTCCCCGTCCACATCTGACGTGTGAGCGTTTTGGTTTCCGCAATGGTGTAAACTCTTCTATTCTGCGAACGATGATTCTTTACTACTGAGGCTAAATGCGCTCGTTTGCATGCTCTCGTAAGAATAGTTGTTTCCCCACTCCGGTGGTCTTGTGGCTAAGGTACTGGGCTGCTGACCCCCAGTTAATGTGATCGAATCCCGGCTGCGGGGGAGCATATGCTTATGAGGCAAAATGGTGTAGGCCCAAGTGCTCAGATTTGGGTGCACGTTGAAAAACCGCAGGTGGTCGAATTTTTCAGAGCTCTTCACTACGGCGTCTCTCATAATCATAGGGTGGTTTTCGGACGGTAACTCCCACGTATAAATCAATCATCAATCAATTTAGAAATATTGTTGGGCACTGGGACAAAAAAACTACTTAAAACAGGAGCAACCAGTGCCAAAACAGACTCTAAAGTAGAAATAGAAGATCTCGCTAGTATAGACTATAGCGCACCTTTTGCAGCAAGGGAACAGATACTGTACAAGGGAACAGATATTGGAGAAATAAGACAACAAAGCGGCAGCATCAATCATCCACATAGTGAGGCTCCATTCGAACGGACTCCAAACCTACAAGGCTTCTGAACAACCCCCACGATAGTACCGTAAACGTTTGCGCATTTTGATTTGCCCATTTGTTTTCTCCTTGGAATGTACTGACTCGTTCTCGGTGCCTGTTGCTATCGTAAAAGCCGCAAGGTTTTTTTTCCCCTCCCAGGAGCCCTCCGGGTGCAAACAGCAATATGTCAACGAGAGGAGAGACTCCAGCATCCGCTAACATGCGCATATGTAAAGTGACTCCTGAGGGTCCCATCGATCGCCTTCAAGAAGGGCCGCTCCATCCTCCGCGGATCGACAGTATATATATACATCTATAAATATACATATATATATATATATATATATATATATATATTGAAGTCAGCTGGCAACATGCATGAGAACAACATAATTAAAAGAAAAAAAGGCTTTAACATTTACATGCGACGAAGTCACAAAGAGCATGGATAGCGAGAGTGTGCATACTGTTGACTTTTCGTTTTTCGTTTCTGGTTGCGAGCTATGCAAAAGTGATTCTCGCTGCGCTCTGGCCTTCCGAAGTGTAAAATCTTTCTTCTGCATCCGGTAAAAAAAATGTAAACGCGCCCGACGTGAATGACGCGTTGCGAGCGACGATAACGCGAAAGTGGAATCCATAAAACTACCACGCTTTACGCACATCCGCTTCGAGATGTGTCTGAGAATCGCAGCAGCCTGAAATAACGACTTCCATGCCACATAGTATCTAGCCGGACGTCGTAGAAGTGCGCGAGTAAGTCAGCGACACAGAATTAGCTAGACGGGTCGACATTCTTTGTTTTGAGGCATTATCTTCTTCGGCCTACCCTCTTTGCACTATGAATGGGTGTGACCCCCACTCGATATTTGACTATTTACAGTAGAGGAGAGAGAAAAAAAAGCAACATTGCACCATGATTATGCCGTCCAGTGTTACAATAGCAGCCGCTGTCTCTAAAACATGGAGACCTCAGAAATGAGTGCTTGCTTTAAGTGTACTACGACAGTAGTGTTTAGATGTAATTTTCGACATCATCCGCTAAGATTGCTGTCAATACGTCCGCTCCTGCATTGAATGAAGAATGTGCCTCCTGGCCATTCTTTCCCCTTTCTTTGTGCTACTGCCCTGTGATGCGGTATTAAAGGGTGCGGGACCTAGTTAACGTCCTTGCTGTTCCTCTCTCTCTCTCTCTCTCTCTCTATATA
This sequence comes from Rhipicephalus annulatus, assembly GCA_013436015.1. NCBI lineage: Eukaryota > Metazoa > Arthropoda > Arachnida > Ixodida > Ixodidae > Rhipicephalus > Rhipicephalus annulatus. Next base: position 119,625 of record WOVY01002444.1, on the reverse strand, counting down.
TATATATATATATATATATATATATATATTAGTAGTCCACCACTCAATTGTATGAAGTTTTTCTTTTTTATGTTTTTGTATATCGTTAGTAGTTTTTCTCGTGTCTCATAGAGCGTCTTGATGAGAACAAAGCGACATTTGCGCGAAAAAAAGCCCTACAGTGGACGTAAGGAATGTCCTTTCTCGCGAAAGGACATTCCTGTAACTCTGCTATTCTATTTTGCCTATAGTTCTTTGCAATGTGATGGTTATAAAGAACCCGTTCTTCGATTTGTGGCAGTATTCTGTTAACCTAGCCTTTCTAAGCACGTAACCATGCAGCTGCAGTTTGTCCGACCGCTAAGCAACAAGTGGAAGAATAATAAAGCAAAATAGGGATTTCTAGTCTTCAATCTCTCACAGGGTGTGATGAGCTGCGGCTCAAGTTTTCTCTAAAGGCACCTCCGCGTTTGGTTCCGCCTGCATTCCCCTCAATCGAAGGATATTGTGTAAATAGCTGCGTCCAACGCGCGAGGTCCTGAGTTCGATTCCTAGTGTCGGCGTGAACGTACTGTTCTTTCTTGTTACTTCTTTTTTTAACAGGGGGAGAGAAACAGAGTCCTGATAACGGACGGCTTGAGTATTCTCACTTGGGAAGGTGTGCTTCTCTCTCCACTTACGTTTAATTCGCCGCCAAGATGAGGTAGCGGTCACAGTACTCGGCCGCTTACCCGATGACCGAGGGTTCGGGTTTGAATCAACGTTCCTCGTCACACCACGGCCACGCACGCAGTTCCCGTCACTGTTAGCAGCAACTTATTAAGCCAAATCAGTCGCATTTCGGTGGAGGTGAAATGGTAGATGCCCGCGTCAATGCACGACTAAGAACACCTTGTGCTCCCAATTTCTGGAGCCTTCCAATACATTGTGTTTTGTATTCATGTAAGTTATAATAATTGCGTAATAATCAATACGAAGTATTATCAGTAATACCCCAGGTATTTCCATTATCACTTTTCTGTTATCCTCCTCTTCTCACGCTCCCCAACTAAGCGCCAATCAAAATAGCGCTTTGCTGTCTCGTGGGCTTCAGAATCCATGTAACTTCTAATAGCTGTCATCATTTATTATGCACGCTCATGGAGGCCGCGTGAGAAGTCAGAAGTCCCCAAAGCGAAGAGGGGCACCATGCTGTCGAGACACCAGAGCATAGGATCGGTTTACGAACTAGCACACCTACCCACACAACTATCTACAGGCGCCCACAGACGACAATTCTAATCGTCGGTTTTCTAATGCATTCGAGATTTATTCCTGTAGATGAGATGCTGCACGTGGACGCTTGTTTGTAGTCATCCCGCTTCGTCGAGAGACTGAAAGAAAAGAAAAAGAGGAAAGGACTCCGAATATCATGGTCAATAATGAGTACGCGATGGTGGAACAAGAGATGGCGCTTTGCGCTCGCGAATCTGTGACCTGCGGAATGAGGCGCAAAAGACGTTGATCTCCGAGTAGTATGCTAATTAAGAGCTACAGGCACGCCTCCAGAGGCAGAAAAATTTCAGCAGTCCGAGGCATTCGGCGAGTGGCGTAGCAGATAGCCCCGCGAGGAGGTGCATAGACGGCGATCTAGCTAATTACAAGCGCTTGGCAAGCTGCTGATAAGTGATGTAGCAATTACGGAGCGTACGTGTTTCGTTCCTGAGGTTGATCACAGTAGCGTCACCGCGTTGTGGAAATTATGTCACGTTTGCTCTATTTTCACGCAACGTAAGCTCTCTGCTCTTGTTCGCACTTATTGTCGCTAGCGCGTTCTCTCTGACTTCTTTTGTTTGTTTTAACGCGATAGTATTAGAGATTTCATGTCACAGAAAGTCCGCTTTCGGCATGGGCACCATTACTTGTGAGTGAAAAATTGAGAAAGAAGCAAAGAAACTGCATAAAATTTTTGGTTATATTGAGGATCAAACCCAGGCCGTTTGCTTGGCAAGCAGATGTCTTACCACAGAGCCACAATATTACCTGTGGCTGCTTTGGAAAAAAACACTACATAAATACCATATAGTGGAGGGAGTCCTTTTAACACATTATGTTCGACAGCTGTCAGGACGCAAACGAGCCCAATCAGATTATTTGTAGGTGCATCTGGGAGGACAACAAACTACGTCAAAAAAGGCCGGGATAGTGCAGCCGTCGGCGCCAAAACGCAAGGGAACGTTAAACAGCTCTAAAAATGGACAACTATGCCAATCTGGCGGAAAACATGCCATGCCTTTCCAGACGCGTGGTTCAAACAAGCAGCAAACACTAGATATTGTGCTGCCATCTGCGAGGCATTGTGAGACTGTTTATGGCCTCCTAGATGGTGAGCGCGCGGCGGGTATCTTGGAGGCCATGAGACTTGCTTTAGATAAAAAATCTGTATGTACCTTTCGCGCACGCGCACACGCGTTTTTGTTTGTGTGTTTGTGTGTCATCCATGAGACATTGTGAAAAACGTGTCTCGACTACAGCAAAGCGGCGTTCTAGCAAAGGAAGCGGCGACCCTGCACAGTTTTGCTTATCAATGAGTGCCTGCGGGACATAAATCTCAAAACATATTAATAAGTACGCACTTAGCGGTTGAAGTGCGCCCTAGGGGCTGGATTTGGCTATCGGGTTCAACTCTTCAAAGTAAAGCTTAAGGGTCCCCCCCCCTTTTTTTTGTTGCTTTAGCTAGGCGTGAAAATTGAATCACTTCGTGTTCTGAGAAAAAGTTTCGTGCCAGCAGTGTAATCGTTTTGTCGTTGACGTCAGCGACCCAACTATACCTACTACTACTACTACTACTACTACTACTACTACTACTAGTATAATAATAATAATAATAATAATAATAATAATAATAATAATAATAATAATAATAATAATAATAATAATAATAATAATAATAATAATGGGGTGTAGCATCGCGCAACCACCATATGATTATAAGAATATCCTTAAAGGGAGGACTCCAGAAATTTTCAGCACCTAGGTTTCTTTAGCATGCGCCTGAAACCCGGGCCTCTAGCTTTTCCGCCTCCATCACAAATATGGGTGCCGCAGCCGGGATTCAACTCCGTGACCTAAGGGACAGTACTTGAAGATCACTGCGGTGGGTTTGATTGATTGATATGTGGGGTTTAACGTCCCAAAACCACTATATGATTATGAGAGACGCCGTAGTGGAGGGCTCCGGAAATTTAGACCACCTGGGGTTCTTTAACGTGCACCCAAATCTGAGCACACAGGCCTACAACATTTCCGCCTCCATCGGAAATGCAGCCGCCACAGCCGCGATTCGAACCCGCGCCCTGCGGGTCAGCAGCTGAGTACCTTAGCCACTAGACCACCGCGGCGGGGCTCACTGCGGTGGGTGAGCTAGCTGTAACTATGCTTAAAAATGGGGGAGCAAGATGATTATGGGAAAACATGGACAAATGTTCTCGCACAAGGAATTATTAAATGGGAACATAGGACAGAAAAACTACCAAACTCAACAACGCGTTCGAACGAGCCAGTATTTCAGGAAGTACGGTTCTGCATTCGTATGATTGGGAGCAGTCCGGATGCTTTCATGGGTTTGTATGACTTCAACTTACAACCGGAAAGAATATATTAAATGCAGTATGCATTTGCTAAATACAGGGCAGACAAAACAGGAGGCTAGGCAAAGATCACGCGATATCACCACATGCCACCGCTTCATGAGAAACAAGTCTGCGGCCCTGCTATTTCATTCGTAATTTCAAGCGATGTTGCCGGTTCCGTGACATTGTCCAAGTAGTAAGAACAAAAAAAATTAAACCGAGAGCAGGCGCGATAGTATGGGCGAATTCATCATTATTAGGTGTGCTGGAACTAGGAACCGCTCTTAACCATCACTTTCGTTTCAAACAACGTGACGATAATAGAATAAACCTTAGCATAAAGTTCGCACTTGCATGAAGACATTTGACCTCGGTGTTCATCCGAACACTCCTGGTCATCTACGCCTGGAAGAGGACGAAGTCTGTTGAATTAAACAGGGTCGTTTATCATTGACCACCAATGTTCTCAGTCATAAGAATTGTCTTATGGTGGCTGCTCTTGAAACTGCGTCCGTCGATATGCTGCTTGTTTTCATTATATCGCATGTAAATATAAACTAGGTTTATCGTCATGCACAATAAAAGAGTAAAATGCATTTCCGGCTCTGGCTGTGGTTGCTGTAAATAATTATGGGCGTTTTATACGCGCTGAAGGCAACATCACATGCAATAGGATGCGTATACCTTAGGTGGAGCCCTGTCTTGTCATTGAGCAGTTTTCTGCTACGGGTGGCTGGGCAGCATAATACCTCCGGCATTGAGCAATTCAGCCGAATATAAAAAAAGTATTGGAAAATAACGATGTTTTATATTTGCGTTTTTTTGCAATGTACTCGAATTTTCCAAATGAAAATGTTTATGACAGTATATCTGTTTCGTGTCTTTTCTTTTAGGGACATGTCACGCATGCCTGGTGAAACAAGTTTCTGTAGCAATGTTTCTTTCCCATCTATCACTTTTGGTTTAGAGTCTACCCTCGCAATATCAGGAGACTTACACTTAGAATTTGGTATTCTGCTTTTTTTCTGTCATATGCACACATGTTCAAAGAGAGAGCAGAAAAAAGAAATTCTTCGCTTGCACGCAAGTTTCGCATTCTCTGCATGCTGCTTTCCGGCTGTCTTGACACGTCCACAGGTTCTTAGGATGTTTCTAACAGCGTAAGCATTGAGCCTTGGTGTACAATGTCGTGTCTCTAAATGATTGTTATGAACCAGAACGCGCTGCCTTCGTCCTCACTTCTGCTTCGCGCCCAGAACACGTGGGCCAATATGTCCAATGTGTAGCAATGGAGAAATGAGTTCGCAAACTTTGGGAGGTGCGCAACATATAATGGAAAGAATGAAAGTCACTGTGCTAATGAAACGTTCATTTGCTTGTACAAGAACGTAATTAGGTGTTTTAATATCACACTACCGTAGTCTGATAAGTCGTGTTACCGTGATGTGTGATCTCTGCGTCTGTGCACAGTTGTGCTATACATTTCATTGCAACCTCGGCAACAAACCAGTTCTTAGTAAGCCCTGCCCTGCCTCTCACATGTGTTCTTCTATTTCAGCGCAAAAATCTCTGTGTTATGCGTTGACTATGAAGCAGGTAGCACAAAGGGAAATAGATATGCAAGGGTGAGGAGCAGGCCAAATCGAGAAAGAAGCAGGGAGACACAGAGAGAGAAATATATGAAAAAACAGTGTCGCGGCGAAAAAAAAATGACAATGCCATGAGATGGCGGAATCTGAACCCGCGAACCCACAATCCTAAAGCGAGCGTTGTAAAGAGACACTAAAGCAAAAAATTATTTTTTGCACATCAGTAAAGCACAATTGTACAATCCAAAAAACGCCCCTTTTGCCGCGAGACGACGCATCCTGAGTGAGCAATCGCGCGGAAAGATAATTCAGGTGGAGACACCACCTTGCCATTCCCGCACGGAATAACTAAGACGCCATGGATTTGTACGGTGTCTACTGGGTTCTAGGTAATTTCTAATCGGTGAAAATGAAGGATATTGTCATCTGTGGAGGCCATAGACGTAACATACGATCTCTCGGAAAATTTCATTTAGCTGATGTAGTGAAAATATGGAAAATACATTTTGAAATCAGTGAAGCTGCATGCGCGGACTTTGTCACAAAATTAAAAAAAATAAAACTCTGACAATAATTCTCTTCTATAATAATGAACTCATGGTCGTAAAACATATGGTATTAGTGTTCTCAGAGTGCAATTATGAAACTAAATTAGGTCATTGTCTCACTTTAGTGTCCCTCAAACTATTCGGCTATCCAGGCACGCTGCGGGAATGCAGCGTAACTTTGTTTAATATCGTGTAGCAAGGGAGTAGAATAGGGAAGTCAGGGTGAGCAAGAGAGAAATAATAAAGGGAGAAAGTAAAGCGTAGCACACAAAGATTGAGAAAGACAAATAACGAGAAAGAAGGGCAGACGCAGTGTGAAATAAATAAATAGAAAAAAGCACAGAGAAAGAGGGAGCAAGAAATAAACACAAAGGGATGCAGGGGTACAAAAAAGAAATAAAAAAGTTAAAGAGAGGATGAAGAGAGAGATAAGAAAGAATGCAGAAATAAGGAAAAAGAAAATCAAACCGAGAAGGCCACCCAGTTCTTGAGAAAAATATATTGAAGTAGAGAAATAGCTTGCCCTGAGAGCGCTGGCGGGCCCGTGCTTCGCTCTTAAAGGCGTACACTGAATTTTTGTTTTTCGGGAGTGGCAGGCAGTTCGGGTATGGCGGGGTAAAATGCAGCAAAATTCAAAAATAGAGAATAATAATTTATCTCAAATTTTAGCAATTAATGTAAATGCATAAACTTTCCTTTGGGTACAAAGCATGTGCTGCATAAATATGACAATGCTGCCACAGTTCAAAGGGGTAATTAAAAAAATAAAAAAGGCTTTATATATCTCGCTATGTTCCATGCTGTAAGACAAAACGAGACACAGCGTGAGGCAAAACAAGGCAGTGTAAAAAAATGTTATCCCTTCAGATTTTGCAACAGAAGCACATAAAGTTCACTCCATGAGACCCCACACAGTCGTCATGAACCCTCTCCTAGCAGATCAAACTCCTAGCAGATCAAGCACACGAGTATTTCTTTGCGCAAACGGTGTCTTTGAACACTTGCACTTCATTAGATTATTAAATGATTGGAGGCTAGATATGTTCTGCTTTATCTTCTTCACCTCTTTTTGCCGTTTTGATACAAAACTGCGTGGGTAATTTGTGGCTTTCAACTTCGTCAGCTGGGTGATGAGTTTTGATTTTTTATAACTTCTTAGTTTTAAAGTTTTGTATGAAAAATATCATATAAACCTCGATTCCAAGACGTTTTCGTGAACGGCGTGACTTGGAGATTGTTTCAATTTTTTTATGTGCGTCTTCAGAGGATTCTTGGGAAAGCGGAACAGCTACGATGTAGCACGAATGGAGTGAGTCCTGTCTTCAACTGCCTTCAAGGCTTTTTCATGTCGTGTTCCACCCACTCTAAGCCAAAAAGGACTAAAGTGGGGCATGACGTTCGTCCTTTAAGGGACTAAATGAGCTGCCACAGATTTTAAACCTATTTTGGACTAACTGCGGGAGCAACTGCAAGGGTTGAACTGTTACCCCTAGCACTTACTCCTCTTGGTTTAAATGTTGGTCCCAGTAGAATGGTCCACTGGAACTAACAGTTGAACCGTCTGGACGAAGGCCAAAAAATGGTGACCCTGCACTTTAAGAGTATATTTTATGATTATTCCAATTTATTCTGCACTGACGAACGCAGTATATCGGTCATGCAGCTCACAAACACACACACACACACACACACACACACACACATATATATATATATATATATATATATATATATATATATATGCAGAAGAATATCTTCGGTTGCCGCAAGGTTATAAATATGAAAGTAGATGCGCTTTCACATAACAACTGCTTATTCTGCCGCCAGAATAAATAGTTGTTATGTGAAAGCGCATCTTTTTTCACACACACACACACACACATATATATATATATATATATATATATATATATATATATATATATATGCAGAAGAATATCTTCGGTTGCCGCAAGGTTATAAATATGAAAGTAGATGCGCTTTCACATAACAACTGCTTATTCTGCCGCCAGAATAAATAGTTGTTATGTGAAAGCGCATCTTTTTTCACACACACACACACACACACACACACACACACACACACACACACACACACACATATATATATATATATATATATATATATATATATATATATATATATATATATATATATAATTGCAGGAAATAAATTCTTGGACGCCGGTATATAGTATGAATAAAAGGAAGACACACGTCGAAAAACGGAAAGGTTTCTTTACGTTTCGGCCGTGGGACCGGCCTTCGTCAGAATAACAGATGTAACAGTGGTGCAACAGTATATAAGCGCATACGTTTCGCTTGCAATAGTCACGAGTGTTCAAACATCATAAAAACAAGTACAACAATCAGACATAAAATCTATATGGGGGCCCCCGTATCACATCCTACTTATAAGCAATCAAATAACAAGTCACGACACGTGCACAAGGATTACAGCTGGTACAAGCAATAACATTTACAGCGGTCACTGGTGCAAGACGCCGAGTTTCCCCGTACTCTCATTCAAACCGCCTGCGATTGTATTGAACTTAAAGATGAGAAATGATTCGCGCACTTCCCTGTCATGATGCGTTCGGAAGCCAGACTCTAGAATCGTGGCCCTAATGTTGTCAAATGAGTGGCCCATTGCGTTAGCATGCTTTGATATTGGAAGGTGAGGAAGTGAAGAGATATGAGCCTTGTGATTGTTAAACCGATATCGGAAGGGTGTTTCGGTTTCGCCTAAGTACTGCATTCCACAGATAGAGCATTCCAGGAGGTAAACTACATTACGCGTGTCGCAGTTATAGTCACCATTTATTTTCACGCTGAAGTTAGATGCGGTGCTGTTTGCGATAAGTGAAGTGGTCATATGTTGGCAGACTTTGCAACGAGGTTTGTTGCAAGGACGGCAGCCAGTAGGTTTACTGCGTACACTTTTTGACGACATGAGTAAGTCACCCAGATTTTGCGCTCTTCTGTACGTCACACGCGGTGGTTCTGGAAATATTGATTTAAGTCGTTCGCTTTGTAGAAGTATGTTATGGTGCTTTCTTAAAATGGCATTTACGTGTTGCGCAGGCGCCGAAAATGTTAGAACAAGGTTAGTGCAGGAGAAGACCGGCTGTTTATTCTTGGTGCTTAACAGCGTTTTGCGGTCCTGGTTACTTGCCCTTTTTATGGCGTCATCTATAATCTTGGAAGGGTATCTCTGTTTTGATAAAGCATTCCGAAGCTGCGCACAATTGGAATTAAAATCAGTTTCTTGGGAGCATATTCTTTTAAAACGAAGGGCCTGGCTATAGGGTATGCTGGTTTTAGAGTGCTTGACATGGTTGCTATTAAAATGAAGGTACTGTTGAGTATCAGTTGGCTTTCTGTAAACTTTAGTGGCAAGCTTGCCGTCACACAATGTCCCTGTTACGTCAAGAAAGTTGATTGTTTGTTCTGAGTAGGCATGAGAGAATGAAACGGACAGATGAGCGTTGTTGAAATCGTGAATGAATGATAAGAGATGAGGTTCACCGTGCTGCCAAATCATGAATATATCGTCAATGTACCTTTTGTAGTACAATGGTTTAAGTGAACGGCTTGTCAGAAATTTGTTTTCGAGTATGCCCATGAAAATATTGGCATAATTAGGGCCTATGGGTGTGCCCATATATATATAAATATATATATATATATATATATATATATATATATATATATATATATATAACACCGCAAACACTGACCGCCTGAGCTAAACTACAGAGAATGAACTATCAGATATATATAGCACATTATTTTGACTTCCCATGTAGTGCCAGTAGGTGACTTTTACTCTACTTAAAAACAATAAACATTGACACCGTAATGTGAAAACTTACATGGGCTGAATCGTAGCCCCAAAGCGCACCGATCTTGTAATATGTATCCGTCTAATCTTCAGCATCACTCTAGTGAGAGAACACCAATTATCAGTCGGCATTAGATCATGTCGGCTGAACCAGCGTTCGCAGTGCTGGTGCACGAGTCCGCAAATACAAACATAGCAGCGGCGCTCATTCAAGAATGCCGGCGGAGCAGCCAAGCGTCCCGCCGATGCCACCGTGTCAGCTTGCCGACGGCGTCGCTAGGCTTACGAAGAGTATGGCTATACGACCACCAGCGATCGCAATATGCGGCTCGCGTGGAATTTTCATCATCGTTATTTTATAATCACAAATGAACAATAGGTAAGTCCAATGTCCGCGGTGTCTTACGGAGTGATGTAGATATTTGCATCCTTACAGCGATGTGACCGTTCGCTGGCACGGTTCTTTCATCGGGCTGGTACGCCGTGCACCGCCGGCCGCACGATTTTAGTCGTATCCGCGATCGCCTTCACGCTTCACAACGATTGCCGCATAGAGAAAAGGACATGCTTATCTGAGCTTTATTGGAGGATATATTATTTTCTGCGAAAGAAATTGTATGCGACGTTTCCTTCGCGTGTGCCGGCACTGCACTCACACCGGCAGCCAGCTTGATACCGATGACGTACGAAGCTTACTTTTTTTGTATATCACTTTGAAGTTGTGGCCAGTGACTGTGCAGGTACACGACCGCTGACGAGCAGCTTATTTTTATTAGCGTTGTCAGTGTTCTTCATAGTTCCAACTAATTCAGCACACTGAAGCGAGTTATCCACATAGCCCGTGTTCGCGGAGACTTTCACTTGGTTTCGGCCCGCCCGTGCCGACAGGGTGGAAACGCGAGGGCGCTTGCTGTGTGCACTGACTGCGCGTTGTACTTGCCTCTCATATCATCTTTTATTGATTTCGTAGTGCTTCGCTTTCACAGTCGTGCATGGCCGATATAACTTGTTTTCGTGATCGCCGACTACGCCGAACATTGCAGTGCAGCATCGACGGAAGGTGATCACGGCACAGTTACCCTCCCCGTTGGTCCCTTCATTGCCGGGCGTTTGCGCACGACACACACTGTCACGCATTTAGTCCTTGTTGGACGAACCATTCGCCCGTTGGTTTAACGACTGCTGTTAGCCCTACTATGCCGAATTTTGGCTTAGAGTGTATATACTAACTATTCACTTGTACTTCCCAATCCTCCTACCCAAGAAATATAATATATAACTAGTATGAGTTAGTTTTTTCACATAGCAGAACCGTCTCTGGAGCATTTCGATGCTTTTTTCGTCACGTTTTGCCCCTCCCGCGTGCCCAATTCGAAAAAAAAATTCCGCTGTGGCAGGTTGCAGCAATTGAACCAATCTTTTGGTCGTACGTAGCTAGTAGTATAAAGCAACAAAATAAATACATGAGTCGTGCTGACGTTCGAGTAGCTTTAGGCATGGATATAAAAGTTTGACTGAGCAGAATTTCGACCCTTTTTACGGCTCAAGGACACACCGACAAAAGCTGCGTATAGTCTTTGCCGCATGAGCGCTATGAGCAGTGATAAACTTTTCGACAAAAAAGGCACACAACTACCTGCACCTTTGGCTGAAATAGAGAAACAAAGAAAAGTATTTATGGTATTAGCTACTGAAAACGGCAAGGTTGAAATTTCGTGTTTTGCCGTTTTGCTCCGTGTCTTATTTGACCCAGCTTAGCCTACATGATAGGGGGGGGGCGCACGGGCGTTGTGTGCTACCGCGTGCCTGTGCCACCGTTCGCTGCACCAAGCTGTGCTCGATTTAGTGCTACATTCCTTCAATATCATCCCTCTTCGTTCTCATGAAGCCCTGTTAGAGCAAATGCAGAGTTGTCTCGCAGTATGTACTGCCCGCTGAAGAGAAAAGGGAGAAGCACGTTTGCGTCACCATTGTTGTTTGGCTATAATATAGTGCTCGCCCATACCTCGCGGTTGCACGACAAAGAGATCTGAGCGGAAGTGCTAATTGCGTTGTTAGTGGGTGACGCGAGTTCGAAAGGAAGTGACGGGCGATTCATCGAGAGTGACGTCAGCCCCCGGAACTCGTGAATAGTCTTAGAAAGTCCATGTCACGTAATTGTAACGAGTTACTTCCTCGAAAAAGAAGACAATGACTGGCTTCACTTATGGTGCATTCAGACGACGGACCGAATCCGGATTTCTCGTGAACGCGGACGAGTAATCCGCGGATGATCCGCCTGCAGGCGCATCTACACGACGGACGGTGTCCTAGGAGAAAACAGCCGGATTACCCTCGACAGCAGGTTCGGCGCTCACCTGCGCGCGCTGAAAGCAGACCGGTTTGAGAGTATTCAACATGGATGCCCGCAAGAAGCGACGCTTGACTGCGATGTATGTCGCGTTGTGACAAATGAACAAGGAGTGTTATTCTTTCACGAGAAAAGGTAGTTGCTGGCAGAATGTTCATTCAACTACATAGTTCCCCACTTGTAGAACTTCTGAACGCGTCTCCCATCCTTTTTCTAGAAGCGGCACGTCGCCGGTTGCAGAAGTTAGAATATTTCGCCATCATGACGGCTAAGAATCTCGCGTGTCAAACGACGGCGGCGACATTTCCCGAACCACCAAAAATGATTTCTGCGTATATAATCACCTGAGAACAAAGTCCCCGGAAACTAAGTAAACCATGCTCAAGCGTAGATGATGCCGACCAGTCATGCAGCTATTCGCAAGCCATGGAGGACATGCCGCGAGCAGACGAAAAGTGTACTGGTTGCCAGAAACCCCGAGCAAATCCGCTGAAGTATCGGCTTTCCCCCGCCAGAATCCCGATGTGAGAAACAGGTTGGGTTCATCCGTCCGCGAGCCGCGCGGACGAGTCGCGGACGAGGGAAATCGCTGATGTGAGGTCACGTGACGCGCCGTCCGTCCCGCCACAGCGGGATTCGGTCCGTCGTCTGAATGCACCATTAGCGGTACAAGAAATTTTGTGTGAGTACACGAAATGCAACTGTAGATACCTAAATCACGAGAATGGTAGCTGTAGGAACTGAAAAATGTACGCTGATTTTAGGACAAAATTTCTATGAGGTTTGAGTACTTTGTAGTGTTGCAAAATCCTTTAACGCGTTAAACGGCTCGTTTCGCAGAAATTCCGGCGTTCACGTCGTTTGTTATGAGCCAGAGAGCGACATCTTGCCAGTGACCAAAAAGTCGAGAACACACAAACACGCACCCACTATATGAGTGTCATTTGGTGGAATAAGTCTCCTTAGCGCATTATATCTAGCGTGGAATTGGCGTATCTATAGAATGGTGCCAGGCGCCAAGAATAGTGACTATAGCAACAAGTGCGTGTTCTAAAGGCCCACACATTACAAAGCACTCGGACATGTTTAAAGGGAAGCTGAAAGAATTTTAAAATTTAATGAACCTTCGTGTTTAGGAAGGACGAACATTGTTGTTCACGATGTCAACAATAATGCCGCGAAAAATTCAAACAATACAAGCATTCAGAAAAAAAGTAGTAAAAACCTAACGGAAATTTTACCCCAAGAAGCTGCCATCAATGTTTTTGATTGCCGTACTCTTGCAGTAGCAAGTGCGACGCGGATCATAGCCGGCAGTCTCTGAGAGTTTTGATTATAATTATTTTGCAGCGGGAAATACCAGTGAAAGAGCAGCTGAGCTTACTAAGTTGTTGTATACAGCTGCCTTACTCTGATAGGAATTCCTGCATTGACTACCGCCACGTTGCAGTTTGCGTATTTCCGAGCAAGTATTACAGGAGAGTGGCGGCTGAAATATTCCAGGCCGTAATTGAAGTTTTGCTACGTAGTCCGTCATCCCACGTGGCGCTGTTGCACATTCGCCGAGGAGCTTTAATTTAGCGATGAATCTTGCGAGTGGCCTACTACGTTGGCTCTTCGGATGTTTTGGAGTTACGAAATAATTTCTCTACTATGCGTGCTGAATCTCACTGTGTGCGCGCTTCTTGTCAACAACGTAGCTATTTGTTGCCCTATACGCCACCGAAGTAACTTTAACATTAACGCGTCTTTTTTCTTCGGGCTGTACTTTACATTTCTACGGGCACACTTACATCTTCGTCGTGCGCGTCCCTTGCTGTTATGCTGCATTTGGCTCGTCTAAGTGTTTGCTTGTTCAAGGTACGTTAGATTAATGAGTAAAGCAAATTTTTAGGCACAGGAAAAAACTACCCAGCGTTAGATGTTAGTGTACTTCACCATTACCAGAAATACTTTTCGGTAAATGAATATACTACTGAAGTTGCATGGACTTGCAGTATGGTGTCCGGGATCCCTAATTTGAAAACACACAAATAAATGAATTATTCTTCAATTGCTATATTGTCATTTAATTGTGTTTTATAGGTCAACCTTGTTCGCTACTTGTTTACTCGGGAGGTGTAGTTCCTTTTCACAACGAAAGCTGTTATCAGATTAGACCCCAGGCAGCGCCGTAGTTGTTGGCTGGCCCCGCCTGTATCCGTACCCGATATCACAAGAAATAAGAAAAAAAGCTTAAAAATAAAGAGCACCAAGGACACAATGTCATTTGAAAAAAAAAAACCGAAAAGCGCCAATTCAGGCCAGCGCGATTGTCTACTGGCACATCTTTTTTTTTTCTGAGGCTTAGACCAGCAGTGTCAATTTTAACACTTTTTGTTGGTATGGGTTGTTTTGAGCAGAAAAAGCCCATTACTGTAGATTTTTTTTTAAATTTCAGTGATGATTTCTTTGTGGATAGCATGAATGAGTAAATATAACATGGTGCATAATGTCACATTGAGAAAAATGGCTTTACCATATGCCACAAGGTTACGAACCATCACATGTGACAAGCAAATTTAAGCCACTACAAAATTGCTAAGGTGAGGTACAATTTTACAAGAAATACTCGTTAAAAAACACCTTTAAATGGAAGCTGGAGGGATTTTAGAATTCAATCAAACTTTGTGTAGGAAGGACTGACATTATTGTGTACGATGTCATAATTGTTTTCACGGTTGTAGCAGGAAGAGCTTCAGAACAGGCGAAATAAAAGCGCGTTTTTCTTTGCACCCGCGAGCGCGTTGAAAGTTTTGGCGTGGAAACATACGTCATCGTTGCTTTCGTCTGGGCAGGAGCAAGTGATCTTTTTTTTTTATTTTCCAGCGCGGCCTCCATGACTAACCCGTCACATGCCGTTGCCGGATCTAATCGAAGAGGCCACACTGCAGCAGTGCTGTTGTTGCAGATGACGCGTCATATCGAGAATGACGTCACCGTGTTCGCTCGGCGTCTCAAGATGCCCGGCGGCCGCAGCCAATGTTTCTTCGACAAAAAGTACTGTTAGCGTCACTTTGGAGAACTCACACAGCACTTTTCTAATTCAGCAGAGATAAAACTGTCCTTACACGCTCCTAAGTAATCTTTTTTTTTCAAAGTGCTTCAACTTCCTTTTAATCATCGTCAGCAGCGGCACAATTACCAACAAAATGAAGAACAGCGTAGGTTCTGACCTATACGGACGAGCAGTCGGCCCTTTCCCCTATTCCTAAAATATACACCTATGGCGTAGCGGACACTTAACAGCTGCGTGTGCAATAGGCGTTCGATGATACTTTGAGACGACCAATACTACGCATGTTTTTGCGCCACGTTTGTGACATCGACTGAGAACCGAAGAAGGCGAGTATTTCAGAAGACGATGATCGCGAAGCCCGCTTACGCCATCGAAACCTGCTCTTGAAAACGAGGCTCAAACTTCTTTTAATTTTTTAGAGATATTTTCAGTCAACACTCGGCCTTGCTTTTTATTAGACACAACATTTATTTACCACTCCAGAGAATTCTGAAGCACTCATTTGTTTTGGCAAGCAAAGTATTACAAGCAGGTTGAAATGTCAGTTCAACAGATCATGAATCAAAGATGAAATATCTGTCGTTTACACCACGTGAGATGCAAAAGTAGTGAACCAGATGTTCTTACCGAAGACCGGTGAGAAGGTCAATAAAATCTTCAAAGCATAATAAATAGTTACCCAGCAAGCTATGTAAGAAGCATATCAGGCTCAATGTCACCCAGTAAAACAGCTGATAATTTCTATGAGTGTTCCCAGCGAAATTCTTTAAAAAAACCCTCAAAGAACTTTTGCGCACAGAAGGTTTATTCAGGTCTAAGTGCGAACGCTGATCCTCAAAAAAAACAAAGAAATATTACCACGAGCTCTTCAGAATTGAGAAGCGGGCTTCTCTGTGCAGTGCACCATGCTAGAGTGTTTCGAGGCGCCCATTACTCACGATGGGATTACGCTGAAAACAGCTTTCCTCGAGAGCATTTGAGGCTGTATTGCAGACTACAGCCAACTTTTGATGCTCGGTTTGTAGTTAAGCAACAAATATCTGATCCTTGTTTAGCGCACGTCTCTTACACCGCGGGGAAGCCAACATAATGTGCCTTTCGAAAGCTCCCTTCTGCGTTAGCAAAACGTTGGCGGTGTCGAATCGCCCGCACAAAACCTGAATAAACACGCCACTAACGTGTTTGGCAGTGCACTGCAGTCAAAGCAGTGGGGCCGATGCCCCGCCACAAGTAGTGCATCACTCGTGAAAGAATCACACAGACGAGTGGCCGTTATGGTTCCTGGAAAGGTTTTGCATTAGATTAGCACGCGTTTTCCGACAATCCCAAACAGCCTCAGGTAACTTTGGCCTGCTACAAAATAACGTGTGGCTCAAATCGCGGCTGCCTTTTCGCAGAATTAGGTTTTCACGAGAAACCCCATAGATTAGCGTTAGAGACGCGTACTGAGCCCAAATATTTCGCAGGTTTCGTGAAAACATTATCAGGGTGGTCATAATACCCTTTGCAGTTTTTCTGACTATTATGTTCTTTTTTCTGCGTCACAGTCTTGGAGCTTTACCCAAAATACCGTCGCAGTTCTTTTATAGACGTAGCCTTACATTTTGCGGACGTATGTGAGTGAAAATTTACATTAGTTATTGCTAAATAATACCGTGCCAACCTATGCGTATAACAATACCAAATTGAACGTTATTAGTTGAGTGGTTCTCACTTTCGCAATCGAGAGAAAAAAGAAAGACAGGGCCGTCATTAGTAAAACCTGAAATCCCCAGGATATTGATGACTTGCAATAAGGCCTCACCTCTCGGCTGCACCGTTACGCACGCTTTATGTAGAACCCAAACACTTTTCAACCCTGATCCGTCCGAACTCTCTCGACTCGAGACAAAAGCGCTTTGCCGACTGTGGCTTCTCGCAGCTTTCACCGAATCCCATGGAAGACACTGCTGCCCGCGACCACTGTGGCAGTGATGATATGATAGACCATGCACGTTCTCTGTCACTTCTCTCGCTACAGCGCACACAGAATACCACTGTCTGCTGTGTGGGCCTGCCTAGCCAACAGACCCCTGTCGGGATCCCCTGTGGGAACTGCAAGTTCTAGAATACAAACCCTTACTGTCTTCGCACCCGTAATAGATTAAGAACGCTTTATTCCACGTGTTTTTGTGGGGCAGTGTCCTAGTCTTGTCCTATAGTACTCCTGCTCTACCAAATACTGTTTTTGATTGTTTTCTTTCCTTTACTCATGCTCTTAGGGTAGGGTCGCAAACCTGAAGCTAGAACTCTGGTTGAGCTCCCTAGTTCTCACTCTATTTCCTATTTCTTCTTGTATTTCCAGAATTCCCAACAGCTTTACCTGACCAAGCCTCTCAGCTGACTGACGTATATATAAGAGTAGTTCACTTATTCAATGAAAATACCTGCAGTGCCCAAAGGCATTAGTACAGGGGAGAAATACAGAGCGTAACATGCGCTTATGTAAAAATAACTATTCAAAAACAGGATGAACACGAAAACAGATCATAACGAAAATGCAACTATGACAGTAGCAATATCTCCCTGAAGGATGCTTCAGTGCGGTACACCGTAATCTCCTGTGAAAGCAGATTTCACTGAGAGATTGTGAGTGGACAAAAAGGCTATTGGTAAATGTTTTCTCTGCAAAAAAATTCTTCTAATTACAGGGGTTGGTCAGTTCTCTTGGATAAGAAATAGAGAGGTGAAAGGTAGGATATTTTATCTATTTTGATCAACGCATTAAGTATATTGAAAAGCACGTCTCAATCAATGTTGACGAATTTTCGTTCTTATCGGCCATTATCAATGCTGCTGCTCCATGGTCGGTCAGTTTAGACATACTATTCCGCCCACAATCTCTCAGTCTCTCTTAGTTTACGGGAATTATGCTTAGTTATTTTAAAAGGTACTGGGTGATTCTTATTCACTAGTCTCAAAGTTGATGATACACTCTTACTCAATGTAAATATGCTTAGTAATTATTGTACATGCTGCTTGGTTTTTAGGCCTCATCAATTTATATTTACATATTTGTCATGCCCTGGTGTCGAACGTTAAAGTCTTGCTTCCAGTCATGCACTAAAATACCAGTTAGCACTTCATTCTACAGCCAACTTCAAAGGCTACCCTCAGCACTGAATGCCTAAAGAATTTATGGTGACGGAGCCTCGCCGCAGTGGTCTAGTGGCTAAGGTACCCGGCTGCTGACTCACAGATTGCGGGATTGAATTCCGGTTGTCGCGGCTGCATTTTTAGTGGATGTGAAAAAGCTGTAGACCTGTGCGCTCAGATTTGGGTGCTCGTTAAAGAACGTCAAGTGGTCGAAATTTCTGGAGGCCTCCACTACGGCGTCTCTCATAATCATATGGTGGTTTTATGACGTTAAACTCCACATATAGATCACCAATTATGACGATGTAAATGACTGTTTTTAATACTTCCGATACCACGCGGCTAACAATGCTTTCCTAGCCGACCTCAAGTTGAAAGATTCTACAACAAGTGACCTCGGCAAAATATTCTTAAGCGATATTCGCAAGCCATCAAACTATCACTAACCCTATGCAGAGACATCAACGAAGTTATTAAGAAGAATAGCGATGTTGTAGCGGAAAATCGCAAAAGGCCAGTGGCATGCAAGTTTCTAATACGCTAGTTATCAACTTATGAATTGAATTGGTTGAAAGTTTACAGCTCTTTTTCATGAAATTATATTCTGTACAGAGCAGTGCTTATTATCAGTTTGGTACCACTGCTACGCAAATTTTCTTGTCCTTGAGCGCAGTGCTACAATCTGACGTCAGCAAGATCTGACGTTAGCCAGTTCTTGCTATTATTCACAATACTCAGTGTAAAAGAACAAGTGTGCGTAATAGAAGCCAGTGGGTTAAAAATACACACGAACTGTTTACAACAAAGATGCTTTATAACTCATTTTTCAACGTCCTGGTGGAAATTTTTTCCTTTTTTATTTTGTTGTCGTTAGTGAAAGCCTAGTATTGCCACCTTTGAAATGGAATGGGCATCCTGTTGACACCGATCCTTATTGATGCGACTGTTTATTTTTTCCAGTTGCCTACATATTCACAGTATGTAAATAAGAAAAGGCCCTGTTGAGCAAAACCTACTTCATTCAGGAACCTGTCGCCGCCTTATACTACCCGCACAGTGGCATCGGTCTTGTAGGACGCAATGACAGAGAATGCCAACGAAGTTCCGCGAGGAATTTTATTTTTCGATGAACGCCTCGAGAATGGCCGCACTTGAATCGACCCACCTGTTGTATTTTTGCTATGCCACCGTCCGGTTAGTAGGCCACCGCTGACGATGCGACTAAAATGGAGTGCCTAAATTATTGGCCCCCGGTATCAACAGCCGTTCAATTGTTTACGCTCCTCAATACAAGCCTCGTCTCGCATGCGCATCGGCCAGAAAAAAGCGGCTGGCTGCTCGTCTTGAAAAAACAACGGAGAGTCCATGTCGACGCGCCCTGTAATGTTGTATAAACGCACCACGGTGTTTGCATGTATTACGCAGTCGGCTATTCGCAATTCTTTCGCCAAGATCCATAAATATCGGTCTTCGTTCGCAATAAATCCCCCCCCCCCCCAACGTACCAGAAATTCAACAGGCGGCTTCTCTTTTTTGCAGTATTTCCCGCATCGTTTGTTTACACAGCCGCCGTATCTTGCAGCTATATGGATGCGGACAATACCTCTGCCAAACAGCGTAAACAAAAAAAGAGAGGGGGGGACTGGGGAACACAAAAAATTGAGATAGAGAAACAGAAAGAAGCCTCCTTCACTGTTGCACTGACCTAAATGTAATGTGATACGCAGAAGGCTCGCTATCGTAAATCTGCCTCCCACGCATTTATTACCCGTTCTTTCACGAACGCGGTCGCTTTCGGTCTCGACAAGCGTTGGAACATGCTTTCGCCTAAGTAGGCCGCATTGAAAACTCCAGCACTGAAAGAGGCGTTTACAGCGTAATCCACTTGCTTCTTCGTAAGTGTTTATTTCGCGCGCATCGCAGTCTTTCTTTTGGCGAGAAATATATTCTCTCGCACTCAAGGCTAGCTGCACCGCGTATGTTCCACGATGCGGGAATACCAAAGATGCTTCTTCTTGAAGGCGCCACTTGTCTTTGTGCTGGCGTCCACTTTGGGCGAATTGCCCGCCTCGTATGTCAAGGCAGCCCTACAATAATCCGCTGTGCAACAGTATTTTTTAAGAATTTTTTGTTAAATATTGCAGGTTGCTTACCGGACGTAGTTATGTAACAAGCATGACAAAAGAATCCAAATTGGTGGTTTTATTTTTTTTATGGGCAACGTATAGGCTATATTACTATACGGACATCGGCACGCCTACGCGTTTTGTTACTACGATTTCCAGGCGACTATATTTTAGAAGTGTTGTTTTATAGGACAGAGCCGTGCAAAAATTCAAGCTCTTCCGAAAAAAATAAATAAAACTCAACGGACGTTTCACCCGTGGGAAAATGCCCCCAGAGCATTTGATCGCCGCTCTCTCAAAGTAGCAAATGCGACGGGGAATATAGCCGGCAGTCTTGTAGTTTTTTCATTTACAATATTTTGCAGTAATAAATGTAAGTGAAAGAGCCGCTGAGCTTACTAAGTTGCTGTATGCAGCTACACTGATCTGATATGAATTCTTGCGTTCACTACCCCACGTTGCAGTTTCCGTATTTCCGAGCAAGTATTACAGAAGACTGGCGGCTGAAATATTCCAGGCCGTAATTGAAACTCTGCTACGTATTCCGCCATTCCACGTGGCGCCATTTCACATTCGCCGAGGAGCTTTAATTTAGCGATGAATCTTGCGAGTAGCCTACTACGTTGACTCTTCGGATGTTGCGCAGTTACGAAAGAATTTCTCTGCTATGCGTACTGAATCACTGTGTGCGCTCTTCTTGTCAACAACGTAGCTATTCATTGTCCTATGTATACGCCACCGAATTAACTTACCATTAACGCGTCTTTTTTTTTCAGGCTGTATTTACATTTATACGGGCACACTTATATCTTCGTCATGCGCGTCCTTTGCTGTTATGCTGCATTCGGCTCGTCTAAGTGCTTGCTTGTTCAAGGTACGTTAGCTTAATCAGTAAAGCAAAATTTCAAGCACAGGAAAAAAAAAACTACCCAGCGTTAGGTGTTTCGGTACTTCAACGGCGAGAGAACTACTTTTCTGTGAACAAATTTACTAATGAGATTCCATGACTTGCAGTATGGTCTCCATGATCCATATTTTGAAAACTCACAAAAAAGAATTATTCTTGAATTGTTATACCGTGATTTAGTTGTGTTTTAGAGATAAACTTTGTGCACTACTTCTTTGTTTGCTACTCGGGAAGTGTAGTTTTTTCTTTGCTCAATGTACGCGAAAGCTACTGCATAACACAAAAAGAGGGTGGGGGGGGGGCGTGTTAAGGGAACGAGCGGAGATATGAACACTGCAGTTGACCAATTAAAGAAAAGGTATGCTGAGCAATAAAAACAGATGGATGGTACCTAACTAAGAACTTTATTTAATCATCTGGAGAAGACAGACGCTAACATTACAACAATACTTCAACAGCAGATTTTTTTCTCAAATGTAAAAAAATGTCGGTAAAATACACAAAGAAGAATTTCCAAGTTTTAGAGCAAACATCAATGAGGCCAATAGAACACAACGTCACGTTATTAATAATAATTATTGGAATTGAACGTCCCAAGACCGCGATATGGTGATGAGGGACGCTGTAGTGCCGGACTTCAGAACTTTAGACCACTTTTGGCACTTTAACTTGCATCAAAACTGGAGCCACAGGCCTCAAGCGTTCTCGCCTCCATCAAAAATGCGACAGCCACGGTCGGGATTCAATTCCGTGACGTGCGGGTCAGCAGCTGAGTGCCTTTGCCACTAGGCGAGCTCAGATTAAAAGGCAAATGCAATGACAGAGCACTTGAAAAATGTGACTCCTTATTCAAATGAATCCTATAGACAATTGGGTCATCAGAAAGCACAGGGTACCTTAACTGAAGCCTTCAACTCTAGTGATCTAACCCTAAGTGAACCAAAGTGTATCATAATTCACCCTATCAACACATGCCGAGTGGCGCTGTCTGGCAAAAAGAAAAAGAAAAGGTGCCCCACACTCTCCACCTTTAGGTACGAGTGGAACTGGTTGACACTCCCGTCATTCTTGGAGTTTACATGAAGGAAAATACTCAAGGAAGTGGGCCGAAGAATAACCCTATGTGGTAGCTGTAGACACTGTTGGCGATAACGCGCTACTTTCTTTGGTAATTTAGTAACGTACTCGTTAGAAAATTATAACTGTGACGGGTAACGTACTTACGGAACAATTTTTCGGCAACGTGCCAACTTACTCGTTACTTTTTCATCTTGTAAGTGCCGTTTTCCCAGAGCTCACCCCAATGAATTCTTTTGTCGCATTGTCGGACAGCTGTTTCGCCGGCAGGTTGTGACAAAAAAGGCGAGGGTGAAATCGCTTTTTTTGTCGTTTGTAGAATTATCTGATACAAATTCCTGAAACGTTCCGGCTACATCTGGAGTGTGTTGGGCAATTGCCATAAAGAGCTTGGAGAAAGCCGCGGAATCCGCTGTGACGAACTGTATAAACAAGCTTTTAGTGTAATTGCATTGTAGCAGGTGGATTGCTGTCCCCTACGCATGTCCGTGCCCAAAAGATGAACTGCCGGAAGAGAACTGCATGAGCCCACTTACTCTACAATATCCGCAAATTGTGACACCTCGCACGCGAGGAAAGCAAAGATCGTCTTCGAGAGCCAGCGACAGTATAACACCGACGTCTGAAAGTTCTAGTGACAAAGGAGTACACTGGCCAAGCACAGCGTGGTGAACGACCACAGCATAAAGTCGGACAAGTTCGCCATCGTAGATTGAGAGCCCTATTTATAAGCGGCTTTTCGTGGAATCCTGACCTATCCAGCAGACTACCGTTAACTTTACTGCTCTACAAGTGCACTACCGATGAAGCCCGCCTAAAGAGAATCCTGAACATCATGGACAATAGCCGCAAATTAATGGCAGAAAAAAACCTTCGAAAAAATGCGAATGAGGTGAGAAGCATTTTTTTGTCTGTTTTTTATCGGAAAATATCAGTTAACACTGCTGCTGATACCATTAGTGGAGGTAGTCTACCAATGGTTTTTTTCTCACTTACGAATAATCAACTTGATAATTTTGAACTTTGAAAAGCTGCTTCTACGTCTTCCAGCTTAATTACTGATGACTTTGATCACAACTTGACAATTCGTCTGTGTGATTTTGTCTGTGTTCAATGTCAGCCCCGTTGTGTTAGAAGAAAAGTCTTAAATGCGTCATCAAGTGAAAAGTTTTACTGGCGGCGGTGGTGTACATACGAGTTGGGTAAAAAAATCACTATCGCACCATCGCGGCACCGTAAGATGCGTTTTCTTTTGTCGAAATGTGCTAATGTATGTATAATCTTGAATTTTATATCTTCTGCTTTGCTGTACTTGCCCGAGGTCCCTCGCGAAGAGTGGGCCTAGTCAGGAGACGCCCTCTCCTTTTGCCCCCATCGTGAGCGTTTTAGTAGGAATGTCCAAATAAAATCAAAATGAAAATAAAAATAAAAGAAAGAGCCGAAACATGCTAAAATAAGACTTTATTGACACATAGATAGTTTCAACTTTATTATCAAACACTAATAATAAATACTAATTATTACCATTTCTCTATTAGAGTTGTTTTAAAGGAAAACTTTGCCTACGCATGTGTCAGTAAATCCTTCTTTCAGCTACTTTCGATACAGGACTTAGCCCATTTCAAAAAAAAAAGAGAAAAAGATGCTCATACGTTTCAAGCATTATGAGTGGCAAGCAATACGAGTTTTTTCGACACGGAAGCGGCCGGAAACTTTGCTCTCATTGTCGCAAAGAAATGTGCTACGCGCCACGAACTCTCAGTTTCAAGAAGGGAGTTCTGGTCAATAACAATGCATCGTTACGTACAACAACAAAATGTGACCGAAGGCAAGCGTCGTCGCCGTTCACTGATTCGTCGAAGACGCTGTGTCACCTTGAAACGAGACGTCTGCTAAGCGGAAGGGGCCACTCGCTACAACTTCTCCGGCATATCGACAGGATTGATTAACGAGCACTTGACAGGAAGTAAACGATCCGCTTTTGGCCTGAGCAGTCTGCGCGGTGAGCATAGGGTTAGTTGTATAAGCTTTCTTTCTCAATGTAATTAAATGTCAAGGCACCTTGTCCTTATTGCTTCTTAAAAGAAAATACGAGGGTGTCAAAGTTTGTTGACCACACTAATACACCCGTTTGATTTTTTGTTGTTGATTACTTTGTGACAACGGACTTCCAAAATAACAGTATCAAGTCACGCTTCAATCCTCTCACGCTCCCATTTGCTCTCACTGCTCCTTCGCCATGGAGGTTACGATGGTTCGATGCTCCGCTGAGTTTGCGAACGGTTCGAGCTCTTATCAATCAACAATACCAAGTGGGTTGTAAAAGGGAGTAAGAGAGTAGAAAGTTTTTAGCCTGAGCTAAGCACAAAAAGAAGTATCAAAGTGAGGTGACTTGTCAAAAGGGAGGGTGAACAACAGCGTTCGAACACCCCGCTTTCTAGAAGGTGCCACTCAGGAAGCAGGCGGCGAATTTTCGAGCCCAGAAACCTTTTTTTGGTCCCATCGCTTCTTCGGCGTCTAATACTCCGAGGCAGAGTAAAGACGTGACATGTTTGCACCCGCCTACTATTCCTTCATACGGACCCCTTTTGTTAACCCAGAGTCCCGGATGACCTCACGAACATCGACACTGCCCCCCCCTCCCCGTTTTTTTTTCGTTTTACTGCTTTCGTTTCCGTCATTGTGTCACTTCCCTTCGAAGCGACGCAGCATGAAGAATGTATGCGGTATACTTCACGACGAGGCCTCTTTGGCTGACTTCCTCGCATACAGCCTTGGCGACTGTTACCAGAATATGGCCGTTATTTTCTTATATGCGCGCTCCAGTGTGAAGTGAACGGGAAGTTTCGTTCATGAATTTGGCTTTTTGTCTTTTCACCCTTTTCTTGGTAATACTTTTCACTCGTCATTTCGACTTATGTCTCCGTCACAGAGTCTCCCCAACTTTCAGAAGGCTCTCCTTTTTATCCTTACAAATGGCGCTCGTGCTGCCTTTAGGCAGACATTATGCTCTTTATATTTTTTTTACTCGCAGCGCTACGTTTTGTCTTCCCTTTTACGTTTCGCGCTTTCGCATTTGCGGGTTTTCCCAGCCAGCCCTCTTTGTATCGCAACAACGCTTTCACATCGTGACAAAGCTATGTAGCTCTCGGATCTGTTATTTTTGTCGCTTGATCCCTATTTTCTATTTCACGCGGGTTATTTGCCTTCGCAAGAAGGAAAAATACTACGATGTTTGTGTGACGGATGCCACTTGCTTTCCAAACGCTGCCTCGGCATGGTCTTTGAGAAAGTTGTCAAAACTCGCCAAGTGCCTCGTTCGCTTTTCTAATACACTCTAATATGAGCGCAAGAAGGCAACCGAATAAACTCACGCAGGGACACACACGTGCGCATATACGCAGTCGCCTAGCACGGAATCGCATAGCAAGGGGCGTTCCCACTTGGAGGTAGCAGGACTCGTGTTCAGTCAGCGAGACTCAGTTCGATGAGTTTGCGAATCACGATTATGATGCACCTGATGACGCATATCTACATGATTGATCCTCTTAGTTTCCCTTTACATCTTTACTCGCTGCAAGGGATCTGACTGTTTTCGACCAGGCGCGTACCCACAAATGATTTTCGAGAGGGAAGACGGTTCGAGTACAAATTAGGTATAATGGTGCGTGTGCTTGTGCGCTTTGTATATGTAGTAGAGTTAGGCAGCCGAGCTGCCATGCTCAGATAAACAACAGCGGCAGTTGCAGAGCAAGGAAATATCCGTGTTTATTCTTGGGCCACGCTTTTATAGGCATGCGGTTGCTTGTCCGCAGTCATATCAGCGCAGCCGATGACGCAATGGAACGTCATGCATTATACGTTATCACAGTATATACGCAAGCAAGTTTTCAATTAATTCAGAGGGTTTCAATCCCGCCCTCTGTGGGCTACGCCCTTGGTTCCAGCTAATGTTAATTGCGAGCGAATCGGAAACTGAATTTATAGAAAAATATAACAAATTATTTACCAAAGGTGACCTACACATGAAATACTATGATAATTGCCCTTACACAGCCAGGAAATCCTCTACGGCTGCGCTAGGAGCACTGCGGCGTCAGATGTGCGACTGCATGAGTAAACATTACGTCAGCTTAGCGAACAGACAATATAGATACTAGGGGCTATGCACAGAAGGCCAGTGTGATTAAGTTTTCTGTTTATGTGCTTTTGTCTCTGTTTTGTCATTCTATAAAAATGGTTTGTGTAGCTCTTTATTGAGGTGCATATGAAGTGCGTTCCTGTACATCACATAATTAACACTTAGTATGGAGCTATCACCCCCGTGTGTCTACTGTTTTGTTCCTATGTACTGTCTTGCTAATCGCTTTCATCCTGATCTTGGCACGTGAAAGAACTAATGTTAGATGCGAAGCAGCCTTTTGATTCACGCGTCTTATTCCGAAAGCATGTGTGCCCGTACAAGCGCCCCGCAACGCGTTTATTTCGCCGCAGGTGTTGAAGCGGTGCAAAGTAGGTCACACCGCTCCACTCCCACGCTTCCCTCGCATGTGCGTGCTGACGACACTCACTCCCTGACCCGCAGATCGCTAGCCGCAGCGCCCGCCGCTGCCACTTCAACGACGCGTGTCTGCAAGAACCTATAAGGGTGCACTTCAACGATCACAAGGCCGTGTTAGTCAAGGCGAAACGCACGCCTGTTTCAGTCCAATGCCTGTTATTGACTCAGAAGATACAACAACTACGGTTTCATTAAAGAGTATTGCCATACTCTTTAATAAAACCTACACAAAACCCAATCCGCCTCTTCGTTTTCCTGCGTTTCAAACAAACGTTTATTCGATCAACGCTACACCGTTTCCCTTCACACCTTTTTTGCAGCACCCGCGTCGACGCTCGTTTCAACCGGGTCAACGCCGTGCGCACCACTGCTGCTTCGCATCTCATCAGGGTTCACTTCAGGGAGATAGATGGTCCATAAATATTTTTTCAGAGCTACATCGACATCATCAAGGCAACGTGGTATTATATTTTTTCCTATATTCTCACAGCACAACACGCATAGTTGCTTATATTTATTCTGATGCTCCTGACGTCACTGACTACTTCATTATCAGTGTGCAGATGTACAAGCTTGCAAACATTTTTTTTCTGTTTTTCGGCCTTTCTTACGATCATAATTCTTGGCATAAGTCGCTAATGAAAGCGGTGTTAGTGGATCTTTCCAATGGTGCTCTCCGTATGCGGGCGAAGCACTGCCAAAAACTTTCTTCATTAGAAGCCCCGGGCGCGGCCATGGTGTAATATTGGAACAGATTGCCCCCTCTAATGGTAGCTCAGAAGCACCTTTACTAGAACACCTGGTTTCTTCATTAGGCACGGTGCAGCGCAATAGGCCATCGTGATCATGACTCAACCACAACGCAGCTTAATCATCACCACGTGAGTCTGAGAAAGCAATTCAGGTAGAAAAGTTTTGAAAAAAAAAAGGCGAAGGAATTACTACTCGCCAGTTGTGCTGCGTACATATAGCTGTATAAACTTTGCAGTTAGATGTACATGCCGCCTGTACTAAATGTTATTCGGTGTTGAAGCAACACTAAAAGTGAAACGATGGCTTGGTCTATATTTAAAAACTGCACTCTGAGAATACTGATGTTACAAGCTTCACCCTCATAAGTTCGTCATTGGAGAATAAAATCAAAGTCGTAATTTCATTTATTATTTTCCGCCACAGCCTACACGCGTGATGTCTCTGATTTTTAAATCTATATTTCGTATTTCAGCGACATAGGCTCGATGAAGTTTTCTGAAATTTCTTAAGTGATGTCTATGGCACCGACATATTACATTGTATTTCATTTATATTCATTAGAAACTACGTAGAAAGCAGCAGACGCAGTCAGAGTCTATGAAGTTATGGTATTTCTTGCGGGAGCCCCAAAGGCAGCGTGTCCACCCACAGCTGCTTTTCGTGCATTTGCTTGCTTACGAAGCCTCGTCTCGGTGTTTTTGAGATTGTGAAATTTTACTTTGCTAACACTCGAAAAATGGTATTTGTCTGTAGAGTCCATTCAATGGAGAGTACAAGAAATGCGTCATTCAAACGAGAGCGAGAACGGTAATAACACACACTCATAGACACGTCATATATTACATCACTGCGCTTAAAAGAGTCATGACACGCAATCTTCGATCATAATATGATATACATTGGTTATTCCTGGAGCGTTCTTCACAAACAATCTGATGAAAATTTAGCGCAGTTGGTCGAATGTCTAAATTATAACTGAAAATTTTTCAAAGCACGTTTGCAGCCTGAGAGTCGGGCTTCACGGTGCACTCGCAAGCAGTGATGTAACGAGTCACAAGCTATGCGAGCGTCTATTTTCGCGCAAACGATATTGTGCCGCAGTCAGGTGTGCATGAAGTTGAGATAAGTTGGCTTTCTCCAGCTTGGCACCTAGATTCGACGCTTTGCAGCGGCTAAAATTCTTCAAAAGACTATATACAGTTCCGCTCCTTCCAGCTAACACGTCACACGCTCCACAACATAATGGGGGTCACTGGATATAGGCGGAGTTTACAGCCAGTGATTTCTTTAACTTTTGCACTGAAATATTCTCTTACGGCTCAACTTTTATGTGTTTATAAGCATGATGGAACCTCTATTTCTAGTCATTCGAAAGCCACGAATAGTTGAGTGACTGTGTAATGACCCCTTTTGTAGGTGCTTTTCTGGTGGCGGCTGCAGAACGCTGGCTAACCCCTGTCTACTCATCTGATGCCCTGATAATCGTTTTTTTTGGATAATGAGCCATGTTAGTTAGTTTTGACACCCTGCCCATATATCGACACAACATTAACGTGACCCTAATTCCTTCACAACTTCTGAAACAATCGCAGCTATCACACCTTCTGCAAAGCAAATCCGGTGCTCCTCTGACTCTCTTTGCCTGGATCAATGTTTTAACGCGACAGCGTTAAAAAGCTCGTTCCGCAGAAAGTCCGGCGTCGGTGTCGTTGGTCGTGAGCAAAAAATCATCGTCCTATGTGTGACTGTTAAATCTAGAACAATGCCAAAAATATGAATACATGATAAAAAACAAAGTGACAACCTAACCAGGGTTGGCCGCATCTAAGAGGGAATCTAACCCGGGTCGTCTGCGAGGCAAGCGGATGTTCCATACTACATGGCCACGCCTCTGCTTGTGGAAACAGTGAAAAGAACTTCCTGTGCTTGGGAATGCAGTGAAAGTAGTTTTCATGCTTCACAAACACACGCGTCCTGTATACACGCTTCACAATGCAACATGAAATATTGAAGTAATAATGCGTCGTACAAGCGTTCATTGCGAACCAGCATCAAAATATGCGACTATAATAATGGCTTCGTGGTTGAAAGCCGGTACCCCATGACAAAAGGAACACACTACTGTGTCTATTCCCTCAAGGCCACGTAGCTGGTACATAGCAAATTCAAAAAGGTTTCATGCACCGAGTGTTTGAAGTACGCATTAGGAACAGAATATCGTTGTAGCGTTGAACTCCGAAAGGCGAAGCTTTAGGGTCCGCTAATTTTATTATGCAATAATAGCGGTACACGCCTGCATACGATGGAGAACTCTTGGACGCTTCAGTTTTTGTTTTTCTTCCTCTTCTTAAAGTGTTTGCTATTGCGTTCACTTCCACTCAATTCTCAATTTAGTCTTCTTTTCTACCATGTTTTCTACCATAGTATAACTTGCAGCAACATAGTGTGCAGTCATAAACTGCTTTACCCCTCTTTGGATGACAAGTATGTGCTATACCACAAACTATGAGACTAAGCTGCATTTGATTTCGTGTTGTCATGACCCAGCCAGTCCTCACCATTCACTGTTTTTCTTTTTTTTCAAACTGTACGTGCCAGCTTAGCCGTATTGTGCTTTCTCCCAGAGCAAAATGCACTATCCATTTAGGGCGTTATACCGTCGTTGAGTAGGGAACTAATTGAAAAAAGAATCGCGCCTGAATTGCGTCAAAGCTTCATCTTTTCGATCACGTAAGGAATTCCGTAATTTTGGGTAATCTAATCTGAAGGGTTCAATCATCACGCAGTAAAATGTGAATAGTAAAAATAAGGCGCAAAGGTTACTGAGCCAATGGCAGCCAAAAAACAATTGGTAATGATAACAGTGAAAACTGACCGTATTCATTTGAATTATTTTTTAGGAGGAAGAGTTGCTTGTCAATTAAGCACGTTTTGTTTGTGCATATAAAGTCGAATTTAACGTATCTTCTTATGTTATTTTTTTCTTCCAGTTAAATATTTCTGTAACAGCAGAGTAGCTATCCAATATTGTACACGTGATCATTTGCCCACACCACCAAGTCTTTTCCGTAATCCTATTCAGATTGATGACGCGAATCAGCCTGAACTGAAAAAAATTATAGTTCTAAAACGACAAATTAGCCACACTTAGATCTCCAGTATCAAGTTCAACCGCTGAATGTAAAAGAAAATTCTTCGAAGTCGACTGGTGTGCAAAGAACAACCTCCAGCGTCATGACCAGGAGTGCAGTCAAGGCCTTCCTCCACCTGCCGCTGCATGAACAACTTTCGACGTGTGGCAAAAAAAATATTGAAATCCTTTTACGGCAGCAGCCGCAACAACAGAAACAACAACAATCTACGCACTGAAATTAGCTCTGCGCCTCTGCGAGTGAAACCTCATTTGATATTCTATTACTACGTCGCTATATTATAAGCAGTTTTTCATCCCTTTCCCGTAGCTGCCCATTTAATTTAACAGTTTCTAGTCAGGCGAGTATCTGCAGAGGCACTCATCTATATCTTGCTAGCTCTGTAAAGCGCTAGCTACAGTTCTAGCATAGTACTTCTCACAGTAATTGAGGGGAAAAATGTGCCATAACAATTTTTTTACAACATCAACTTCTTCGGCACGTCGGAGATTAGCGGTGCCCTATGCCTTACATCATCATTCTCACTGC
This sequence comes from Rhipicephalus annulatus, assembly GCA_013436015.1. NCBI lineage: Eukaryota > Metazoa > Arthropoda > Arachnida > Ixodida > Ixodidae > Rhipicephalus > Rhipicephalus annulatus. Next base: position 88,407 of record WOVY01002444.1, on the reverse strand, counting down.
TTTCTTATGCGGGTTCGATACATGCCCATGTTCGATAGCACTGAAGTTCATGCATGACTACACGTTGCAGATCACCCAGTGAGTGGTTAGGTGCCCCGACTCCAATTTGAACAGACTGACACTTGCGTTTGTATCGATGCGCACCTCTTCGTTACTCATCGATGCAAAAGGCGTGGGTATCGCGAGATATAGTAAAACACTGCGTTGGAAGAGGTGCTCGATGTAACTTAGAAGCGCCATTGCATGATCAATCACTGTGGCCATTGTCGACGCCGTCATTTGAACAGGGCAGCGCTCAATAGATGAGCGAGACAAAGACTGGTCAACACACGCACAGCCGCCACGCAAAGAAAGGTTAAGGGCGACCTGACGCGTGTATTGTTATAATAAAAGTGAATCGACAAAGCCAGATTGATATCTCGGTATGCGTCCCGGATTTCTTATGGTGCTATTGTCTCTGTTTTGAGAGGGCGGTGGAACTACCAATGTTTCCTGCAGGAACCTTTGGAGAAATCTCCTGCTGATGACACACGGAGGTGCCTGATGGGGTACGTACGCATCCACGTGTTTACAAAGTTTATCGGGCCTTTGGCTAGACAGATGGCCATGTTTTCAAAGACAATGGGTAGCTAGACGCAGTACATGACCCCAGGAGAGCCTTAATTTTTACCGGTTTACTATTACGAAGTAGCTACAACCTCTCTGGCAGTATTGTTCAACATATTTTTGAAGAGCAAATATTCTTCAATTAAGGGTGACACTTGGAGTTGGGAGCTGTTTAAAGTGATTCCAAATTTTTGTATGTAGATACTTATGGGTTAATTTCATTGAAATCATTTACACTGTGGCTTGTAGCGCAGAAAATGAAAAAGAAAGAGAGAGAGAGAGAAGCGCAGACTTTCAGCAAAATAAGTGACTAGCACTTGCAGTTCACGCTGAGCAGAGAGTCACTTTATTGTTTATTGTTTAAATCTGTGGCTTCACGTCCCAAAACCGCAATATGAGAGATGCCCTAGTGGGGAGTTCCGGAAATGTCTGGTGTTCTTTAATCTGGTGTTCTTTAACGTGCACTCCCTTCAGAGAGCATACGGGGCGCTACCAATTTACAGTAGCCCCGCCACGGTAGTCTAGTGCATTGCTAACGTACTCAGCTGCTGACCCGCAGGTCCCGGGATCGAATACCGGCTGCGGCGGCGGCATTTTCGATGGAGGCAAAAATGTTGTAGGCTCGTGTGCTCAAATTTAGGTGCACGATAAGGAACCCCATGTGGTCGTAATTTCTTGAGCCCTCCAGCACGGGTTCACTCATAATCATAAGGTAGCTTTGGGACGTTAAACCCCACACATCAATCAATCAACTACCTCACCGCAATCAATATGTGGCTGCTACTGTCGGGGTCAAACCCAAGACTTTTGAGTCAAGCAGCTGAACACCGTAGCCACTGTTCCACCTAGGCGGGCAAGCCTGTCGATTTTAAGGGGAGATTAAACGTCATTACGTGTCACTGAATCCCAGCAGTGGCAAGTATGTATTAATTTTGGTCTGCCCTATTTTATTAATTTTTCTAAACCACAATTCTTCACAAATTGTGGCGAAAGCTTCGAAATGCAGCTGCTCAGCGCACACCGTGCGAACAATCGAGTTCGGGTTCGCGCCTCTTGCCACTTGGTCCCTCCAGACACTCAGTTCAAGCACCGGCTATCACTCTTCGGTCATACCGCTTAATTTTAGTTTTTTTTTCAACCATTACGCAGTTCCCGTAAATAAATATTGGAGTATGTCGTACCAGGTGGAGAGAATGAACTTCGGCGCGCGAAGATCTTTCCCTTCACTGGCGTGAGCCCGGCGTTGTGTGGGGACTATTTCAGGGCTCTGAAACAAAGCTCTTCCCTAGATTCACTGGAGAGAGTGCGTGGGTGCACCGTGAAGGCCTTTCGAAATCGCTACTCAAGCACGTGTTTCTAATAGCCCCGTCTCGAACACAAAAAGCTCGCCACACAACCTTTTACAAAACGGCGCATCGTATATCCCTCGCTAACTGCTTCAAAGAAAAAAAAGATTCGCACGAGAGAATTGCCATTACGAGCGTTCTTCGCGCACGAACCGATCATCACTGGTACAGATTAGCTCTACGAAAGCTCTTTGCGCATTCCTGTGTATTTCCAGTTTGGACAAGGGTCAATTACTACAGAGAGATAAAAAAAGATTTTCGACGCTTAAGCCCATCCGCATAGCTCTCTCAGCGGAGGGCCCTATGCCGTTGAGCTCAGGCATCGAGGATTCGTTTGAAAAAAGCGAAATTCACTTCTCTAATGCTTCGAGCGAGTGAGAACTCTTTACAGAAAGGAAGAGAATAATGCTTCGTATTTCGACAAAGAACTGCCGAACATTGCTTCAGTGTTCAAGAGGCGGCCGCTTTGAAATGACTATACTGCCTTAGCCCTATGGTTCATCTTATAAGCACACTGGACATTCTTTCGTACCAGTACAGCATCTTCGATGATAAAAAACTTGCAGAAGCGGAGAGACAGAGAGAGAAAGCAAAAAAAAGTGAGAGTTGCATATTCACAAGCGCAGCAAAATTACAGTGCATTGCTGCGGTCGGTGCACAGCATAAATTTAACGGATACCTCTAAGCCTGAAAGGTTTGTTCACGCCAAAGCTGCCATCCTAACCGCCGTGGTGACGCTTAGCTATCCTCCTATAGGCGTGGGTTTGATTTTGGATAAGGGCAGTCAGATTTCGATGGTGGCTATTTTTAAAGAACACCAGTGCACCTAGATTTACGTTTGCGTCAAAGGTCCCCAATGTTAGAAATAATTTGATGCCTTTCACCCTCTCCCCTCGCCCTACACAAGAGTGTGGCTCATAATTAAATGCTGGTTTTAGAACTTTATATTGCATAAATTGCTATACCTAAAGATCATAAAATGATGATAGCATTCACACTATTATCTTTCGTTATTGGCTGCCATCGTAAAAAAATTGCAAGGGACAGAAGCTTATGCGAAATAAATTTCAAAGATTTACGGCCGAGTATTACAGGATAACTGAGCCAAGTTATTGAAGGCGACATCAGTAAGGTATATTTGAGTGGAAACTTACACATCTTCTACGAATTATGAAGGGCAAATGAAGCCTAGAGAACGCACAAAATAAATTTTAAAGTGCATGCCGCGTGACAGTGCAGGATGCTGAGCACCTCGCGACACCGGCATCAACGCGGTGTCAGCGTAAACAAGCCTACGCCATGAGTTTTGTGTTGGCTGGTAAGTGCGGCGCCAGCTCTCGTACGCCGTTCTCGTCACAGTTTTGCGTGGTCACGCGACCATCTGTGTTTACTATAGCCACCGGAACGGCTTCTGTCCGACTGGGTACTCACTGAAACTGAAACTACGCCTGGGTGCTTCAAGAGCGTCTCTAAATAAATAACCATTGAACAGTTACGCAAACGATGTTTCTAGCCGTGATAATTGGGTCATAATCTATCTATTGCAACAGAAAAAAAAAGTAAAATTTTTTTTTGTCTAAACGTGCAACGTTTCTTCGCAGCGAGTGCATCAGTGGCAAATTCTATCACGTGCAAGCCCCGGTAAAGAAGCCTTAAGACAAGGAAATAAGAAGTACAGGTCATTCCTGCCCCAGCAACTATATCTTTTAAGCTAATTTCTCGATCAGCTGTCACTGCGCTGTATCATCTGGTATAGTAATTGCTATATTGCTGCGATGAGCGCAAATAGGAACGCCCATGAGATCACGAAACTAATTTATGCAAGACAAGTTTATATAACGCGCTTGCCTCTTCAGTTTTGAAAACAATGTATTGTTGCGTATGGGAGGTACAGTAATGAATTCACGTTGACGCGCAATAGATATAATAATGTTTAGATTGCTGTCATTGATTTTTCTCCACTAAGGGTCACAGTCCCTCATTCAACTTGTAAGGACAAACAAGAAGGAACTACGTTATTGGAAGCAATATATTGAGGTATTTCGAGGAGCAGCGTGCAATTCCTATCGCCTGTCTCATTAAAAATAGAGGCTTTTGTTTACCAGTACATATTTCTAGCGTGTGATAGAGGTATGCGTTGCCCTTGTTATCGCGAATACACACGCACTCTAACTAGCCTCCACTTAGGAATCGAGCTGTTCTTACAACTTTTTATGTATTGCTTCACTTTAAGTTAAAACAAAAGCTTTATTTTAATAAAAGCTGGTTTATGAAATTCTGGATATTTTACAAAAGTGCGCGTGAATATTATTAAACTAGGAAAACTAACTCCCCCTTTTCAAACACACACACACACGCGCACACACACCTCCCTGGTACTCGGTGGAGCAGGAACATTGGCGCAATGCGGATTGCTAGTTGCCCGAATTGCGAAGTAATGTCAACGCATGATTTCACAGGGTGTTTGCACGGGTATTAAGCGCTCGATGGGTTTCCTAACCCCGCCTTTGAAGCCAAGGCATTTGCTATTTGGCAAAAAAAAGTACAAGAAATAAAGGGTACCGCACGTATTCAATCGAAACACTCCGACGGAACGTGTTCAGCGCGCAACGCGTGTCAGCGTCTCTGCCGAGACGAAACCCGATACCAACTCGCAAGCCGGGCGACATTTACCTCATTTCCATTACAGTTGGGAAATGAATTCTTTCGCAGCCATTCCCTTTTGCTGTGTGCCTGCGCGTTCTTTTGCCCATCAAGAATTACCGTAACTGGAAATTTGAATTTCGCACGTTTCAATAGGCCGGCTCTCACCTCAGTACAGGATAGGAGCCAACATTTGTAGACGTTCAGCACTGAAAAAAAATTTGGCAGATCCCCACACAGTGGGAATCGATGATATGCGAAGCACGATTGAGAAATGTTGATGAGTTACTTCAAAATCAAGCTTTATGTTACGAGGTGGAGGTATATGATGACGTACATAACTTCCGTGTCATGATTACCATGTATTGACGTGTTGTTTAGTTTCGCCATCTATTCACGTCACGTGATAAAAATTAGCATATGTGGAGCTAGCGAAACAGCCGCGAGCTCGCTATGAGCGTGGTATGTTGTCACGTTCTTACATGACACGCGTGTCAGGATTATCATGTTTACATCAGTCATATAGTTCGTCCATCCATGGACCTTACGTAACACGAAAATTCGGTACACGTGGAGTTAGCAGAACGGCCGCGAAGGGCCCGATATGCCCCAGTGTAGCTTGACGATCGCCCACTCTGGGCACAGTGACGCTACGTTAGCAAAACGCGAGCACGCTATAGTACGACGCCAGGCGCGACCCAGCATCCGTCGGGGCGGCCCAACGGCAAACGGCGCGAAAGACGACATGCTGAATTTCGCGCCGAAGCGTTACCCAGACAACACTGCGTCCTCCCTCTTTTCGTGACAGAGGGACGCCGGACGTGCTGAAATGCGCACATGTCAAAGCAACCAAGCGCGGTGCGCACCTGCGAGTATATGACAGGACCGGTGCAGACGTGGCAACCTGGTTGTGAGGCGACGAAATGAACCCGGCGAGCACGCGAACCGCGTCACGTTCTAATGTATTAGCGCCTTGTCTATGGCATGTAGTCATGTTCTCACATGGCACACATCTCATGGTTATCATGTGTGCACCAGTCTCATACCTTTGTCATCCGTTGGCGTCACGTAATACCAAGTTTGGCATATGGGAAGCTAGCGAAACGACGGCGAGGCGCATCATCAGTGTGGCATTCAGTCATGTTGTTACATGACACGCATCTCATGATTATCATGTTTGCACCAGTCACATAAATTCGTCATTCATTCACGTACTTGCAATACTGAGTTTGGTACATGTGAAAGCAAGCGAAACGGACGTGAGGGCATCATGAGCGTGGCATGTAGACATGTTACATGACACGCATCTCATAACTATGATGTTCGCACCAGCCACATACTTTCGTCATTCGTTCACGTACTATAACACCAAATTTGGTATATTTGAGGCTAGTGAAACGGCCACGAGCGCATCATAAGCATGGCATGTAGTCATGTTGTTACATGACAGGCATATCACGGTTTTCATGTTAGGGTCTGTCGCTTGTGTTCGCCATACAACCATTTCATACCATACCCGTTTGGCAACATGCCATGTGAACAAAACCACCGCAAGAGCTGCATGACCATGAAATGTAAATTGTGACATTCATGACATACATGTCATGATTTTCACGTTATGACTAGTCAAATATGTTCTTCATACAGTCATGTATTGGCATACCAATTTCGGTAACTTTACCATTATAGAAACTGCTAGGAGAACTAAAAAAGTCGTAGGCGGCTACATAGATAGATAGATAGATAGATAGATAGATAGATAGATAGATAGATAGATAGATAGATAGATAGATAGATAGATAGATAGATAGATAGATAGATAGATATAGATAGATAGATATAGATAGATAGAATTCCAGAATCTTCCACTACTAGAAGAAAAAAAACTTCGCTAAAGCTGCTCCTTGACTGAATTGGTTCGTGAGTTGGATAAATTAACCACGCAATAAAAAAAAGACGGAGCATTTTGGAAAGAAACGTACACACAGCGCTGATGAGTGTGTGTCCTTCCTAAGTGCCCCCTCTTTTCTTGCGCGAGTAGATTTAGTTTGATCACGCGGTGCGGCCTCTCATATATGGTGGTTTTGTTATGTAAAACCCTGAGCAATAATAATATTTTCAAAGCTGGGCTATCTTGTAGTCATGGCCAGGGGTTGCCACATCTTTACATGAATTAACAAAGAGATCATACATGTGCCTGTGTTATGTTTTGACTACATCGTTTGCGTTTGCGCCGCAGGCGAAAGAAAGGTTGCTGCAGCAGCCACATCTCAAAGAAATCGCCGCTCATGTTATGTGCGCGTTCTGAGCTCTTTATTACACAGCGGAGAGGTTTGCCCGCGAAGATGTATTCGTGTACACGCTATCCTTCAGCCGAACAGCGATGGGAGACAACGATCCATAAAAGGAACTGCGGTCCTATGAAGTAATATAGCCATAATGACTACGCAACTTGGTTTCTTATTTTTTTTTCTATTCGCAACAGTGATTTATCTCCACCGTCAAACAATTTTTCTCCGTACACGTAAAAAAAGATTTTCGGATTTTACAAACGAAGGCAGGACTCGGTTTTATATACTGTAGTTCCTCAGTTGCTCGTTCTTATTTCTAATATGATTGTGAGTGCCTCATCACAAAGGAAAAAAAAAACTACAGCAGAGCTATATATATATATATATATATATATATATATAGGTTAGGTTTAACACACATCATTAATAAAATGAAGAAGCAATCTCAAGGCTCAACATAAGCCCCACGAGGTAACAGTTTCTCGGGAAGTGCGAATGCAGTTCGTGGCTGACCCATTGAAACCTACTCGAGCTCTCATGCGTATCACGCTTATTCTGGCTGGAAGAAAAATATGTGTTGTTAAGCGAGCTTCGACGTCAAGTCCGCGTCGCAGTCGAAGGGAAAGTGGTTAAATCACGAACGGAAAATATATACTGCAATAGGCTGATTTTAACATATCGCTTTTTCACTCACGTATCCGGGAAAATTGGGGGCAGCGATGCAAAGAGTTCTATTCGTAACGTAAAACAGGCACTGAACGTCGAGCTATTTAGAAAAGGCAAATCTTCCCCGCAGTCACTCTTAAATCACGGAAGCTGAACGCTTTCGTATGGCCCTATGGGTATGTTTCATGAGTAATGCTCGGTGTGTTGCAGTTCACCCAGCTTGTCTGCGCCCGTTTTTGTGAACTTCTTTTGTCATTGTCTTTTAGAGGGGATGCATAACTCAAGCCCAATAAAACGTATTGTACTCTCTTTCTTACAAACTCTAAAGTGGCTGAAGTAAATTATGGCGTGTTGCGACAAATCAATTTCACAAATTACGAGAGCTACATTCATAGGGTGCGCTTCTGTTTTAACATTATTTCGCTGCGCTTTCAGATGACTTTACGAAAATAAGCTCTGAAAAAAAACTGTGCCCTTCACGAAGCATCTCTGTTTTGCGGGGATCGTGCACGCTGCAATGACTACACGAAGTTTTAAAACTTCATCTTACTATACAACGAACAGATAAGGCTAAATGGTCCTTTATTATCTGCTTTTATTTCCGCATCCTGCATGAAACCTTTGAGTGCACCCTAGAGAGTGCTACGCGAACGCCGAATTGCGAGACTAACTTTGCCCCGCAAAGAATAATACGTCGCTGACGAATGAGATTCGGGCGGCGCGTCGTGCGCCTTATCGCTACCGAGGGACGCTATCCGCAGCGCTGCGTTTTTCAGCCGTGGTTACGCATTCGCCGTAAAAATTAGCTTTCACTTACAGGGAAAGAAACCTCGAAGGAGATCCGGTTATCGCATCAGTTTGCCGGCAATAATATAAAGATTTTCACGATGCTCTTCATGAGGCAGTCATGCAAGCAGGTGTTGCTCTTGGAACTTGTCTTGCGCGAAATCGCAAGTTTTTTTTTTTCTTTACCTCTCTTCTTTGCAAATCTTTTCTTTGCCTTTGCAACTTGACTCGCGCAAAAATTGCGAATATTTTTTTTTTTTTGGTGTGGAGGCCATCGCAGCTCTTCGGTGTATCTGAAGCATTATGTGAAGCGGTTTGCAAGACGTTTAGCAAATTCCTCAGCTATTTAGTTTCTACTTCCATTTCGTTTGTGTTTTCTAATTGTCTTGATGTTTTTTTATTTATTGTTTGTTCTCTCCTTTACTGTCCTCTCTCCTTTCAACGGATGTGGTTAGTGTCTGTTGTTGCTCACCCTACTGACACTCGAGCTTAGCTCTACATCCCCCTCTCCTTTTATGCTACGACGTTCTCCCTATCCCCCTCCACCACACTCTTTCTACGCTTGCCTTTTCCTCCTGTTCTGCCTTTGATTGAACAGAGGGCGCGACGCCCACACACACGTATGCTAAAGTATGCTGTTACTGCCTTGTAGTTGATGAGGCCTCTTGTCAAACACGTTGGCTCCAGCGCAACCCGTGTTGAAGGCCCCAACATTCATCTGTGAAGCATTTTTTACCTGTACACGATCATGTACGTTATCGCACGCTCGTAGCATTCGTCGCTCCTTTCGCGGTGGCATAAGGCCGTTTCCCAAGCCGGAATTGCAGCGAAAAAAATCATTTCGTTCACTCCATTCAGTGTGTTCACAACCATCGCTAACGGCGATTTTGTTTCACATGGACTGCAAATGTTTCGCGATTTTCGTTCTGTCACTGGAGCGGTGAGTTCTCGCCACAGTTATTTGTGGCAGACACTGTTGAATTTTCAGAATGTTATGTAATGATTTGTGCAATATGATATGTTTAGGTTTTCATGAACGGTAACGACACAACCACGTGCTTCGTCAATTAGGAACATTTTTCAAGCTAAATTACGTTTGATATGCACAGCATCGGCCGTTACAAAAAACAAACACATCACCGTAGTTTCAACGGCTTGGCCAGACCGCCCCTATATTAACGGATCCAGGCCTGAAAATCGCTCCCGTCACTGCCATCAGAGCGAAATTTTCCAACGTGCTGGTAGCATGCCGCAGACTGCTGCAGCGCGCAAAGAACTGGTCTTTTTTTTCCGCTGCGAGCGAATTCGCAACCCGAGAATCGATACTTTTTGTGTCAAGTGAAACGGCCTATGCACTCATCGAATGCAACGTGCCTATAGTAGCGATGAATACCTATCTATGTGGCTATGCGCCCTTTTGAGGACAGGACGTCCACCTTCCTTTAACTGTTCTAACAATCGTGCGAAACGAGCGGTAACCGACTGCATTGATTGGAACTGCAGAATTTACTGCTCGCGTGAGCCATACTCGCTATAAGAATTCATTCAGTTCACTTACTGCATCTACAGAGCGAGTTTATAATAGAATGCTTTTCGCAAAGCACTTACGGGGTGTCAGTGCCAGGCCCAATTGAGGCAATTCTGCGGCCAGCTCTACTAGTCTTCTTTTATGCGTTTTTCTTCCAAGCACAGAATATAAGGCAACATTTACGTAACAAACATAAGCTATAAGCCTTGCGGGGTTTCACTCCAAGCGTGACATTAATAAAGTGCTTTTTCACGCCTCACAGGCACATTAAAGGGCGCCAGGCGCCTGTTTGAAAATTCATAAGGCACTCAATTGAAAGAGAAAAGTTTATCGCCTTCAAAGAGCCCGTCACTTGGGCGTTCTGTTTCAAAGCGGACGTCTCTTTGTATGGTGGCCCCTTGTTTCTCGTATAGAGATCGTGAAATTTTCAGTGGTGAATAGGCTTTTATTCCAGAAAGACTCAAATGAAACGTCAGCAAGTCCACGGAAAATTAGCCGGCTTTTGACTGAGTGCCCAATATCGTGCTTCACCGCTTTCGGAACCATATGGCCTGGTATATTACTTTGTATACGCTGACGAAAGTTCTTGCGAAGCTGAAGTGCGATTATGAAACTTAGAGTTTTATTCAACGCATTTAGCTTTCCCACGGGCTGATTCGCGACAGCACTGTGGTAAATTTAAATAGCGACACCTCCTGTCAGGGCATAAAGTCCTGACCGGTAATTTGCCACTGTCGCTCAAGTGGAAAGTCCATGACAATTGTCTATTGATAGTTTTAACATATGGGGCAGACAGCCGGAAAATACCAAAGACACTAGAAAAAAACCCAGAGGGAGAAGAAGGAGATGCTTAATGACGATAAGTAAAAGGACAGCAAGCTGTCCCAGTTCGTTGCTAGTTTCTGTTTCTGACAAGCTGCGAAGACAGTGAAGGGTAGGTAATGATGGGAACGCTTTACAAGACACAACTCCCAAGAGGGTGGCGGTGATACCGTATCTTTATGGTATCTCACATATACCCAATAAGATAAGCCAAAGAGTGGGCGTGTCGGTGGTTTTTTTTTTTCGCGCCGAATAAATTGGCTCAGTGATGTGTCTGTACCAGTCACGTATAGGAAGCACCGCGAGAAACTGCAAGATTAAGCGCTGTAAAAAGTTCATTGAGTGTGCAACAGGTATTCTATATGGTATACTTCTGTATTGTAGAGCTGAGTACGTAGGTCACTGAGGCAGGTGCCTTAATGTAAGACTTGAAGAACATTGCCAAAAAGTAAGAAGTGCAGCACGGGGTGGTTTTATGAACGCTCATTGTTCCGAATGTGGGTGCAAGCCATTGTTCGAAAAGGCATGGGTTCTCACCCACGCTAACGATTGCACAAGACTTATAATCGCTGGTGCAGCCATTGCTCGAGGCAGCTGCATCAGCAAACCGTCTATAGCTATATCTTAACAAGACTTGGCGTATTTAAATTCGGCACGTGAGGGTCCGGGGTGAGCACGTGATTTCTTGCAGTCTCTTTTGGCTTTATGCTTTTGTTTTTTTTGCTTAAGCAAGTGATGTTATCTTTTTTTTCTGTAAAATATATATGTGCGTCTTAGTAGTAATAAATCCGTTGAAAGTCTGCGCTCGTCCTCGTCTCTTGTGTTCGTTGTCGGACATTTTCACGCGATTACCAACTAGCCAAATCTCACACTTTACTTAATTAAGAGAGGCCGGCCTAAAGTATCTTGCTTTTTTTCGTCTTCGTCAAAAGGAAAAAAAAGGTAGATCCTACGTATCATGGCAAAAGATGTCATGCGGAGAGAAGGTGACTGGGGTGTAATTTTTTGATTGAGCGAACCGTTACGAAATGGTGCTAGGTATACTCGGAAAGGTTGTGCGCGCAAATATCTGTATTAAACAGCCGCATATATCTTATGTAACAAGCAACATGGATATTACAAACACAAGAAGTGGTTAGCTCATATGTAGTGCTTGTGCTTGCGAGATCAGTAGCCGTAATCTACGTAGACCAACTTCAATGGATGGCACTTGAGTGTACAATTGACGCTCACCTGACGTTACTCTTGTATTACAGTACTACTCATGTAATTTTCACAAAATTAGATCGATAGCAGTGCCACCACATTTCACATTTCCCCAAAATAACGCCGGCATAGCTTCTTTTTCCGAAGCAGTGTCGGGGCCTAGCTGTTGCGCCTCTGGAGAACGCAAAATGCTTGGGTTCAACTGCTGCTGGAGCAGTAACTATATATTTTGCATTCGTCGGGTTGACGGTGCCGATGTCGGCTTTTCTTAACGGTTTCGCACTAATATTACTAATTTATTTACTCGCTGTTCCTCGGTAGATATATACTGTCAAACACATGTGGTGCATACCCGCATACCGTGGATGCTGGTATAAGTGTATGTGCCTGACGAGTCTGGAAGAAAGTGCCTGACGACGTACGCGACATGATTCTGAAATCATACTTGTCACGATCTTACTGAGCTGATCGTGAGAGCGCCCAGACGTAGGTGGCTTGATAGATAGATAGATAGATAGATAGATAGATAGATAGATAGATAGATAGATAGATAGATAGATAGATAGAAGATAGATAGATAGCCTAGACGATATAGATAGATAGATACGATAGATAGATGATAGATAGATGATAGATAGATAGATAGATGATAGACGATAGATAGATGGATGGATGGATGGATGGATGGATGGATGGATGGATGGATGGATGGATGATGGATGGATGGATGGATGGATGGATGGATGGATGGATGGATGGTGGATGGATGGATAGATATAGATAGATAGATAGATAGAGACTAGATGATAGATAGATAGATAGATAGATAGATAGATAGATAGATAGATAGATAGATAGATAGATAGATAGATAGATAACTATCTCAGTACGAAACAAATATTTGACATTCAAGGACGAAGGACTTTAGGTTGGCCTGGAAAGGTGGTTTGCATGCGGCAACGCCTAACGGTAGTAACTCCTAACAGTAACTCCTAACTCCTACCGGGAGGAAAAGGCAGAGAAATGTGGAGCGATCGTACGGCATGCGCGCGAAGCTGTTAACCTTAGCGTGGTAGTCAGCAGAATTTACTTTTGAGAGGTGCAAACGATGTGTTACTTTGCGGCTGAGGGAGGGGGAGAGCTGATGAGGCTCGAGGGGGCAGTGCGCCACTTGCACCCCCTGCTGATGCCCATGTACCGTAGCCATGGTGTAAGAATGAATTACGTGCTTACTTTCGCCGCTCCGCGTAAAGAGAGGGCGCAGGCAGATGGTGTTTGCCGATAACCATAAGCCGCGAGTATCCGTTGCGCGATTTGAGATGGCGCTACTGTAAGAGGCGTCAGAGTCACGCGACGCTGATTCTAAAATTCGCGCGCATAAGAACGTTTTCCTGAACGCTTTGTGTGCATAAGATTCGCTGATTTAGAAACGCGTTGCCATGTGCCTTTGAGCCCTACCAGTGCATTTGTTTTAGTTGATTGATGATTTGTGATTTATTGCATGTATACCTCGATGCTGCATGTGACTCCGAGTTCACGTTAGGGGGTTTGTCGGCGGCATCGCCTCGAAATGGCTAAATGGTATTTTGTGCCGCAAGTGAGGGTATATGACTTGAATGGAGCGTGTGTCGCTTTTCAAAGCTCCGCGTGAGCCAGAGCGCTTGGATAAGTGGCGACGAATATTCCGAGAGCCGGCAGAGCCTTGCAGCCAACTGATCATGTGTGCGCGAGCCGCTTGACGGAAGAAGCAATTTTTCAGACATATCATGCATAATACAAGGAAAATGACCTGTTGCGCACTCCGAAAGAAATGTACACTCGCTTCAAATTCAGTGACCTGGCATTATTCCAAGCTCCCCAAAATACCTGACCGTGCAGCAAAAAAAAAACAAGGCAAATTCCGCGAAACTAACTGGCTCTACTGCCGATTGAAAGCGACCGGGGATGGAAGGTTCATCTGCATCTAAAATGCCCAACACAATCAATGAAAGAATGCCAAATTTATTGTGCGTGGAGAGAGTAACTCTAGAGCATGGCAATTCCGAATCAAGAGAGCACGCATGCTAAAGGCAGTGCTTCGACTTCAGCAGCGACGGTCCTCCTCCCCGTAAAGAGAACGATGCTTCTCATCAGGACACTTAAAGTGTGGGGCTAGGCACTACCGACAGAGTATCTCTATAATGGTGAAAAAGTAATTTCTTGTTTTAAACTCTGACAGGACTTTTCGAGCTGGTTTATCTCTGCATCTCAATGGAAAGTTGTGCTAGTTGGATATGGCATAACTGTGGTTTAGGCACACACACAAAACGCAATGAAGATGAGGACAAGTGCTTGTTCTAAAACAACAGTTAAATCACCTATGTCTGTTTACACAAAGAAATACTACATGTTGTAGGATAACCAGTGAACAGAAGTTATTGTACATACCATTTCTAAAACGCAGGCAAGTTTTATTTACGTACACTATATTTCCGTGATTGTAATTAGTTTTCAATGCTTGATGTCGTTAAGCCAGATTTCCTCGTTTTTTGATGCTTTTTGGACCGTCACCGTCTTGCAACATTACAGGCGCACTTCCCACCACGGTACTTACGGGAAAATACCGTACTTTAAGCCAAAAGTCTTCGATAGCCTTAGATGCCTCTATAAACGCGAAATATGACTGTCGGCGTCAATCCCGCTGCAATGGCATAAGGGGACGAGGTGCACAAATTACGCTGCTTTAGGGAGTACAGTGTTTGATAAACACTTCATGAAATAGAAGTCCACTCGACTTAATAAAATGACGCAAAGCATGCGCATGGGATTGGCCTCACAGTCCTGACATGGATGTGGTCCAGGTTAACCCAGGGTCAACCTTCGAAACCCAATGAAGTTCTTCGCACCATATGATACTGTGATGATAATGTGATTGGCCCTTGTTTGCTTTATGGTCTTGGATGCTTGCGCTCCACGCTCTCACGTGTACCGGTCCTCGGCGTCGTCGTTGTTCAGGCGACCCAGCACGTGCACTCGGTCATCCTTTAATTTCGCGCACTTTTCAATCATTCACAATTACGCGCACCAGTCGCATCACCATCGCATCACAGATACAATGCAGAGGCCGGAATGGAGCCGTGTTCACGACGATAACAGCAAGACTGGCAAGGGTAGCGTCTCACCTGAAGTTCGTAATAAAACGCGTGTAAGTTTCACGATACATGAGTTGAAAGTTTTCCAACGAAGGTACTTCTCGGTCATTTCGCTAAGCAACTACAATGCGACAACAAACAATATACATAACACACACACATGCACTTACACTCAGAAACACGCACGCAGACTTTCGCTTCCTCATGCTAGTGTGCCTTTGGCCCCATAGCTGTTAACTCATCGCAAATACCTGAATTTTTCTCTCACAGACAGTGCTGCTTTTGTATTCTGAACCAAAGATGCCGACACCGACAGTGCCGATGCCTCGACACCAAAATTTCAGTGAAACGAGCTAATTAGAGCTTTAAGGATGATGACTTGGGCTAGCTGCTTCTCTATCATGTATGACGGCAAGAAAAAATGAAAACAAATCTTTGTTTTTATGTTGGCCTAATCTCTTATGCACTTCCACTACGTCGATCATATCAGAACAAAAAAGAATAAATTTATGTTCTATCTCGGCCTCTTCTGGCAGAGTGACTTCATTTCCCCCCTCTTTCTAGCCTTTATCTCTACTATTCAGCTGCCAATACTCTAGCCGCCTCTTACTTGCTTCTATTGCGGACGGCTTCAGCTTTCTAGGTTTGTCCCTAAAACCCAAAGCCTCCTATAGGCTTGTACCCACACGTATACCTGGGTGTGCATCGCCGCATTCAATCAGATGATGAATGGTGCTTTATGGCGCAAGGGCCACTGATGGTCAAAAGAGCGCCAGAACAAAATATCGCTTGTGAACGATGATAGTGTTAGGAGTGTTAGCGGCTGTATGGGGGCCTAAAGCTCTCCGCAATAACGTGCGTAAAACAACTAGTATTTAAAATCATCAGATCGATAAGAGTGAGTACAATGAAAATGAGTAGCGGAATGTCAAATAAGAAGCACTGTAAGACTAATTGACTAGCACGGATGCCTCACCCATTTCCTTTACACTAAGGGCTGGGAGGCCGGTGCTTTCTCTGAAGTGCGTATCGCAACAGCAGCCTCTCTTGAGAGGCCGTGCTACTGATTACCAGGACAGATGACATTGAAAGTATGCACATGTTTCAGAAACTCTAAAAGTGACTTGTGTTAATTGAGAGGTATTTTGCCTAAAAACATAAAAGAATGTAAAGGAATTCGGTGCTTGTGAAAATGGGAAATACTTTCGTCTATACGGCTCTAGTGCTCTGCACATTGTATAAGGACATGGAACACTGTCAGGGGCTCACCACATCTATCACAGCTAGACGAGTGACCCGCGGAGAAAAAGTGTACGTGGGTGCTGTAATTGCGTCCTATTGCTAATCTACAGAAAGTGACTTTTGTGCGACGTGTTTTTGATGTTGTTAGCCAGTTATCTAGCTGTGGCATGACCAGGTGCACCTTATGTTCTGTTTGACTGTCCCATAGATATTGCGAGTGTGACTTGAGTGTTTTCTTCAGAAAGGGCTTTGAGTCTAGTGCAGCAATGTCCCTGATGTCCGCCTTTTCATCGCCCTCGATATCTCGATGCCCAAGCACCCAACACACCACAACGTTTTTCCGGGACGAGTAAACTGTGCATAACAGTGAATAGAGGAATAGAGACGGATTATTACAAGATTTTTGCTTAACAGCCACTAATGTTGCGTATGCTTGTGCCATAATATGCTAGTACTTGCATGCGATAAGCATGCCAGAGGGGATGGGCCGACCGCTGCATACGGTACGACATCACGAGACTTTGATGCGTCTGTGAAAAATTCAGGACAAGAATAGTTATGCTGAAGTTGAAGAAAGTGTGAGAGAAAATGTGCGGCAGGGGCATGCTTTATAAGTTTAATAAAAGACAAATCACAGTTTATGAGCTGCCATTCCCATGGCGGTAGCTGTTCAACAAAGCCGTGAGCTGATATTCAAAGAATGGGACGCTCCATTCCTTAGCCAGAGCTCTTACACACAGAGAGAATGGCTCTCTCATAGCAGGATGATTATCGAACAAAGATGAGGTGGGCTGATCTTTTACAGCATAATATGCTGAATGTTTGTTGTTTTCTTTAACTTTTAGGAAGTACATAAATCATAAATAAGACATTTGCAACTCCAACGACCATTTGTTTGCTTCTGCATGGAGGCTTTGTAGTGCACTTGTCCTGTAGGCCCCTATGAAAAGGTGGATGCCCAGATGGGGGACTGAATCTGATATCTTCAAAGCGCTTGGTATGGCGAACTGATAGACTATAGCTGCATAGTCTATGCGCGTGAGTATAGGCTCTTGTATAGACTCATGAGGCATTTTCTTCCACTTCCCCAATTTGTGCGCGATAAAACCTTCAGGATATTTATTGTTTCATGCAGTTGTTCCTGATATATTTGATGTGCGATACAAATGTTAGTTTTATGTCTAGTGTGACTCATAAAAATTTATGTTCTGTTTTTACCAGAAGGCGATGATTCTCCAGGTCAATATTGGATCTGAATGTAGGCCTCTCCTCTGGAAAACAATACAAAGGTGCTCTTTTGTGGGTTGAGGCAGAATTCATTTTCATATTCCCATTTCGACAACTTATTCGGACCAAGCTGAACCTGCTTCTCGCATATTGCAAGGTTGTACGAGTTGAAGCCTATCTGCATATTGTCTACGTATGTCGAGTAGAACATAGTTTGTTGGATACATAGACGCAGGAGATTTAGTTTTTATTAAACGCGTGCAGCTAAGTACAACCACTTTGTGGTACTCCAGTTTACAACGGTCGTGACAAAAACGTTGCCCAGTTCAACACAGAAAGTACGGTTAGCCAAGTAGCTCTTGATAATGTTCAGCATTTTCACCACGAATACCTAGTTCTGAAAGGGTCTCTCGGAATTCCGAATCGCCATGTGGTGCCTTATGCTTTCTCCATGTGTAAAAACCCAGAGAGCAAGAGTTGCTTGTGAATTAAAGCGTGTCTAATGTGTGTTTTGATTTGTACGAGATGGTCAGTAGTAGACAATCCCTTTCGAAAGCCACGCTGGTGCGAATCAAGCTGGCACTTTGATTCCAAGAAAGGTGTTAATCGACGGCATAACATTTTCTCGAAAAGCTTACATAGGTAGCTTGTCAAATCTATTGGTCTATAGCTCGAAACAGAGAACAGATCCTTGCCCTGCTTCAAGATAGGGAACACAATGGCCTCTTTCCACGAGGAAGGAATCACACCAGAACCCCATATGGCATTGTAGAGTGAAATGAAAGTTTTCTCTGTTTCGAGAGGCAGGTGCACCAATGTTTCATATTTACAGGGCAGGACCTAGGAAGGATTTGTTGCAGCAGTTTAGCGATGCCTGCATATCAGATAAGTAGAAAGGTTTATTGTATTCTTCGTATTTTGTACACCTTCGTTCTAGTTTCTGTCCCTCTATTCTTGCTTTAAAGCACTGGAAACATTCAGAGTAATTCAATGAGCTGGACACGTGTTCGAAGTGGGCGCACATGAAGTTTGCTTGGTTCTTCAGCATATTGCGCTGCATATCAATCAAAGGAAGGGGGTGCGTTTCTCGTCCATGTATTCTGTGAACTCAATCCAGACTTTGCTTTCGTCTGTATACGAGTTTATCTCCGACAATAACTTTTGGCAGCTCTCTCTTCGAGCCTGCCGGCGTGTCCTCCTTGCTCGAGATTTTACGTTCTTAACTTTATGAGGTTCTCCGCTATTGGGGAATCTCACAATAACCACCACACTTGGTTTTGTTTGTTCCGCGCCTTTCCAAATTCATTGTTCCATCAGGAAACACGTCGTTTAGAGCCGGAGCTACACGCTTCTGGAATAAAATGAGAAGCAGAATCGACCAGAAGAGCTGTAAAATACTTTACGGCATCTTCTATTCACAGACCGGACATTTCAGCCCACCTCACGTGGGTGACAGTCCGGAACCGTTCCCAGTCCGCCGAGTCAAGCTTCCGCCAAGGGGCCTGCAGAAGAAAGTTATTCTCATTTTATGCACTCAAGATCATCGGGAGGTGGTCACTTCCACAAGGGTCTTTTAAGAAACATTCCATTTAAGATAGGCTAAAAGTGATTGCGATGAAATGCTAAGGTCTGTGGACGAGTATGATTTGTTTGTGAGGCTAAAATACGTGGACTCCTTCATATTGAAAAGGCATAGCTGAGAGGAAAAAGCAGCTGTTTGATAAGACGTCCTAGAGCATCGCAGTGGAGAATCGCCCCAAAGGACATTGTGGGCATTAAAATCCCCAAGAAGCAAAAAGGGCTCTGGGAGCTCATTGATTATTATTTTCTAGGTCTCCTTTGTGTAGCTGATGCGGAGGCGGTATACACATTGAACAAATAGTAATAAGTCTATTTAAAAGAACGGCTCGGATGGCAACTGCCTCAAGGGGCGTTTGCAGTGAACGCGCCACACTTTTATTTACTGTAGTAGCCACACGTCCTAATGACGCCACAGCATCATCGCGATTCCTTTCGGATAGTGACGTAGTGACGGAGAAAGTTGGTATGTTTGGACCTCAAGTGCGTGTCTTGTACACATGGCATTTTCGGATTGAATTTATGGAGTTCTTGTGTGTCATTCAGGTTCCTGAGAAGACCTCTAATGTTCAAATGTATTATTTGTGGATTCATATTGGACATAATATGGTGCTGCGTGTACTATAAGGACTGTGTGTTGAAAAGGAGGAGGCTATCTCACAGGACCTTTCTGAGGCCTTGTAATTGATGTAGTTTTTTTTTTTTGAGCGTGTGACGAAAGATACCACTCCTCTGGGGCTACCGGCGCCATTTGGCTCGAAGTAGTGTCCATTTCCTCCTGTGAGGCCACTGGACGCCCGCTCCGCAGAGCAATCTGTTTGTCTGCTTAGACTTCGCCTCAACTGACGAAGTATTTGTCCCCACAGAGCCAGGGGTTGATAGGACCCCCTTAGGCTCTTCATTGCCTGGCTGCTGCTAGGTCTTGTAGAGACCATCAATGTGGACTAGCTGATTCTAGGCGGGGCTGCTCTGGCTGCTCCCACCGTAGCGGCGAGTGGCTTTAGCGTGGTCACGCTAGCTGTAAAGGCGAGGTATCCGACCAAGAGCCGTTGTGGTGCTGTCCTCTGTTGCACCACTTCAGCGAAAGATGTTCTTAGTGCAAAAGATGAATGTAGAACTCGTTGTCATGCTTCACGAAAATGTGATATTTTGCTTAACTTTTATAGTGATAACTTCATTTTCTCTCTTCCTGGCTGGGCATGTTCTGGAGTATGCAGGATGATTACCTTCACAGTTTGCACTGAGAACCTCATTGTGTTTGCATTCATTGGTACGGTGACCAGTTGTGGCGCACTTAGCGCAAGTCAGCTGACCTCGGCACGTCTTAGATCCGTGTCCGAATCGCTGGAATTTGGAAACAGCGTCTCGGATTTGGAATGTATGCACCACAGGAAGTTATATATAGCGGTTTAGATTATCTGAGGTAGAATAATCGAGTTGAAAGTGAGTATTAGGTGTTAAATGTTTTGTTGAAATTTGTGCGTTATTGCGCCTGATTCTGATGCACTGCCAATGTAATAAGCCTTGGTCTTGCATGCATCAAGGAGTTCATCTTTAGTTAGTGTCATCAAGTCTCTTCGGATACTAATACGCCCTTCACTGTGTTCATTGTACGGTTGCACTTACTGATACAGGATATTGCCATAAAGTTAACAACGTGTACAAGTATGTCGAACCGTTTCCTTGTCCTTTAGTTCAAGTGAGAAATCCCCTAGTTGCCATCTTTGTAGCTTTATAGCGAATTCCAATGGTGCCTTTAAGACACTTGGCCACAAGAAAAGGTGAGATTGCTCTTGCTTTTGTTTGAAGGTTATTCACAATGACAAACACGAAATTTCGGGAAGTTTGCTATGTTTCGGTGAAGAAAAAGAGATGCTACATTGGTGCGCACCCTTTTGGAGGCACAATCGGTTACGGGGGGGGGGGGGGGGGGGGTTCTACGGTCGCATGAAAACTTGGGTTTCTTCGGCAACGGCGCCTACCACCCACCACGGAGCCCATCTAGGAGACGTGCCTGAACATGTGGACAAGTTTGAACTACGCCAGCAGTATGCCGTTGCTATAACCGAATATGGTTTATCCTAGGCAGGATAGCCACACAGGGTTAACCCTAGCCGCTAGGAGACAATGAAGTAAAGAGAAAGAAAAAAAAGACAGGATAGATTTAAAGTGGAGAAAACGAAAAGACGTCTGGAGAAAAAAGAAAGGAAAATGTGACTACCAATTTCTTCTTGGTTGGTCAGGCCAGGGGTTCCGTCTACGTGAAGCTGGGGCCAAAGAAGTGTGTTGCCTCGTCTGGGGTGCCTTAAAGGTCCAATCACCCGGTGTCAGCTAAACCCCCAAAATCACCTTTTCCCCGGATACGGCTCAGTCACGTATGGCTAGGTGTGGGAAGGAGTCTAAACCCCCGTTAGTTCGGGTCGTGGTGCCGCTACAGACCAACGCCTGCTTACACAGACGCCTCTGCGCGGGCTTCATTCCAACAGAACATGTTCAATCGCAGTCCGCCTCGGTAGTTGCAGTAGCCAGCGCGTCAGTCTCAATCACATTCTTAGCTTCCCCCCCCCCCCAACATATACATTGTTCTTCCTCTGCCTTGAATCTCACTTGATGACTACGTGTTCTAAGGCAACTTGACTTCGCTTAGAATGGTAAAATGTTTCGCCTGGTATTATCATAAAACCTCTCCCGCTTTATTTTAATCTTGCCCTTTTGGTAGTTGAGAGCTGGCTTGTTTTCCATCGTGTCATCAAATAAATACTCTCCGCTTTCTCACATTTCGCCTAATGCTCCTTGTTGCCATATAACCCACACTGCCCGCCGTATATTTACTGGTGAGCCTTCTAAGCCTTTTTCCTCACTTTGTGTCCACGCTCTCTGATACAGATACATTAACACTTTCCCAGCCATCTACTTTCCTTTATTTTTTCAAGCCTCTCTTCAAATCTTATTTTACTTTGAGCTTCCCTTACTTCAAAGCCTGTCTATCGCATATCTCTCTTTACAGCTTCATGCGTCGTCTAAGGCGAGGCATCCACAGTCCTTTTTTCTTACATTCATTTCTTGATTACCACCTCTGATTTCACGCACACCACTGAATGCCCAACGTTAGCCCTGAAACCATTACACCTTTCTACGGACCTTGAAGGACTTCGTCCCTAATATATATAGATAACGGTCTGCGTCTCATTACCGCAGCATTCCTCTTTTCCTTTTGATGCCGATGTTTTTCCTGTGCCTCCATCTCCCTCGTTTATCCATAATCCGAGGTACTTGCACTCGCTTGCCCTCGGTATTTGTTGGTCCTGTATTCAGATGGCCTGGTCTTTGTGAATGGTATTTCACCTCAGTATGTCTTGACCCATCCTCCGTGGGCGCCTTCTGTCGAATCGAAACGGAAGCAGCCCAGGCGGCAAGCACAGTGTACAAGCGGCGCCGGGCACAGTGCTATCACCTAACTTATTCTCACACCATGACGGTACCCCCACACTTCGAAGACGAGCATCGAAACCTGTCTCAATCGGCACTCCTATACGCGTTGGGCGTTGCTTACAGAGTAGGAAGTCCTATAGATAGATATATAATAATAATAATAATAATAATAATAATAATAATAATAATATCCCTGACAAGCTTTAACGTCCAAAAACCACGATATGTTTATGAGACGCCGTGGTGGAGTGCTTCGCAAATTTCTCCCACCTGGGGTTTTTAAACGTCTACTTAAATTCTAGTACACGGACCCCAGCATTTTCACCTCCGCCGAAAACGCTGGTGCGGTGCAGCCGGGAATAAGTTCCGCGCATTGCAAGTCAGCAGTTGAGCATCGTAACCACCAGACCACCGCATCCGTTCACATAATACATTAGACACTTAAATGATTGTGTGTTTGTTTGGATTGTGGGCAACGCACTGCATGTGGTTTATAAATTCTGACTTGTCACATATAGTGCTCAATTGAGCGAAAAATTGATAGAGGTAACAATAAGAGATGGAAAGATAGCGGAGTAGGTATGAAACCAAACAGGAGATCTCGTATACTACATCATATGGGTAGTATTTGAAGAATGAAAAAATAACCTGGACAGGTGACGTCATGAGATGGACAGGACATAGATGAGCAGCTAGGGCATCGAAATAAATACGAAGAGAAACGGCGAGGAGTCACGAAAACAGAAAAAAAAAATGGAAGGGAGAAAATGCAATCACTTCACGTAGGACAGAGCGGATTGGAAATCACTTGTAGAAGATCTTGTATTGCAGTGGACGCATGGCATGTTGCTGCTAATGATGACTTCGCCTAAACACCTTGATGACCTATTTCCCATAACATAATTACTATGAAGGCAGCGAACAGGAAGAGTCGTAATGCATATTGTTAAGACGAAGAACGGGGAGTACATACTCGGACACCTTCGTGAAGTTGAGGATGACAGATGAAGAGGACAGGTTGAATAGAACTGCCGGCGTGCTCGGTATACGAAAGAACGAACGAATGAACGAACGAACGAACAAAAGAATGAATGAATGAAATAATAATTAATGAATGCACAAACGAACGAACAAATAAAGAAAGAAACAAATGAGCAGCCTGCCCTATGAACTGCAATTGCTTCTGTTCGGTCTTCACGATACAATGGGGTATTCACAAGAAAGTTTTATTTGGAAAGCCACAACTTCTAGCTAATTGCGATGCGTCCTAACGAACAGCGGCATGCCGGTTGCCTTCTTTTGGGTTCACCGTTACGCTTCTTCGGTGATATAAACTGAGGGCGAACCGTCGCCGCAACTATTCATCCCATCATCAGTAGACGGCACCACTGCACTACCACCAACAGGATCGTCTCCCCTGTTGAAGAGAGGAGCCTGAACACGTGTATATGTGTGGAGGAATGGAAGATGGACAGTGACAGCAGTGTAAATGCGCAGTCGGTGGACGGGGGCTTGATTTCGGCTGTTCGGGGTTCGCAGAGATGGAGTTGATGCCTGTGTTACTAGATTTAGGGGCTCCCTAAACACACATGGTGATCGATAGTTCCGGAGTGCTCTTCTGTATACCGTGCTTCATAATTCTGTGCTGCTTCTGGCGCATCATGTGAATTAGTTCATCATCATCATCACCACCACCACCACCATTATTATCGTCATCCTGACTTCGCTCACTGCAGGGCGAAATCCCGTCTTATTTTCTGCTAATCAACCCAGCCCTGTGCGGCCGCGTTTTGCCTGGAAACTTTTTCATCTCATGTGCACCACCTCGTTTTTTGTTTCCCCCTTGCACACTTGAGTTCTCTGGGAGTTGATGTGTTCGGAGGTCTGCCCATAAGACCGGAGCCAGCTACATTCTCGGGGAGATGTCGAGGAGAGGAGCCGGGAGCTGCTAACAGTAACTTTTAATTACAATATCTACAGGTAGCGTGTTACATGATGGTGGTAGCATCATGAAAGCTCTCGACTGAAGCATGGTGGTAGCTTCTGGGAGCATGTGAGAGCTTGTCGGGAGCGCCTCGGCGCACGCATTTTATGTCTTGGCCTTCTCAAGATTCCTTGCAGGAAAAAAAACAATGGAGGCCAGGACAGTCCAATAAATTTTGCCATCTTCATCTCCGCCCCCGAAAGGGGATGTGGAAACGCTGCCTCCTTGCCAACCCGCGAAAAGGGGGAAGAGGCACGCCCAGTTCAGCCAAGAGAGAAAACACTGCGCACCGCGCACGACACAGCACAGCACGAAGAAATTGAGTCCCACGTGGAAATCGACTCTCTAGACCGTTGCAGTGATAAGTATGCGGTGCCAGGCAGACCATGACTTGTGGAACAGTAGTACAAGCACCACGCATAACGTGGGAGATGCATCCGCAGACGGTTCTCAGTCGCTTGCCCTATCGTCCACCGCACTCCGACAAACAGAGACGTACAGAGATAACCACCCTTTTAAGCTGTTTTTACTGTAAACAGCCTTTCATAGGTCAACAGTTGATCGGGTCAGTTCAAAGGGTTCTACGAGAAGAGATGGTTGCGCCGCGAAATTACAAGTACGGCTTGTGTGTCGCTGAAGTCGCTTATGGTTCATCTCTGGGAGCGCTGTCCCGCAACACTCCACGTCCAAGCGGCGCCATGTCAGGGAGGCCGATCATAACAGAGTCCTGTCAGTTACCCTTCACTCTAAGCCAAAAACGGCCGAAATGGGAGCAACGGCTGTTTTTACTCTTTCAGACTGACTGTTACTCTCCGAAAAGACCAAGCGGAACAAGATGGCCGACTTGTTCGAGAATGGGGGAGCAAATGTATACATCTTAAGTCTGTAAGGGAGCAACGGAAGGAGGAACTGCTTTAAATGCTCTCGTCACGCAACTGTTACTCCCCGGCAGGACACCGCACACAAATATGCATGCCGCCCACATTGATAATCATGGACCAGATTATTGTTTATTCTGTGTGCCAAACTTCACCGAACCAAAACAGTGATTTATTTTAGCATGCGCAGATAATAAGATAGCAGCGCTGGCTGAACACAGAAGGCCTGAGAATACAGCTACGGCAAGTACCTAACACACGCAGCAGCAGAATGGAGAGTTGGCACGTCAAAGCGGACCGAACGCCGAAACACGTGCAAAACAACGATAAAAAAAAGCCTAGACACGCCGTTCGTCCGTGAAGGAAGGGCGTCAAAGTCGATCAAGCACCAAAACACGTGCATAAGGAGCCCCCCCCCCCCTCCAAATATATCGGAGAAGAAAAAAAAAGCGGACCCAGACGCGCTTTTCATCAGCCGTACACTTAGTAGCACGCTTCACCGTGTACTTTGAGGGCAGAATGACAAATCTGCGCCATCTGCGCCCGCACGACAAGTGTGGCGCTAGTGTAGCAAGCGATGTAATTTACAAAGCAATTTTTATTCAGTGTTTATGTTTACTAGCACTAAATAAATACACTCAATTTTTTATATTTATGAGTTTTAGTGTACCTCAGTTTTTTTTATAAGTGTATTAGGAGAACACACTGAAAGCATTGCGCTGACGCCTGTGCTGCCACTGCTCGACGATTTTTTTTTTCGGCGCAACTAGGTTCGCGTTCGCACTAATATTCATATGGTCTGTGGTCGGCGAGCACATGGACATGCGAGCTTGTGAGCTATGTTTTGATCATGTGTGTGTGTCGCAGATTTGCGTTTCTACTTATTCGTGATGAAGGTTAAGTATATTTATCTTTGTGGAGCGCGAAGTTGTTGTGAATTTTGCTGCTGGTTGGAACAAACACATCGTAAACACGTCTTCAGCTATCTGCAAGCCTGTTCGCTCATCGGACAAAGGACTGTGCATGCATCAGCGTGCAGGTTAGTGGCATTTCCAGCAACATTTAATGCCTTACAATACATTGTTGAGTGGTGGCGCTATTAAAAGAGAAATGATTTGCTCTTTCTTATTTACCGTATCCATTGCTAGCCGTATCGGACTAAATTACCTGTATTATTACCGCCTTTATACCCTCTTGCTTCCCCTGTCACCACTGCAGTGCCAGTGTACTTCTGCAGTTAAAAGTTCATTTCTGCAACACTACCTCGCTTGAAAAAACATTGGGGCGGGGTTGTAGCTGCCTTCATACTGGCACTTTTCTACCATTGGCTTTATGTAACGTGAACGGCGGAGTGTTGGGGCCTTGGGCCGCAGATTTTAGAGCTGTAAAGTGTATGTAAATCAGTAAGTGAACAAATCATTGTCGCATCACTTCACTGGCATAGCCAGGCGGTTGCGCACAGAATTTTTTTAGGCCGGGCGTAGGGAGCCCATAATGACGACCATATTCGCTTGCCCGGCCTCCAATTCAGATAAGCGGACCCCCCCCCCCTACCCCTCCCCGCACGCCTCAAAAAAAAAAAAAAACAAAAAGAAAACTGCCCACATCACTGCGTCACTTGCTTCACCTCCGCGCTGAACGTACTATTTTATAAGCGCACCATCAAGCGAGCAGTTTACATATGGGCAGAGTAATTGGAGGAGAAATGACCCAAATCTTTCTGATTTATTTAGTGATGCAAAACCTTTGCAAAACTGATTATTGTAAAAGACAATCATAAATGCTGTATGATCTCGTTAACCTTGTCATTATTCTGCATCATGAAATCTTTATGCGCTGTGAAAACTTGGCATGCCGGTAAAGTCACATATCGACGTTAATACCAATCGACGAAAATTTCGACAACCTCAATAACGCCGTTTGGGATTTGCCGCATGCACATAATTAGGCTGATTTCCACTTGGCTGTTCTTAACCTGACTTCACTGCTACCAAATGAAACAATATTTGATGCATGTCTTTTACTACTTTTTTCAGGGATATGACACAAATTTGGTTATACTGCGGATAATATGCTCCCAACAATGCTAAAGTACAGAAAGCAAGTGAATTTTGGAAAGTGCAGACTTTTTGTACTACGTATATGAAAGCATCGCTTTTTAGGGACCAACTGTGCATGTGTTGGCCAGAGAACAGTTCATTATGCCACATGGTTACACTGGCACTGACAATTTGACATGGCTCCGCT
This sequence comes from Rhipicephalus annulatus, assembly GCA_013436015.1. Lineage (NCBI taxonomy): Eukaryota > Metazoa > Arthropoda > Arachnida > Ixodida > Ixodidae > Rhipicephalus > Rhipicephalus annulatus. The sequence continues at coordinate 60,794 of WOVY01002444.1, read as the reverse complement.
GGCCCGTGTGTGTGCTCACACTGTTACCGTTGAGATAAAATGTTTATGCTTTCATTGCAGGGATTGCTGTTTGTACTAGAAAGCCAACTGCCAAGATTCGTTTACGCTGGTTCTCCTAAAGTACGCTTTACCTATTTACATGGATTTTGGCTTGCACAAAGCATAACACTTGGGCCTAGATTCACAAAGCTGTCCATGCGCAGGCCTTCATAACAGCGTTTCTTGACTTGCCTTTACCCTGTTTTCTGCAGATGTTTCGTGGGTTTAAAAGTGCCACAGCATGTTGACCTCCCCCACTCTGAAAAATTCGCGTTGAAAGTTCTGCAAGAGTGGGCTTAACTTTCTTGTGCACCTCCTTCCTGTTCTAAGATCCTGAAGTTTTATGCTCTTACTAGAGGTGGCAGTGTTTCTAATATTTGTATTTCCATCACATTGACCAAGTATGTGATCTTGGCTTGACTCACACATCAACAAATGTATTTGTGGTACATATAAAAGGCAGTACAAAATAAATAGGCAGACATTCACACCGGGAGCTAACTTCTAATAATGCTTTTTTTTGGAAACCATGGTGCGCTTATTCCAATTTATCTAACAAAGCAGTAACCTGTTTGGCTGTGAACCAACAAGACGTTGAACTTATAAAAGCTTCACATCTTGTTGCTCTCAGATATATATGTATTGGAGAGCTATCTGTGACACTGTCAAACAAAGAATCAGAATATCTGTGCATGCCTTAAGATATATTGCTTCGTTCACATATCTCGTGGCTGTGACTCGTCAACCGAGTGAACAAATGCACCCTAGTTTACTAAATTTAAAGCATTTTTTGAAGGTAGCACGGTCTACATTTATTTGTATATAGTTTTGTCCAGCCGTTTGCATCAGGTACAAAGAAATATACTGAAGATTATCATGTAGCCTCTGTAAATGGTTGCTTTCAAGCAGGCTTTGCATGCTTGGCTTGTGCCTACAAGTATTGCACAATTCAAGACGCAGCAGCATATGATAGAACAGTAGAATCGAGAACAACTATGTGCACGAGCTAAATAAGTGTTTTAACATGAGCAGACGGTACGTGTTATTTGGCACACACATGATCTCACTTAGAATGCCCATTGGTGAATGGGCTCATAGAAATGTCACTCAGCTGTGTATAGGAAACAAGTTAACTGAACCTAAGGGTATCTTTAACTGCTACAAATATGCCTTGTTGAGGTGCTGCACATTTTCTTCCAGAATGTTGCTGTCTGAGACATCATGTGAAGAGCGTCTACCACATCAGCATTTATATGGCTTGCCAAGTAACGTTTGGCCAAACCTTCCTTTTTTTTCACATTTCTTTTTGCAGTAGACATCCTAGAATGTAAGCGCTGCTGCAGTGTGTGTGGCTCATTGTTATGTATTGATTCTGGCTTGTTTAACCTCACACTTCTATTTTTTTTTCTTGCAGCAATGAGATGCTTTACATATGCCTGCAGTGACAATCCGCTGCACTAGCCTGATGGAAACACCAGCTGCGAAACTTGAGTTCTTCAGAATTGGAGAAGTTGCCTTTCTCTCACAAATGATGACGACACAGACTGCCCTATGCTAGAAATTTAATATTGTATTTCCACGGATGACGCTGAAAACCTTTGATGTATTATGGTGCTTGTTTAGTGCTGGCTGTGGTGTGGCGAATTTTACTTTTACGTGTGCTCACACGTCGCCTCATAAAAAGAACAATAAAGCATTTATTTTCCTTTCAATATTGTCCACTTTTTGTGTTAGAAGCACCCAAGCAGTGCTCTTCCAAGGAGCTCTCGCCATGTGTTAAGCGTGTGACAAGCATACTCGATATAGTCATTTCCCCAAGGAGTAACTGGTAGCATGTGCAGTTGGTTTTCAGAGAGTAACTGCGAACACGTGGGAGGAACAGTAAAGAGTAACTGTTGCTCTTAGAAGAGCAACTGGAGGGAGTAATGGTTGGACCACAGGGAGCAACTGGTGGGAGTAACTGTTGGTCTGCAGGGAAGAACTGGAGGGAGTAACTGTTCATCTCCCGTAGGAGGAACTGAAAGGAGAGCAACGGTTCGTCCCTCAGCAGTTACTCCTTTTAGGGGAGTAATGGGAGTGGCAATGCAATTGCTCCCTGAAAGGAGCAACCCCTATACATCTGTTGCTCCCTTTTGGCTTAGAGTGTTAAAAACCAGCGGTTTTCCTGCCTAAGTGCTATGTTCCCAGCCAATGTACATTTCTTCTTCTTGATTTCAAATTTTATGTTCTAAACCCCTTTTGTTGTCTCACCCACTATGCTCTCTTCTTGTCTCTTGTGTCATTTTCATTTCAATCACACGCTGCGTCTTCATTAGTTTAAGTTGAACGCTCTTTCTGGGCTTCCAGGTTTCTGCTCCGCAGGTAGATAAAAACATTTAGACATATTTTATTGGCTGCCTTCACCCTACAGTTCTCACACAATGCGCTAGACAAGTGAGGGAGAGGAAGCCCCTACCGCGTTTCCCACTTTCAAATACCGCATCAGCTCTTTGGCTGTGCGACGTGATTGGTCGATCCTTGTGAGAACGCTACGTGCTCACTCCCGACTTTCAAGAGGCACAAACTATCATGCCGATGTTAATTTTCGCGCAGCCCGCTCTTTTACATAAACCGGGCTCGAGCAGTTATGTACGTATACGCTACGTGCGACTTATTCTGGGAGCGCACTTCGTAGCCACGGCCACGTGTTCTCTTCTATAACCAACTTAGGATCTAGGGCGCTAACTTAAATTTAGGCCCTTAACGAGTGCCCGGGTGGTGTGGGAAGCACTGCAAAACTTTTTGCTGCTTTCAGGGCTCCCATGTTTAGTACAGTGCACCACGCTCTACTCGCAAGACTTCTATAAAGTCAGCGTGTTTATATACGAGTCTTCGAGGAAATATTGAAATTGACATTGCCGTGTGAAAACTCTAAATGCCTGTCACAGCGACAAAGAAATTATCACGTTAATATTCGAACTGGTAAACTAAACGAAATTCCGGGATTGAGGGGATAGTGCTTACGCCGGCATAATTGACGTGTCAGTTGTGTTAATTGTATCCCACGTCAATGGACAGTATACAAATCAGTGCCGATGAAGACCAGCCTTGATGATATAATCAATTTCACTTTTTTGCTTGTACACGATGGCCCCTGCCGCAGTCAGCCAGTTCAGTGACATAACAAATTAAGCAATCCAGGGTTTAGTTTAGCGCTCAAAAACCATAAATTTGAAGACACGCAGCGTGTGATAACGTTTTACACACATATTTCGATTTCCACAGACAAACTGGAAGTGTTACTTGAATTTATTTTTTTCAAATACAATTGCGTGCGATGAAAGTACGGTGCTGGAGCCTTTTCCAGGATAATATTAACGTCGCCTTTAGCATTAGTCTGTTTCACAAGGTCAATGATGAATTGCCATCCTCGTAATCATATGGCTGTGGTTTTGGGACGTTAAACCCCATCAATTATCATCAGTAATCATGTATTATGAAACAATCAAGCAACAAAAGAATTATATATATATATATATATATATATATATATTTATATTTATATTCACCATTCATATGGTGCACAAGCACTCTTCGAGCACCATGCTTTTCCTGATGCTTGCATGACTTTGCACTCCAATGCAGCAACCGTCTACGTAGTGTGCGAAGCTTTTTGTGTACGCTGAAGTGTCATCCATAAAGCCTTCACCTGCGGGACCTTCGGCGTTGACAGGCATTAAATATAATTAGAGTGGGACCAACGTTTTTATCTCTTTCTTTTTTCTTTCGCATTCTTCGCCAGCGCTAACCATTGTTATCGCGTCATGTGGCTCCTGCGAGTCACCATTCTGCCACCACCACAGCTTGTCAACCAAAGTACAGGAGTTGACTCAAAATGTCACGGCGATATGCTCGCTTCCACACTACGGAAACTAGAGCCAGCCGTTAGGTTTCGGTAATGCGTTCACTTTCGAACGATTTAGTTCTGCCATATGGTAGACGCATGTAAAGCGTCGGGAGTTCATACAGCTCTGCGCTATGTGTTTCTCTTCCCCAACCCTCTCTGCAATTAGGCTGGTTAACCTCCTTCCGTTCCCTTGTCTTTCTTTCTCTCAGATACCCTGAAAGCGCTGCGTTAACTGCACTGCACAAAACTTGTGACCCTAGCAAGGCGAACGGGGCGTAAACAGCGGGGCTTTCTTTTGAACGATCCGTGACAAAATAAAGTGTACACCTGTAGCACATCTGTGGAGTGCAGGCGTTCCTCCTTACGCATTCCAGTCTTGACTCCTGCATAAGAGAGTACGGCGAACGTGTTTTAATTACGGACAGAGCGGCAAGGCTCCAAAGGAGGCGGGCAGAAAAGGTGTCGGCTCCATGCGGTCTCGTGAAGGCTGCAGATCGGTAATTCAATTTGGTGGGACACGTTTTTTTTCCTTCACGGACGCTCACTGCCACGGGGCGAAGGTTGACGTTGGGGCGTTGTTGGCGTCGCCTGTGTTCCCTTTCAACGCCTCCGCGTCGGGCACGCTAATGGGAACTGCGAGTGCTAACTATCCAGGCTTCATTTTTTATTTATCATTTTTGTGCCCAAAGAAGGCGCTCGCTTGCACTGCATTTGTTTTCCTGCTTGTGATCGGAACAGAGTAGTCAGCTTTGGATGCATGCAAAATGCGAGTTGGGCACGTGTCTAGGGAGACGCTACTGATGTTTTATTGCTTTTTCTTTTCACACTGTCTGCCTCACCGTTACATTGGCAAAGAAGCTTAGTGAGAACAAGTGCAGCCTACGCTAACATGCGTAGGCTTCACGCGCAGTGTCATAGAAGTTTTGTAATTGGCATTGACAAACTTGTTTTTTTTTTCCTTTTGTTTGACCCTATAGGTTCGAAGCCCTGGAAGGTCATCGTGGGTTAAGAGAGAGAAATAATTGAAAAGAAGAGACAGGGAGGTTAACCTAGACGAACTGGTTTGCTACCCTTTACGGGGGTGGGGAAAAGTGTCGGAAAGAGGATAGATCTAGAGAGATATAAAATAAATTAGAAAAAACATACATGTGCACACATTCAGGGAGTTCCGATCACAGTCGTTTGAACAGGCCGGTTGAACGCAAGAAGCGCAGGAGCGCCTTCACAGCCTTCTTCTGCGACATAAAGTCCTGTCGGCAGCGCAGGAGTCTTTCTTCCGAACGAGGCTGGTTGTCCAGTTCATCTAGTGCATTGCAGAGTAACTGTCTCTACGAGCAGTATTGTGGGCATTCACACAGAATGTGCCAAGTTGTTTTATCACTGCCACAATGGTCGCATGCAGCAGTGTCAGCCATTCCTATGCGGAACGCGTACGCATTGGTAAATGCGACGCCCAACCATAATCTGCACAGCTTAGTAGCGTCTCGTCGGCGTTATTCCGGAGGAATTCGAAGACTGAGAGTTGGGTCTAAAGTACCTAACCGTGCATGGATGAAATGTGACTCGTTCCATTATGACGTGGTGCGCTTGCGAGCAAGCATGCCGAGTTTCCGTGCAACGTCAGTTCTGGAAAGCGGAATTGATATTTCATCACATTCAGTATGAGCAGAACGGGCAGCTCGATCGACCCGTTCATTGCCAATTATTCTACAATGACTTGGAAGCCATTAAAAGGCTATTTCATGTCCTTCCTCAATGAATTGGTGAGTCTTTTCTGCAATCTCAAATACTAGCTGTTCGTACGGGCCGTGGCGTAAAGGTGATAGAAGGGATTGCAGTGCCGCCTTTGAGTCTCTAAAAATTGTCCATTTTTGTGGCTGTTGATCGCTGATGAATTGCAATGCGGCACGAAGAGCTGTGAGCTCTGCTCCTGTTGATGTCGTAAGGTGGGAGGTCTTGAATTTTTTTGTCGTGTCTTTTATCGGTATAACAAATGATGCCGTTGAACTCTTCTGTAAAACAGAGCCGTCGGTGTATACGTGTATACAGCCTTGGTACGTCTCGTATAACAAGAGCAGAGCAAGCTGTCTAAGAGCAGGTGACGACATATCTGCTTTTTTCTTGATGCCAGGTATAGTTAGCCTGATATTAGCCTGAGTCAGGCACCAGGGAGAAGTCCAAGGCCTGGCGGCGGGTGTGAAGCATGTTGGCAAAGAATCGCGGTATATGTGGTGACTGTTTGGCAAAATGACGAACGTGGTCTGCCTGCCGGTAAAGAGGCTAGGTGGTGGCAGGGTGTACGTGGGTCAAAGTGCTCGCTGTCATCAGTGGGACTTCTCCGTGATCCTGAAAATCGCCTTTGCAGTCTGGTGTGCCTCCTTCAGGCTTGAGGATTATGCTCCGTTATATTTGATACGATTTCAAAAGTATGCAAACTTTAGGTGGTGTTCCGGAGAAATCACCCGTCGCATCACGCGCTCTGTTTCGTAGTGGTATCATGTGCTGTTTGTGTAGAATGATGGCCGCAAAATCAATTACCACGTTCTATGAAAAAACTTCTAATAGAGCAGGACACGGGGCATCTACCAGCCGCTGTGTACCAGCAATTTACCTTTTAGCATTACGCGTACTTTTCTTTCCAAGATTTTGTGACAAGCGACAACACCTCGAGAAGAGGCGGATATTACTAGCGCTTGAAAGCAAAACCTGTATTGAAAAAATTTTCGAAAGGCCCCTATTATTTATTGACTAATACGTTATTTCACATAACCAAGCAAGTGGATGTTTGTAAATCATATGCCTCACAGTTTTATACTAGACACCACAATAAGAAATTGTATTTATAGATAATATTATAAATGTTATCAATTCGACGTACTCCTTATTAAATTGTGTACTGGAATTGTGTTTGCTATTTGGGTCGACAACAGCGGCCACTACAAATCTAGATGCCTTAGGCTTTCGATTAAAAGAATTTCGTGTGTAATAAATTAGTTTTTATTTCTCGTCGTATTGCGACAGATGATTTTTTTTCGCTGATAGCTCTTTCATATACAACTAGTTCTGCGACATTCCACTTCCCCTTACGCGTGTCAAAAGTCAATTTTACCTTGCTCAGGGTGGACAAAATGAAAACTTATTTGCACTATTTAATCAGACCTGCATCTCGTTTGGTTCACGCAATAACCTAGTACAAATGGCTTGAGATCGATTACAAATTTATTTGTAATTAAGTAACGAATAATTTGAAAAACACACGCGCGCCAACGTATTGCAGCATTATTCTTTATTTTACAACTTAATATGGAGTGCCACGAAATAACCGCTCTTCGCAGACGGCGTATAGAAGGGTCAGGTCAGAGAAACTTCGAAATTAGAGAACCTTGTGTAAGAGAACAAAAATACAAAAATACAAACATAAATAAATAATAAATAAATATAGAAAGAAATAAAAAAAGGTAAATAGTTTCACCTAAAGACATGCAGGGCCGAAGCTGGGCAATAGTATTTCACACTATATATACCTGGACAATTATGCAGTACGAGCAGCTAAGTTTCGCTGTTAATAAAACATTTTCACGTATAGATTAGCCTACGTGCGCTCGATCTAATTGAAAAGTACTCCGCAAAAAAAAAGAAGAAAAATTACCGACCGTTCTGGCGCCGTCAGATTCAACGTCAATTCTGGCAGTTACGGTACGGGATATCGCCGCCTCAAGAACGTTGGTGGTTGAAGTTCATCTTTCTTCTTCACCCGCTTTGCTTTTGCTCACTCTCAGCGGCGACGGGAAATAAAATAAGATGGCTCTAGCAGAACTCTAATGAGACTAATCTACCAACCCGATAGCCGCACCAACGGGCATCACTCGGCCGCTGACATTAAAACGCGACACTAAGAAAAATAAACAGACCAAAAAGCGTGCAAATCCTTCACGCTTCTTTGTCAGATGAGTGCGTGCAAAAGTACGCAATGCACAGGATATAAACGCAAGAAAAGGAAATGCGGTGCCTAACCTCTGACTGGGGATGTTTCGACATCAGGCCGGAAATTCTACGCGCGTCCTCCACGCCGTGCCTTCGCTTGCAGCGCGCGGCCTCTCTCGCGTCGTAGGCGGGAGCAGATACTGTGAGGTGGTCGTAATTGGACGTCCCGCAGGGACGTCACGGCCCGCACGACGGGAGACCACTCTACGTCACTACTATATTAGCTACGTAGGCCGCGTGGTCGACTTGTCCTCGAGTGCTTCCGAAGGCACGTAAGTAATAAGTCCCCGCATCGAAAAAAAAAGGAAAGGAAACACCAGTGACGCGCACCAGAAAGACAGCAGTATATGCATGCCTCCCCACCACGCAGGCACCGATGCATATGATGGATAGTGTGCGTTTATGTAGACGTAACGCTTACCAGAGACATCGTTCACGTACCGAGGTTCCAATCTGCTGGCTCACTTGTACATGCGTATGTCATCTTTAAATTGCCTGAGGAGGCAAGCCTGGCGCCTGTCACATTTTTTCTCTTCCTCTCTTTTCGCTTCCCTTCTAACGTCTCTTGAAACATTCAGTACACTTGTTATTGCAGCCGCAATTAGTGCTCTAGTTGACAGGTGGGGCCAACCAACAACATATCACCCCGAAAAAAATAAAGAGGTGCTGGTTAAGTGGGCCCGCATATCGAAGGAAGGAAGCGGTGACTGACAGCCCATTTAGCCCCTGGTTTCGCTCTTCTGAATTTATAAACATCTTCCGAGAATCGAAATGGATTATGTACACATAAATGCTAAGCCCCACGATATCTTCGCTGAGAAGAGGAAATTGATTGAACACATCACAGCTCTCACGATTGCACGGTAACTCTGCTAACTAAGAAGTTCTATTGCAACCACCCGTGACTGTGGAGATGGCAGAGTGGTGACGTAAACAGTGCGTGGACAGTCTACAAGGACCAGAAACAGGCGAGGACGAGCGCTGACTTTCAACTGTAACCTAACACGAACATGTAAGTACAAAAACGAGATAGCGCACGTGATCGCCGCTCCTTCATTTGTGCATCAAGGAAAACAGAGAGAGAAGAATAGCAGGAAGTATCAAGAAAACACGCATAGACCTCAAGCAAAGCAACTGGAGTAGGTCTATGTTACCAGAAGCGCTAAGAAAATCTATTTCTTCATCAGTAAGGGTAATTAGAGTTTGCTGATATGACAGCATTTCGCTCTACCATCTTCAACGGTTCCCTTGTCCTCGGGAGTCTTACGCGCTGTTCAAGTCGTCATGAAATATTAAATAGCCCGGACACACATGTCGCTTCGGTAGACTAGTAAAGGTGCAAGCGAAACATTCTTTTAATGTTTTATCCGCCCCCAACTTGGAGCACGCGGGGTTTAATTTCGTTAGGATAATACAAAACTAGAGTTAGAAATCGCTTCTGTTTTCGTACCATTTCGATTGGCCAGTGATGGTCGCACGATGCCTGAACTTCCGAGAAATGCGACAACCTGTTAGAAACATAGAACTCGCCCACACACGAAGCGAAACAGAGCGCTTCGCGTGTGGGCGTTTATGTTTCTAGCGTGGTGTCTTGTTCGCACACTGTCTACGTGTCTTCAAAATCGGTGAACCAACAAGCCCAAGAACGTGTCTTTTGCTTGAAATGAACGAAATAAACTGAGAATAACTCCCGTAGTTAGTGGATAGCTTTGTGCTAAACCGTCATCATCGTGTTCTATGAGAGACCGGCAACAGGTCCAGCTCCTTGTGAGCGGAAATTCTAACTATGCTTAAAAAGAGAAGACCTGGTGGGCAGGATACTTCGTGAAAACGACTTGTAACACGTGATGAGTTTGAACATCCGAGTGTAGACCGTGAGGGAGTACCGTAAGAAAAATTACCGAAGCATTTTACATTCATATCAGTAGAGGGTCGGTCAGCACTTCCCCCAATAACAAAAAAAAATAGCCTTTTGAAGGAAACCGTTTCACTGAAGATACCTTTTCACAAGTGTAGGTGACTTTGCTAGACACCATGGTATGCTCTTCAATTTTTTATGTATGGTTGTTATTGTTGAATTTCCTGCGCTTTGGTGTGAATTCCTTTCTTGTACATAGGTTTGTCCAGCACCAAATAGGGTGAGTTGGTTGAACTTCGTGGTTAAAACGCAGATTCAAAACACGACAGCTCACATAAATGAGGACGAAGAACAAGCACTGAATTAACAAATGTCTGTTGTATAACAAAGAAAGGAACAAATACAAGCTGCTGCATATCACTGCGTGCGCACCTGCACTGTTGCATAAAATTGTCACGCATGTCATTTTGATGCGTATGAATCAAAGATCACGCGAAATCATCCAAGTCGTTCACATAAAAATATAGCAAGAATGAGACTAGCATTTTAGCCCCTTCCTTCTATTTTCGTGGTTGTGAAATCAACCTGCTCGAAAAAAAAAACCCGAAAAGAGGAGAACGTGCCAACCACATTCAAAGTGGAGGGCGCGCATGCATGCAGCGGAACTGCTTGTATTTTTTCTATTATTTGTTATAAAGGCGACAGTTGCCCGTTCAGTGCTTCCACCGCATCCTCCTTCGTCTTGTGCGTCGTCTTTTTGCACTTCGCGTTAAGGCTAAAGTCTGCCCATGCTCCAAATAAAATAGTCGTTAGCATGCTCCTCGCCGTGCGTTGTTTCTCGTTTTTCTCTGGCCTATGTCTTTTAGCAGAGTACCGAAACATGAATATACACCAACTGTGCAGCCTTGCAGCCTTGTTACCGTGTGCGAGGAAACATCGATGAGGAGGGTAAAAACTTAGGTGGAGAGACGTTAGCAAGGAGGTCTCAGACAAAATACGGATTCAGCTTGCGACAGACCTGGTGGCATCTGAATGATGATTTTTGGAGGGGTCCTGCTCCGGACATAATAATAATAATAATAATAATAATAATAATAATAATAATAATAATAATAATAATAATAATAATAATAATAATAATAATAATAATAATAATAATAATAATAATAATAATAATAATAATAATTATAATAATATCGTATCACTGGTCATAGTGAATATAACAATTGATAATGTTTACGTCCCGAAACCACGATATGATTATGATTGATTGATTGATATGTGGGGTTTAACGTCCCAATCCACTCTATGATTATGAGAGACGCCGTAGTGGAGGGCTCCGGAAATTTAGACCACCTGGGGTTCTTTAACGTGCACCCAAATCTGAACACACGGGCCTAGAACATTTCCGCCTCCATCGGAAATGCAGCCGCCGCAGCCGGGATTCGAACCCGCGCCATGCGGGTCAGCAGCCGAGTGCCTTAGCCACTAGACCACCGCGGCGGGGCTATGATTATGAGGGACGCCGTAGTAGAGGACTCCGAAAATTTCGACCAGCAGGTGTTCTTCGACGTGTGCCTAAGTCTAAGTACACGTGCTTCGAGCATTTTCACATCCGACAAAAATGCGGTCCCCGGCGCCGGGATTTAATCCAGAGACCTGCGGGTCAACGGTCGAGCCCCATAACCGCTAGACCACTATGGCGGCACAAGGTTGCATTCAGGAAAAAAAAATAACGTGGACAAGAAATGGCTAAAATAATTTGAAAGCAACATCGAGATCATTGAAACCGCCCAAATAAGCAGATGCAGAAATATGCGCGTTAGCGTGTTTTCAGCTGTCTCTAACCGGTAATTATCTAATCGAATTGGCAACCTCATACACAGAAATTTTTTCGAGCATGGTCCATTTGTTGAAGGCCTTGAAAAACACCCATTTTCGTTACCTACGATCAATAAAACGCCCCCCCCCCCCCACCCAACCATTCAAATTAAAAGGAAAGGGAAGACTAAGCCTTCCCCCCCCCACCTCCCCACATCCGTTACATGCCTGGAGAATGATCAGAACCTGTTTTCATGAACTGCCGCAGAGCTAACATTCCTGTTACTGGATTAGGCCGGTGAACTATCACACGTATTTTAATTGCGACTAGCGTACGTGAGTGCATTTCTCGGGAATAATACATGAGCGGGCAGTCGGTGATGCTCACGCCTTCCTATTTGTATCCACCCAAGTGATTTCTTGCGATGGTACAAGCACGACCAAATAAGTGAAGCGAACGTTTACAGAGCCAAGTTTCATCACTTCTAAGTTGATTGCATGGGCAACTCGAAGTGCTCAGTTTCCGTGCACGCTAACAAACGAACAGCATGATTGAATGAAGCCTCCCGAAACAATACAGGCGTCTCACAGCCATCCATATCGAAAGGCCACGGCATGGCACAAGAGGTACAATGCCCTCTAAGAAGGTGCATCAATTTTTTCGGGCAAACAGATCCAGTTATGTCATTGTGCTGACTGTCTTTGTATCGAAAAGCTGCCGGAGCTTTGCCATTGAAACAGCGAAATTGACGAAGGATAAGAAATTGCTATTTCTGTCAGCCTCGATCAATATAGCGGCGAAGGCTGATTCCTTTTTATCACTCCATGAATCTCTGCCTTTATGTTTGTTGCCTGTCCTTTAGTCAACGCCAACAAAAAAAAAAACGGAGGACCATTTTCTATAGTATATGCCTCTTTTTTTGTTTTTCTTCCCACCGGGGCCGTCTTTGCAGAAACACTGAGTGCTTTGAACAGGCTGATGGGTTTCCAATGCGCATCGCGTTTCTACTTACGACTGCCGCAAACACGGCGAGATTCTGAATAAGTAATCAGAAAAAAAAAGAAAACGCTTCGTCGTCACGACCACGACTGAACATTTCGTGCATCTGCCTTCAAACGATGAGCAAAAAAAAGGGACCAAAGAAATAAATCAATTCAGAGTGCCTGCTCCGCGGTGAAGTTCTCGCACAATTTCGCGACAGCATATGGCCCGTGCTCAATCATGCTGTCGACCCGTATACGACTCAACATGCGAGTTTTGTCAAGTTTCGCAACGCGGTCCGACAGTTGCTTCGCGTAAAGGCAAATTATCGGGCGCTAGGTTTTCACTACGACTCCATCGCTGTGTACTTTGCTAATGCGCAAAGATTCTCGCCCACATAGGTCCCATTCAGCTAACGACAGATCGATGCTCAGGAACCTGCGCGAAAATAACACAAAATAGCATTCGTCGTGTTCGAGACTTCACTCGACGAAAATCAGCAGTATGTTTTCACGCAAACAGGATGAGTCAAGTTGGAGGGCGGTCACGAACTCACTCCGGATTATGATTTCCTGAAAGGTGGTTTCTCAAAAAAAAAAGCTATGCACACAGACAGAAAACTTGACAACAATGCCAAATGACTATGAAAAGTGCAGCTTGGCTGAGGAGAACATATAACACGAGGTCTATCGTTATGTGGAAGCCCATCAGTAAATTTTACAGTACGTGGCCCATTGTCTGGACGCTGCATGATCGCTTGTCCCGTACGTCACTCAGAGGGGGCACTTTCCTTTTTTCATTTGTCCAGGACCGAAACCGTACTGCAACGTAACAAAACTACTCACTACATCGCGTCCTGTATCAGTCTGGTCTGCCGCGGTGGTGAAGAGTTTAGCGTGCTCGGCTGTTAATCCTAGGGTCCCGGGTTTAATTCCGGCCTCGTGGTAGACGCAATGGTAGACACTCGGGCCTGGTGTAATGTTAGTGCCCGTTAAAGAACACTAGATGATCAAAATTGCGGGTCACTTTACTAACGCATCGCTCTTTTACATATGGTAGTTTAGAAACGTAAAAGGTCAGATATTATCAATATTCATGAGCTTATTAGTTGAAGCAAATAACCTCCCTGAAAATAATGCGAAAACAATTGTTCGAATTTCAGCGACATATTAATGCACAAAGACTGCACATTGAGTTGGTAGCAATATTTCCGATAAACTTCGATTGATGCCTGAAAAGGCGGTTCGTAATTTCCTAATATCCTAGCAACTTCTATATATATATATATATATATATATATATATATATATATATATATATATATATATATATATATATAAATTTATATATATATATCTTTGTTGACAACGCTCCCGTTGTGCCATATCCCATACCTTCACGAAGACTAATTGGCCTATTGAATTATTACTCCCACTATACCACTATATATATATATATATATATATATATATATATATATATATATGTATATATATATATATATATATATATTCGTTTTGTGCCCCATGAAAACACGGTCATCCCTGCTTGGTTTCATGTTACGGAGCAATATCGGCCAATTATGATTCAGTGCGCCACATGACGTTACAAAAGGCGGAGCTGGTGCCCTCGAGAGCATACTGAGCTACAGAATAACGTCGAGTTCATGCGTAACTCGGCTGCGCAGGAGCAAGGCGCTCGTACAGATTCAAAACAAGCGAGGCGTCGTGCGCATCTGGATCATTAGAAGCGGCAGTCATTAGCAAACAAAGCCGTTTCGCTGGTTCTCCTTCGCCAGAGCGATCTCGCATTGAAAACGAGTGAGGCGTGCAAAGGTCACTACCACTGCCGACGCAGTAACGATGTAAGCACGAATATCAGAGAGTACGTTTCTTGAACGGCTGTTTCAACTCGGCGTATAGATACCTCACAGAGACGACAGGTTTTTGACTGCACACGAAAGCTGCTTCGAATGACTATACATTGGTATATAAATTTTGAAAACATGGTTACGTGTCCGGTGAGAATTGAGATGATAGATCGATTGTTACCAATCAGCGGTGTTTTTTATGACCGCAGAAGCAAATGGAAAAAGTACAATTTACTATATGAGACGCTGATCTAGATATTTATGAATATAATTTTGTTCTCGACATCAGCAACGTTTTTTTTGGCACCAGATTTAATGGAATGTTCACACATGTTTGCGTCCTGGTCAGGTCTGTAGCACATAGTGACAATAAATACCATTGAGGGGTGGAGGATAGAGTGCATTAGCGTTTACCAGGTTGGATTCTGTGTAGTATCTTCATATCTGATTACCTCTATATCGTACTACCTATATAACGCTCATCTATATCATGACTGGTCCCCACCGCGGTAGCCTAGTAGCTAGGGCACTCAGCTGGTGACTCACAGGTCGCGTGATTGAATCCCAGCTGCGGCGACTGCATTTTCGATGGAGGCGAAAATGCAGTAGGCGCGTGTGCTCAGATTTGGGTACACGTTAATGAACCCCAGGTTGTCTAAATTTCCAGAGCCTTCCACTACGTGTCTCTCATAATCATCAGGTAGTTTTGCCACGCCAAACCCTACATATCTATCAATCACATCATGAATGGTAGACTACCACAATCCTTCGAAAGGAAGGCACTTAAAATCTCAAGAGACAAGGTATGTTAAGTGCCCTTTAGAGGAAGGTACTTTACAGAGAAGGATTAAATTAAGTTAAGGATGAAGCAGCAAGCTGTGGAAAAGAAAATCATATAAAGAAATGAAGAAGAAAAAATAGACATCAGGGGAGGGTGACCACTGGTAATTGAAGGTAACTGACTAGATTTTAGGAGTAAACTATAGTGCGTGAGGGTAGACAGAAAATTAGATGCACAAAGGAAATTTGGAAATTTGCACGTATAACATGACAGCAGAGAGCACGTGACCGTGTTGTTTGGCAGAACATGGGAGAGACCTTTGACCTGCAAATAGCGTAGCCAAGCTGATGATCATGATGGTATCCAACTGCATGTACGTTTCTGCATTAGGCCCCTATAGAATTGCTATCACCTGATCGCCCCTGGTCACAGAGCACGCTGCCGTGTGGCTATGCCATACGGAGGCCTTGTTGCCGTCTGCTTTTCAGAGGCAGCCTTCAAAGGCGTTACGCAACAATGACCGTTCACGGGCAAACGCCGCTTCTGGTTTCGAAAACAGCGAAATGTAAACAAATGTCATCCCAAAAAGTCTCGGGAGAAAAACAGGAAGCCATAGTGCACCAATAGACCGGAGGGAACGTCCGCGCAATGAAAGAACCAATTTCCAAAGTCGTGCTTCCCGGTGCTTACGCTCCGCAAATCGCATCGCGGCAAAAGGAGACGAATGCCGGCCCCACTCCTTCCGCCACCGAAACGTCGGCGCAGGCAAAGCGCGACATTTCCGGTGGGCTTTTTTACTTCCTCTGTTGCTGTTTCCACGCGAGCCATTTCACGGAGCCTCCTGTTCAGCTGGGGTTTTTGAAGCCACTTCCACGTGGTGCTTTTACTTTAGGACCACCCGTGGTGATTGCGAACGGAGAGTATTTCCTCTTCCTCTGTCGCGTGTAGCCTGAGCGTAGAGTTCAGCTTTCTCGTCAGTATAGGTAGTTTCACATCGCAGGCTGGAGAAATTCCAGCTTCGGCGAGCGGCGGAAAAAAAGAGAACGTGATGTTGGGCTTGGCCTGACTGTCCAAACGTGGGAGCGGCCCGCTGCGCGTTCATTCGTGCACCTCAGGCTTTCAAAAATTTGCGCATTCATCCATCCAACGAAGAGAGTGCAATGGAAATGTCAGACTCCTTCCTACCCACACGCTGTACGCAGTTTACTTCATGCAAGCGCCATTTTGGCCCATTTGTTAACACAAAAGTATTGTTAGCACTCGCCAAGTATACTCTGTATGACCGAGCGAGCAAGCCAGCACCCAAAAGCTCGCTCACTCGACAAACATAACACCCTCGTTTTTTCCAAAAGCGTGATATAAAGTTTACGGGGTTCTTGATAGACCCATCCGTCACTTCGCTTTGGTATTACCTCACTGTGTATTGTATGCATCTGTATTCACTAAAGAATCTGTACTTCTGAGTTGTCAACCGCTCTGTACTTTGGAGTTACAAATCAAATCATTGTCACAGCTGCTGAAAGGGTGGCCAGAGCTTAATCGAGCTGCGTGAAAGCAGCATTTTTTTCTGACCTGCTATTTATCGCTCTATGATATTGTAATGTTTGAGGCGCAAATGAAAGTTTTGATTGATTGATTGATTGATTGATTGATCGAATCTTACAGCCCGTATTCGTCGACGAGGATGTCGCACGTTTCTTCGGTTTCAAACTTCACTGCAGGTTTTCCCCCAAAACATGTATTTTTTCGGGATCTCGCAACCGAAAAAGTATCCTCAAGCAGACTTATGTTTCGATCATTTACCAGTGCAGTTACGCATTTTACCACCAGTGCACTTAAGCGCTCAAATCCGGGCTAGCCTCTTGTTGGTATTCCGTAAATTTCGTTTGGTGACGATTATTGTTATCATAAAAAATACAAGACGGCGGACTCTCATCGTCCAAGCACATCCAGAAGCCCATGCGACTTCGTCATTGGAAGATGGTGAAGACAAATATTTGTCCCCGGCTGAGCTGAGGTTTAAACCAGTGCAGTAAACGATAGTGCACTTAGGCGAGCGTGCTTAATTCTCGGCAAACGTTTTGAGACATCACTGCTAAGTATTTGCTTAGCACACACATTCCGAGATCGATGACGTCTCTAGATGCATTTCAAAGATCAGAAAGAAGCACTACACTGCCAGACGCTGTTTACAGTCCTTGCATCGCATGAGATTTGTTTAGTGAAGATGGTGGTGGGCTTATTTGAAATTTGTCGTTGACATCCTCGTAGCAATAGCTTGATTGATTGATATGTGAGGTTTAACGTCCCAGAACCACCATATGATTCTAAGAGACGCCGTAGTGAAGGGCTCCGGAAATTTAGACCACCCGGGGTTCTTCAACGTGCACCTTAATCTGAGCACGCGGGTCTACAGCATTTCCGCCTCCATCGAAAATGCAGCCGCCACAGCCGGGATTCAATCCCGCGACCTGCTGGTCAGAAGTCGAGTACCTTAGCCACTAGACCACCACGGCGGGGTGCTCGTAACAATATCTTCAGCGGCTCAAGAAAAGCGCACAATGCAGTGGTGATGGTATAGTAATAGCTTCACTCTTCAAGTCTGTCCAGACAAACATCTCCGTAAATAGATGTGATGATGATATATAGGCAACGAACATTGCGCACAGCGATATTTCAGCTAGGTCCGATGACGTGGTGGTGCAGTGGTTACGATACTTGGCTGACAACCCGATGGCAGCGAGCTTGATACCAGCCGTGGTGTTCGCACTTCAATAGATAAACAGATATACGTCAAAAGGGCTTGCAGTATGCAGATAAATGATTCGCAATTGAAATATCTTGTGGTCATAGATACTCACGAAATCTCTTGCGTACAGTTAAGTGGCTAGAGCGGAACCAGAGAAATTTGTGGGGCAGCCAGGTGAATGGAATAGAATGTAAAACTTTATTTCAGGAGGTCGACATTTCCGGAAGCGTACATTATGCATTGCCTCCTAACCATCGCGTGGTGGTTGCATGACATCATTCTTAGTTTTCAGCCTTTGTTATGTTCATACTATAAGAATGTAACAATATCTGATCACAAACGCCCCGCCCCGGTGGTTTAGTGGCTAAGGTAGTCGACTGCTGACCTGCAGGTCAAAGAAGGGAATGGCGGCTGCGGTGGCTGCATTTTCGACTGAGGCGAAAATGCTGTAGACTGGTGTGCTAAGATCTCGGTACACGTTAAAGAACCCCAGGTAGTCTATATTTTTGCAGTCGTCCACTACGGTGTTTCTCGTAATCACATGGTCGCTTTGAGACCTTAAACCCCACAAATAAATAAATAAATCAGGGCAGCCTCCAAAACGGCAACACAAAAAAAAATAGAGTGACTTGGACGACGCTGCTCACATGTATAGTCTATACAGAGAGTAACCAGTTTTGGGGCCGACCAGCGTACCGGTGCGCCAAGAAAATTAATATGTTTCCCAGAAAAAGCACGAAGAAATGTGGCAAACTTGGGCTGGCCAAAGTCCTTGAAAGCTGTGTAGATGGGCAAATGACCATTTCCTCAAAGCGCGAGTAAGACATTGTACGCAATTGTACAAATGAACAGACGACCACATTGGTGGGTTTCGTATATTGTATACTTTGTGTGTTTGTGTGTGTGTGCGTGCGTGCGTGCATGTTGTGTGTGCGCGTGTGCGCGCGCATGTGTGTGTGTGTGTGTGTGTGTGTGTGTGTGTGCGTGCGTGTGTGGGTGTGTGTGAAGCACCACTTTCTGACACCAAGTGTGGCCGTAAGTGTGGGCATAAGCACGAAGCGTGGGCGTAAAGCACCACTTTCTGACGCATTGGCGTTAGACTCGTGTCTTCTATATATAGAGAAAAAACTTACTTTCTGAATGAAACATTGTTTCGAGTTCTGGCATTGCTCATACACCATGCTTTACGCTGTTATGGTGTTGTGGTTTGTCTGCTCGTATCTTCTATTCGAGAAGCTGCACAACATAGCCATTCGTCTGGTCTCTTTATCCTCGTCATTTAGCCTCCTTATGGAAACTTCACGCGCCGCTTCTCGACTTCAATTACAACCCGGCCGCTGTACAGCCCCTGTCTCTCTTTTTAGCGCTTACAATGGCCGCATCATGCGGGCGTAGTTTACTTGAAACTTAAAGGTCCAGGGGTTTGTGCTCTTTACCAACGGCTTAGGGTACGCCCGGCAGCGTGAAATAGAAATTTATCGGCAATCTCGGGAAATCAGGGCAACGGCCCCGAAAGAGCCACTGGCGCCATCACGCAACGCTTGCTTGCGCCAGTCGCCTCGCCCAATCTTACCCACCTTCCTTTCGTTCCGCCGGATTCGTTGTCATCCTTTGCCTCGCGTTGTCGATTTCGAGGTCTCCGTTCAAGGCTCAACAGAAGCTAGGAGTATTCGTGAGAGACTTTTGACGAACCCAACTGTGAATCTAACCAAAAATACCACATGAACGTGCGTGGTCACTTAAACTCCGTTTTGAAAAACAGGAGGTGGTTTTGCCTGCGTTCTAACGCCCTAACTTGTGCGAAAGCTCTGTTGCAGTTTTGCAGCTAACTGTAGTTTTGTTGTTCAAGTGAGTATGCAATACTGAGGTTCAAAAAAGCATTTTGGTTAAACAGAGCAAAATCCACCACATTCCTTTTTTTATTTCTGCAGGCCCTGCCTAGTTCTGCTAAAATAAATGGCTTGATTACTCCGAAATGTAACCGTTCATTCTCGTGAGCAATGCGAGATGCACCGAGACTAGAAAAACAGCTACCAGAAATTACGGTCTGTGGCAATCGCACAAATCTATGTTCAAAGACACTTCTTGCTTTTTTTGTGAACTTGCTAAGCTTTTTTAAAGCACTTTTTTGCGTCTGAAATTTTTACAGACTAATCTGTATAGAAGTTCACTTCAAAAATGCATTGCTAAGATAGCCAGCGTCATTTTTTTTCTTTTCACGAAACTAAACCTTCAGTATATTTTCCTTACTTGAAACCCGACAGACGTCACAGAATTGATGGATGAGCGTGGGCAACAGTGGTAAGCACTGCTTGATTACAGCAATGGTCAGGCCTATATACATATAGTCAGGTCCATATGCATATACTACGAGATGCATGACACAGAATTTTAAGTGCTCTTTAATCGAGAATGACGTAATACTCACGGTATCAGAAGGGCTGAGGTAGTAAGATGCACGTGAGAGGGCTCCAACCTGAGAAAACACGGGAAGAACACAATGTTTCAGAAACTTGTAAAGACATATAAAAGAGATATAAAACGCACTCAAACGACACCTACAGTACGCAGATTCAAAGTTTGGAAAGTACAAGTGAGAAATAAGATGGACGTTGTCACAGATATACTCAGAGACAACCGAAATTAAGTGAAAACTGCCATACTAGATGCGGAGCAACCCTATTTTGCGTAATCCCCTCGTCCTCATCCTTCCCTCCCGTGTGAAGCTAAGTTGTCACCGAGTACAGTCTCGCACACATCACAGTGTACGCAGTGCAAAAGTGGTTTCAGCAGGGTGTGGAAACTCCATATACCTCCCACGTATTCGCTGTCGGCTGCGGCAGCGCCGCTTGTGACGTCCAGAAATAGAGGAAAAGCATGAAAAAAATGACAGCATATCCATGGGGTAATTGATGAAGAATTGAGCGAAGTTGGGTCCGCACTGCGCTGCCACGCCGCTTCGGCCTCCCGTTCTCATACACCGGAATCTTGTCGGTACCGCCGCGCAGCTTCACGGCACGCTTCTGCCTCGCGCGCTCACACATCGGGGTTCCGTCATCGAGCGCGAGCGACCGCCACCTTGCGCGCATGCCACTCAGCAGCCTTGTTTATCCGCCGACTTTCTGAACGCACGCGCGCGCCATAACAGCTTTAGCTTTACTACACTGCGTCCCCTAGCGAACGGCGCCGCCAACAAACACGCGATCGCCAACGTCTTCGTATGACACCATTCCTATTTTTTCGTGCGCTCGCACATCGGGGTTCCGTCTTCAAGTGGGAGCCGCCACCGCCTTGCGCGTATCATACGTTTGATTGGCAAACAGTGAATCATCCGCTGGCTGTCAGTCCTTCGTTTGTCTGTCTATTTGACGCATGGACGGACGCACGGAAGGATGGATGGACGCATGGGCGTACGGATGCATGAACGAATGCACGAACGGTCGGAAGCACGAATAAACGCACCGATGGACGGACGGACGGAGGATGATTGGGCGCATGAACGAACGCAGGGATGGACGCATGGAAGGAAGAACGGACGCATAGACGAACGCAGAGATGAATGCATAGACGGACAGATGGACGCAGGGAGGGACGCATGAGAGGACGTACGGACGCACGGATCTATGCACGAACGGACGGATGGATGTACGCACGGATGGATGGAAGCAAGAGCGAACTGACAGCTGGTAGCATGGACAGAATGACGGACGCTTCGCCCCACTTATCATCATTTACTCCATAAATATGCTGTGATTTTTATCACAGCATATTCATACAAGAACGTCCTCTAATCGTAAAATTTGTATTTTTCAGCATATATTCATTTTCTTATATGTACAAGCACCACCCTCTACGGCTGGTTCAAGAATTAACGAGAGGTGGCTACATACAACTACGACGGGATGCTCTGCCCACGCCTTAAACAGCTACGCTCCTTAAACTTCAAAGGAGGAGGGTTGCCGTGGAAGCCCACCTTTCCCACTTCACATGCAAGCGAAATGCGCTCGTGCTTTTTTTGCCGTGCTCCCTACTGGGCTGCAGAAATTAGGTGCCTTCTTATTCTTGTAATCACAACCACCACCAGGTCAACTGGTCGCTTGGGCGATGCAGCCATTTCGCTAATCTTTCTTTCTAAATTTTCTTCGTGTTTTCTGACGAGGCAAAACATAGGCTGACTGATTTTTCGTTAAGCTAAACTCGATCGCCCAAAATAAGAGGAACTTTTGATAGCATGTTTTTGTATAAAAAATGGACATACACGTAGTGTGAAAGTGTCAATCTATAAATCAAGCTTTCACTTAACACTGACATACAGACATGATGAGAAAACGTGGAATCCAGAACATCCGAACCAATGCGAAAACTATTTACAATCACAATTAGGAAATGTCATAAATGACTCAATCACGTTAGTTATGACAGCGCACATAGTTTTGTTACAGAACTTGAGTACCAAACAAAACTGAAGTTCAGAGGCACAAATACGCTTGAAGTGATCAGAAGTTTCTTGAGAAAGAACATCGCTCGAAGCAGTGTCAGTAAGTTGATTTGTCTTCGCGAGGAAATCAGTGTTGCGTCGACGAAAAAAAGTTCACTTGTCAAAATGTTGAATCCATCGACATTCTCTGTAATAATTTTTTAAGTACTTTGTCCATCACGTGTACTTGAGTGATTCTATTGGAAGTAAAGACTGAAACATTTTCAAACCGCGGCTACGAGATTCTCATGAGCAGGAAGCAGCATATAATTACTTGACACCATTTGAACTACGCATCGAAAGTAAAAAGAAGTAAAACTATGCAGCCGAGTCAACTGGAATTCGAGGCTTTCAATAAACAAATTTTCCCAACAGGAGCTTGGCTCCTGTCTTCGCCAATTAGTCAAGCGACCCTGCACTTCTTTTAATACAGTCAGACTTGCCGAGAACTAATTTTACTCCTATGTACTCGTACAAAATCAATACCTGCTCAAATAATGGGTCCCAACTCTTGCGCTCACCTGTTGCCTTTAGGAAGTGCTTGGGTTAGCACACTAGAACTGGAAATGTTCAGGTTAGCGTGCCGCAGAGCCGCGAAAAGCAAGTACTGCCCGATTAAGCCATCTTCGACGAATGCATGGTTGGCTTGACCGGCGCAGTTCACTGCGGATTCCGTTCTCTGCCCACCACAACTTTCTGTCTTTATCTTTCTCGCTGTAGACACGCCAACAGAGTGAGCTATCTCAGCATGATTTAACTTCTAATACTGCTGAGCCAAGGGGCAAGACGGAGTAAAGATGCGCTACGAACAAAAGTGAAACACTTCCCGCAATTCGGCTGATTTAAAAGTCACACATTCAGAATAAAAATATACACAAGTTCTTCACTGGGACATCATTTCTTTTATTTGTAAGAACTTCTGAAAGGCAACAAATGCGAACATTCACGTAAACTTCATTCCAATTAACCGCATCTCAGGATGCCCGGCCATCGCTAGGAGCATGCATGTTTCTTGACACCGAAACTAGCGATGAGCTTCCGGGGCCTCGTTTCAGTTATAATCCCGATAACGAAGAATCAGGTTGCAGCATACGACATCATTCTCGCCTTTGAGAGAAGGCCTTAGGCACCCTGTCAAACGTGGAAGTTGACCGTCGTCTGCGTGAGCATCCACGATGCAAGAATATTTCCTTTATATGATGACATTATCTTGAGACGTCATCGTGATCTCATAAATCGGGAAAATTTGCGACGCCCTGAGGACGTCACTGTGATACCATCTGAAGTTAGTTTTTGCAGTTACGTCATTAGGTGACTCGTCATTTGTGTAAAAGCACAGCCAATAAAAGATGCAGGAGAAAACCAGAGCAGGTGAGGTGCGAGTGCAATGCCCCTGATCCGTGGAAAAAACTGAAGGACATGTTTGCAAATCGCAAAGTGTATTCGGTGCAAAGCTTCTGCCTATTGAGATGGAGTTGGTCAGAATGGAAGGCGATCCGGTTGTCTCCTTTCTTGCAAAAGCGGGGACAGCGACGCTATAAGCTAGCAAAACGCGAGCGCTGTGTAGTCCCACAGGACCTCTCTAAGTAGATATAACAGGCAGAAAAGAGGAAAAAAAGTGCCGAGTCGTAACTGTCTCTCCTTACGAGGACAGCAAACAGGTCGGCAGAGGAATGGGGTGGGGGGAGGGAAATCTATAAGAGAAGTCTGTTGGCTCGCTTCGGCGACCACTTAAGAGAGTGTGAGGGGAGAGACCACAGATGTGGCGGCGCAACTGTTGTTATACTATAGCAAGCTTAGCGCCGCTTGGCCAAGACATTTACAAATGGTGTGATGAACGTGAGAATGAGAAATTAAGCGCTATCGTCTTCAAACACAAGGTTGGTGGAGAAAACTTTAGGAGGGTGGCGAGGCAGGAATAATTAACAGATTAAGAAGGAAAGCGCAAAAATTACGCCTTTCCCCTACCAAGTCGTCTTAGGTGAAACCATAATGAACCATGTCAAATTTCTAGTGAGTTTAATGAGTGACCTAATGAAGAAGTGTTGACTACACAGAGGAAAAAAAACAAGCACATGGAGGCAAATACGTGAGAACAAATAGGTCAAATTTAGGAGGAGTTATTTTGTTTGGTAAAGTTGTGCGTACAAAACGGCACTAACTAGCACTCTCGTGATGCGGTTCTTACATGAATTGCGTTCATACACGCGTAGATTATTACTACGGAAACGGCTCATATGCCCTGACATTGATAGAGTACACGTGCACAATAATATCACACTTGCTGTGAAGTATTAGTGCGAACAGAAGGAACACACGAGGAGGACAGCGTACCACTAAGAACTGAAGCTTTTGAAATTTTCCGCACAAATGTGTGTTGGTTTTCGTTGCGTTCATTTTTTTAATAAAGTTCAGTTGTGAGAGAAAGCTCGCAATCAGTCATTCTGTGATTGTGCTCTGTTTGTCCGTGCAAAATTTTTTACAATACAAAAGCTTTCTAGCCAGCCGACCTATCTACCTCATTATCATGCTGGTTCACTAGGGTGAATGCCAGCTTCAACTTACAGGTTAGACCACTACGGCTCAGTCTGCTTCTTGTTTTTCTTCTTTTTTTTACATTTTCGTATAAATGGGGGAGTCATGTTCTAAAATAAAAAAAATACTTGAGGGAGGTGATTCTTGCTGTCTCTTATTAACTGGAGGTATTGATTTATTCAATCTTTTACATGGTCATAACCGCTAGAAACAATACACGTAGTCACCTTATGCTTGCTCGCGGTTACACTATACTCGGAAACTTTTTGGGTGGAAAGCAGCTAAAACGATGTTTTTGAGAGTGTGCTACTTTAGAATTGTTCAATGCGAAAATCGGAACAGTGGCGATAGCGTGCGCACGAAGGAGGAATGGGTCGAGGCCATTCCTGGTCTCCAAAAGAGGAGGGGAGGAGGTTGAAAGTGTCTACCTCTTAGATAGACCTAATAGGGTGGGGGGGGGGCGCTGAGACAAAACTTTGCTCCCTCCCCCTGATGGGGAAGGGAACCCTATTAGATAGGGCACGTTAGTATCGTGTATGACATCCAAACCAAAACTAATGAAGCTGATAACCTTGCGATCAGAAATTCGAAAAGAGCGGGTGCGGGTGCTGGAGACGACGTTCAGACAAGCAGATAATCGTGTATGGAGAGCTTCGTCACCAGTGATCCCGGCCGTTAGACAGACGCTCAAGTTTTCGGAACTGGGGCAGTCGCAAATTCAAACGCTTTAGCATGTACCCTTTCAAACGCTCCCTAAATCAGATGCGAAGCTGTAGTGAAACCGTTTGCTGTGATAAGCTGTTTCATTTCTTCCTGAGTGATATACCTATGAGAAGTTTTTAGCGCTTCGCTGAACAACCTAATATGACTGTGCTTATTGATAATTGAGTTTTGCTGATAATTGAGATATAAACGAGAACGCCTCTTATTTAACAAAAGTGTCAATGTGTTCGTTCGAGTAATTATATATGGCGAGAGAAGTAACGTTCCGCTACAGTACTGCAGACCAAAGCACCGAAGTTTGTTACGGCCAACAAAAGCAAAGGAACAAGAAAGGTTGCGCACTTTTAAAGTGCTTCGTTAACACAAAAATCAGCTAATGTCCTACCACTGCATTAATTACAAGGCTGGTATAAGTGATAAACTCGTTAGGCAGCAGCCCGAGGCCTTCCAACACTCCGTTTACATTGCGCCTACAACCTTTTCACACAGAGAGCATACTACGAATGAGGGAAACAGGCAAACTGGGCGAGTTGGTCGAATTTCATGATAAAGTATGCGCATGTAATCTACGCTAAAAACGAAAAAAGAGGATAGATGTTTTGCAAAATATTAAGCTCGAACCTCTGCTTTTTTCTTGCAACAGTTGATGACGGTGCCAGCACAGCCACCGGATCTCAAACAAACAACGCGTTGCCGTAAGAGTCGGGGTTCAGCCCGGCAGGAGCAGCGGAGAAAAGAGGGGCTCTTTTTCCTTCCCTGAGATCATCGGTCAGCTGTCGCGTCCAGGAAATGAATGTACACCCACACTGACTTCGAGGAAACAGGAACCGTTCTGGCGCCACGGTTCCGTGTTCTGCCCCTGGGATGAGAAACTGCATGCGCCTTTGTGTGTGTGTGTGCGTGTGTTCAAAACCCCGCGCACGCTTTGATCACCCGGATAAAGGGATACGTATTTTTTAATTCGAAGTTAACCAGTGTTTCTTCTTCTATAACAAATATAAACGTTGCTCTACCGGCTATCTTGCCTCGCTTCCTGGTTTTCGAGGAAATGCACGAAAAGTTAGCGACGATTTGTCGTCGCTTTTGTGATGTTGCATCGCGCAGTGTAGGCAGAGATACGCAGTGACGACATCTTCATTAATGCCCCCTCCCCCAAGTGCCTACGAAGCATGAAAAGCTTTACAATTGTAAATTCCGTCGTGCTAAACATTTTTCCAACAGCATTGTTTAAGCCCACGCGCAGGTTTGAAATAGCTTGTGCGATTGGAAAAAAAATGATGCTCTTCCGTACCCTACTAATGGATACTTCACAATGAGTAAATTCTGACACTCTTTTCTGGAGATTGTGATAACGCCAAATTTCCATTTATAGGGGACACTCAGAAAATAGCTGCCTTACTTACTTCAATTTAACAATCAATTGTGCACTCATAGCCATTGCGAAATATTTTGCCCTTCTCGCCTGACATAAGCCAATTTTGCTAAAAACTGCACCACGCCTCGCCTGCGCAAGCGTAAATGCGGCTATTCTTTTTCGAAAGCCGTTATACAGATAACGTTTGTGCATTCGTCCCCAAGATT
The DNA here is from genome assembly GCA_013436015.1 of Rhipicephalus annulatus. Lineage (NCBI taxonomy): Eukaryota > Metazoa > Arthropoda > Arachnida > Ixodida > Ixodidae > Rhipicephalus > Rhipicephalus annulatus. Next base: position 33,508 of record WOVY01002444.1, on the reverse strand, counting down.
CGAAATTCCTTCAGTTCCACCAACTTTTCGTGTCGCGCATAAGAACTTGTGGCTTCTAACGGACTTATGGCTTTGTGTACTGATGACTTTTGTCTTTCACTTGTGATAAAAGAACTACTCGTGATGAACTTCGTCAGGTGTTTTGAATTGGCCAGCCTTGTAAAATCAAGGCGGCTAAATATGAGTGGTAAACTTTTGTTCTGAACTTCGTTCTGTGTGAAAGCTGCTGCAGGCCGCGTGGAGCCTCACTGGGTCGAAAGAACAAAGATCTGGCAAATGCGTGTACTTCCCATCTTTCCCGCACTCGCTGAAGCGCCATGCGTTGCCAGGGTCTAGAATAACGAGCGCCAAGCTTGGTATTGAAGAATAGCTATCTGAGCTAGTTGGTTAAATTCAGCGCAAGCACGAAAGTGCTGGAAGAAAGTCGGTTGGTAGTTAGCGCTAGTGTTGTCCTTATTGCTTTCCATTCCTTGCTTTCATTTCAATTAATTTATTTGACCCCAAGGACCCAAGAACGGGCACTACATAAGGGTGGATTATAATACAGAGCACAACAAATGAAGAAAACCAAGCAAAAAAAAAATCAACCATGGAAAAAGAAAAAAAATGCAATAACAACAAGCCTAATGCAAACGCAATGTGGAAAAAAAACATACATAGTTCAGTAATACAAGGTTCAGTAGAGTAAAAAAGGCAATCAATGAATATATGACAAAGTACAATATAGCAAAAAAATAAACAGGGAATAATTCAAAATTTGAATTTGACGATTCAGCTACATGGCAGGACTGCTCACTTTTGTAAGATAGCAGGGCTGACTGGAAACCTGTTATTTCTTCAATATTTGCAATTTTGAGCGGAAGTATATTCCACTCGTTTATTGATAGAACAAAAGTAGAATGTAAATATTTTACTGTGTGAGCGCCTTGTAGACGTACCTTGTGATCGTGATCACATCGGGCTCAAATGTTCGTGGGTCAATGAATTTCCGTGAGAAAGAATTGTTGGTTCTGGAACCTGGCATATTTTATGCGTGTAAAACGTGGTAATATACCGAGAGTTTCTTTAATATTGATACACCGTGAAACCATGAATATGAGGAAACAGTGAATCATGTGGCTTTATTTTGAATTGACTCAAGCATGTCAGATAGATAGGCTTGATGCGGATTCCTTATGTTAGAAGCATACTCTAAGGATGGTTTGAGGAGTGAATTATGTGCCTGAAGTTTAGTGTGCGAGGTATTCCGACGTATACGCGGCGTTTTAAAAGGCCAAGCTTACGAAATGCTTTGCTGGTAATCAATTCTACATGCTTGTTTCACTTAATATTGTAATGCAGAGCGACACCTAAGTATTTATTTGACGATACTGTTTCAACGGGAGAGTTCTTGATGAGGTATACAGTCCGACATTACATCGCATCTCGACCAAATTCAACATGTTTGGTATTTTGAACGTTAATTTTCAATTGCTATTTGCTGCACCATTGGGAAAACATCGTAAAGTCAGATTGCTGGGTTAAAGTGCCGTTCTAGTTGCGTATTTATTTATATAATACGCAGTCATCAGCGAAACGTCGTACGGGAGACTGCACGTTAAGTGATATATCGTTGATATAGTTTATAAATAGCAGTGGCCTTAAAACTGACCCTTGTGTAACGCCCGACTTGACCTGTGTCTGTTTAGATATGTAGAAGTTGATTTTAAAACACTGAAACTTGTTTGTTAGAAAGCCTTCAATCCACTGAATTTTTTTAATCTAGCGGTAAACTACGCAGTTTTTATAGAACACGTTGATTAGGAACGCGATCAAACGCTTTCAAAAAATCTTTACAAATAGCATTGAATTAAAAGAACCTATCGACGGAGTTGCGTAAATCAGTGACTAGCTCAAACAGCTGGGAGATTTAGGATTCATGTTTCTGAATGTCATGTTAGTTTTGAAAAAGTAGATCATTCTATTGAAGGTGACACATTATGTGGTTGTATAAGATATGTTCGAGTATCTTACAATAAATTTATGTCAGAGAAATAGGATGGTAATTGTTAGCGATGTGTTGGTCTGAAGATTTAAAGCAAGGTATTACATTCGCGATTTTACAGTAATCGGGAAGGCACCCAGAATCCAGTGACTGTTGAAATATTAGAGATAAGAGGTAGGATGATTTCATTGACGATAGCGTTTTGCGCGGATACCGTCCGGACCAGCAAAAGTTCTGCACGGTAGTCTCTCTAAAGCACGCGCCATGCCTGTTTCTGTTATCTTGATAGACTGAAACTCGTGCAAAAGTTTACATCCGGTGATTGTGGTGGCAGTTCGTCTGAAAAAACCGAAGCAAAACGTTGATTGAAAATTTCGGCAAATTCTTCGACCGACTGTATGGTACCATTTTCACACTTAAGTTGGACGCTAGATTGCTTGTCTTTCGGGTCGGTAACCTTCCAAAATTTTCCAGGGTCGGTCCTCATCAGATTGCTTAGAGTACAGTCAGAGTAATTGTTTTTAGCATCAGTTATTGTGGATATTGCTAACGTACACAGCTGTTTGTAATTCATCCTGTCTGAATCACTCTTTGACCTCGAAGTTTTTCTAAACGCCCATTTCTCTTTTTTTGATGGTTTGGTTCACGTCCGGTGTGAATCAAGGACCATCTGCTTTAGACAAGAAGAATATTTTTGGCACACAGTAATCTTGAAGTTCCATAAGGAAGTCTTTAAATAAAGACCAGTTGTCATCAACTGATCGACTAGCAAAATCTTGAAGGTAACCAAGCAGAAATTACTCAAACATTTGGTTCATTTTGTTAATGTCTGCACAAGCATAGTTGAGCATAGTTTCGGGTTCTTTTTTTTTTCTTGGAGCGTGGTATTTTCAGGGAGCAGTGTACAGCGTTGTGATCAGTTATTTCTTCAAGAACGAGAGCGCTTCCGTATTCAAGATGGTTTGCCAGTATTAGATCAAAAATATTATTACCTCGACTGGGTTATTTTACCAATTGTGACAGGTTATGATTGTGCACCGTATGAAGAAAGTGAAGCAATTCTTGGCGAATACTGTTACACAGAACTGAAGTCGCCAGCCAGACAATGGCTGTATGATTGAAATCACCGTCCTGTTCTGTTTGTCTTTCTTCCAGCACTTTCGTGTTTGCGCTAAGCGCCTTAATACAATTGATATTGGAGTACTTTATTGACACTCTATGCGTTTGATGCTATTTTAATGATAGAAAGCAACAACATTGATACTTGATATGTAGAGTTTAACGTCTCAAAACCACCATATAATTATGAGAGACGCCGTAGTGAAGGGCTCTGGAAATTTTGACCACCTGGGGCTCTTGAACGTGCACCCAAATCTGAGCACCCGGGCCTACAACATTTCCGCCTCTATCGGAAATGCAGCCGCCGCAGCCGGGATTTGATCCCGCGACCTGCGGGTCAGCAGCTGAGTACCTTAGCCACTGGACCACCGCGGCGGGTCAAAGCAACAACATTGGCAATAATAATGATCTTAGTAGCGGAAATATAGCTTCATATGACGTAAGTGTCCAGGTTGGTGTCGGTATTGCCCATTTCAGCTTTAGGAGCAGACAAATTTTAGTATATTATTTTTCTTGTGCGTACACAGGCGTTGTAATATGAATGAACCAGTTACCACATGTTGCAAATAATTTTTGAAGAATTCAGTACGTGTCATTGAGACCTCAAGGGATCATGTCAATAGTGTCAACACGCTAGCGGTACTTCGGAATAGACAAACTCTGTCGAAGTTATTCCTGCAAGCCGTCGACTAGAAGAGGAGGAGGAAGAAAGTTTAAGCGGAAAGACAGGGAGGTTAGCCAGTTCTTAGACCGGCTGGCTACCCTGTGCTGGGAAAAGGGGTGAGGGGAAGACATCACCACTGTCTACGAGGAAGCATAGCCTCCTTTATTTTAGAAAATAAAGGAGGCTATGGAGGAAGCCACTACCGAGGATTTCAAAAAAGCTGGACTTTCACAAGCGGCAGTGGCCGCGATGACGCGTACCGCGCAAGAGTGTCGAGTGGTGTGGATATAAGCTATATTTGTACGTCTCTTTCCTCGCCATCTTTAAATGTCCGCTATCCTGTTCTTGCGTGCACAGCAGCAAGCCGGTCGTCCTAAACTTGTCAACGTGCCTGCCTTTCCTTCTCTATTATTTCTTCTCTCAGTGAACTATTGCGAACCAGTGGAATGTTTGCCAAGGAACATCTTCGTGATACTCGCAGATGTGTGTGTTCACGAGCGAAATGTTTTTCTCTTTCAGTCGGCGCTTTTCTGCATCGGTGCTAGTTTGTTCACTTGTGCACGCCGAGTGGCTTTCGCCGCAGTCATAGTATGCCACTCGAAGCCTTAGGAAAGCAGATAAGCATTTTTTACTGTTTTTTACGAGATGTCCATTTTACTGACTTCTGTCCCCCCAATCCCGCCGTTTCTACATGGGCCTACACTATAATAATAACCACGCATAATTCATGGCGGTCGGGGAACGGCACGATTCACTGACCGGCCACGCACTCGGAACGCCGATTTTGGCGAAGACAAACGAGTGCGATGCTTTGAGTTTAAGCGATCCGTGAGAAAAGCTCGTATCACGGGACGCGCATCTCATCGGCTGAATAAATGAAAGGGAGCGACGAATTTGGTGAACAAACACTGCGCCTAAAGAAATAAAAAAAGAGCAACAGCGCCAGCGTGTACAGTGTTATTTATTGCGATGTCCTTCTGTGACGAATGAAAAAAGACACCCGCAAGCACAGAAGACCGCAGAGAAACAAACTAGGAAGGACCGTCGTCTTAAACAACGATATTCTTTTTTTTCACTGGCTCGGACGAGTATTGCGCCTTGGCGGCACGCGAGCGGTTGCTAGGATTGTGTGCTGACGCAGCTATATAAGAGCGATACATTATTTAGTTGCGATCCCCCATTACTGCACGGATAGATGGTCGCAGGACGTCATGGGGACGTTAAAAAGTTGACTTGTAGGAATTGTTTTTTACTTCTTTCAAACTAAAGCTCTTTTTTTTAAATTCTTTTGAGTTGAAGGAACCCTAAAAGCAAATAACAAGTTGATGTTCATTGCTGAAATGGCAGTACAGAAACGTCGTAGGGCAATCTTTGTACCAAGGAACTGTTTATTCTGAAATAAAATTACGTTTTCGTGATCTACATCGTGTTAGCGCACTTAAGTGACAACGGCAATTGAACAACTTTCTGACAAGGCCTACGAGATGGCAGGCGTCCTTAGTTCAACTGGGCCTATATATGACACGACCTGTGTACTTTAACAAGGCAAAAATAAAACTTTGGAACCACAGCATCGTCCAGCAAGTGGAACTGCACTCTCCGGAGTCCAGACATATTATCACAATTTTTCGCTGTCGACAGGGCCGACGATGAGGCGGTAGGGCTCGACCTTACAGTCCCGTCGTGAGAGCGGCCCGCTGTGTGCAAGGGTGCACGCCCTCGAACATTCAGAATAAAGTTTTCATAAACCAAACTAAACCACTCGCACGATTATCCTTGTTACGTCCGGTGGTTCTTTTTTTATAAATAAAAAAAGACATCGAGCATTTTATTACGTCTCTCGATGCACGGAAGGTTGTTTTTTATTGCAGTTCTTTGATTATGAGTGATTAATTGTAGTCGGGTGATTTATAGTCATAGGAAACATTTCCAAAATGTTCGACACAATGGGCCTGTCGGGTGAGACATTTAGCTTAATTTCTCGGTAAGGCACTGATGTTGATAATATTGCTGTTTTAGACGTTTTCGTACATTGAGTTTTACTGTGGCGTAAATTGTTAGTTGCCTTCAGTGTCCCTCTGAATTAGAGTGGTGGTGTCAAAAAACTGCTTTAAAACTGCTTGCGAATTTACGGCTGTGTTTAACGCGACATCAGCGCAAAATTGTTTGTGCGGGCCAAGCCGATGTAAACTATTTGGAGTGAATCTCGGGTAAATTTTAATTGTATTTACTGCGGTGCAGCAGTGCTTATGGTGCTCGGCTGCTGATCAAAGAGTCACGTGTTCTGTTTCAGCCGCGGCCGTCATGTTTTGTTGCAGCCGAAATTTTGAACCCGTGTCGTGCACGTGTACGATGCCAGTGCCCATTGAAAAACACCAGGTGCTACAAAATTTCCGGAGCCCTCCACTGTATACGGCGTACTTTATTGTCATAAAGCAGCTTTGGAACCTGAAACCAGAGATATTATTTCAGTTTTGCTCATAGCTTCAAGTGTCTGAGTTCTCAGCATTGTTCAAAAGTGTGTTCGGTATTGCGTGGATTTGGACATCATAAAATAGTCCACACGTTGCAGCAACGTCAGTACTGTAAGTGTACTGTGACGTCAACAAGCCCATCGAAGAAACCGCTTGATAAATCCTTCAAGAATGTGGTAAAGAAATATTGCAGATTCAATAAAGGAAGTTCGTCGTGAAGAATACCGATTTCGATTATTTTTTTCTGTGGAACCACAAATATATGACCACTTCTTGAGTGCTTATCCAACGCTGTAGAGAAAAGAGAGCACATCGAAATAAACTGAAACGACAGAACCTACTTTACTGAAATTAGCCACAGATCACATCAAACCTAATTATATTTCAAAACACGAGTATTTCATCACTTTTTCAATGTACACAGAACGTCATTATGATGTAGACAAATAAGCTAACTAATAACAAAAATGTGCGCTGCATAGTAAGACAGCGTAAAATGATTTCATTTGTTAGAAACCATTAACACTACAACTCACTCAACAAGACATGCGCTTTCTCACGCTGAAACTGGCAATGCCTCGCTAAAGGATTTCTTGAACGGAATGAATGCAAAAAGAGGTGTTCTTGCCTATTTCATGCAGGGCGAGACGTGACGATGAATGCGTGGCCTACAGGGGAGGTTTTCGCTCGGGCCGGCCCGAATGCAAAACGTAAAAAAAACTAAAGATCAAGGCACACTTCCAGACATTCGCTGCCGAATTATTAAGCGGGCAGTGTAATATAGCAACCTGCGTTCATTGTTGGGGGGTCAGAGCTAACGAACTCTTTTAACACAGTTAGTTGGCTAGGAACCTCCGGAGGCCAAGCGAATTCGCCCCTACATTGCGTAAAGTCTGGTGTGACACAGAATTTTGAAAATGAATTGGGGTTCGCACTTTTTCACCACCTCTTGTTAATAAATTCATTGCTAAAAGGTATCACAGTCTTTTGATTTTGTTGCTTTTCAAATTCTGTTGTTAAAGTTTGAAAATTTACGGTGAGCGAGCATGACGACGTGTTTGTCTCTTATTTATGCAAGAAACCACCAGTTCTTCCTCGAATACGTCCTATCTTTATTTTTCGAGTAGGTAAATGAGTTCCTGTATGCCTTTCGCTTCAGTACAGAATCCGTCATTTTTGAATAATACATCCGGACTTAGCACTACACTTGATTACGAAGAAAAAAGAAAGAGACGCGATAAGCAACACGTGGTCCTCGCATTATTGGTCCTGCACGAAGTGGTCCCAGTTTTAGCACTGCAGCACGCGTACACACTGCTGGTGTTTCCAACACCGGAAACGTAAAAAAAAAATATGCCCTCGGCGTGCCATCCGAGGCATCGTTTTTCACGGTAGCGCGGCTAGCTCACTGCGCTAGGGTTGTTTCGGGGCAGCGTCGCAGTTTGGGTTTGAAGATGCGCCGCCACGTGATGCGCGCGCCTGTTGTCGTCCATCTAGTCACCGTGTGGTCGCTAAGCAGAAACAAGGCGAGACGAGTCGTAGGTGGTGGCCTGCTTTGGGCAGGTACGTATTGGGTGGGTGCTTCGCATGGGAGTTCTTTCTTACGTCCTGGTTATTGAGCAGCGATAGAACGTGTGATAGCACACAGCAGCCACCGTAGTCTACACTATCAAAAAACACCCCGTCGCCTTTAGAGTTGTCCTTCTTTTAGATAAAATGCTCAAGCAGTGGCCTCAAAGAAGTGATCAAAATTACAGACATTTGGCGTTTTAACGCAGAGTGCTCATATTTTTGCTGGAGGATAAAACGTGAAGAGAAAACATACCGACGCCGCAATGAAAACCAATATTCTGGTACTAAATTTTTTTTCGTGTGCATTCATAAAACTGTTTTCCATCAATGCCCACAACTCGCATCCATCTGACTGAATTCTGCATAGTGTACAACATGACGATGTGAGTGAACGTTAACGTACACCAGATGATCGAGGCTTCTGGAGCCCTCCACTGTATATGGAAGAAAACTCAAGCCGTTTTTCTCTGCTTGTGTGCGCGAAGCGTCTCTTATCTACGAGATGACGTCTACCCAGCTTCAATCAACCTACAGCATATGTTGGCCCCTTCGCTGCCAATCGAGTATGCAAAAGAAAAAAATACAGACAGAAAAAGCAATGCTGGAGTGAAAATAAACTAGTCAGGCTGTCGGCGTCTGTTGACTAGGCGTCGAGGAAAGATTTCAGACAAGATGCGCCCTGAAGAAAAGCTCGTTTAAATGCACGAGCGTATCTTCGTCAGTGACTGTTCAGTCGCGCTGTCGCCAGGGCGTTGTCATGGCCTTGAGTTGCTCGGCCTCAGTTTCTAGCATTAGTTGTGGCGGTGCATGACCTGTAAAACGTATCATAGTTTTATCGGCATGTGTGGCTCGACGTTACAGGGAACTGCCAGAGTCACCGTGATTATGGAGAGCGTAGAGACAAATATAAAGAAATTACTAATTAAAAATTAAGTACATGCTTAGAGAGAAAGAAAGATTCAAGGCAAGGCAGGGAGGTTAAAAAGACGCACGTCAGACTTGCTACCCTGCACTTCAGGAAGGTATGAACGGGAGTAGAGAGATACGAGAAAAGGAAGAAAGATACATACACATAATCAAGAGCACACTTGAGGAAGCACAGGCGTAGCAATGCCAAGACAAACGCGCTAGCACTGGTTAAGTTAGGTACTCGTAAATAAACTATAGTTGGCATGTTTGTTCAGCAGATTAATCGGCGGAAAAAGTGCATACAAGCAATATACCACAGGTTTGCCTTTTCATAGACCTCATGGGCGTTTCTTCTGGCTTTTTTCTTAGATCAAGAGATCATGACCTTTTTTTTTGTTTGCAGAAATTGTTTCTCTGTGTGCAAGTAAACATAGCTCTCGCTCTTGACAAATCCCGGCAACACATCTACCCAGACTCACAAGCGGCGCTCTCAGTCTTTGCATCTGGATTGTTTTCGGCTGGAGTAATTAGCATCTTTGGTCATAGGAATATTTCTGAGCACACCATCATTTGGCTTTCGGCACTCCTCGGGTCACATCTGGCTTCCATACCAACCTAAACGCGATCACCCACGCCCGAGCACACAAAATTACTCACTGTGCTGGGCAGCGTGGGGGATCTTCAGACTCCAACCTAATAGTATTCAGGGATGTACTCCTACTTTCAATGAGATAAGTAAACATTCCCAGAAGGCTCTTTACCCTTCCCGAGACACGCGCGACGCGACGTGTGGCGAGTGGTGGGCTCCACATTGGTTCCGTGTTTGCCTCAGCGTCACGACGGATAATTTCATCGCCGCGTCTTCAAATTAGCGGTAAATTGTCAAGTTCCACATGAATAACCCGTAGACACCAAGTTTATTAGGGTGGGGCTATCTTTCCTTCTATAGGAACCTTGAACTTTTCCTTCGCGGAACTGACGCTAAGCCGTAGGCTTAGAGCAGCCGCCCTGCAATCGGTGACCAGTAAAAGAGCGAGGGATTGTGGGATGCACCGTCTGCTACCAGCTTCCTGTTCGAGAAGAGTAGACGACGGCGAACCGCTTCGCCGCAAGCCTCAGATGATTCAGGATTCGCGCGCATGGCCGCCCGTTCATCTTCGTTCTGATAAACCATGGTCGGTTGTTCAGCCGTTGACTGCCCCTACTTGAGGGTGCAAGGCAAACGCAGGTATAATTCTCATGGAACGAAAAAAAAACATGGGGTCGGCCACGGCTGCGCAGAGAGTCATTGCGACAGGTAGCATTTGAGTACGGAACGTTGAAGCCAGAATGTGCGAAAACCATTTTATCACAGGTACGTGTGTATTCTACGCTAAAAAAAGCTTACGCATGAATTTGCTGCGAATAATATATTGAGAAATAAATTGTCGCTTCGGCGCGCCTTGCAAAATTATTATGAGAACGCGCGGCCGAAATCTACCTGCCATACGAGATGAGCACCGGCCATTGCACCCATATACACGACAAAAAAACACAAGCTTCACTGAAGAGTAAGTGTACACGAAGCACTGGACGAGTCCATTTGCGTTTATCTTGGTCAAAATGTGTGCCAGGACGCCACACAAAAGAAAAAGAGCGGTAAAAAAGCACAGTGTTTCGATTATTTGGCGCCGTCAGTATGACTGTATTGTATATGTGCCGCCGTGCCGTGCAGCTTGACCAAGATCAGCGCTCAAATAAGCATCTGGCTTCGACTATAGGAATTGCATCTTATAGCGCGCTGAAGGCTAGAAACAAATATCTCAACGCACTCAATAAGTGTTTTGCTTCATGCCGATCGACTAAAAGTTCGGTCGTAGCAGCGATCCTGAAATGAACATTTAGCACACTGCTACAGTCATTCCCATCACCTGAGATCTTTAAAATGGTGACTTTTTATCTGCAGTACTGTATCATACAGGGAAAACTGTTTTTCGTATCGACTGATCTGCTAGCCAAACTGACAGTGCCCCTGAGCAGCATAAAAGCATTGCACATCATTTTAGTGCGAGAAAAAAGTTTCCGGACCATTCATGGCTTTCGTAGCTTGTCATCGTCACAGTCACGCATGGCAAAAAAAAAAACAACTTCTAAAGCATTGACATTGCACGGTGAGGTGCTTTTCAAACGGAGCAGTACAAAAACTTCGCGCGGACAGGAAGCCGTCGTATCCGTCAGTTCTCTGCGATTACCCATGTTACCGGTCACCTATTGCCGGCGTGGCGGCCGGTGTAGTCGCAATGAGTACCGTGTGGCGGTACGACCCAGAAACTATGTAAGTGCGATAAAATAAAACTGCAGCGGTGTTTGATAACACTACCGATTATGTAATCCAGAAGAAGGCTGCAATACAAGCAAGCATGGGGCCTATTCCCGCCGCGTTGTAGCAACGTGCATCACTTTGCAACGAGACCAGGGCCACTACCAGTGAACAAGACCGAAGCGATGGAAGCCGATGGCTAATGCGAAGATAGGCGCAGAAGGACGCCGTCGCAGTGATCACACACAGAAATGTGTGCAACCACAGTCAATACAAAGGCTCATCCATAGAGGGCTTTTCTGATTAGATCAGGGAAGCCCTTTATGCCACTGCTTGACTTCCGCGCGGGGCTCCGGTGCTCTCTATTTGGCCAATATGTGAGCAAAATATCATTGTTATTGAAATACGAGACGCGAAACAGACTCGTCAAGTTGTGGCAAAAACGCACATTATGCTTGGCGGCCACAAATGTGGTGTGCATACCTACCTCAAGGCGACGGAAGACATGTGCCGCGGAGTAATTCAAGTGGATCCTGCAACCTCTGAAGTCAGCATCTCTGAAACAATGTATTCGCCGGACGCACCAGTCGTACGATTGGGAAAATTGGGCAACTCAAATGCCGCGGTGCTTACATTCGAAGGTAGAATTGTTCCATACAACTTATTCTACTGTTGTGACGCAATACCTGCGCGTCTCTACCGCAAGACAACACCAGTTTACATGCAATGCGGGACAGTGAGACACCGGACGGACGTATACCCGAATCCGAGTTTCGTCCGCTGCTCAACCTGTGGAACACTGAATCTAGAAGCCAGGCACGAGTGCCAGGCCAAGTGCAGTGTGTATAACGGCGGGCACATCACGGGATCCTTCCAATGTAAGTGGAAGTACCGACGTGTTATCGGTGGTCAACGAGGATGAAGCCTGGTTAAAAACGCCGACATGTCCTACAGTCAAGAGCCACAGAACGTCCATTTACGTCGAAGTTCAGCCTATTCATCGCGTGGAAAAAACGGCAAAGCAGGACCACCCGATGCACCCAGGGCACGTCCTAAAATGGGAGCGGCCAACCACCACAACAAGATCGAAGAAGGCAGTCATGCTGCTGCTCAGGATCACCCACCAGGCAAAAAAGACGAGGACCTCAGCCAGGTGAGCTGGGCTGATATAGCAGCCTCTGGGGTTTCCACATAGGATCAGGAAAAACTTAAATGAGAACGAACAGTTAGGGCAGAAACTAATCGCACTAAAGCGTCAGCGTGTGAAAATAATCGATAGTCATAAGGCCTTACCCGACAACGCAGTTGATGAAGCAATGATAGAAGAAGACGTCTAATTCAGTACAACGCAGGTAGGACTGAATGAAATGGAGCAGTTTACATTGGTATCAAGTGCAGAAAGCCAAACAGCAAGTCATAGCGGCGCCATTGATGAGGCTAAACAGAGGCTATAGTAATGCGATGCATACAGCTCGTGAAAGTAGATAAGAATCGAGAGCTCCAGAACGTCATTGAACCAAGCTTTCAAGCAGCCATCGAAGAAAATATTAGCGACACAATCGAAGGCTTCATTCAAGCAGTCTTGGAGCTACGGATGCTCATGCGACAGACCCTCGAAATAAAATTGAATCTTAAATTGCAGGAACACGATGAGGGCACCTGACCAAATGTAAAAACTAGCAAAAGCACTGATAAATTTGATAAATTTGAATAATGAGGTACTGGTGAGGAATTCCAAGACAACAGCCTGCAGAAACAACATGGTTAACGCACGCTGCCTAATAGTTGTGCAGTAGAATTGCAGGAGCCTTTGTTGAAAAAGAGAAACCCTGAAACAATACGTAAAGTCACTAGCTCAAATGCCTGATATCATCGCACTGCAGGAAGTGAATGCCGAGGCGAAACTCAGGCACTGCAGCACGCACCAAACCAACGCATCTACTTGCCTGCTGGTACCCAAACACTGCATTGCAATAATTATAGACTTCGAGCTCATATAAAGTGTAGACTACACTTTTATTCAGCTTGTTTCTCACAAAAGACCAAAAGCCAGCGTTTACAATCCTAAAATTTATAGCGGACTACGTGATAGGACTGCTAAAGTCGACGACATATTTCACAAGGCACTCCACCACGTGAAACGGGATCCAGTACTAATAGTGGGTGATTTCATTCGCATGCACTTCAATGGGGATACACTAAAGCAGACTTCAAAAGAACAAAATTGTCGTCAACCTTATCTACTTGTAGCCTTAGGTCACTTACAGACCCATAGCAACCAACAAGGATAGGTAACAGTGTATCTCGAGACACATGCCCTGACTTTTTACTAGTGAAGATTGTATATGAATGTAAATAAAATAACACTCAAGAAACAGTTTAGAGTGACCACTGTATCCTCGAACTGGTGCTACAACAACAATTCTGCCGTAAACGCAGAGCACAAGTTAGGATCACTGATTGGACTGCCTTCAGGGAGGAAGAAGATAGCCCACTTACGCAGCCCATAGATTAATACGAAGAATGGGCCCGCAGAATAATTGACATGCGAGAGCGATACACGCGTAATCTCCAAACTAATGCAGACACCCCCGAATTTGATCTATGGGACACGCTTCATCTACGGGACCCGCGAAGTGCCTTAACGGAGCGGTGGAAACGTCAGAAATTATACAAGAAGCTTAAACTTAGTATAACCAGGCTCACACTGGAGGCAGAGGAGTATGCATGGAAACTGGTGTCGGATAACTGGCTTGCCGATCGCGGCTTCCTTAACGGAACTCTACAAACTAATACAGCATGAAGCATTCTTAAATGCCTCACTGAACCGAGTAAAACAAGGGGGGAGCAACAGCGAAGCCTGAAACGGGCTCTTCACGGATTCTCGGGCTCTAATAAGGACCTCATTCAGGCACTTCAAGACAGATATATATGTGCACGACAAAAGATACTGAACCTGTACAGCAATATACCGGAGCCTAAAATGTGGAATTAGATCACGAATTTGGCCCCAACAAAAGTCAGACAGCACTCGGTGCCATGAGGTGAAGCACGACACCAGATGGCGACAAAATACTGAAAGTATTCTTTCCAATCTCAGTGATAACTTGCTTGAAAGCCTCACAAATTACATCAATGAGTGTTGGCGAAGCAGCATCTTGCCCGTGGCCTGGAAAAAGGCGGAGATCACGTTCATGTCTGAATCAGGCGAAGAAGTTAATATCAATAACCTTCGCTCGATATTCCTGACGTCATGCGCAGGAAAACTCTTGAAGAAAGCAGTGCAGCAAAAGCTATCTATAGCACGTACCTCGAGGACCGTGGGCTTATCCCCGACACCATGTGCGGGTTCAGGGCACATCTGTTGACGCAAGGTGTTTTGCTGCAACTCAACAAAGAAGTTAATCAATCCTAACAGCAAGTAAAATCATAAAGCCAATCTTGCATTTGATTCTAAGGGGGCATTTGATCATGATAAGCATTCAAAAATATTACATAATTTACATGGCACGGGCTGTGGAAGACGAACATTCAATTACATCAAGAAATTCTTAACTGACCGACAAGCAATCACCGAAATCGAAAAAAATCAAGTCTGTGCCAATCAGCATCGGCAGCAGAGGCACACCACAGGGGGCCGTTCTCTACCCGCTCGTTTTTAACATAGCATTTCTGCAGCTCCCCGGGAAGCTCAACACCATACTGTATATTCGACATGCACTACACGCGGATGACGTTACAGTGTGCCCTATACATGAAAATCTTGGACAAATGAAGGAAGCTCCCCAAATGGCAGCCGATGAGGTACAATGCCAAGCAGAAGAACGTGGTCTCCAATGAGCATCAGAAAAGTCTGAACTGTTGCTGTTTCGGGGAATGGGAGACAAGGCCATGGTTCACGTTCGGGTACATGACACAACAGCTCCAGAGCGAGACAGCATTCGGATTCTTGGAGTCACATTTAGTAGCACCGGGGCCAACGGGGCCATGCTGAATGAGTTGCAATGCACATGTGAGCAAATCACGCGCATGTTCTTTAAAATTGTGAATAGGAACCGAGGCTTGAAAGAACTTGACATCCTACGGCTAATACAGGCCTTCATGATATGCAGAATAACTTACGGCATTCCGTACCTTACAATAACGGAAATCTGACGTAAATAAACTAGATGCCCTCGTTCATAACGTCTACAAGAAGGCTAGAATTTGCCACTGAAGACATCCACCTCGCGACTTCTGAAATTAGGCGTTCACAACCCAGCCGGAAAGCTGATCGAGGCTCATCTACGATCCAAACTATGCGCCTGGCTACTATCAAAACAGCTACGTAGGTCCTGGACGATCGCCACATTTCTGTTCACCCTACAGATTCCGACAGCCAAGACATACCCTGTGAATTGCGGGGCTGTTTTTTCCCTAAACATTTGCCCCGAAGTACGCACCCAAATCACCACCACGGAAGAAGATCAGCTCATGCTGAATCTTTGAATAAATGCTATGGTAATACAGAGAGAGCCTACTTCGTAGACGCTGCGGTACCCGTGGGAGGAATTTCTACAATAGCAATCATTCAACAAAGTAAGGTAGTTAATGACCTATCACTGAGATGATTTGTTGAATCTATCATAGAGGAAACTGCAACAGCCTTAGCAGCAACGCACTCCACTGTGGAATACATACTCACAGATTCGAAAGTAGCCTACCGGAACTAAGTGGGAGGCTCGTATTTCACCTCAAGCTCACACCATCCTACGAAAGGCACGAATGCAAGCCATGAAAAAGCAGCTAACCTGGGTGCCAGGTCACCAAGAATCGCTGGAAACAAGCTAGCACACAACTCAGCTCGAGCATTCCTTCCATGGGTTTTGTCTATCGACCTCTTCGGCCATGGGATTCAACCACCAATAGCGGCTACAACATACGCAGATATACTACAGATTTATTGCCTATGAAGGCAAAGTTTGCCTGATCCCGCTAAGGGACTTACTAAAACCAAGGAGACCTGTCTGCGCAGGCTCCAAACCACGCCGTACAGAAGCCCGGTCATGATGGCGAAAGTAGACTCAGAAAAATTTAGTGCATTGTGTAAATTTTGGGGAAGCCGCGCTGACCTGTTTCACATGATTTAGGCTTGTCAGTCTACTAGAAGCATCGCGCAAATTACACAGCCAACGTGGGAGAGGTAGGAGGAAGCTTTGTCAGGCCCAGCTCTCGATACCAGCGGAGACTCGAGAAGCGGGTGCGAATTGCAGCGCAATCTAACGGAGTTTCGGAATAGAGACCCGCCCCATCATCTGTTCATCTATATTTTCTGCAAAAAATGTTTTATTCATTTGTTCCCACTTCTGCATATGAAACTATTTAGAGTCCAGGTATCTACCGTCTACATGCGTCAAGCCACGTCGTATCCCAGTCTTCATTCGCACATCCAGTTCATTGAAGGCATTGGTCCAACATTCCCAGGTTGTGGCGCCACATCTAAGTTATACCACCTGCTCTGCCAGTGCCCCTCATTACGGTGTTCTGAGCGCATAACAGAAGAATGGAGCTCTGCGCTCAGGAGCTCACAACTTGTGAATCAACTCAGGGGTGTCCAGAGCACCCATGACGCGGCATTGAGACTCAGCCTATTCATTTCAATATGGGAGCAGCCCGCTCCTCTACCTCCTTGAGGTAGTGTTCCTCGAGACCTCAATAAAGTTTTGTGTATGTCTGTCTATCTGCCTGCCTGTGCAAAGCCTCAAATTATAAACTTGTAAAGAGATTCTTGTACAACAACAGTCTGCAAGAGAACGTGCTATGCTGGTGCAGAAGCTTGATAACGTACTGATAAAGGCAGGCTGTCGATGACAATTATCAGGTTAGCAACTCGCAAGCGCAGTCAACGTTTCCCTAAAAACATTTTACGGAAATCTACTGCTTAGTTGTTTTTTTTTTTGGAAACGATTCCTTTTTCTCTTATAAAAATACTAGGAAACGTTCGGGTAGAGCCAGTATCTCTAGGAAATGCAATAAAAAAAACCTCTGCTAATCTTCCCGCGGCTTTGTCCTTCACTTAATTTGTACTGTTGGCATTACAGAACATAACAATCCATCATAAAAGTTTTGTGTTTTTAGTAAGAATTAGCCGCTGTGAGGGTGTAGTGGTCGCGAATGATG
Source organism: Rhipicephalus annulatus (assembly GCA_013436015.1). Lineage (NCBI taxonomy): Eukaryota > Metazoa > Arthropoda > Arachnida > Ixodida > Ixodidae > Rhipicephalus > Rhipicephalus annulatus. Next base: position 16,328 of record WOVY01002444.1, on the reverse strand, counting down.
ACCCGAAGGTTACGTGATGAATTTCTGGCTACGGAAGCGGCATTTTTGATGCAGGTGTTCGCTGTCCGTGTAGTCAGACTGAGGTGAACGTTAAAGAGCACCAGATGGTCGAAGTTTTCGGCACCGTCCACTATGGCGTACTTTGTAATCATATCGCTTATTTGAATCTTAAGCTCTAACAGCTTCTTTATTAGTTTAAAGAGAAGCCGCAAGTGAACTGTTCTGAAAGAATTCACCATCTCCCGCTAAAGGGATCCACGTACAGGTGCGAAGCAGTGGGCGCTAATTTAACACAGGCGGTGGCGTTGACGCTGGTGCCCATCGCGGGATTGCACAGGAGCGGAACCTGGGGTGGTGGAAAACGCGCAGTGATGAACCGTTGTTTTTTAATGTAACACGCCAATCACTGCTAATGGGCAATGAGAGACATAACACTACAATTGGACAAGGAGACCCTCAGTCCGGTTTAGTTATTGCGCACGCTGCGAACTTTTATTCTTCAACAACGCACAGAAAAAATCACCCACAGGCACTACCTTGAAGGTCAATATTCAGTGCTTATAAATTGGAGGTCAATATCCAGATTGCTATAAATACGGGGTGACCAGTGAACGATTTTACAGTGTGAGCATTCGGTTTCTTCAATCGAGAAACTTTAAAGCAGACGCTGCTTGCGTTGGCGTTGGAAGGTGAAGGAGGGGGATCGCAGGAGCGGAAAGAGAGAGGGGAGCATGCATGCGCAGTAAGGGTGTCACGTGGCACACAGGATTGAGTCCACCATAAGCCACTTCGCTTCTAAAATATACAAACCCTGTCGAAAGGTACAACATTCGCGCTAAGAAACGTTTGTTACTATCAATATTGCTTATTCTCGAGAGATAACTAGATGGTTCTTGCATGACAAAACCTGTTCGACGTACTTTCAAACAACTGTCAAAGCACGCGGGAATTAACAAATATGTTCCAATAAGTGACATATTAATCGGTCATATATTGAGGCGCTTTGCATGGCCCCAAGGATAAGCAACAGGAAAGCATTACCCAGCGGTGATTGCAAAAACTCTCCTTTGATGTCTTTCAAGCTCGTTTGTACCTTCGTGTTTTTACGCATACCGTACATGCAGGGGGCCATCACAAAAGGCCGTCTGCCGTATAATGAAGGGACACAGTGACATCCGCGGTGATTACTCAAAATTTTTCGATTGAGTGCGTATCTGTCCAGTGCCGAGCTAGTAAACCATACCTTACCTTTGAGTAAGTTTCAGCGCCTGTCACGACCGCGTATCAATCACTCATGCTCTTTTTATTTGTCTCGGACCAACGAGGCATAAAGACTGGGCGGAGGCGGTGCCGCCTAAAAAGGAGTGAAATTGCGTAAAACGCTGCTTGTGCCAAGTATCGCGAGCGAAAAGCATCATGCGCCTTGTACGCACTTTACTCGAAGTCCATCGAGCGGCAATTATTCGGCGATTCCAGCTCACTGATTCGTGTTCGCAGTCACAAACTCTGACAGCACTAATAGGTAAGCGCACGAGCGAAACAGGACGCAGCTGAGGTCGTGATAGCGAGAAAAATTTATAATGGCAAGCTACTACGCAGCGAGACCTTGCAGCAGCGGTACCAGGTCGTGTAATTGCCCGGTACCATCGCCCTGTATTATGTACACGCTCATTTTATTTCTTTATGAACCTTTCGGCTGCTTCAGATAATTTGCTGAGGACGTTGTCAGCACCGAAGTGTCGTTTGCTTCTTCAAGCGGACTCTGTCAGGATAATACCACTGCACCCACTCAAATGATCCATCACTGTTCATTCTACTAACATTAGACTCTTCCAGCACTGGAATTATTTTCGTATTATTTGAATCTTCCTTGTACATTGCTGTTCTAACAGCTTGCACTGTGAGAATAGAACTGTATGGCACGCTCTCTTCACTCAAGAGCAGAATTAATGGAATGCTCTGGTATCCGCTGGTCAACTTGGCCGCTGATCATTTGAACGCGTAATTCAATTACGTTCGTCACAAGCACGAAGTGTAAGAAGAGCGTGAACACACAGGCGAAAAAAGGCGCTTTCAGTACTACTGTTTCTCTTAAAAACCAATCCTTCCTGTGGAAGCTAGGCTGCATTGCTCTGTTTACCAGTTCTAGTTCTCTCTCATTTTTTTTTCTTTCGAATCCCTAAGAGGCCGTCTTAGTCCCACTGCGCTACAACAAATACGCGCCCATGTTGGGCTTCCGGGGTAGGCAATGGTGTTGGCGCGTGAAGAAAACGGCGAACCAACAATTTGGACACTGAGGCCCGTCATTGCGCGCTATCTAACGAGCTTGTCTTCTTTCTCTACACTGCGTGTACTAGGCATCTCCTTGAGCGGGAGGATAAGATGCAAAAAAAAAGGAAATGCAATGATGACCAAGAAGCAAGGAGCACAACTTTGGGGCAAACAGACGAGCCCAAAGTGGTCGCGTTAAGCTATTACAACTCGGTTCCAACATCTTGGCAAGCATGAAGTGCCTCTATCGTTCTGGCCATTCTATTCTCGGAAGAGGCAGGTACCGATAGCGCACAATTAGAAAAAGGCAGCGAACGCGTGATTGGTGAAGGCATGATGTATAAAGGAAAGAATTGCAAACGTAAGAAAAAGCGCAAAGGGTTATTATTGTGAGGTACTACGTAAGAGTGTTAAGCCGTCTGAGGTTTGCGCGTATTCGCCGGAGCGGAGCGTTCCGCGTTCGTCCCGTTCGCGCACCAGTCAGCCGTAAACAATTAGGACCAGCGACGGCATTTCCGAAACTGACGGGGCGTGAAATTAAAGGCTTCATTACAGGATTGCGCTGCGCGCTGGCGTGCCGGGAAGAGAGAACGTGCTCTCCAATGTCCACGCACTGACCTTAGAGTCCGCGCTTTGGAATACGGGACGTTTTTCGGGAGGTGAGAGGGTGGGAGGGGGGGGGGGAGGCTGCGTGCGATGTTTGTTGCCTTTGGCCTCGATTGCTTGTTCAGCTGAGCGTCTTCGGCGCTCGTCGTGTCTTGCAGGCGCCCCAATTGGGCTTCTATCCTGTGTACCCGAATGGGAGTGCGATGTGCTTGTTCGCTCGTAGTTTGCACGGAGTTTGTGCTAACGTCGCGTGGCTCTTTTCGGAAGGGGTACTCTATGTTCTAGTGTTCAAAGAGTCCCAACAACCTTCCTTTCTCTCTCTTTTTTCTTTCTTTCTCTCTTTCGTTTTTTTCTTTCTTTCTTTTTCCGTCCTTCTTTTTATTTGTTTTATTTTTCTTTCTTTTTAGTTAGTTTCTTTCAGTCTTTCTTGCTGTTCCTTCAGTTTTCTTTCCGCCTTTCACTTGCACAGGTAGCATTAGGAAAACCTTTTTAATATTTCTGAAATTGTTTTCATGAAGCACTACCTTAAAATCACCATGATTCGCTTTCATTGCCTTTGTTTTTGTTCTGTGTGTACGTAACTACGCGAAATCCTTGTTCTTTCCATAGTCATTACAGCTGCGGTTGCGGGCAATGCGTGCGCAGCCAAACGTTGTGTAGGGATGATATTTTTGGAGTCGTCAGGTACGCAGAACAACAAAACAATATGTAAGCCGATGGGCGCCGTTTTATTCACCGTCAGTAAACATATGAGTTCCTTTGTAGTCGACAGTTATCGCCGACTTAAGATCTTATGGGTTGCAATCACGTCGCTTTCATATAACACCGATTTCAGTGTCTGTTCTCACTCACCCGATCCTCCCAAGGAATTTACTGAAGGTATAGATGACAATATTAGTGATGTTGTATTGAAATAGACACCCAAAGTCAGATACATTTTTGTTCAGGAATTTCCCTTCAGCCCACATAGACTGGCCTAATTTGAAATCGCAAGCAGGTGATTCTGATTATTTCCTTCATATCGCACTTAATGTCTTCTATGTCCAATTTTTAAACCAAGCTACCCGTGTTAACATTCAGCTCGCACTATAAGGTCCTCCCCGGAAAGACTTGGTCCTCTTTCTTTTCATGAAGGTTGGAGTGATCATGCCCTTCTTCATGCAAATATTTAAAATACCCATTTCTTACGTCATTCTACGCCTTAAATAATACTAAATTACAAGAAAGCTGACGGTGAAGCCATCAACAGAGAGGTGTGCAATAGTTTTATGACAAATTGCTCCTTTTCTTGTCGCTGCGATCGGTTCATGAAAACTGGGCACTATTCAAAGACAGAATACACCAACTCATTCATGCTCATGTGCCGCGAATTTTCATTCAAGTTAACATATCAAAACCACGGTTCAGAAAGTAAATTCGTGCACTCAAAAATGGAAAGCGATTCTATACAGAAGAGCCAGGCACTCAGGCTCAATGTCAAAGGCAAAACATAATGCTTCTGAAAAGAGTCATCATAAAATGTATATAGGACAAAAACCAAAATATTATCACATGACCTGCAATCATGTACATCAATAATACTGTGAAAATTTGGAGAACAATCTTCGCTTCAAAAATTTCATGTCACATCTCACTTTCCTGTCATAACGGCAACGCCATTTCACACAATGGTTTTGCAACTATTTTCAACCACTAGTTTATATCTGTATTTGCAGACGCAAACTGCTTCAACATGCCTTTTTCCCCAGAAGTTAGCTACAAGTGCATTAGCTTCATAATTGTTACATCTGCGACAATAGCATCAATAATCAACAAACTCAAAATATCCACCTCATCTGAGGCAGACGGCATCAACTCGGATATTCTTAACATAACGGTTCGCCAAGTATATTTCTCACTCAAGTTTTTCAGCTGTTTTTAACCACAGCCGAAATTTCATACAATTGGCAAATCCGCAAAGTCATTCTAGTTTACAAATCGGGAGATAAAACGAGGTTCATAACTATCAACCGTTATCACTACCTAGTGTGTCCGGTAAATTACTTGAACACATCGTTGTCTCAAGCGTAACCAGTCCTTTGAAATATAATGGTTTGTTTTTTTCTTAACTAACATTGGTTTAGAAAAGGTTATTCATGCTTATTGCTGCTTTGATAATTTACTAATGACCTATTCCGAAACGCTGATGATAATTATCTTAGCAAGTGCACAGTCATAGACTTCTCAAAAGCATTCGAACGTGCACTGCCACTTTATACAAAAACTTTCATCACCTAATATTCAGTCCTTAACTGCCTCCTAACTCCAACACTTCTCGTAATTTTGCAAAGAATGCACGGTCATCCAAGAGATTGCATATCTCCTTACTAAAGTTTCTTCAGGTGTTCTATAAGGGAGCGTCTTATGCCCTCTGTTGTTTCTCATATTCATTAAAGGCCTGCATCGCAGACAACATCCAAACTCAGATTGTTCGCAGACGATGCACCATAAAAAATTTAATACGTTGGATGGCCATGATGCCCTTCCACATAACCTTGACCGCATAACGCCTTCGTTTGATGAATGGCTTAAGATCTTGAACACTAACAAATGCAAGACGATGACATTTGGGCGAAATGTCTCGACTTCCACGTTTAAACATTGTCTTAACAATGATGTTCTCCTAACAACAACTTGTTACAAATATCTTGCCATCCATGTTACACCTAAAATTCCGTGGTCCCCGCACATAGACAAAGTTGTTGCAGAAGTATTACAAGCTTTAGGCTGTCTAAAGCATAATTATACGAATATGCCTGCGAATACTGGAAAGCTCGCCTACCAGATTTCATACGCCCCCAGCTCGAATATGCATTAGCCATCTGGTCTTCACGCCAGGATTACTTCATCAAATCTATTGAAGCTGTCCAGAATTGTGCAAACTCGCTTCATTACTCATGAATACGTAAGAATATGTTAGCTGGTGTGCACTGTCAAATGCCGTGATAACTTACCAAATAGCCCGAAAGTGCGTTTTAAACAAATGGAAGATTCATCCTAACGAATAACATTACTGCGTTTGGCTGAAGAGTGTTGCCAGATTACTGAACGAAATTCAACAGGACGTTCGAGTTTTCGAAATGAAACCGACGACACAATTGTGTATCTGTATCATGACTGTACACGGCCAGAGTGACGAATGAATGGACGTATGTGATCATAGTACATTAGAACGTCGGATGCTTGGCAGTTCAGGGAACGCCTTTCAGCTCTCCTATAGTAAAGTACCACGTATTTTAAATCATTTACCGCTTTTTTAACACGTTCGTGAAAATTGGTAATAACAGAGTTCGGCTACGGTGCAGCTCGATACAAGGCCTACACACTACGAGAATTTCTCTTTGATGAATGCCATTGTCATGAATATGTAAATCGACTCATAATATATTGTGAAGAACTTGTGCCAACGTAAAGAATGAACTGTCATCAACTACCATGCACTTGTAAACCATGCTATGTAACCATGTGGCTTAAATGAATGTTCCTATTTCGCCTTGAAAGCTTTTAGAGGGTGGCCGGGTAGGACCGACTCTTCGGGTAAGAAAAAAAATAGTGGCTATCGCCCCCGCGCTGCCTAAGGGAATAGATTTCCTGCCCTGTATTGAATGTTTTATTAAGAATTCAGTGGTTTGCGGAACATATTTTTTCAAAATTGACAAATGCGTCTCTAAACTAGTGTCCTGCGGAAAGAACAGTGACTCTTTATTTCGTAACAGAATGAGAACTCGCGAGGAGTCCACCTCGTAATCCAACGTCGCGCGGAGATACTGCACGCTGCAATGGCAACACCGAAGGTGCTGGGGCTTCTCTAATGACATAACGTGAAAGAGGTTACTTCACGGAAATTTCGCTATGGACGTCATTGGCTGCAAGCGAAAAGTCAGCGTTGTTGTGAGCGCAAATTAGGAATGAATGCAAATAAGCGAATAATGAAAAAAAAACCTATAGGTTCGGGTGGAATAGCACGCAGGGTTTCTGCGAGTCAAGGAGCTGATGAACGACAAAGCCGCACCACTGCTGGTAAATGCTGCCAAAAAACAAACAAATTTACATGAATGTTATTGTAAATAACTGGTCAGGATGCCAAGGAAGATATAGCGTATGGTATTTAGTACTAACCGTAATGGAAATGCAATTAAAGAAAACAGGACGAGAAGATAACTTACAACAGACAGGGAACGAGTCTGCGACCATTCAATAACGCGTCCGATGATCCATCGACTGAGCTATGGCGGCAGTCATCCCTTCGTCCACTATATGGGGTATATATGTGCTGTTAAACATGATAATGTCACTCAAAGCCGCCAATAGCCATTACGGCTAGTCAAGAAAACTTTTTTGTTCGCTTGTTGGAGTCATGCAGCACTTGATCTTAGAAGGACGTGGTAGCTCATCAATAATTGGTCGTGTCTCCATCTGGCGAAGAAAAGACTGTTCCACACACACGATAATCCTCATGCATACCCTATTATGTGCACGAAGGGATCCCCGCCATCGCATTTCAATTCGTAGAGCATCGGACGCGTTGTTGGAAGGTCGCAGGCTGAGCCCCTACCGGAGAGAAATTTGTGTATTTGTCAACATTTCGTTCTTTACATATACGTTATATTAACTCCTAATACCATCCACTATACTTTACTTGGCATTCTGGCCTGTCAGTTCTGATGAATATTGTTTCTAACAAAGAAAATGAACCGATAAATTTATACTTTTCCTCATACATATACGCACGTCATTTAATGCGAGGAATAACCTTCACGCATATTATGTTGAGTGGCAGAAACATAGAATAACGCCAGGAGTCAACACATGCGTGAACTGAACAACGAATGAGTGTCTTACCCACCCACTTTGTGCAAAGCATTCAGACGTAGCTGATCATTATCAGTAGCAAAAACATCAACAAAGCGAGCAGCCGCATAGGTTGTCATGTTCGCTTAAAGACGTGCAGTGGGTACTTCACTGATTAGCAAAAAGAATAATTATGGCGTAGCGTGCACTTTTCAACGGTACTTGCAGTAGGCAATATTGAATGGTTTCAAATTGCCAATGTTACTCGCACAGGCCTTCATTTTCTAGCCGCGCGGCTGTGGTTTACATCGAGACGCAAAACTAGGTTGCTGAGAAGACAATGCGAACCGGATCCGATAACAATTTCGTGTTCAAAAATCGTCAAAGGACGTGCGAGCATCCTTCAACTTTTTAGGGGCGGAGTTCTTTAGGGTCGGCATGCATCGTCAGCATGCTGCTGCTTCTGCTGCTTTCGTGACGGGCAATCCATTGAGCGCAAGAGTCGCCGCCTCCGCGTTCGCCGCGTGGCGAGATATGGGTGATAAAGCGAACGGCGCGCGTTGACTGTGGAAACGCTCTTTTCAGCGAACGCTGAACTGCCCGCTGGCTAGGAAGGGGAGTGTGCGCTCACCTACTAGAGACAACGTCGAAGGAAGCATGCAGCATCTGGTACCTGCACTATAGTGCCGGCGGTAGATTTCTCTTGTGCGTGGTTGAACAAAAAAAATATCATATTGTCACGGGGTCGTGACGTGGCTGAAGACAGGAGACTTCGTGTTGGAATTGAACTGTTTATTTGGGCGAACCTGTGCCCGGTAAACTGAAAGTCCAATTACAGCAGCAGTCTCGCACAGATAGCAGTCTCGGACTGATAGCGGCGAACGGAGCGTCGGCCTTCGATCAACAACTGACAAGCGGCGAAGCGCGTCGGCATTTATACTCTTGCCGTCGAATGTTCTAGCGTTATCGCTGGCGCTGGCGTAGGTTCCAGAACAATCTGTACCGTTCGCACAGTGGGCGTGATCTTATCGAAATGATCTACTACAGTCCGGAACCTTCTAGAAAACTGCAGGCGCGGTTTGCGCTGAGAATCATGCGGTGTTTTTGGACGATAACAAAAACTTGGGAAATGGAACGTGGCATTGCCCCCCTCTGAAAAAAAAGGCATCGTCCCGATGCTTTAAATAAAGATGAAAGTACAATAATAATGCAAGATAGTACAATGAATAAATTACGATACAACAATAATACAAAAAAAACACTAGTTCAGTTTGTTAACGCGCTAGAAACGGCTTGAGGCGCGCGACATGGACGACTTCAGGTCGCGATCGGCGTCGTTGAGAGTTCGTGATGCCGTCGGGGACAACCTCGTAATCAAGTGGGCCGAGCCGTCGAACCACCCTGTACGGTCCGAAATACCGTCGCAGAAGCTTTTCACTTAGTCCACGTCGGCGTATCGGCGTCCACACCCAAACACGTTCACCGGGCTGGTATTCCACGAAGCGTCGTCGAAGGTTGTAACGGTGGCTGTCGGTCGTCTGTTGATTCTTGATACGGAGACGCGCAAGTTGTCGGGCTTCTTCGGCGCGTTGAAGGTACTCGCTCACATCGAGGTTTTCTTCGTCGGTGACGTTGGGTAACATGGCATCGAGCGTCGTTGCCGGGCTCCTTCCGTAGACCAATTTGTAGGGAGATATCTGCGTCTTCTCCTGCACCGCCGTGTTGTATGCGAAGGTCACATACGGAAGAATGGCGTCCCACGTCTTGTGTTCGACATCGACGTACATTGACAGCATGTCGGCGATCGTCTTGTTAAGCCGCTCGGTGAGGCCGTTGGTCTGTGGGTGGTACGCTGTCGTCCGGCGGTGGTTTGTTTGGCTGTATGCCAAGATTGCTTGAGTTAAGTCGGCAGTGAATGCCGTTCCTCTGTCGGTGATAAGGACTTCTGGGGCGCCATGACGTAGGACGATATTTTCGACGAAGAATTTAGCTACCTCGGATGCACTGCCTTTTGGCAGGGCTTTTGTCTCGGCGTAGCGGGTGAGGTAGTCGGTAGCTACCACAATCCACTTGTTTCCGAAAGCCGACGTCGGGAACGGCCCCAGTAGGTCCATACCAATCTGCTGGAAAGGTCGGCAAGGTGGATCAATTGGCTGCAGAAGTCCCGCTGGCCTTGTCGGCGGTGTCTTGCGTCGCTGACAGTCCCGGCATGTTCGCACGTAACGAGTGACGTCGGCGGTAAGACGTGGCCAGTAGTACCTTTCTTGTATCCTCGCGAGCGTGCGAGAAACACCGAGGTGCCCTGCCGTCGGATCGTCGTGAAGGGCCTGCAGGAGTTCTGGTCGCAGAGCTGAAGGCACCACAAGAAGGTACTTAGCTCGAAGCGGTGAAAAGTTTTTCTTTTGTAGAAGACCGTTTCGTAGCAAGAACGACGCAAGTGCGCGCTTGAATACCTTCGGGACTTCGGCGGTCCTGCCTTCGAGGTATTCTATTAGGGCCTTAAGTTCCGGGTCGGCCCTCTGTCGTTCAGCGAAGTCGTCGGTAGTTATCGTTCCTAAGAAGTAGTCGTCATCCGGGTCGTCGGGTAGCGGTTGGTCGACAGGCGCACGAGAGAGACAGTCGGCGTCGGAGTGTTTTTTGCCGGACTTGTAAATGACAGTAATGTCATATTCTTGAAGTCTCAGGCTCCATCGTGCGAGGCGACCTGAGGGGTCCTTCAAGGTGGCTAGCCAACACAGTGCGTCGTGGTCGCTCACAACTTTGAAGGGCCTGCCGTAGAGGTAGGGGCGAAATTTCGACGTAGCCCAGATGATGGCGAGGCACTCCTTTTCTGTTGTGGAATAATTTGCTTCTGCTTTGGATAGCGATCGGCTGGCGTAACTAATAACCCTTTCAAATCCGTCAGCCCGCTGCACAAGAACGGCGCCAAGACCTACGCTGCTTGCGTCAGTATGTATTTCTGTCTCGGCGAATTCGTCGAAATGGGCAAGTAACGGAGGCGTCATTGAAGGCAGTCAGCATCTGTTGGTCACCCGAAATATTTGCGTCGCAAGAGGAATTGCAGAGCTGCGGGGAGGCAAAGCAACGGTTTTGCTCACGAATTTCAGCAATGAGTACAAACATGTGAACAAAGGAACAACGGTCGCATTTATCGAAGAAATTGTCGAAGCCACCAGTGCTTTCGCCCTCGCCGATTCTGCGGAACCTGCTCAGTTGAACCAAGCCCCTCCCATAGCTTTCGACGTCAATCCCAGACTTCCCAACGATAAGCAAGAACAGCTCAAGGCCCTGCTCCTGCAATACGAAGATTGCTTTTCGTCGTCATCGACCCAGCACCTCCACCAGATGTCACGGGGTCGTGACGTGGCTGAAGACAGGAGACTTCGTGTTGGAATTGAACTGTTTATTTGGGCGAACCTGTGCCCGGTAAACTGAAAGTCCAATTACAGCAGCAGTCTCGCACAGATAGCAGTCTCGGACTGATAGCGGCGAACGGAGCGTCGGCCTTCGATCAACAACTGACAAGCGGCGAAGCGCGTCGGCATTTATACTCTTGCCGTCGAATGTTCTAGCGTTATCGCTGGCGTTAGCGTAGGTTCCAGAACAATCTGTACCGTTCGCACAGTGGGCGTGATCTTATCGAAATGATCTACTACAGTCCGGAACCTTCTAGAAAACTGCAGGCGCGGTTTGCGCTGAGAATCATGCGGTGTTTTTGGACGATAACAAAAACTTGGGAAATGGAACGTGGCAATATCCACGGAGTGAATGATGGATAGTGGGGCGAAGCATCCATCCGTCCATTTGCTCTTGCTTCCGTCCATCCATGCGTGCGTGTGTGTGGCCGCCCGTGCGTCTTTCCGCCCGTCCGTGCGTCCGTCTGTTTGTGCGTCCGCACGTTCATCTATGCGTCGGATCCTGCTTTCGTCCATCCATCCGCTCCTGCGTCCGTCCACGCGTTTATCCGTCCGCGCATACATCCATGCGTCAGTCCATGCATCTGTCTGTGCGTCCGTTCGTCCACCTATTCAACACTCCAAGTACTACCATCTCGCATCTTTTCATCATATATTGCTCACATAGAAGCACCGCCATCCAGCGGATATTCCAAGGACTCAACGAGAGGAGGCACACACACACTTTCTTACGGCCTGCGCTTCGTGTCTACTTCCCACCTTTCATGGTGGTCTAGTAGCTAAGGTACTCGGCTGCTGACCCGGAGGTTGCGGGATCAAATCCCGGCTGTGGCGACTGCATTTCCGATGGAGACGGAAATGTTGTAGGCCCGTGTACTCAGATTTGGGTGCACGTTAAAGAAGCCCAGGTGGTCGATTTTTTACGGAGCCCTCCACTACGGCGTCTATCATAATCATAGAGTGGTTCTGGGACGTTAAATCCCACAAATAAATCATCAATTACTTTCCACCTTTAACCACCTCGAGTTCATGGTATATAATTTCTCACTGTATTTATGGCACTGCGGCCCAACGCTCGCTAAACCTTTCTAAAACCTTGGAGGTTACGTCCAGCGAGTATAACGTGCAACCTTTTCTTTTCTTCTGTGCGCTGTTGAACAATAAAAAGTTCGCAGCGTGCGCGTTAACCAAAAGTCAAATTATCCTGTCTCTCATTCCCCTTAGCAGCCATTGGCATGTACACTGAGGGCTATATTTTGATGTTCGACAACGCACAGAAGAAATCTCTCACCGGCACTACCTTTAAGGTGAAAATGTTATACTCGTTATACACTACTACAACGGCTACTAGGGAAGATTGAGTGCCGCTATAAGGAGCTTCGCCCCTAAATGATTCGCTGCGTGCACGTTAATTAAGATTAGACTTTTGGTTTCTGTGTCTAATCAGAACCCCCAGTTTTAGGGAAGACAAAGCTCCAAATAGAACCGGGAAACAGCGTGTTGGACAGGTTTCGCGTGAGTTGACCTCAACCACTCTTCACTAGATGTCCTTTCGCGGCTTTTTTTGTTTATTTTATGGACGAAGCTTCTAAAGCTGTAGCTCTGTACACGCGTGTCTCTCTCTTGTTACGAGACCGCCTAGTTTTATGACTTACTCAGCAGGTGCGGACAGACAGACAGACAGACAGACAGACAGACAGACAGACAGACAGACAGACAGACAGACAGACAGACAGACAGACAGACGTACGGACGGACGGGTGGATGGATGGATGGATGAACTGGCGGGTGGACAAACGGAGGATTACCGGTTTACCAATAAAAACCTACGAAGCTTCACCCCGCTAATCATCATTCACTCCGTACATATGCTGTGATTTGTTTTTCTACTCGCTACCCAATTCTTAATCTAGCAATAATTAATACAGGGCAACATTCAAGAATGCCAGGATAATGATCCGGATTGAAGCTACTGTAAATAACGTAAACTCAACGGTGAGAAAGATATAACACTTGGAACCTATTTCTCGGCTGAGCGGGATCGTTCACTGGCCTGCAAGTCTTACTCCCCGCGCAGGAGCTTTGAATTGCGTGCCAAAGTTGTGGAATAAGCATTTAAGCGGGAGAAATGCAGAAACTGAAGAATATATTTCGCTAGACTGGACAACTACCACGTTTGGGCGGGTGACTTGAGTGTTGCTATACATATCTGTGTTCGAGATGTAGAAGACGAAGTTGTGAAGATCAGTCATTAATCCATCAGGCTGATTGACTAACTGCCACCGCATTGGCAACTGTTGAACATTGTCGCATCAGCCGGTAACACCTAGGATGGACAATTGTCTACGCTGTCAAGGCATGCGTTGCTAGAACTGCCGTTTACGCAAAGGGAACCCGCTGCGGTGCTTCAGTGGTTATGGAGCGCGACTGGTGATCCAAATGTTACGAAATCAAATCCCCGTGCGGTAGCTGCATTGTAAGGGCAAGCGAAATGGATTCAGCTCAGTGTACGTAGACTGCTGTGGAAAATAAGGAATCGCAGAGGCTTGAAATGTTCGGAATTCTCTCCACAGTGGCCTCCTTCATAATCATATTGTTGTTTTGGAGACTTTGAAACGCCATCACTAACTACGACAATAATACTTGGTGGGCTTTCACGTCCCGAAATCATGGCATGATTACGAAAGACCCCGTAGTGGAGGGCTCTGAAAATTTTGACCAACTGGGGTTTTCGAACGTGCACCTAAACCTAAGTACACGTGCCTCAAGCATTTCTGCCTCTATTCCACGTCCAGAATGCAGTTCCGGCATTCTCTGTGCCAGTGGTGGAGCACCATGATCACGAGAACCGTGGCGGGGTAGCTACGAAAAGGGATCGGCAACACAAAAGAAAAAGCTTGCACCGCAACCGCGTTGTCATTCTACGCGCTCGCTGACGATCTCCACAGCGGCGTCCATCACAAAAACGGCGTGATTAACCCGCAATTAGTTACGGCAACAGAGCTACACTGATGGCATTACGTCATCCGCATCTGCTCGCGCTTTCTGGCCCTGACAGAAACCAAGACCTGCGGTCGAAGCCTTCACTTGATAATAAGCACATGAGTGCGAGGACAAGCGTACAATTATGCAATGTTCTGCTATGTTATTATCGGATAGGGCAGCCGCACCCTGGAGTAACGGAGCCTGGGCCAGAAGCGGCAGAGCCTTCTTTTATAGGGCCGTTCGGGTCACATAACAGGGTCATTCGAAACTGCTTGTTTTGGCGGGCAGATGACGGGGTGGCATATAGAGCCCGAAAGAAGGATACAGTGACGGTATTTTGTCCAAACATGTCACATACCTGGCTGCTGCAAGCAGAACCAAACAGAGACCAAACCTTACATAAGCAGCAACGGCTCGGTCTCGAGCTTTTATAAGCGTGTGCGAGAAGATCATGTGTCATGCGCGACTCAAGTGGCGTGTCGGCTGTTTCGAATCAGTTGTGACCAGAGAGTAGATTGAACAAAATAGGTGTAAAATTGTTTACGGCTCAACTAACGGAGGGGATCCGCTCAAATATTGGGAGACCTGAAAATGAGGGTAAGAATGAAAAATCATCACGACTAAGGGCGGAAAAAAAGATTTGTGAGATCTGGAGGGTAATAGGTGACTTACATTCTCTCTGTTCGGGAGCAGGTGAAAGAGGGACAGAATCTCCCGTACGGAGAATGTAAAATGTACAAACACCAGAGGTGAAAACTTCCAAGGGCTGTGTGAAGCCGCTCAATAGCAATACTTAGGGGAACTTTGACGCCCCAAATACCTGTGGTTGCACATAATCTTGGCCTAGCTGTCGTGAGTAAGGAAGCAGAAGCAAGAATTTCGCGCTGTGGTTGTGATTTCCAGCTTAATGCCTCAGCACCTAAGTAAGAAGGTGACTAATAAAATTTTTTCGTGTATGAGACGTTTAACCCAACTTACTCTGGGGATGATATGTGGGGTTTAACGTCCCATAATCACCATATGATTACGAGTGGTGTGCTCCAGAAATTTATACTAACTGAGGTTTTTAACATGTACCCAAATCTGAGTACACAGGCCTACAACATTTTCGCTTTCATCGAAAATACAGCCGCCACAGCCGGGATTTGATTCCGCGACCTACGGGTCAGCAGGCGAGCACCTTAGCACTAGAGCACCGCGGCGGGGCAGCGCAACTAATTCTTAGTATGTATACACGTCCAAACTGGATTAACGGTGTGCCTGTCTCCTACGGCTCGTCTGTGTGTTTCTGAAATGTACAAGCTAAGTTCCTAGACAAACAGAACAGACAGACAGACAGACAGACAGACAGACAGACAGCAGCCAGACAGACAGACAGGACAGACAGACAGACAGACAGACAGACAGATAGATAGATAGATAGATAGATAGATAGATAGATAGATAGATAGATAGATCAGATAGATCGATAGATAGATAGATAGATAAATAGATAGATAGATAGATAGGTAGATAGATAGAGAGATAGATAGAGAGCTTGTTTAAAGCGTCAAAGAATCGAATGGCTTAGGCTTGCACAAAGCTATGTAGTGTTACCTTTTGGGAGGCTCACTCATCAATTGAGCCAACTAAGCACTGTTCGTTGAAGCTTATACAAGGACGCCACATTGGTTTACATGTGAATGTGTTTGCTGGCCTCAACGCGAGTGAAAAATTAAGATGTGGGCTTCACCAAGAGCAGCACACACCGCAATCTCTACACGCTCACAAAACCACTCCCCAAAACATAAATCGTGCACATCATAGTAGCATGCGGTAGGCTAAGGCAAAGATTAACAACAGGATAACAACTGCTTTGGAGCATGAGAATTATCTCAACAGACGCCTGAAAAAGCCCGAGGAAAAAGGCTGTGCTGCTTGCGAACAGTGACACAGCGGATAAACTGCTCGCTTGCCCTACAGCGAAAAACTGTGACTTTAATGAAGCAGAAACGTTGGCAATCACGGAGACCCTATGATTCCTAGCACAACCAAAGGTGAAAATTTGACAGAAGTATGCCTGGTTGAGATAGGAAATCAACGAATGAAAAAACTCCATCCTAATTGTGTTGGAGAAACCTGCCACTTCAAAGCTGGCTGACTTTTCCTCAAGGGTGAAAGGCCCGAGATGTGCGGGAGTATGCAACCAGACTGGTTGCAGACTCGGGATAGGAGTAGAGA